>CM062296.1:190577604-191777604 GCA_031216915.1 Pictodentalium vernedei | reverse complement strand
GCGGATTTTTATGTTGTTATTGAAACATCTTTTGAAAGCAAAATGTATTGTATAGCAATTTCTTGAGGGTTAAGTATCAGATTGATTGGACTAAAAACACGAATCGCAATTTTAGAGTTCTGAACATTTGTTTCGATTATGCAAGTTTTAATCGCTGCAAATTGTATATATATACACACTTGCGGTCAGCACAAAGGCATTGCGAAGAAGAACGATTGGAATGAGGGTGTTTGTTAGTTAATTGGATGTTTCACGACACTTTCAACAGCCAGGTTTATATCGTGACATAGAGTTTAAGGAACTCGGAGAAATCAATGAGAATCACCAAACAGCGGCGAATAACTGCCGTGGGTAGGGGTGATGGGGGTATAGCTGATTTCCCATGACTGAATGATACTGACAGCAGGCATGTGGGACGAAAGCTCTGACAGAAATCCTCAAGGCAGCATTAGTTGATTCTCAAAGCCTCTTCCCATCTTAAGTATGAGAGCGTGTATATGTGTGTTGGCAGGGTCCGGGTCATTGATATGGGCAAACGGAAACAGTTTCGAAGTACACAGGAAATTAGTGGGCCACACTGCGTTAGCGCATCATTACTGCTTAGTTTTAACGAAGAGAACCACGGCCGCCGTCCCATTTGGCACGTTTGTAGCAATATACTCTCTAAAATGAGATTTCCTTGTACTGGATGATTAAACTGCATATTTGTTCACAGAGACCGCCCTAAATAGTCTGATTAACTGAGCTGCGGAACAGTGATTTCCAAGTCTAAATATATAGGGAACCAAACAGGGTCGTCGTTATTCGCCTTTGTAGGATTTTTAAATGAATATCTTCATGCAAATGCTATTTCGTTGTATCTGAGGACAGAATTTAGTACTTTGTGTGATCATTTTGCGGAAATGCTCAATTGTAATTGCAGCATAGGGTCTGGTGGTAGCAACTAAGACGTGCCTTGATAATATTGTTGGAACAAGTAGGCAAAATGTCATTACTTCTTATTTAAACCCGCCTAACGCTGATGCCAAAGTACTGAAGTGTGAAGCAAAACTTTTTCCCATAATGCAACAAGAAATTTAACTAATTCAATATTGTTTGACAGAGCTCAATTAGTTCTGTGAAACATCACTGGATTTGTTAATTTTCTAGATGCATTATGAGAAAAAAGTGAAGGTTGAAAATTTAAAATTTCGGCATCAGTATGCTCACATGTTTCATGCATAAAGTCGGACCTGCTGGTCCCGACTGTCCGATAGTAGTAGCCCAGATCTCAATTCAAGTATATGCCTTGCTATGTGTGTGACATCATCCATGAACAAATGTGGTAGTGTACGGGACTAATATCCAGTTATCCCTTTGAAATATACAAATTATCATGATAATGTGCATGTCCTGTGGTTTGTATCAGATTCGAGGCGGTGTCCAGAATGGGATCTCAATGAGCCGGCTTTGCTGGCGAGTTGTGATCCCATTTTTGGACACCACCGAGAATCTGATGCAAATCACAGGACATGCACACTATCATGATAATTCATTTATCTAACAATTCAGTCACATACACAGATTAAATTTTAAACCTTTTACCCAACGTAACGGCCAGAACCGGCCAACGCTATTCTCAAAAATCTGCAGTTAATTTTCATTATTTTTTCATTTTTTATCTCAAAAACATAAGTTATGACCCCTCGTTGGAACGAGCTCGTTCCAACGAGTGGTCATAACCTATGTTTTTGAGACAAAAATGAAAAAAATTAGTTATTCGAGAATTTGTTTTGCAAGTGTCGTCTGCTTTTCATGTTAGGTAAAGGGTTAAATTATTTTTAAACATATTTGGGACATAATGTTCGGTCGATCACTGAAACGCACATAGAATGTATCCATGCGCCTGTTATGATAGCCCGTAGCGCTACCGGAAACGAGTCGTCTGTATGATACGGAATCAGAATGAGTTACGGAATCAGAACACATGATGTGATACGTGCCGTTTCTCGTGGTTTTCAGGCCAAAATCTATATGATTGTTAGATAAAATGGAGGATCGAGAACAGGAACGTTCTGAATACTTGTCGAGCCAAACGCAATCTAATGCATTAGAAGCTCGCAAGTAAATCATAAACCTTGGTATTCAACACTTTCTGTCAGGACTACCTTCGGAGCATTGTCAGCCAGTACTGTCTGTTGCGATGTTTGATGAGCTTGCCTTTGCTCTCCTTTGTAAGTACTTGATCACTTGTAAACGACATCCATTATCTGAAATTTCAATCAAGACGAAACAATTCCCAATCTGAAAAATTATTGGGGGCGAGATGGAGAGCTGCCAGTCACTCACAATTTTTTGCGCTCAGAGTCAGACTATTATTCTCTTTCACGCCGAAATGTGTTAGCGCAGAGCTTGCAAATCGCAAATTTGTTAATCAAATATTTGTCCATCATTGGCATAAAACTTGTCTATCGTTTCATAAAGGTACATAATTTTAATAACAGTGTTATTTTTAACTACCAGAAAGCATACGGTTTACTTCGTTTGCGCATTAAAGCGCCCGAAACCCAAAACCTGCTACACCACCCATCATTAAATAATTGAAGAATATAATGAGATTGCAACTCTTTAAATAAAAGATGTGTGTGTGGGGGGGGGGGGGGGGGGGCGAGTTCTGGGGGGGGGGGGGGGTTGGGCAGTTGGTCTTCTAAACTGCACTTAAACGCCTTTAAGTGTCCTGGTAATTTTTTCTTTGATTTATTACAATCGAAGTGCGTCCTTAAGTTCAATAAACCCTTGCAGTTGGTTTGGAAGCTATATTCTGTAGGTACCTTATTCGCGATATCCCGATGAACCAATACTCAGAAGGTTAAATGTTCGAAGGTACAATACTCCAAGGTAGGTATAAACCTAAGGCCCAATAGTTCGCAGGCTCCATACTCCGAAGGTAAAAAATTCAGAAAGTCCGAAGACCTTCGGAATATCAGAGTTTTGGATCTCCGGAATATCGGATCTTCGAAATATTGGAAAAAGTCCAAAATTGATTGAGGTAATTTCTCCGCAGACGTCAAAACATGACAATTATTCCAATTATCTTAGGATACTTATTCCTTAACCGATAGGCTGGTGGAAGAGCATATTTGGGGTTTATTCTTATGTGTCGGTATCACAACGTAAAGGCTTTATATTCGGTGGATGTTGTTCATATAACCTTTGAAGTGAAATTATTTACACTGTTAGGATTTACCCTTGTTACAATTTATGGGAGAGTGTGTTTTGGTACTCTCCCATTAATTGTAACGAGGTAATGATTTGTGAACAAATTTTGATGACCAGAAATAATAAAAATAAATAAAATTCAGCACTAACCAGTTAAAAGATCGCACACCAATTACATGGTTCCCCTCAGAACTTCTGCTCATCATAAACAAACTTGAGACCAAAAGTGGTAAAGGACTCCACTCGTAGTCTGCCCAATTCAAAACATCAGTAATTATAAGATTCTAGAAGCGCTACTATTTATAACAATAATAACTCTTCAAACCAACGTATAAACTCTTTACCTAACGAATCGACCACATCTGCCCGTGTAATATACAAACTGAGCAGTTGTAAAAAATTCTAAAATTTCAACAAGCCCATATCAAGTGCCCCCTCTTATTGTTGAGCTCGTTCCAGTTGGGGTCACATGATGTGGTTTTGTGTTTAAAATTTTGAAAAAAATAATATTTACAATAATTAATTTCTATATCATCTGCGATGGATAAATGACTAAAGAAAGAAAACCTATATTTGCAGGAGATGTAGGGAGCGGAATACATATAATTTTGGAGGGGGCTGCGGTGGTGATGTCCAGTGATGGAACTGAAGTATTGGCAAGTATCGCAGAAGGTGAATACTTCGGTGAAATGTCTGTATTCTACAACACCACAGTGACAGCAGATGTTATGGCAACATGCAGGTAAGACATCTAACATCTACTTTACAATTGCACCATAGCCTACGGCTCCTCATTGGAACCAGTTTGGCGAGCTCGTTCCAATATGGGGTCATTTGCCATGTGTTGGAGGAAAAAATCGAGTAAATTCACTTTCAATTGTGTTTTTTTTAAATTGCGCCGCCTGCATATATTTTCGGTTATATTAGGTAAATGTGCACTAAGGCGCACTGCACGTCGATGGTGCACTTGTCTTCAGCCAATTCTAACCCTGCTTGTGCGGAGTTAGTAAGTTGGGGAGTCTAACAGTTCCTTGCCGTTGTTCGGGGGTTCTCTCCTGGTACGCTGGCTTCCTACACACGTACAACTGTTTTGCCAAGAGCTGAACCTGGATGTCGAAAGTGTCGTTAATCCTAAAATAAATAAATAAATAACCATGAGAAAACACTCTATTTTATTTTTGCATGTTGTTATGTTACCCACTGAAAGGGCTCCGCGTCGGAATCTCACATTTCGGGTCGACACGAACCCAAAAACGAATCAGGTGGAGGATTCCGAATCGAATCTCCAATCGAATCTTAACGCTTTTCAACTTGAGGATATTGCAACTTCTTGCAACCGTAAGTATTGCCAGTTGTACCCTAGAGTTGTAGACAACAGCGTCTGGATGGGCAAGCCAATAAAAGAGCAGAATATTCCAGAACATAATCAAAGCAGTGTCGGAAACGAAACTATATTTAACTCCTCTTCTTTCACCAGGTCTCCTGGTGATAGAAGCAGAGTTCAAAAGAAGATGCGTTTTAGGATTTGGAGAACATCCGGTCAATAAGTTTATTTTCGAATCAGCGCGCCTGGAGTGAAATCGAATCGTTCAGGACGATTTCAAATCGAAGTGTATGTAACGGCGATTCGTCCTCTTGAGCAAACTAATAAAAAGGTGCGGTATTCCAAAACGTTATCAATGTTGTCGGACGCGCAATCCCTTTGATCACTTTTTGCATCATCAGATCTCCTGTGCAGGAGACATGCTGATAGAATAAAGTTCAAGAGAAGACACTGGGCAGGAGTTTGAGAACACCATGACGAATGGAAAAATTTCGAATCGACGCGACGAGTGTCAAATCGAAACATTCCTAGCGACTTCGAATCGAATCAAATTTCGAAGCTTCACATCGCCCCAGCAGGGTAACACAAAACAGGAATAGTGTTTAACACCTTATTTAACACAAGGACCAAAACTTGGTCAACGCTGTTCAGAAAAAACAAATCAAAAAAAAAAAAATCCAATTTTGATATCGCGTGCGTTGGGGAAAAGTTTATTTGTTTTTCTTTCAACACTGTCAACAGCCAGGGTAGCATTGTGCCGGGCAGTTTTACGGGTGAAGAAAACCTTTCAAAGTATTCCTCGCAACCTCGAAGGTGAAAATTCGATATTTCAGACATGGTGTACGTTCGCAAAGGAGAGAATGTCAAATATTGATAGAGAATATAAAAAAACAACTCTTTGCTTTTTCTAGCAAAAAATCAGCATTCTTCACACATGACTCCTCTCATCCTCATACAAAAAGAAACGATATTTGATGAATATCCTGGGCTTGGACGAGGATCAAATACGGATATAGGGATATATAAATTTCCCCCTTTTCTTTCTCAAAAATCGTGAAGATACTCACACAAATGGCTTTCCTCTCAAATATGAGAATCCAAAACTTCTTCTTTGATTTCCTCATCAAACGTTGTGGATCTTTGATCCCGCTCATCTTCATACGAGAAAATCCAATATTTCCGACATGATATCGATCTCTCTTACAGCCTGTAATCATGTTATTAGGCAGCATTGTCATGCAGTATCATAAACCTTTACGATAAATTTACTCTGCTTTTATTCTTTTAAATGGTAGAGTACTAAATTAATTTCGGCATCAAATTTTGTTCGCATGTCTTTGTCTTGTTACAATTTATTTATATTTTTTATTTTATTTTTTTTTATGACATAAATTCAGTAGAAGAATATATTGAAAAACATAACAACATATAAACATAACTTTACCAACAATAATATAGAGAGTAATCGTTTGACTGGACTTGTACAAACATGAGTGCGCGAATGAGCACGAGTGTTTTACAATATAGTCCCTCGCATCGAATGGATTATTTCGCGTAACCAGTCCAGTCAAGCGATTACTCTGTTTATTACTTTTCATTATTAACGATAATTATATTATTTAACTCTTTGCCTATCGTAACGACCGCCCCCCCCCCCCCCCCCCCCCAATTATTTGCGACAAGTCAAATCCAACCAGACTAAATAAATTATTTTATTTCAAAGATAATATGAAGCACATCCACAGAATATGAAGCCTTTAAGTTATGGTCCTTTAAAGAAAGGCCTAACACACGGCCTTCCAGCACTCTACAAGTCTACCATCTGTTCATATCTATTCAACAGGTTGATTTTTACAGTCTACTTTATATCACTAGTATGCGTTCGTTACTGTTCTCATACATCTATATTGTTCATGTTCTTTCATAATTTCAACGAATCGTTTTATTACATCGAACCTAGAGGTATTAGGAAAATATTACATCGAAGATATAGAGGATATGGAATGAGTGTTTTTCTCATATAATATTTATGAAACGAGTCTAAGAATTTTCCGTTTTGGCGAGCCTCTGGCGAACCAAAACGGAAAATTCGGACGAATTTCATAAATATTATATGAGAAAAATACTCATTTCATATTCTTTTTATCATATGACACACACACGCACAAATTAGCCACTTAGTATGACTTTTTAACCCATCACCTAACTTGAGTTGGAAAAAACATCCTCGTATAACTAAATATTTTCATTTTTTGCTTTCAAAACATAGGTTATGACCCCTCATTGGAACGAGCTCGTTCCAATGAGGGGTCATAACCTATGTTTTGGAAGCAAAAAGTGAAAATATAAAAAAAATGAATGGCGTTTTTCTTGTAGGTAAAAGATTAGTACAATATAACCCACCCTAAATAGGACAGATAACGTAAATTCTCCCTACTGAAATTATGAAAATGTGACCCAGTTGTATTTTGTTTAGCCAATCAAATTGTCTAGTTTTGAAACTGACCAATGAAATTGACGGAAGGCTTTATTTATCACTGATTAATATGAAAACAAAATATCAAATGTTTTAAAGTGAACAAAACGGACGAGTCATATGATAAAGTGACTTATTTGATATTACATTCCGTCTTATCGCCACGTTACAGCCTTAGATGCTGATGTGACTTAAATCACCAATAAATAAACCGTGGTCCCTCTGGCACGGGGTTGAACTAATGAGGAGAAAAAAGCTCAAGCCTCTTCCAAAGCTCTGATTCAATCCACCATTTCGCAACAGGTCTTTTTTAAGACAGTGTTGTAATTTCTCTAGCCCCAGATGTAAATTGGCATCCGCAGCGTTGAAAATGCCAGTTTGCCACTCTTGTAGAAAATCATTTTCTTGATCAGATAACTTATCGAGACATGGTAGGGAGTAGTGTTCTGAGATACTAATGGGAGGCAACGGCGGCCTGTCGACAGGAGGTGACATCTTGTTGGGTTCTGGGGAGAATAGATGTTCCGAGTCAGAAGAGAGAGACACGGATAAAACAAACGATAGTAATACAGATAGTGGATGCACAAGACAATGAAGGCGATGACAACAACCCTATGAATGATTTAATTCAAGGGGCGTGCAATGATAACGACGACGCCTTTCGAGGTTTGTTAGCTTCGTATCAAGCAAGTGGGTTGTCTAGACAAGCGGACGGCGAAGTAACCATGTAATCTATTAAAGATAGTGTGAGAGCGTCCTCCTGTAAGGGTTTCTTCCATGAATCAATCGAGTGCGAAAGTTCATACGTCACCCAAAGCATGGTAAAACAAAAACAAAAACCACAAGGCTACTTCGCCACGACGGAGATGGACGAAACAGAAAAATTCACATTCGAAAAGAGTAAAATACCTTTTCAACCCCAGATTGACAAACATCACGCTTTCAGACGAACCTATACATTTGTGATGATGAAATCTAGAGAGCGTGCACAGAAGTTATGTATGTTGCGATAGTGTAAAAACACATGCAATATGTTTCTAGCTGGAATAAACGTAATGTCTAAAAATGTACGTCGTTGGTTACAATAAAACTGCCTACATAGGCCATCTTTGGAGAGGATCAGACACTTACCAAAAGTTATCTTCAAAAACCTGAGTCTATCAACAGAATAATCTTTTCTGTTGACACTGTTTTCCCGACTATCTTAGATGTGTGAACATATGTCTACCTGAGTGTTCTAACTCTCTGCTGTGTGAGCTTAATGTGGAAATGGTTTCCAGTAGTTTGCATATGAACGGGGGATTTTTATTCCTATATTGTCTCTCATCCAACTGTTTAGCTGTTTCCTGAACATCATTTCGTAAAATTATATTGAAAACGCGTTCTTCCTCCAATATACTGTACAGAAAACATTTCATCTGATACTGTATTGTAAATAACAATGAGGACCTCCCCCACCACAAAAAACGTAACACACTTACTGCTGAACAGCGAAATATAATAATATTTAAAAACAAACAAAAATCTCTCCCCCCCCCTCCCACATACAAAATCCCTAAATAACATGAAAATGAAAATATGAAATTTGCATTGAATGGGCGCTATGGACATAAACCACCTTTATTCCTCTTGGGCGCCAAATTTGTTCACAATGAAATACGATAGTTCTGTGTACGTGCACAACATTCCACAGAACCGCCCGCGGCGTGTGTAGACACAGCACAGCATACGGTGTTCAAAATGGCCATCGGAACAAACTGGTGGCACCCTTATTCAAAAGGACCACCAACAACAAGAATTTTAGTTGCATTAAATCCATTAAGATAATAAAGATGGACGCAAATGGAATAAAATATCGGCACCTTGAAACCACATGACGACTTGAACAAAACTGTGACCGAAAACTAAATGGAGGCACGCATGCCTGACGTAATCGAATACGGTGAGCGGATGTCACGTGGTCGCGTTGTGATGCCATAACCCGCATACTCCGAATCGACATCGAAAGCCATATTGCATGCTACTGACCTCAGCACCCTTACCGAGATTTACGGCTCTGCAAGCAAGCTAATGCTTAGTCCCGACATTTTAACCCTTTACCTAATTAATATCCGCATCACCCGCGTAATATGCAAATTCAGCAGTTGAAAAAATATTATTTTTCAAAGAATTTTAACAAAACCATATCATGTGACCCCTCGTTGGAACGAGCTCGTCGGGCTTGTTCCAACGAGGGGTCACATGATATGGTTGTGTTGAAATTGTTTGAAAAATTTAAAAAAAAAAGATATTTAAAACAATAAATTTTGATATCGTCTGCGTTGGGTAAAGGGTTAAAATGGCAGTGCTCAGCCCTCTAGGCAAACCCTTCGTTATTGACCATACCTGGTTCGGCAGTATATTCACTGGAAAAAAAATATTAGCAATACGAGAAGCGTGGGTAGCGATTCAAATACATTCTCCAAAACAAAATTTGATGTCATTTCAGTCTGAAAACATTATTTTTCTCGAAGGACGTTGTGAACGAAATTCTTGGAGAAGTCAGCATCGATGTCGTCGATTGGCATGTGCAGCGAAAATATATACCAACGTCAGACAAGATGAACAGTGGGAAAATATGGCGAAGAACAGCATTAAACACTCTAACAAAGGTAAACAGTCCAGGATATAGATACTAATCTCTGTAAAGGTTTTGTTTATCGCAGTTCCGCTAGAAATTGTTCCTAGTGTTCAAAACCCAACACTGTGTAGACGCTTTTGTTTATCATGTGAACTAAACAAGATAATTTGTACTTTTGTGTGTTTTGTCAGATACCTGTTCCCGTAATATTTACATGAACAGTGATCCCTCCCCTCAAATACACATAGACACCTGTCTTCTCCATACTAAGCAATTTGCAGTGAACTTCCGGAATAGAGAACTCCTTCATCCACGCTAGTAAGCTCCATTTTACATTTTCTTATTAATGTATTTCCAAAGTACATTTGAACTCGACTTCCCATCCCCAGTTTTTCATTTATCGTCCAAATAAGATTACAATTCCGAACCTTCCGACTATCGTCTTTGATCTTACTTACTTTATTTCGTGCTTGCCTATGTTCTTCTTTTGCTACCCTGGCCTTGTTACTTTCCACCCTTTTAATTTTCTACTCTTCCTCCACATAGCACATTTGACATTTCTGTCCTTTCCAAAGAAGTCTGAGAGATAAGAACACAAATTTTTGGCAGGCACACATGGTCACCATCGTATGTTGCAAAACAAAATATACCAACGCAGTCCTAGGGGGTTGGGGGATTCTTAGAGTCTCCTTTGACCATACCCTACTAAGCGGATCCCCAGGTAGCGGTTAGGGGAACCGCCTGCTTACATGGGCACGCTGGCTGTGATATACTATGAATAAGCAACCCAGCACAAAAATAATAAAAGCCTGTTTTATCCAGGCACCTTGTTTGTGCTTGAGGTGCATTCCGAAGGTCCAGTAGCAAGAGATCCGGGTAGTTAGAGCACTCTTCATTTTTGGAATATCTACCCAATACACTACTTTAGCCCTACACTCGGGAGTAGACGAACGTTTGTGTGGATTTGTACATCCCACATCCACTTCGATGTTTCAGGTGCTAAAAGTTTTGGCATGGTAGAATTCTTGCGGTTGCAAGCAAATCTGTTTTAAATTTGGTATCAACCATGAGGATCCATGCAACACTGCAAAAATGTAAATGTGTCAACTGTCGGGGCAGTCACGTGTCATTGTCTGAGGATTGACCTGTACGGAAGAAAGAAAACCTGGTACAAAAAGTGAATTGTGAATGGATACACCTCTGCAAAAAGTTACTCCTCTGTACGTTGCGACTTTGAAACAAATGCAACACAGCAACACAGCACTAAATGGTCAGGAGATACTTAGAATCTCATATGACCATACCCCATTAGGTGGGTCCCCTGGTGGCGGATGGGGGAACGACCTACTTACATGGACAAGCTGGCTGCGATACACTATGAATAAGCAGCCGCGGACCAAAATGGTTTCAAACCTGTTTTATATAGGCATCTTATTTTCCCGGGCGTTGCGTCGAGAAGGCTCTGGAGGAAAGAATTCTGGTAGTTGGGGACAAAAAGTGCCCCGGTTTGTGTAATCTCTATTTTGAAGATACCTGTCCAATACACTTCTTTGGCCCTAAATTCGGGCTTAGATGAATGATCGGTTGCCCTGGTCTAGCCAATCGGGAGCCCTCAAAAAGGCGTCACGTCCGGGCATTGGGATGTCATTCAATCAGTTCTTCCTTTTAACACATGTTTGTCATTGCCAAGGTATACTAATGTTTAACGAATTTCAGAATTGTTGGACATGTTTCTTTTTATTGCACTGTATGTGTTAGTTGTGGGTAGCAACTTGCATTGTTCCAGTATATAAAATGATTGATTATATGACCAACTTCTGAAGACGTGATCACGTGGCACCACCTCATCTCGCCGGGTCAATCAGCTGGCCACATGCGCATGTATCGCCGCTGCCCGAGCATGCTGTTCATGTATTCTTGGTATTGTTCTCTGGAATTCCGCGACCTACCCCCCCCCCCCCCCCCACAACTTGGGCTCGGAGTACGAATGTGATTAACAAACCCCACTAACTACAAAAACGAGGATATAGACTATGATTCTGACTCTGAAGAACAAGTAGTAAATCAACATAATTATTGGCCAAACTTTATAATTGTTTTCTCTGATGAAGAAGGGAAACAAGCAACTAATTCATTTGCATTGGAAAAGGCTATCAAGAGAATAGCAGGCACTATAAATAATATAAACAAATACGATCAGGAGGGCCATTAATAGAATACAATGGAGAAAACCAGCCAAGATATGTATTACAAAAGACAAAAATAATAGATTCGAAAGTCAATAGTCGAGAGTGCAATATCAACTTTAATAGAACCATTTACTCTCGCATAACTCAACAAAAAATTCAACTAAAATCAACTCAAACATCATCAACTTCTCAAACAAAAGCAGAAGGAAATCGAAAACAAATCCCAAGAAAGAAAACGACAAACCTAAATCAGATAAGATGAAAGTTAAGGAGACAAAATCAAATCAGAAAAATGATCATACAAAACTAAAACCAGAACCTCAAAAAAAAAAAAAAAAAAAGAAAACAAGAAAGGAATCAAAAGAATAAATTCAAAAGAAAGAACAGCAAGAACTAAGCTCAAAAATCAAATGGAACGCCAAAATATGTCAGAAATGTTGTACGAAACAACATGTTTGAAGGGCTGGAATCCTTGTATATTGCTGACTGCATCAACGCCACTTTTTCCAACAAAATTCGCAAGAGGTCGTCTCAGATTGGGTTCCCCGATAAAAATCACCCACGAAACATACCGGGGCAATTTAACCTATACGCCCACAACCTAAATATGACTAAATAACTAACTAACTACACTGACAATATAATATAATGGCATTGCAGAGGCTTTAGAGTGAAAAGTCATGAACCGGGCCGCCCTCCTATTAAAAAATAAACCTGCTGCTTTTTATCTGCAGGAAACTCTCTTTAAAAACCTGACATTCAAGATCATTGTGTTTTAAGCATTATATTTCGTACAACGCCTGTGAAGATGAAAATGACTTTCATGTTAGTGGAGCGCTTGTCTTGGTCAGAAGCGACATTATTCACAGTTCTGTACCTTTACTATCAATTTTACAGGCTGACTTTATACAAAACGGTCACGCTATGTTCAATTTACATCATCTAATAAGCCCCTTCACAAATTCATTTTGAAAAACTGATTCAACAACTCCCAGCTCCATATATTCTGTTGGATGATGTTAATACTCACAACCCTCTTGGGGCGCTTGCTTTATGCAGCAACGAAGACATAAAAGGTAAAACAGTTGACGAGCCTATTTCAGAATATGACTTGTGTTTTTTTCAATGATGGATCAGACACTTATCTGCACCCTGCTTCTGGTTCTTACAGTTACACTGAGGTCGCGATAATATGTTCTTTTATCTTCTCTGATTTTTCTTGGAAGGTTGATAACTTATGCGGTAGTGACTACTTTTTATTGTGTTAGAAAGTGTGAATCCGGCGGACGATTAGATGGTAACCCGGTGGAATTTTAAAAAAAAGACAATTGAACTATTTCTCAACGCTTTGTACCGATCGGCCTTGCAGACATCTTAAAAAAGGCTGACCAACTCGAACTTTGTACTGAGGTATTGCTTGACATCGAATACACAGCCATTCCTAAAACTTCGCCAAATCCAAAATGTTTTACCAAATCATGGTATGATGATGATTGCAAACAAGCCATAAAATATAGCAAGAAAACTAAACGGGCATTTAACATGTAACCAACTACAGATAATTTGGACAAACTACGTATAAAACGGACAAAAGCAAGACGACATGTAAAAGAAAAAAAGAGAAGAGTTCTTGGTAAAACGTTTGTTTCTAAACTTTACCATCAAACACCAATCAACATTATTTGATTACAAAAACTTAAATGTAAAGAACCAAAACTAATGTACAGCATCTCACTTATGATAACACACCAATAACATCGAAGAATGAGATGTAAAACAAACTGGCCTCAACATTTTATAAACAATCATCGTTTGAAAACTGTAATCCAGAATTCTTTAAAATTAAAACTAAAAAAAAAAACAGCAGGAAAAACAAAAGATGAAATTTACCTTTGAAAATTTAGAAGATTAGAATGAAGCTTTTTCAATGGAGGAGTTAACTAACTCTTTGCATAATGCAAACGATACTACCCCTGGACCCGATGAAATACACTATCAACTTGTAAAAAAATTGCCTCAACTTCACTTAAACTTTTACTATCAATTTCAATGATATATGGGTGACTTGCCAGTTTCCACCTTCCGGGGAAAAGCAACACTTATTTCCATTCAAAAGCCCGATGAAGATCACAGCAACCCATGTAACTATATATTGCATTAACAAGTTTTCTGAGTACAACAACAGAAAGGATGATCAATGGTCGGTTTGTCTGGCTTCTAGAATCTAACAGTCTACTAGCGAATGTTCAGTGTTTTTTCAGAAGCCAGGAAAAATGTACTATGGGTCATTTGGTTAGAACTGAAACGTTTGTAAGAAATGTTTTTGTCAGGAGAACATGTTTTCGCCATCTTCTTTGACCTGGAAAAGGTTTATGATATAACGTGGAAGTATGGGGTTGGAAGAGATCTTTTTAACATGGGGTTGAGAGTGTATGTGTCTCTTATAGAAAACGTTTTGAAGGACCGTCAATTTCAAGTTCGTGTTGGTTCTACATTATCTGATCCATACGAGCAAGAATTCGGTGTTCCTCGGGATAATATTTTATCTGTTACCCTGTTTTCTACATAAATCAGTGGCATAATCGAGGCCATTGAGAATATGGTAAGATTCTTCTTTGTTTGTCGACGAGTTATTGGTTTGCTAAAGATGTAAAAGATAAGAATGTTTTCGAACGCAAACTTCATCTGTGTTTAAAAACAATTCAGAAATGGGCGACAGAAAACGACTTCAAGTTATTGAAGACCAAAAGTAATTGTATTCATGTCTGTAAGCTCCGATAGCATCACTTTGATCCGTAATTGAAAATAGAGAGGAGTACCATTAAAGTTGTTAGAGAAGTGAAATTGTTGGGTTTGTGTTTTGACAATAAACCGAATTTCTCTTAATATATACAACAACTCAGAGTGAGATGTAAAAAGGCACTTAACTCTTTACCCAACGTAACGGCCAAAACCGGCCAGCGCTATTCTCAAAAATCGCCAATTAATTTTCATTATTTTTTCATTTTTTGTCTCAAAAACATAGGTTATGACCCCTCGTTGGAACAAGCTCGACGAGCTCGTTCCAACGAGGGGTCATAACCTATGTTTTTGAGACAAAAAATGAAAAAAATTAGTTATTCAAGAATTTTTTTTGCAAGTGTCGTCTGCTTTTCATGTTAGATAAAGGCACTTAACCTTCTCAAGATAGTTGGTAGCACTGATTGGGGTGCTGACCAAAAAAAATATCACCATCAGTATTCATGACTTATCAGATCAAAATTAGATTACGGCTGTGTGGTTTACGGGTCTACAAGAAAGCTGTACCGCGAACCACTGAATGAAATTCATAATAATCGTATTTGTATTAGCCCGTGTGCTTTTAGAACATTACCAATAGATCTTATGCTTTTTAAAGCAGAGGGGTCTTCTCCTGGGAAATGCAGAAGAATTAAACTGTCACTCCAAAAGGTTTCTAAAATACTGACTAATCCATCAAACCCGTCTTATAATTGTGTCTCTAATCCTCAAAAAGCTGATTTTTTTAACAGATAACCTTATTTCAACCAGATTCGATAAAAAGAGAACCGTGGACCATTTATTCCTCCTTGGCATCTAAGGAAACCTACTTTTATTTTGGACGTTACTTCCTCAAAAAAACCCTGTGATAACCTCTCTGCAGTTCAAACAAAAATAAGCCGAAATAAAGTCTAGGAATACATAGAAACGGATCTATAGAGAGAGATCTAAACATGATGACAAAGTATGGTCAGCATTTGTTACTAATGGTCAAATGACCTCGATCAGAATTACAAATAAAAGTTCTCCTTTCACAGTAGAAGTTAAATCTTTGCAACTGGCGCTTAAACAAAACGGGAATTTACAGGAAATTGGGTCTATTATATTTTCCGACTCTCCTTCCTCTTTACTTGCTTTGCTTTACCTTGGGTTCATGAGCCCTATCGTTTAGGAACTTTGCTAAATACTCTCATGCCTCATCGATATGATATCGTGTTTTGCTGGTTACCTGGACATGTTGGCATGTCTGGTAACACCGGTGCAGCGAAACCGGCTTAAATAAGGTAAAAAGTGATTTTGAAATCCTTTCAGCGATTTTAAACCACATATCGGCAATTACATCAAATCCATGTTTGCAGGTGGAGTGGAATGGAGCAACCAATAATAAGCCCCGTCGCTTCCGATCAAATATCAATGATAAATATATGTTCCAATAAGACTAAAATCTTCCTCCTCTGATTGGACGAGAGCGCGCTTAGTATATTCCATGTTTACGGCTCAAGTGGCAAATGCTACCGTCTGACGTCACAACGCGAAATATTTGCAATGACGTCGTCCGTTTTGTAACTGCTTCGTCAACGGAGTGACTAGCAAGGCGCTTCAGTTTTCTGGATGTTTCACGTTTGAGCAGCAGACGATGTTCCGGATGAAGTGTTTTTTAAATTACAAACCGATTAACGATTTGAATTAAGATGGAATGAGTTTATCTGGTTTATTGATTATTTATCCAGTGCCGTCATGGATACATGAGAGGTTTATTTACTAAACCTGTGATCGTTTAAAGTTGCCTTGAACAAGGCAACTTATAATGATCACAAGTTTAGTAAATAAGCCTCTCGTGTTTCAGGATGTAGGTTTTGGGCTATGGGTAGTGTTTGTTGAAACGTCTCGGTTGAACATAAGCTCCGAGCCGCAAACCTCAGACCATGTTACCGTCAATTCATCACAGTAACTTATAATGTCAAGTAACCTTTGTATAGGAGACCATGTAATATTGACACGGCGACATATTGGTCATACAAGACTCATACATTCCTTTTTGTTAGAGAGTAATATGCGCCTAGAGTGTGTTCCAAGCCAACAGGCGTTGAAAGTGGAGCACATTCTTTTACATTGCCTTGACTTCGGTCATCTCAGAGGGTAGTATTTCACTGTAAGAACTCTAAGAGATCTATTTTATCATAATATCCCGCTCAAAATTCCGTCATTTCTTAAGGGCGTCAACCATTTTAATAAATTTAAAAATTGTTTTTATTTTTTTAAAGTAGACTCTTCAAGTCTCAAATCATGAGGTTGATTTATAAGGTATTCTCTACACTACTAATAACATCACGCAATACTGTCCAAGCAACTATTCGTCGCCCCGAGTTCCAACGTGTTCTTTGAGCCAGAACACAGAATATGTAGGAACTCGGGAGACGTACTCCCTTTGACATTACCTTGTGATAATATTTTAATTCTAATCAATTGTTTACTTCATAATTGACAATGACATGTTTTATTTTCTCTTGTTTTCTCGCCACTGTATAGCGGTAGTTGCTGATATGACATTAACCACCAATAAATAAACAAATTAAAGAAGTTGCCTTATTCTAATATTTGCGATGACCAGGATAGTATAATTCTAACCGAACGTTAGCAGGTATGGTCAGTATTTCCTGAAAAGATGTAGTCCTTTTATAAAGCTGTCCAAACTAAAAATCCAAGGATGTACAACTTTATTACCCTTTTAACCCTTTACCTAACATGAAAAGCAGACGACACTTCCCAAAAAAATTCTTGAATAACTAATTTTTTTTCATTTTTTGTCTCAAAAACATAGGTTATGACCCCTAGTTGGAACGAGCTCGACGAGCTCGTTCCAACGAGGGGTCATAACCTATGTTTTTGAGACAAAAAATGAAAATATTTTGAAAATTAATTGGCGATTTTTGAGAAAATCGCTGGCCGGTTTTGGCCGTTACGTTGGGTAAAGGGTTAAAAGTAACCAATGCATCCAGTACGTTACATTTAATCCAACGTCGTATATGTGTGTGTGAAAATATTACGTGGTGACACCTAAAAGGTGTGTACAGACATTCTATGGTACACTTCGCCGATTTCCCTGTCACCCATCGCCTAAACCATTTTCGCCAGTAATAAAAAACATTCAGACTCAAAACGAAATGAAAATATTGTTTCATGAGAAATATTACGAAAACTTAAAATAAAAAAATATGTAAATACCCCAATGTTCGATTTTATTGTCGTGAAGAGGGTTTCTTTAGTGGTGTTTCTATACTATTGATCCGTTCTGGTTTCGAAAAACATGCAACTTATCTCGTTATATGAATTGTCTCTTCAGTGAAACTTTGTTATTAAAGGAATTGTACAAGTTTGAATATTATAGGCCTATTCAGCCTCAGAACATCCAAGACAGGCATTTAATCTATTGTATTCCGTTTGAGAGAGCTCACTGAGCTCTGTCAAACAAGATATAATAGAATAAACGCTAAGTTTATCTCTAAAATACAGAAACGTGACACAATTCCTGTTAATTGAATACTCCTGTTAATTGATTGATTTTCATTTGATAAATTGGCTATTCATTTAACAGGGTTTCACTGTAGTGTCCCCGATTCCCCAAGACACACAATGCACCACTGTATCGAATAAAACACTTATAAAGTCAACTTGTGTCCCACAGTAATAACATCGCGTCATTTCCCAATGTCCTTTAATTGAAGCCTCCCAAATGTTTGAGTTCAGTGGAAGGGAAATAACTCCAAATCGTTCTTGTTCAATATTAAAGAAGATATGTTTCTTTCGGTTTCTACGATTATTACTTTTATCAAGGTTATCGTCTCCAGAACATCATTTGGGGATTATATACTGAGTCAAAAAAGAAAGTATAATAAACTTGGAGGAGCATTTTTTTTAGTATTATCGACTTTAATCCCAAACAAATTATTGTAAATTCATACTTTGAGTCTAGCTGTATGAATTTGCATGTTCTTACTGTTACCAGCGCCACGACAGGACGTCGCAATTTAGACATGGGGTGAAATGAAAAGTTTACATATGCATTCAATAGCGTGTATGTCCACCGTTTGCCGATTGGATGGCAAGACATCGACGGCGCATGGACCTGATAAGTGTGTGGATGTCACCATGTGGTATTGCGTTCCACTCCTGACTTAGAACATTACGTAAATCGCCTAACGTCTGAAGATCATGAAGTCATACCCGACGGTCCCAAAGATGCTCGATTGGCGACAAATCTGGCGAAAGTGGGGTCCAGGGAAGAAGTTCGATGACCTCCATCTCATGTAAGTTACGACAGAACCGCTCCACGTGACAAATGGCATTGTCTTGCTGAAATAACTGCAATCTGACGTTCGCGTTGAACAACCGGACAACAACAGTGTACGATGTAAGAATTTCGTCCCTATATCGCTGTCCGTTCAGATTACCATTGATAAAGATCAATTGCGTTCGATAGTGCAAGGAAATTCCTGCCCAAGCCATTACACTATCCCCACCGAAATAGTCGCATTCCTGCACGTAAGTATCAGAAAACCGTTCTCCTCGTCGGCGATACACTCTTACCCTACCATCAGCGCGCCGTAAATGAAAACGTGATTCATCACTAAAAAGAACTGTGCTCCAACGCTGTTGAGTCCAGCGAACACACTGACGTACCCATTCCATTCTGACGGTACGATGACGTTGGGTAAGGATTGGGCCGTGGTACTGACGCCTACTTCGGATGCCGTGGTCACCGAGACTGTTGCAGACAGTTTGTGCACTGATTCTATTGTTAGTTCTACCAGGAGTAATTGCTGCTGTCCTCGTTGTCGGAAGGAAGCGAGACGATCTGATGTGTCTGGCTTGCGCAGGGGTTGTACCTCTTGGTCGACCTGAACGCGGTCGGTCGGCAGTAGATCCAGTGGTTCCAGACCTTCCAGTGAGACGGTAAATAGTGGCCACAGTGACTTCGAACTCAGCTCTTCTAGAGGTATGCTAGCATCATGCATACCAATGGCACGCAACCTCTGATTTTCGGTTAACCTTGGCATTTTTAAAAATGTCGAAAGACAAAAACTAGCGTGGTTTCTCAAACACCCACGCTCTCTAGCACAACAAAGCAAATCGTCAATTTGACATTCTGGGATAGCACGTGCTATTTTGAAATCCGTAGCAAAATTGATTCTGGTTGGGTGGACAACAGCAACATGTCATTAAACTCTTTGCTCGACTTCTTGTCCGCAAACATGCAACATTGGAACTGTTACATTTCATCCTTTATGCTATTTTTCACATTTGTTTCTATTACTCTTTCTTTCTTAACCCTTTACCTAACGTAACGGCCAAAACCGGCCAGCGCTATTTTCAAAAATCGCCAATTAATTTTCATTATTTTTTCATTTTTTGTCTCAAAAACATAGGTTATGACCCCTCGTTGGAACGAGCTCGTCGAGCTCGTTCCAACGAGGGGTCATAACCTATGTTTTTGAGACAAAAAATGAAAAAAATTAGTTATTCAAGAATTATTTTTGCAAGTGTCGTCTGCTTTTCAGGTTAGGTAAAGGGTTAACTCAGTATACAATAAAACAGAACTCGACAAACTGGAGGGGAAGGGTAATAAATTTGTCGCACAGTGTTTCAGCAGGATGTACGGGACTGTACTACCCCTAACAGATTCGTATTTCCTCCGGCTTTCAGCCTCAGGAAATACGGATCTCAGAAGGGTAGTGCAGTCCCGTACATCCTGCTGAAACACTGTGTAACTAATATTTTTGGTAAACATGAAGAATACCGGACCCAACAAATTATGCAAAAATTACCAACTTTTCCCAACTTTTCATGGTTTCCCTACATTCTTTAGTGTTTTTTCTTCACATGTGTACCAAACATCCTGAGTTTTAAATACAATTAGACATTATTTACCAAGTTTTTCCTTCCCGTAAGAGAGGCACGGAAAAGTGACGTCACTGTGGGCGTCTCCTCCCATTTGTGGAGAATTCAGTATCACATCAGTTCAGGAAATCGCACCGTGTTCGACTGATAAGGATCAGTGTAGGAAAAGTTCGGGTTAGTTAATGTGAACCCTTGCTAGACTGACTCTCCTAACCCGTCGAGCGCTGTGCTATTTATTACATAATAACTTACCTAAAAATGAAAAAGTGAATCCAACACCAATTTCCGTCAGAAACATAATAAAAGTTGGGAAAAGTTGGTAATTTTTGTAAAATTTGTTGGGTCCGCTATTCTTCATGTTTACCATATGATATCATCACAGTTTTCGAAACGACAGTTGAAAAAAAGTAAAGTAGGGTAAAAAGTTTACTTCATAAAGTGAAATAAATTTAGTAGCTCGATCACAATCTTCCAAAAACAGGGGTTGATTCAGAAACAAAGTACTTATTTCGTTTAAAAACGTACTCTAACGACAATTGTCCAAACATTTGGTTGTTAATCCATTGAACCCGAAAAACCCCTATTCCGTCCCAGGATCGTGATGCGACATGAATTCATAAAGTAGTTGCTCAATGAATTTGTGAGGCGGACCAACCAAGATTTTCACCATGTAGCCCTGAGGCTGAAGATATTGGTTGGTCTTCCCCAAGTAACGAATGTAGACTTTTCCAACTGATGACATCGAACTGACGTGGAAGATACCATCAAGGTTTGAAGGCTTAAGGTAAATTCTTGTTCCTCGTTGATCTTTGTTTATTTCTTCAGTTTTGCAAAACGAGCAAAGAAGGCTCGAGTAAAGTGTTTTAGTAAGGCATGTTTCTTAAACAAGCCATTTTTCTGTCAGGAATCTAATTGTGATATATATTCAATATTCTTTGACAGTCGAGCATATTCTATTAGATTGTACTAATTTTAGTGGCATTAGATGGCGACATTATAATGTACCGCCTCTGAGAAAACTATTTTACATCATAAATTCTCAGCAGACTCCCCTGCTCCTGAAAGAAATCCACCCTTGTTAATAAGTTATTATTTTTAGTTGTTTTTATTCTTTTAATTACATCTCCTATTCAAAACGTAATCTCGTCATCTGTTTTTGATTTAAACAGTATTCATTCCGCTTTCGGTATCCTTATTCACTTCTGCTATTTCTTTCACTGTCACAATAATGTACATTTTTCATGTTTTAACCCTTTACCCAACGTAACGGCCAAAACAGGCCAGCGCTATTCTCTAAAATCGCCAATTAATTTTCATTATTTTTTTCATTTTTTGTCTCAAAAACATAGGTTATGACCCCTCGTTGGAACGAGCTCGTCGAGCTCGTTCCAACGAGGGGTCATAACCTATGTTTTTGAGACAAAAAATGAAAAAAATTAGTTATTCAAGAATTATTTTTGCAAGTGTCGTCTGCTTTTCAGGTTAGGTAAAGGGTTAATCAAATATTTCACTTTATGAAGTAAACTTTTTACCCTACCTTACTTTTTATCGCCATGACATTGCCTTCGTTCCTGGTTTGGCGTTAGGTACCAAGATATAATAACATCATTAAATCGGAATATATGAGGTGAGCTTATAAATCCATTGTTCAAAGAAAAACTAATGATAGGTGCGGAGAAAGTGTACAAGAAGGATTATATTTAACAATTTGTCTAACACGACGAAAGAACGACACTACTCTCACCCAACAAAAAAAGTCTGAACTAGCTAAAGTTTCACTTTTTTTATCTGTATAACCCTTTACCTAACATGAAAAGCAGACGACACTTGAAAAAAATATTCTTGAATAACTATTTTTTTTATTTTTAGTCTCAAAAACATAGGTTATGACCCCTCGTCGGAACGAGCTCGACGAGATCGTTCCAACGAGGGGTCATAACCTACGTCGAGCTCGTTCCGACGAGGGGTCATAACCTATGTTTTTGAGACAAAAAATTAAAAAAATAATGAAAATTAATTGGCGATTTTTGAGAATAGCGCTGGCCGGTTTTGGCCGTTACGTTGGGTAAAGGGTTAACATAGCTTATAACCTCACATTCGAACGAGCTCATCGAGTTAATGAGGGGTTACAAGCAACGTTTTGGTGGCAAAATTGAAAAATACATATATTGTATATATTGCGGTAACCTTTGGAAATGTTTTTTTTTTAAAAAAAAACCCAGATAATCCGATATTTCCACAAGTGGTCTTAAATTGACTTTGCATTGTCTAAGCCGAAAATACCATATATAATGCTGCTTTATCAAACTACCAAGAGGATTTTACATCAGACGAAATGTGATAAAATATTGAAATTTTCGTTTCGCGATTTGACGTTTTAACACAATCTGCAAGAGCCTTTATGTTAAAAGCCCATGGTGAATGGTCACAGGAAAATCTAGTTAAATATCATTTCTCAGAAATTGCTATCAAAGCTGTAAGAAAGGGCTACGTTTGTCCAGCAAAATACGTCACAGTGGCAACAGCTACTACCATTCAAACACAATTATAAACTTTAATAATCTATTGTATAGTGCATTGCTAACCCATTGTACTGTACAGTGCGGCCACCGCGGACTGGTCACTTTCCACGGGTGGGCAATATTTCCACGGACTCAATAATATTAGATTCCAAACACAAATTATAGGAATAATCATCAAAAATTTGATAAATGAAGCACCAGGTACAAACAAAAATTTTGCTGATGATGATTTTCATTAGTAAAAATTTAATTAAAATTTTGTTGACGATGATTTTCATTACGCAATAAACGCAGGCGTGGACATCACTACCCACGCGTGGATTACGATTAGCCAACGGCGGCTGTACTGTATACTATATGTCTTCTGTTTAGCGCTAAGATCTGAGAGGTCTTTGGATGGCCTACGCGATAAAGAGAAGCCTCATTTTGAGGAGTACCTTGATGGCACCTTTAGGGGTTCACTGTTGTTCAAGCTGAGGTCGCGGTCCCTGGAGCTCAGGGGAAAAATTGGGAAAAACAGTGAAAAGGAGTGACAAATGTGTAATTTAGGCGTGGTGGAGACCCTGGGACACTTTCTTCTAGAATGCCCAAAATACCAGTCTAAAAGAATAAGATTTACTGGGAGTATAATGGGGAAGTGGGATGGGAGAATGAAGGACACGTGGGTAGGGAGTGACTCTGAAGAGGGGGTTAATATGCTAATCGGAGAGACTGGGAAAATGGGGCAAAGGAAGTCATCAAGCAGTTCGTCTCCGAGTGTTGGGAGGACAGAAGAAGCGTGGGAATAGGAAGGCAGTTGGGAGCACAGAAGTAACCAAGGCCTTCTCACCGAGAACCGCGACAAATCAACGGCCGGCCAAAGTGTTATTATTAATTCGGTGTAATTTCATTCTATGGGGTTATTGCGTTGTTATAAACTGTGTTTTTTTAGTTTAAACAATATTTATTTGTGAAAAGAAGTATGAATACAAAAACTGGTGCAATGAGTAACATGAACAATAATAACATACAGACTAGACACGAGACTGGATTCGGCAGCACGCATTTTGTTTTTGTAAGCCGTCTCCAGGTGTGGTTTCTTCTTGCATTGTGTGGCGTTTTTGTATTATGCATGGTTGATTAATACTGGAACAGTCTGCGTAACCAATTGTGCAAGATTAATACTGGAACAGTCTGCGTAACCAATTGTACAAGGTAACTTGCAGTAGGAGTGGTGAGGGGGGGGGGGGGGAAATTAAAAACACGCCACATGCGTTTACGATCACTTTTGCAGTACAGCTGCCATAGACTGGTCGTAATCCACGCGTGGATTACCCTTCCCCTCCAGTTTGTCGAGTTCTGTTTTATTGTATACTGAGTTAACCCTTTACCTAACCTGAAAAGCAGACGACACTTGCAAAAATAATTCTTGAATAACTAATTTTTTTAATTTTTTGTCTCAAAAACATAGGTTATGACCCCTCGTTGGAACGAGCTCACACGCATGCATTTACCAGGTAATAAAAACCATCATAAACAAAATGTTAATTAATGAAGCACCGGTACAACCCGATGCTTCATTAATTAAATGTTTTGATGATTATTCCTATAATTAGTGTTTGGAATCTAACATTATTGCATCCGTGAAAATGTACAGTCACCATGGACTTGTCACTTTCCACGGGTGGGCAATATTTCCACGAGCGCAATTATATTAGATTCCAAACACTAATTATAGGGATAATCATCAACAATTTATGTTTTTAAATAATAATTTTTTTATGTCGTATGCGTTGTTTAAAGGTATTAACTTCGCTTGTAGAATTCTGAATCCTCATCACGGTTAAAAATAAAATGACCGTAGATAATTTATGTTAGGCGTTAAGAATGATGGAAGGTTCATGACATGTTTTAGGTACTCAGCGTGCTAAAAAAACACATTAGACTGTTTAAACTTAAAATATACAATCCAATAACTATAACAACAAAAATATGCTGTGTACCCATTATCTAACATGAATAAAAGATGACACCTTGCAAAAATTATTCTCGAATAACTAACATTTCATTGTTGCCTCAAACACATCTGTTTGGTCCTCCTTCGAATGAGCTCATTTCAATGAGGTTTCATGAGTCATGTTTGCGAGACAAAATATTAATATATTATAAAATTTGAATGGCGATTTTGTGAATAACCTTGACCGGTTTTTGCAGTTACTTAAGAAATAACTGTTGTTTTCCTTCGGTTTATGCGATATAAACCGAAAATTTTCAGCACAAGCTTCATAACTCGCATAGCGAGTTATGATTAAGCTTGAGCTGAAAATTTTCGGTTTATATCGCATAAACAGAATGAAAACAACAGTTATTTCTTATAATTTAATCCGGCTTTAATATTAAAATATAAAAACTATGTGTACGTGAACGAAAAACATTTAATTTTCGCAAAAGACAACAGTCAAACTCAGGAAAGTGTGCCACAAACAGGTCACGTCAATCATTGTCAAATTGTTTGTTGTTTTGATTTTCGATCGCAGACGACAGATATTTAGCAAGTCACATAACAATATCATTAAAAACATTTTTTTAAGTTCCCCCAAAATCATGTTTGGATATATGATCTTTTATTAGTCTCCACTTCGGTATATTTTATTAAATTCAATTGTTCCCGAGAAATTATTATAATATTCTCGCTGATTGGAGGCGATGAAAAATCGATCATTGATCTTGTTTACAAGCTTGTTATCCATCTATCAGTCTGCCGTCACGCCCTCACGGTGACAATCTGATTGAATGGACGGGGCTTGCAGGGTCTTCAAAGTTGGATCGGATACATGTGAAAACATTCCAAATCATTGCGTGATTTGGTTTATACGATTTTGACGACTTTCACGCTGTATGCTTTCAACCAATCAAACGCAGAGGCGGGGCAAATGATTAAATTATTGTTGGTTAAGAAGTGTGTTCGGTGCTTCTTAACCCTTTGAACCCGATAAACCCCCTTTCCCGGCCAGAGGGACATGATACGTCATAATTTCAGTAAGTAGGATGGCTACTAAGTGAATGTGTGGGGGTGAATCAATCAATGCTTTCAACCTGTAGGCCCAAGGCTGCCCGTTAGAAATGTTAATTGGTGTCCCACAAATAATGAATATAGACTTTTCCTACTGCTGCCATTGAACTGACAAGAAATATACTACAAGGCTTTAACCCTTTACCCAGCGTAACGGCCAAAACCGGCCAGCGCTATTCTCAAAAATCGCCAATTAATTATCACTATATTTTCATTTTTTTGTCTCAAAAACATAGGTTATGACCCCTCTTTGGAACGAGCTCGTCGAGCTTGTTCCAATGAGGGGTCATAACCTATGTTTTTGAGACAAAAAATGAAAAATATTAGTTATTCAAGAATTATATTTGCAAGTGTCGTCTGCTTTTCATGTTAGGTAAAGGGTTAACTGGTAGTCAGACCTAAATTTTTCATCGACTACTGTTTTGTTATATAATATTACAAAAGGCAAAGCGTGGATTCGAAAAGATGTGCTCCGATCAGAGTTGTGTTTTGTCATAGCCTACTGGGGGCGTAATAGCTCATTGATTTTCGCACCTGACTTCTAATCAAAATGCCGTGGGTTCGAGCCTGAGCCACACCACTTGAATCCGGTCGTGTATTGTGATCAGTTCATCATCTTGTATAAATGGGTATTGGTATTAGCTGTGAATTTAATCCCCTACGCGGAATACCGCCCAGTTCAGGGCTAGGCCCACGAGGGGAATTTGTAGTCACGGGGTGAATTCTCTTATTGGCCTGGGCCATTTGATAGTCTGTATCTAATGGTACTGAACTTATGGTTCGAGTCTAGAAGCGGCAAAATAAATGAAATTATGTAGATGGCAGATTGAGCCTTATTCGTGGGTTCTCATACTTTGTCTTAATGACTGGTGGCTTTATTCAAATTCCCATTTGTTGCTAGTTTTAGGCCAAGCCCACCCACGTACCTTAAATCTCAGGGGTTACTGCACCAGCCTACTCTCACCAGCCACGACGAAGGAACAGCTAAAATCC
The DNA here is from genome assembly GCA_031216915.1 of Pictodentalium vernedei. Classification (NCBI taxonomy): domain Eukaryota; kingdom Metazoa; phylum Mollusca; class Scaphopoda; order Dentaliida; family Dentaliidae; genus Pictodentalium; species Pictodentalium vernedei. Next base: position 191,750,554 of record CM062296.1, on the reverse strand, counting down.
TTTCAACGTTTTTTTTAATTTTTGAAGGATTAAAATACTGTTTAAATTTTCTCAGATCCACACGCCCAGAGACACAAGCCGGTCATACTTCGAGGCTTGATGTCTGTACTGTTATTTTCAGTCTCTTATTCAGATTTTTGCTCGAGTTTTTACTTACGTTTGCTGTCTTCTGCCATTATTTACGTTGCTGATAGCAAGAACGTTCACCACTCACTACTATTCTAACTTGATTTCTTCTGGAATCAAACGTCGTGTGCAGTACGTGGAGAGTAGATTGTAACTAAATCACTCGGGGAGTGGAGTTATCACCCAAAGTATCACCTTCAATTTCTGTATTTATTTATTTATACATTTATTTATTGGGGTTTAAGGTCACATATTTCTGCACAATGGCTAATCATGACCATGACAGTTTTACGGGTGGAGGAAGCCGGTGTACCCGGAGAGAACCACCGAGCAACGGCGAGCAACTGTCAGCTCCCCAACATACGAACTCCACACAAGCAGGGTTAGCATTGGTTGAAGACAAGTGCACCATCGACGTGCAGTACGCCTTAGTACACTACGTGACCGTGCCCCCACATGGGCAATGGTGGTGAAGTGACTTGCCCAAGGACACAACGCGGTTGCCGCAGGTGGGATTCGAACCGAGGACTTCTCGGCTTGCAGCCTGCACCTCTACCTACTAAGCCACAGCGCCCCCTTCAATTTCTGTATATGTGGACGAAAAACAAGCAATGTTTCAGCCAATGGACCTCCGGGTATAACCCGGAGGTCCATTGGCTGGAACCTTGCGTGTGCTTGTTATACTTTGCAACAAATTTGCAATTATTGCTTGGGTGGAATCTCCACCTTGTGGGTGATTTGGTGATAACACACTGTCCACGTACTGTAGGTCGTCATCTACTTCCACCAAGACAGAAAAAATATGAATTACTTGATTGGCACCAGGCTTGATGAACGCGAGCAATACATATGGAGTGGATTCCCACCTCCGACGTACCTGTGGAGGGCAAACCCTGTATGGATAAAACCATGAATTTGTTGAAAAACGCAGAGAAAAGGAACAAGGATTCATCTGGCTGGAACATTTGTAATTGTGTCACACGTTTACAGTGACTGCACATGAGCCCTTGGGTACAGGTACTTAACTAACGAAGTTGAATTCTTTGTCGCATCATATCCAAACATAATTTCTATTGACTTCAAATGGAAAAATTTATCAGCGTTAAACGTTTATAAAAAGACGCACCTCTCGATTAGCTGAATATCATAATTATATTCAAGAAGTGCAAAATAAGACGACGGTCTACGTGTTTTATGCCGAACTTGTGAATTGAATTAAAATGTCCATTTCTATGTGGAAATATGTTTAACTTTGCCCATATATTTACAGTGACAAATTCAAAGATAACCTATTTGGTTTGCAGTTATCTATAGAATTTAGGCGGACGTTGTTTACCATAGTGTCAAGTTCAATTTTATTATGAATCTGTAGAAATATGTATTCCTTTTTGTTTCTTCCCATTTCCATGTCACTTTAAACAGGTGCTTGTTTATCTCTTCCTCATTTTGCCAAAGATAACAACGATTCACACTATAACCCGCACTATTTGTTTTTTTGGGGGGTAAAAATAAATAGCATAATGTGACTGTAATGAACACCAGGAGTCAACCCGGATACGCGTACTGTTGGCATATTATACCTTCAGCTGTATACCAGAGTGCCTCCATACCCGATAGGTAATGGATATATAAGAAATGACGACATATTATGTGGTACTTTCTTTCTAATTCATTTGATCAGTTCCTCTTTATGTGCAGTTGCACTTGCACCATTGTAAACGTGTGCTTTTGTAGGATACGGTGTTAATATAGGCAGTGCCTGTTCGCCAACCCCCATTTCAATGATGAAATAAAAATATTGTTTAAAAAAAACACTAGGGGCAATACTATAAACCTTTTAGAGTTGTATTTTCTACAGTTGTATTTTCCTGTTATTACTTTAAATGGGTTGAAATGAGCCATTAGCATTTCGAAAGATGTGGCAGTTTGCCAGTTGGCAAACTGCCATATCTTTTAAAATGCTAATGATTTATTTTAGTTATTTATATTAATAGGTAGAAAATACAATTCTAGAAAATACAATTACAACCGTTTTGTAGTATTGACTCCTGGTTTAATCCAACTAGGGATAAGCAACTGTGATAGGGATGGGCCTAATTACCTAATAAAATTGAGATAAAAGAGTCAAGTGTCCTTTGGTTTTGCGGTCTGTGTTTTTATTTCTACTTTCTTCGACAAACATTTGTCTGCTAATATTTCCGAAACGTGACACCATGTCGTTTGTTTGCAGAAGAACACGCGATGATTGAACATTTCTGTGCTCATTAAATATGTTAATAAGCCAATATAGGTTGGTGAATTGGGTGGGATGAGATAGCTGTCACTTGGGTGGGCGAGGCAGGTATATCTCTCCCAGCTGTCTCACACGACTTTATAAATGCCTCAATACCTTAGTGGTGGGGGAAAATACCGTGTGCCCTGTTTTGGGAGCTTGTGATAAAAAGAGTTACAAAAATAGGAGGATAACCCCCATGAAGTTCATCGTGCTGTTCCATGTTGCTGTCTTTCCAGAAGTGTTTTATTAAATATATTTTATTTGTTCTAATTAACAACAAGGATTGGATGACAAGTGCCCAGCACTTAGTTTATATCCTTTCCTTGATATACATTGAAGTTATAAATTATGTTTACATATTTTCTATGATAGTTACATAAATGTGTATTAATGGCGAAACAAACGTAAAAATATATTGACAAAAATGTGAAGGTACACAGTTAGAGAAGAAAGTTGGGTTTATCAACTTTGCGAGAGTCGGGACAGATATTTCCCACCCCACAACACTGCCGGTTTGAGTCAGTAAGCCTACTGGTCATTTTCCACACCCCGCGTTTCAGACAGAACCCTACACCACTGCAAAACCAGGACAGGCAGAACAAGCAATCGAAAAACAGTAAACCATGTTTGAAGTAAACAGACGTGGAACCTGATTTGGAAAATCAGAAGAATGCAAATGACATGCTACGAGATTCTTCCGCTGTACAGGTTTAGTCTTAGAATCGTTTCGTGGCTTTAATAAAGTTGTGTACGGTACGAAATAGGCGGAAGTTGACTGAATCGGGTAAATTGGGAATACCATATAGAAGATCATTGACTGATCTTATTGTCAGGTGCGCAAAATTCCCCCACAGGACTAGTCTTACGTCTATATGGTTATTACAGTCAAAGAAGTAATGATTGGCATCTTCAGTCCCGTAGCCACATGAACAGTTTGGTGTGTCACGAATATAGTTTGAGAACTTGATCAAAATTTAGGTCACTGCAGGAATTTCGCAGTTTGCAATATATTATATTAGTCGCTCTATCCCCAGTGTTGAAGTACTGTGCCTTTACACGCCACTGTTGAAATGTTTAATAAAATAATTCAGAGAACTCGACTGTCTGACTCCCAGAGACAAAGCATTCCATTCCAGAAGTGTATCAACACTAGGGCTAGATTGGGGTGTACTACACCTCAGCTCTCAATTTGTATCTACGCCACCTTTGTTTTAATGGTGGTAATACATTTTCCAACTCCGTCGTAGCCGGTCCCAAGCCCTGTTTGAGAGAGAACGGGGGGGGGGGGGGTATGTTCTCCCGTGAGGTGCGTGATGAAGGTCACGGAGGACAGGATGCTGGGTGGTCGAGGACTACAGCGGCACCGATTGGGTAATCCTCATTGAGGATATTGCCAAATAAATCACCTTTGGCCGTTACTTCATAGTAGACAGATAGTCGGATAGACTCGGTTCGATTGATCGGGAGCCCCAGGAATGGCCGTCACGTCGGGCCATTTAGCGGTCGAGAAACTGGTCCGTCTGGTATATATCTTGAAGTCTCCTTTATCTTTTTCTTTTGTGAAAGTACTTTTTTACGCTGGGTTCCAGAACGTTCGTTTTACTGCCTACCAGGTACCAAGTTTTGTGTAATGATGTTGCAAGTCCACTACGGCCATTCATCGACTGCTCAATGATGACGTAGCTGGCACTGGCCAATCGGTCAGTGGCATGCATTTGCCTCCACCCTGGTCGAGTATTCTGCTACTCTGTACTCTGGTGATGTTCGCTGGTCTCCGCGACCCCCCCCCCCCACCCCCCCCCCCCCCCCCGGTTGGGTTCAAAGCAAGGGTAGGAGGAAGTGACCCATAATTTCAAAATATTGCAGTATGGATAAAAAAACCGACAACCCCCCCCCCCCCCCAAAATACCGTGTGCTACAACAAACGTTTTAGATTTTTCTGCACATAAAACACATAAAATGAAATTTTAATTTTGAGTTCTACTGACGAAAATACGCAAGTATTGAAAATAAATCCATTTGCCCTTGAAAACAGCCTTGAACCAAAACACAGAACTGGTTAGGACAAGAGAATTAGCTCATAAAGACGAAAATGAAATAATCACAGAACTTAAATTTCAAAGTGTTATAGGAGTGGAAAGAGTTACTATAAAGAATGGTAATAGATCAATTCCACAAACAATATGTTCGATGAACTGGAGGACACAGATTTTGATGATGGCATTGATGCTATGTTCTCCAATATCCGCCAGGATTCGTCACCAAAGAGAAATACCAAGGCTATCTCTCCCGTACGTGCGCCACCTAAATTACCATTAGAACGTGAATCACAACGCTGACAATACGCGACCTGAATGCGTTCCTTGTCAGCATATGTTGACAGCGGAACTCATCCTGTTACACTGTAAGCATGTCAGACGGCAGTATTTTAGTGTAGCATCTCTCAATGCTCTATTTTATAAAACGAATCCGTTTAGCAGTACTGTCGTTTCTGAAGGAAATCAAACTTTTTACTGACTTTTAAATTGTTTTTATACACTAAAACAAGATTTCATCTTCAAGTTTTCTTCCCATCAAGAGGTTGATTTATACATGTTCAGCAAACTACCGGTGTCATTTACTCACTTCTTTTATCACTGCTTATTTCTCTCATTACATTGTAATTACTTACCCCTTTTATTGATTTCTTTCCTTGCCTAGCAGAAACTGCAACCGCCCGCGTAATATGCAAATTCGGCAGCAGAAAAAATACTATTTTTCAGAAAAGTTCACCAAAACCATATCATGTGACCCCTCTTTGGAACGAGCTCGTCGAGCTCGTTCCAACGAGGGGTCACATGATATAGTTTTGTTGAAATATTTTAAGAAATATATCGTCTGCGTTGGGTAAAGGGTTAATGAATCCACTTTCCACAGTTATTATTATTATAAGTTATGGATACAAAATAAACTGCTAGCATTTCAGTTCGCACTTACCTTTAACTAATACTGGGTAATAATTTGTCTTATCTCATGTTTTGAAATATCTTGAACTGATGAATATTTATTTAAACATTTTTAAATAGTGCAAAGAGGCAAAGTAAAAGACTTATCTCGGTACGATTACCATTCTGAGTTACACATTTGACATATGCAAATTGACTGCTTTTTGTATTCAAGTATCGTAACTGTTTAAAATATAAAATATATTCCCTGTTGTTAGAATGTCTGTTTCCAGGGAACGCGGCGACCCAGTGGTTAAGGCATTGTACTTCAAACCGAAAGGCCCACGGTTCAATCTCGACCAGCGATAACTGCGTTGTGTCCTCACTTTATCCCGATTGTCCACGTGAGGCGCCATGGGCTGTTTACTATAAAGCATACTGTTCGTCGATGGTGCACTTCCCTTCAAACCAATGCTAACCCTTGTGCGGAGCGAGTACGTTGGGCAGTCTGACAGTTGTTCGCCGCTGCTTGGTGGTTCTCTCTGCACTCCTGATTCATCATTAACCCTTTATCCAACGAATCGGACGCATCCGCCCGTGTAATATGCAAATTCAGCAGTTAAAAAAATATTATTTTTCCAAAAATTTCGACAAAACCATATCATGTGACCTCTCGTTGGACCGAGCTCGTTCCAACGAGGGGTCACATGATATGGTTTTGTTGACATTTTTTGAAAGATTTCAAAAAATGATATTTAAAATAATAAATTTTGATAATGTCTGCGTTGGGTGAAGGGTTAAAGCTATCCCTACACACGAGGTGAGCCTGGGTGTCGAAAGTGTTGTTGAACCGAAATAAATAAATAAATAAATAAATAAATAAATAAATAAATAAATAAATAAAGTCGTTTGACTCAGCAGTCACCAACACAGCCAAATAAATACAATGCTTGTGTACAGCAGCTACTTCTTTCTTCTTGGTTCCATTTTTTCGCCTTGAAGAAGGTGCAATAGCTTATTGCATTTCTAATCGGAAATGTGTGAGTTCGATTCTAATCCGTGATACTTGCGCCGTGTCTCTTAGCCAGACACATAGTACCTCTAGTTTACCCAGGTGTATATATGGGTACTGGAAACACGGTGGAACATTAGTTAGAACACTGGATTTCAGACCGAAAGTTCGTAGATTCGAACTTGACTCGCGTCACCCCCGTTGTTTCCTTGTGCAAGACAATTATTTCTCATTGCCTATGTTAGAGCACGATGCCGCTGCGTACTGAGGTGTAGGGCACGACGACAGTGAACTTTCCTTCAGCCGAAATTAACCATGTCAGTGGCGGGTAAGTACGTTGGGGAACCCAACAGTTACTCGCCGTTGCTCGGATACTGTGGCTTTCTCCAACCCTGAAACAGTCTGACATGATATGACTCTGGCTACTGAAGGTGTACTCAAGTTCCGGTTAACAAGCAAACATAAATGGGTAACAATATAAGCCCATAACTTTACCTGCGATGGTCTAACGACCAGTCCAGGGTGAGTGAATTGCTATCTTTCGCCTGCATAGCGGTAAACGCGTATGAGCTTTGCCTCGAAGGGCGTCATTGCCTGAGAAAGAATTTTACTGAAGTTTAATTTCCCTCTCTCAGAACCCAGAATATAACATTTCGTTGAAACAACTAATGAGAGGTGAAGCTGTACAGTACTGCCGCCGTGGACTGGTTACTTTCCACGCGAGGGCTATATTTCCACGGACGCAATATTATTAGATTCCAAACACAAATTGGGAATGAAAATAAAAAAAAGTAATTAATGAAGCACCGAGGAAAACCCGGTGCTTCATTAATTAAAGTTTTGCGGATGATGATTTTATTACGTGGAAAACATCACTTCCCACGCATGGATCTCGACCAGACCACAGTGGCTGCACTTTTTCAGAAAAAAATCTCCCAACAGTAGGGTTATAAAACCTGCTGTGGCGTAAAATGTTGAAAGTTGTGTGACTTAACATTTCTTGTGGCCGTTTGATGTTACATATTTGTAACACAGTGGATTTCCGTACATCGAGTGAAATTTACATCATTTTCATATGAATTAAAAATTGAATGAGCTTAGTTTAAATTCTCCACAGACCTTCCGTGCTGCAGGCGATATTTTATATTGTATCAGTGTATGAATTAAATCCTGACACATATGCCTCGAGTGAAAAAACCAACGAGGCAAAAAATTCAAATCTCACGATATCTGGTCTTGCGTTCTTAATCCTATAATATTGCATACTGTACGGCGGCCGTGGATTGGTCACTTTCCATGGGTGGGCTATGTTCCCATGGACGCAATATTATTAGATTCCAAACACTAATTACAGGAATGAAAATAAAAAAACAATAATTAATGAAGCACCGACTAAAACCCGATGCTTCATTAATTAAAATTTCGCTGATGATGATTCTTATTATCTGGTAAACGCATGCGTGGACGCCACTGCCCACACGTATATTATTACTATGAACAATAATGTAAGCCAGAGAGCACTGCGGTGGTTTAAAAACGTTAACATTGCATTATTATTATTGTTATTATTATTATTATTATTATTATTATTATTATTATTATTATTATTATTATTATTATTAATGACATCAAAACCATTTTCCTTTATTACAGGTCGCCCTATTTGCGACATGGCCAGAAGAATATGTCAAGAAACTGATTCTATCACTTGATACTGAGTTGGTAATTTTATACCAATCTGGAAGCGCAATTCAACTGGAAGGTGATGTTTGTCAATCCATTTACATCATTATCAGAGGAAGGTTAGTAAATTAGGTGTATCAAGTGTAGAAATATATCTTCTCCCTTCAATATTACTGATCACACAATAACAGGCAACAGAACACCAAAGTGTGGTTTATCACACGACAGACTGCAATATACCAAATGGATCATTTGTTAAACCTGACTTAGATGAGGTTAAATGTCACTGAAGTCGTGTAGTATAAAATACGTGAAAAAAACTACGCCTTAAGGTGCTATATGAGTAAGGAAAACAAATTACTTTGAAATTCCTAAGTCTGAAATTCCGTACATAAATATACCCATATTTAACATCAAAATGAAGGTTGTGGTTCACAGGACACTGAAAATATATGCGCTCAACGAACATAGTTGGTAAGCATAAACGATTCCTGAAAGTCTGCTAACGCATGCGTACATGTACCAGAACTGATAATAAAATAACATTTCAAGAGAACAACATGTGTCCAAATATGCTTAAGATATCCATAAACAAAACAAGAAGTCCCAGAGGTTAGGGAATCCTTAGGATACCCTTTGCTCCTACACTACAAGGCGGGTCTTGAGCTGGCTGACAGAGGAATAACCCGTTCATCGCAAGCAGGTTAGCTATGGAATATCTGAATACGCAGCACCGGACCAAAATGGTACGAATCTCTTCTCTCCAGGTACCTTGTCCTTCTGTGAGGTGCGTTACGAAGGCCCTAGAGGAAGGAATCTTGGTCGTTGAGGACAAAAGTGCCCCGGTTAGGGTAATCTCCATTTTTGAGATAGCTGTCCAATTCACTTCTGTGGCCCTAACTTCGGGGCTAGACGGTTGGTTGGATGGCCCGTGCTGACCAATCGTGAGCCCCCAATAAAGGGTGTCACGACGGGGGCATTTGAAGGTTATTCAATCAACAATATCTTTTAATAAAATACGATCATTATCATTGTGTACAGACTTTTAAAAACATCGTTAATTTTTAAAACAATTTTGTTTTTCTTGCACTGTCTGTGTTAGTTGTCAGTGGTAACTTACATCTCAGAATATCACAAATTATTGGTTGCATGATTGACAGTTGAAGACCCAGCACCACCCTCGCACGGACTAATCAGTCAGTGGCATGCTTTTGCATCAATACGGACTGCGTATACTACCCCGCTATAAGTATGTAGGAATACAGGCAGCTCGGTGCGTTCACTGCACAGCAGTAACTCTACCACTTGTTCGACTCCGTGCTGGATGGGGGCCGGGGCAATGTACAATTTATATTATTAACATGGCAAGTAAGCCAAGAAAACAAAAAAGACTTATTTCTTCTATTTGTCTAGGGAAGTCGGACTCTGACGACAATATGATAGCTTCTCTGATACCACCGGACGACAAAATTCCGCCGCACTCAACAGACGAAAATAAAAAAAAATAAGCACCATTAATCCTTTTGCCCTTGAGAAAGCCATCAAAGGTATTGCCGGAACTGTTAAGGATATCAAGGATATCAAGAAATTAAGATTAGGTAATTTATTAAATAAGTACATGATCTTATGCAACTTGATCACGTACATGATCTAATGCACAATTCCAAAATTATTGATTTTGATGTTAAGGCCATCGTCCACAAAGCTCTAAAAGATTGGGCATGGGCAGGGTTCTTGTCGAGGCAAGCAAGCAAATATGTTACAAACGTAGCTTAAATCATGATGGGCTACCTCAAACAACAAATGAATAAATGAAATGTCAGGGCAATCACGTGTAATCATCTAAGGATTGACCTGGGAAGAAGGAAATGCAAAAGACAGATTAGCTTTAAAGAAACCAGGTACACCGTAACATCAATGCCTGGCATGAATACATCAATGCTATCTTATGCCTCAACGTTACAACTTTCAACAAACGAAATCAACTGAATCAACTGTATGTCAAACTGAATTTACTAAGTCCAGGAGCAGTACTCCAACCTCATAACAAACCTTTACCATAGGAAGCGATAATGAAACTCGGGCAAGGTCAACACAAACAAATTCGAATGTTCAAGAAACGTGAACATCAAAAGTCCACACCAGCAGAGATAAAAGGGGAAAGCAGTAACCAGGCCAGTAAAATATGAAAGACAACACAAAGCCCAGACCAGAACAAACACAAAAATTGCATCAGCAAAATCTAAGTGAGAGAAAACAAGAAAGTTTGGAAAAAAAGAAAATAGAGAAAAATAAAACACTTATCAGACAGAACATCCAAAGCTCTTCAAGACCCTATTATCACAAAAGATTTAAGGACTTTGAACTGATGGACGCGGTGAAAAGCGTCGACGAAATGTTCGAGCAACTACGCTCGACATCTTCTCAGAATATGTCCCCGAGAAATAAATCATCCAAGAAATCTACCAGGGCTTTTTCGCCCATACGTCCATCATCAAAATCTCCAACTAAATATGGATAATAAAAACAAAATCAATACAATACAGTAGTGGAGTTGTCGAGGTTTTAGAGCGAATTTTTATCAATTGTGCCTTCTAAGCCAAAATATAAACCTGCTGTTTTTTACCTGCATGAATCTCCTATGAAGAAACTTGAATCTCAAGAGCATTCAGCTGTTATGTATTATACTTGTTATCATGCCTGGACAGATGATAATGACCTTCATGTTCGTAGAACGTCTGTCTTTGTTAGAAATGATATTATGCACAGTCCTGTATCTTTACAAACAAAATTATAGGCTGTAGCTGCACGCTTAACTTTAGATAAAACTATTATTTTATGCATTATTCACGTATTACCAAGAAACACCCTACAATTGAGTGATCTTGAACCGCTGGTCCATCAACTTCTAATGCCATATATTTTGTTGGGCAATTTCAACGCACATAGCCACTTTGGGGGTGATTCCTGCAGCCAAGAAGATATAAAGGTTAAAATAGTGGAGGAGTTTATAACAAAATATCACTTTTGTTTGTTTAATGATGGGTCAGGCACTTTCCTGCTTCCCGAATGTGGTTCGTATACATCACTTGATCTTACAACCGCATGCCTTTCTATCTTCTTCGATTTTACTTGGAAGGTTGAAGATGACTTGTGTGAGAGTTACTACTTTCCAATTGTGTTGAAGAGTGTGGTTCCAGCGGTTGATGAGAGGGTGTCTTAGTGGAATTTAAAAAATGGGTTTTATACATGTAGTTGATACTGGTTCTTGCGGCACTGCATCAGCCAGAGACACCGGAAGCAGGGTGTGTGAAGGGAGGGCATCATCACTATATGTATATAGTGTAGTATGGAGCAGGTTTTTTCTTTCTTTCTGTTTTTCCTTTTTATTGGTAACTTTTTCACTATCTAATTAAGTCTTTCTTTTTATCTATCCTAATTTGTTTTTCATAATTTTGTTCTGCCATTGTATTTCTGTTATTCTATGTACAGGAGCGGAGAGTTTTCTAAGTGACTAGCACTTGTTCTCTAATTCTGATTTGCATTTATTAATGGCAAATAAAAATATGTTTAATCAATCAAAAAATGGGTAAACTGGGACACTTTCTCGTCACTTTGTTCTGAACGACTTGCGCGGGAGACATTTGAAGAAAGTATTGACCAAATAGAGCATTCCACTATGGAACTGCATGACATTGCAAACACAGCCATTCCAAAAAACCCTTAAATCTAAAACGTTTCACAAAACCATGGTTTGATGATGATTGCAAACAGACTATAAAGGATCGCAAGAAAACTGAACGGGAAATTAATAAGTCACCAACTAAAATAATTTTGACAAACTACTTGGAAATCTGGCAAACACAAGACGTAACTCCGTGCATAAAGCAAACGATACTGCCACTGAACCAGATGAAATTCACTACCAAATTTCAAAACATCTGCAACAATCATCACTTTAATCAATTTCCAACGAAATACGCATGACTGGCCAGTTTCCACCCTCTTTCCCACTCCAAAGTCCAAGAAAGACCTTAGCAAATCAAGCAGGTACAGACCTATTTCACCAACAAGTTGTTTGTATAAAATCAATAACAGGATGATCAATAATCAATTTGCCTGGTTTCTGGAATCGAACAATCTACTTACGAATGTTCAATGTGGTTTCAGAGGCCAGTGAAACACTGTGGATTATTTGGTTAGACGTGAAACGTTTATAAGAATGCCTTTGCCAGGAAGGAACATGTGGTCCCATCTTATTTGATCTAGAAAGGCATACGACACAACGTGGAAGTGGGATTATAAAAGATCTTTTAACATGGGGAAGAGGATATACGCCTTTTTATAGTAAATTGTTTTATCCACTTTATCTGATCCTCACGAACAAGAATTCGGGGATGCTCAGTATAGTATTTTATCTTTTACCCTTTTCTCAATAAAAATCAGTAACAACATTGGCGCACACTTCATATGTGCTTAAATAGAATTAAAAAATGGACCACAGAAAAAAGGTTTTAAGTTCTCAAAAACAAAACCAAATTGTGTACATTTTTATAACCTTCGCAAACACCCGATGTTGAATAAAAGTTGTTAGATAAGTGAAATTATTGAGGTTTATTGTATGAAAATAAACTGAATTTCACTTCTCACATAAAATTAAAGATTAGAGGTAAAAGGGAACCTAACCTTCTGAAGGTGGTTTGTACCACCGACTGGGGTGCAGACCAAAATACGTTACACCAGCTGTATATAGATCACTTGTTATAGCAAAGTTAAATTACGGTTGTGTGGTTTACGGTTCTGCAAGAAAGTCGAACCTCAAACCACTTAATGCAATTCGTAATAGTAGAATAATAATTATAATGCCCTAGTGCTATAGAACATCATCAGTAGATTCAATGCTCGTTGAAGGAGAGGATCCTTCTCTTGAGAAGCGAGAATTATACTGCCACTCCAATACGGTACTAAACTGTAGGCTAACGCACCAAAATGCATACAAAAGGATCTATACAGACGAAAATAAAGATGGTCACAAAGTATCTCGGCTGTTGTTGCTGGTGATCATATTACCTCTTTCAGATTACCAAATAAAAGTTCTATTTTCACAGTTGAAGTTGAAGTTTTGCAACTAATGCTTGAACACATCGAGAATGTACAGAAAAAGAAGACGATCATATTTTCAGACTCTCTTTCCCCTTTCCTAGCTTTACTTAACTCTAAGTTGAAGAACCCCCTCATTTTGGAACTTCGTGAGAAGTTGAATACTCGCATAGGGGAGGGCGGCGACTCAGTGGTAGACTGTTTGACTTCTATGCTAGAGGTCCCAAGTTTGATCCCTGTCTGTAACGACCCGCGTTGTGTCATTGGGCAAGGCACTTTATCCCCGTTGCCCACATTGGGGCAAGATGACGCCGTGTACTAAGGCGTACTGCACTTCGATGGTGCATCGATGGTCTTCAACCGCTGTAACCCTGCTTGAGCGGAGCTTCAGCAGAGTTAGAATGTTGAGGAGCTGACAGTTGCTCGTCGATGCTCGGTGGTTCTCGCCGGGCATTCCTGCTTTCTCCACCCGTAAAACTGTTACGGTCACGATTAGCCATTGTGCATAAGTATGTGACCTTAAACACCAATAAATAAATACATAAAATACTCGCATATCTCACCAATATGATGTCGTGTTTGGTTGGTTTCCTGGACATGTTGGTATCTCCGGTAACAACAGGGTAGACAGTGCAGCACGAAACAGCCTTTAAACAAGCCTCTTACTGATTTTAAAATTCCTTCAAATGATTTTAAACCATACATCAGTAACTACATCAAATATTTGTGGCAGGCGGATTGGGAGGGGGCGACTTATAACAAGCTCCATCGCTATCGACCATCTATCAATGCTGAATATCCTTCTAGTAACCTTTGTAAAAAAGATCATGTAATTCTGACACGATGTCATATTGGTCACAAAAGAGTTGTGTGTTCCTTACCATCAGGTGTTAACGGCGGAGCAGATCCTTTTACATTGCACTGATTTTAAAGATGTCAAATGGCAGTATTACATTGTATGATCTCCAAGAGATCTATTTTATCATACGAGCACGTTCAAAATACTCTCATTTCTGAATGTAATTAACCTTTTCAGTAAATTTTAAAATTATTTTTATTCTCTTAAACTGGACTCTTCAAGTCTCAAATCATCAGGTGGATTTTTATGGTCTTCACTTTTCTAGTATCATCACTCATTACTGCTCAAATCACTTCTGTATTTGATATTCTTTTTTATCATATAACTCGTCCATTTTGTTCACTTTAAAACATTTGATATTTTGTTTTCATATTAATCAGTGATAAATAAAGCCTTCCGTCAATTTCATTCGTCAATTTCAAAACTAGACAATTTGATTGGCTGAACAAAATACAACTGGGCCACATTTTCATAATTTGCATAATTAGAGTTGGGAGCTTTCATTGGTCAATTTCAAAACTGGACAATTTGATTGGCTAAACAAAATACAACTGGGTCACATTTGCATAATTTCAGTAGGGAGAATTTACGTTATCTGTCCTATTTAGGGTGGGTTATATTGTATTAATCTTTTACCTACAAGAAAAACGTCATTCAGTTTTTTTTATATTTTCAGTTTTTGCTTCCAAAACATAGGTTATGACCCCTCATTGGAACGAGCTCGTTCCAATGAGGGGTCATAACCTATGTTTTGGAAGCAAAAATTGAAAATTTTTAGTTATACGAGGATGTTTTTTTCCAAGTGCCGTCTGCAACTCAAGTTAGGTGATGGGTTAAAAAATCATACTAAATGGCTAATTTGTGCGTGTGTGTGCCATATGATAGATAGAATATGAAATGAGTGTTTTTCTCATATAATATTTATGAAACTCATGCGAATTGTCCGTTTGGGCTCGCCAGAGGCTCGCCAAAACGGAAAATTCTTAGCCTCGTTTCATTAATATTATATGAGAAAAACACTCGTGTCCAGTAATCGTAAAGCCATTCAAACGTAAATGTGGCTCAGTATCTATAACGCACTCATTGTTTAGCATAAGTAATGTTTTAGGCAATCGTCGTAGTGCGGTCTGTCAAGGTGTTGTAAGTGTACGCCTCAGAGTTTTTTGAATATAAAGATGTCCGGCGGTTACCACGGTCATTATGTCCCTTTCCCTACCCTTGTGCCTGTCGCAAACCGGGTAACCATGTTTTTTGATGCTGAAAAGCATTTCCATAACATTTCTGTAGTGAGTAGAGAATGTATGCTTGCTCTTGGGTAATCGCTCTGTTGCGGTTTGTTTAAGACAAACGTTCAGCACTGGAGGTTTGTAAATTAGGCAGTGAACTTAAGCTTTCCAGCGGTTCCCACGTTTACGTTCAACCCCCCCACCCCCTCCCCATCCGAATAACTGTCGAACACCGCGTAAGAATGTCTACTAAAATCGGAAAGCATTTCCATACTTTGTGTTGGCTGATTTTTACACAACGGCCATTTAAATCCATCGGCATCGCTAACGATACTAACTTTGATTCCAGTTATCTTCGCTATATGGATCGTAATACCGTCACGCACCGGTTTTAATTTTTTGGTTTAACACTTAACTGCTTGCATGCTACTGGCGGAAATTCCTACCCAGGACACAAAATATGTTTCCACTGAAAAAATATAGTTGGCACAGTTAACCAAATGTCTCTTCGTTACATTGAATAGACTTGTTGACCAATGATCTCTTCGGTTCAATTTAGATGAATGTTTTCATCAAACCTAGTCATTTGCTGCTTCACCAGATTTGATGAAAAATATTTTGAAAATACTCAGCGGGTTAAGAGTTAATGCGCGCTTCAATCTTTCTTTTCAGTGTGGAACTGGAATACTCTCAGCAAACCATAAGCATAGACTGTAGGCAGTACGGGCCATTAGTTGTGGGCGAAGAAGGTATTTATACTTGTTAAGCATAAAATGTCAATTTTTATTTTAGTTTAATTTTGATGATTTACTTCGATAGTCCAATAAGAAATTGCAGTGCTATCAGGTCCGAAGAAAAGAAGGATTGCTAGGAACTAATCATTTTACCCAGGCACACATTTAGTGTCAATGTCAACGTGTCAACTTGCGGTAAGGAAGATTTGCTAGCCGATTAACAGATCATACAAACACAGAACGACACGCGTGTGCGAATGGGTTAATTAATATGGCACGAGTGCCAGTGCGGACGGATAGAACGTTCTGTGATTATTACACGCTTTCACGTCTATAACAAACATTATTAGAAGGACACTCAGCAATTCATTTGACAAGTATCAACAAAAAGAACACATTTTATCGCCTACTAAATTTGCGAGCGAGACCCGTGTTACTATTCGTCCCCTGAGTTCCAATGTGTTCTATGTGCCTACTGGCACATAGAACACATTGGAACTCAGGGGACGATTTTTAGCTGTCGCCATCGATTCAAACTGTAATTGCGGTGCACGAGTTGTACAAAATTCCAGTGAAATTTCGTTTCTATTTAAAAATAGTCCATCAACGATTTCCGTTCTACACATAAGTGCGGAACAGACATTCATTTTCCGCATGGTTTAGTGTTGCTGTAGATGGGCATTTGATAGAACAGGCGTGTAATAAAATGGGGGGTGGGGATGACGATCAATAATTTTTCACTGACTCTTCCTACAAACGTGGAATAGATTCACCCATTTGCTAGAAATGGTACTGTATACGATAGTCCTGTTCATAATATTGGCGTGAGCAGGTTACAATGATATTTTTTAAATATAATTTCTGTACGCTTATAAAAAACAGATGTAAATTAAAATTGGGACATACTAAGTACTTTCTTCGTTTATTCAGTCGCTAATTTGATGGAATTTAAAGGTTGCTGGAACAAATGCTATACTGTTGACAATTACAGTTTTGTAATTACAAGAGCGGGAAAAGATAATTTCGATCCGATCACCACTGTCGAAATAATCTGACTGCTTTCCTCCTCAGAAGCCGGCAACAGCATTGAATCTTAGTTCTACTTCCGTTTTTTCTGTTGATTTGACTTTGATTTTACAACATTTAGTTAGGCCTAAAAAGTTAAAAATCTGTTTCTCAATCTCTCCCACATGGACCTTTTGGCTGCCACATGCTCTCTTTTATTACCAATGCAAACATAAAAGAATAAAAATTATATGGTTTATGTCTGATATTTTACCCAAGTTAATAAAATTGATAAATTTGTCCCTCGAGTACAACAAGGCTTTGCAATGCTTTAGCATTGCAAAGCCTTCTCGCACTCAAGGGACTAAATACACAACCACGAATGCTATTCCGTACATTATGAGACCTAAAACATAAAACATACCAAGAATATAAAGCTTTGAAGGCAAAGAAATAATTACAAAAATAAAAAAACTGTCCGCCCACATTAAATTTTACAAAAATGGCATGAGAAACAGAAGATCTACTTTGTGGGGCCTCAGTATAATTTAATGAATTAAACCTGTAAGCATTGGTGCAAGTGTATCGCCGCGATATCGCGATCTGATCTGAACGAGAAAAAGAGTCGTTTTTAGGATATCAGAACTGTATATTTTGAAAGGGCAAACAAATTCTAGTTTTTTTATTGTAATTGGCTTAGTTCTCACAATCCCAATATATACTACTCAAAGTGTGCTAAGCACCAAATATTTGACACATCATTGTGAAATTTGGTTGTGACATATTTGCGATATTTTTGGTGGATATGATTGAGGAATGCATTGAAATGTTCCCCAGTGTTTACATTAGCTCTCTTGACAGGCAGACTTTTCGTGACAGTCATGGACAGAATGTACCCCTTGATTTTCATGATGTTTTCGTGTACTGTCTACATGTACATGACATGTGTAGGGTATGCAATCTTCAGTTCAACACAGACCCTTGTGATTTAATGATTAAATATGGCAAATGCAAACGTAGGAAGACATTTGTCTGAAGCAGACATGTGACGGGCTGTAGGGATGGTGGAGCAAGGGGCTACCCATCGTCAGGTTGGTGATACCCTTGGTGTGCACCATACGGTGATCACAAGAGCCTGGGCAAGATTTCAGCGATATGGCACACCAGTAAGACGGCATGGTGGTGGCAGAGACAGGGCAACATCTGCAGCTGAAGACCGGTTTTTGATCATTCAGGCACGTAGGAACCGCTTTGCCACAGCAACCCAGCTTCGCAGTGACCTTCAGAATGCATCCGGGGTAAATGTTTCGACGCAGACTGTCCGGGCAAGGTTGCACGAAGGTGGTCTCCGATCAAGAAGACCATGCATTCGCATTCCGCTGTCCCAGAACCACCGCCAGGCACGATATGAATGGGCCATGGACCACGTTGGATGGACCAGAGAAGATTGGCGACCTGTCCTTTTTACAGATGAGTCAAGGTACTGCTTAGACCACACAGGTAGGTGTTCTAGGGTGTGGAGAAGACCAGGATAGCGAATCCATGCAGCCAACATTGCTTGGCATGACCGCTATGGTGGATGGTCAATCATGGTCTGGGGCGGCATCAGCAGGGATGGACGTACAGAGCTCTGTGTTCGTGAACGTGGTACATTGACTACACAGCGGTATATTGATGAGATCCTGGATGTCCACGTCAGATTGTAT
Organism: Pictodentalium vernedei; assembly: GCA_031216915.1. Classification (NCBI taxonomy): domain Eukaryota; kingdom Metazoa; phylum Mollusca; class Scaphopoda; order Dentaliida; family Dentaliidae; genus Pictodentalium; species Pictodentalium vernedei. The sequence continues at coordinate 191,731,904 of CM062296.1, read as the reverse complement.
GCAGGTGCAGTGGGTGATTCATTCTAATGGACGATAATGCCCGTCCTCATGTTGCCGATGCTGTCCGGGAGTACCGACAGAGGGATGAGATTGAGCGTATGTACTGGCCAGCAAGATCCCCTGGCCTCAATCCAATCAAAGATGTCTGGAATGAATTGCAGCTTGCAATTTCAGCCCGTCCAGTCCACCCAAGAAGTGTCCAGGTGCTTGGTGCCATGCTGGTCCAAGAATGGAACATCATCCCACAAAGGACCACCAGGAACCTGATTGGGAGCACGAGAAGGCGTTGTCAAGCTGTAATTAAAAGTAATGGGTCTCATACTCGATATTGAACCCATACCAGTTCGCTCCGTCAACTTTTTGGCAAATTGAAAAATTTCCTCTTTTATCAATAATATCCATTTCCCATGGTTATCGTATTCAAACGCTAAAAAATAATGTCAAACACTAATAAAATCTTAATTTCTGTACTTAAATCATTAAAGATATAATTAAATAAAAAATATATACACTTTTCATTACAATATTTCAACTAAAACGTAAAAGAGGTAGTTGGATATACTTGGTGCTTAGAAAACTTTGAGTAGTATAGAAATGACAAACCGTTGGCAGGCGGTCGAGCCAAAATTAATAGCTTCACTCTTCGGCCATGGTTAATGACGTTTGTACTGTTATTACTCACCACAGAAACCAAGTGATGCCGGCTGCAAACACACTTTTCCATTAACATCTTCATTTGAAGTAAAATAGTCAAAAAAAATACGAAAACCGCACGTTAACGTACACGACACGCCTCATAAATACTACTGTGACAAGCTCCGATACAGTCGACCACAAGTTTTTTTTTTATAAAGATGCGCGATATTGGAAATTTGAGTTCGATATCGGTTTCGGTATGCTTAGGGGTGGCGGAAGGGGGGGGGGGGGGATATCGTGGTATCGATTCGATATTTGGTATCTGACTTGATTGAAATTTGCCGATAGTACCAAAGAGGAATTCACGTCAGCAATAAACAAAATAAGTTGTTATAGTATCATTCCACTACAATGCTATAAATGGCACTGCCATGAGATCAACAGTGGCATTCTTTTACAACCACAAATCATATCTATAGTAATTTTTGACTTGTTCTAAGCACACGTTTAACCTTTTATCCAACGTAACGGCCAAAACCGGCCAGCTCTATTCTCAAAAATCGTCAATTAATTTTCATTATTTTTTCATTTTTTGTCTCAAAAACATAGGTTATGACACCTCATTGGAACGAGCTCTCGAGCTCGTTCCATTGAGGTGTCATAATCTATGTTTTTGAGACAAAAATTGAAAACATTTAGTTATTCAAGAATTTGTTTTACAAGTGTCGTCTGCTTTTCATGTTAGGTAAAGGGTTAAAGATACCTATTTCAGTCTTTTGCGATCTCAGAGCATGTGCCCCTACCATTCCATCGTTAGGAGGTCCTGCTGACAATAGACAAAACACCTGGTAGCGATTTCTAATCAGACTTTTGCTGCCTGTTAAGGCCTGACTAGAAATAACTGCTGATCAATTGGACATATACAGGTTATAGTCTGGTGGGAATTTAGGACAGTTGCCCAGTCCATTGAGAGTTAACAAGTTTAAAAAGAAAATCAGGCACTTCTTTCATGAAAATGAAACTTTCAACAGTTGCTAAGCCTCAACAAGGCCTTATAAATAGCGAATGTAGGAAAATTTGAAAATTTGACGGTTTCGGTATTCAACAGTTGGTTCGGTTCGGGTTTTCGGTGTCCCTATGATATAGGTGTCGGTTCGGTGTTTTGGTATATTGCCCATCTCTAGTGCCATGGTAAACACGCCTTAACCCTTTACCCAACGCAGATGATATCAAAATTTATTATTTTAAATATCATTTTTTCAAATTTTTCAAAAAATTTCAACAAACCCATATCATGTGACCCCTCGTTGGAACGAGCTCGACGAGCTCGTTCCAACGAGGGGTCACATGATATGGTTTTCTTGTAACTTTTTGAAAAATAATATTTTTCCAGCTGCTGAATTTGCATATTACGCGGGCGGATGCGGCCGTTTCGCTGGGTAAAGGGTTAAACACTACACATGTTGTCCTGCTGCTTCTCTCTGTGTTCCAACATTTAGAAATTACGACTGTTGTTTAACATGTCAAAACGCATCGATATCAGTACGTTTTCCGGAGTACGAAAAACAAAATCGAAGAGGAAACCCCGAAAGAAAACAAAACAAAAATAAAGTTATGTGGACAAAAGCTCTCACAAAACTGACAAAAGCGCGCAAAAGATTATTATTGTGGAAACAACATTACTTTAAGATTGGTTTATTCTAAGGATTTCCCATTATCTCTTTTCCAAACGATACGCTCCCATCCGCCCGCGCAATAAACAAATTCAGCAGCAGAAAAGCGGTGTCTTTCAAGAAATGTCTACAAAACATATCATGTGACCATCACTGGAACAAGCTTCTCAAGTTCGTAACAACGAGGGGTCACACAATATGGTTTTGTTGAAAATTTTCAAAAAATTGAAAAAATAATATTTGAAATAAAAAATTTATCGTCTGCGCTGGGTAAAGGATTAGATTCTTTTGTCGTGTAGCACTGGTAAAAGTATTGGATCTGAGATAAAAAATATCAACGGTTCGATCCTGACCCGCGCCACCTGCGTTGTGTCCTTTGGAAAGGCTCTTAATTCCAATTACCTAAGTGGGGCATGGAAGGCTGAGGAGCAATGCACGATGATGGTACACATTCCTTCAACCGGTGCTAACCCTCCTTTTGCAAGATTAGTAAGTTGGAGAGTCCGACAATTATTCGCCGTTGCCCGGTGGTCCTCTCCAGGTACTCCGGCTTCTTCCACCCTTAGAAACTGTCCTACAGGATATGACCCTGGTTGTTGAAAGTGTAGTTAAACACCAATAAACAAACACATGCTAGTAGCGCAATATTGCTAGTATTGTAAATGAAAATGTGATTATAATTTTGAAAGGGCGTTGGATGTCGATCACTTCATTTAAAATTATTAACCTCCAGTCATGAATCTTGTCAGTTTTGCTGAGGCTTACGGTCGTAACGTTATTTTCATTATAGGTTTTGTCTGTTATGACCTTTATAGTCAAAGCTTTCTTTCGGATCGAATAGAAGTACATATAAACTTTTATAGCAGTTCATTATTAACCCTTTACCTAACATGAAAAGCAGATGACACTTGCAAACAAATTCTTGAATAATTTTTTCAGTTTTTGTCTCAAAAACATAGGTTATGACCCCTCATTGGAACGAGCTCGATGACGTCCATTGTTCTCCAAGAAAAGGGTCAATATGCTGTTACGGATTTTAAATGGTACTTCGAATTGTAGGTATTAACCCTTTGCCCAAGCGCGCGGATATCAAATTTGTTATTTGTTTTCAAGTTATAAAAAAATGACAAAACCACATCATGCGACTCTCTTGTAGCAACGAGCTTGACGATAGATGTATATGATTTTGTGAACTACCTTTTTTGAATTTTTTTTTTCAACCACTCATTTGTAAATTACGCGGGTGGGTGCTGCCGATTCGTTAAGTAAAGGGTTAACTTTTTGTATTAAGTAAACCCTTTAGTGCGGAGAGTTGAGAATGAAAAGGCCAAGTTTGAAACAGGATAAATAAAACGTGAACGCCGTTTTTTTGTATATGGGGTCTGGTCAAATCATCCGTTTTGTTTACTTGAAATCTTGACAAATTTGTTATGTTTCTCTTTGTTCTATTTTGTTTAATTATAGTCTTGTTTGGTGGTGTCAGTTCAAGGTTATCGGTGAAGACCAGAACGCCTTGTCTTGTTTTACAGTTAGCAAGGCAGTATATTGAAAATATGACAGAAAACGTGAGTTTGTTTTCTTTCTCGAACGTTTTCACAATACCTTCTAGCATCAAAACGCCGCCAAGGATATAATCTGAATTCTCGTAGCCGCTGGATAGTGTAACATGGCTGCAACTACAAATAGTCGGTATTAATTCTAACAACTAACTCGAAACAAACATGTTATTGACGTTTCCATGACTACTCTTTGAATCCCATTTACAATACTTCCTAAACTTTGATGGATGGGATGGCGAATCTTATCACCTCTCACAAATCGAAAGACGCCATGGTTATGGGCACAGCAAGGGACAACACCGGATCAGTTTAGTTTATGTCGTGAATCGAACATCAGATGTGCAGAGAAAAAACTTATGACACGAACCGGGTGTGAAAAACAGGAAATCGAGGGTACGTGGCAATCATTACTTATTTCCAGTTCCTTAATCAATATTCGTTGTCAACCGATTTTCGGTGGATACAAATATCGAACAAGGGACCGGGAATAAGTAACGGTTGTCACGTCTCCGAAATCAAAACAGAAATCGTCATATGACGCAGAGCTAGACAGTGTGACGAATCCCCACCTCAGCCCAACATCATATTTTGAAAAAGATATAGAATAACTCAATCAACCGCTGTGGTGCGATTTAAGGAATCACATCACACCGGGTGATTGACATATTTCCGATAAAAATACTCAGAACAAAATATTTCCGACCGGGCTTAATACACAAGAATGGTGGATCGCAGTTTTGGTGGGCTGGTCGGAATCCCACGAAGTTCAAGATGATGCCTGTGAGAGGCACAGACGGACAACCCGATAATGGCAGGCAAAATTTCTGTAGGGTTTGGATAACATACACACAGGTAACCCTTAAAAAAGCTGTAAATATATATTTTATTTATAAACAACGATGCCAGGGCATCAGTCAAATATCCACTGAATGAACCTCTGAAGGAATTTAAGGCAACAAGATAAGAATTTCCAGGCAACAAACATAAGCTTGTTGCCAAGAAATTCCTTTATAGTTTGTATCAGACAACTAGGGTCTTCCTTCAATGTGACAGCAACATACAATCTCAAAAGATATGGGATTTTAAAGTACACAATAATCCGAAAATGTGGAAAGAATTCGCAGTTGACGGACCAGAGTTCGCCAACTGAGAATTCAACTCAAATGTAATGTTATGGCCACTTCAACTTTCCGTAGAGAGACCACGAGAAATCAAATAAATGATAATATTCCCAGGAACATACCAAATGCCAAGCCAAGGCGAAAATAGCAAATACTATCTACTGATAATGGAAGAATTCGCAGCTGTCAAATCGAAATTCGCCAACTGAGAATTCCACCGAATATTTACTCGTGCAACTCGCCAGGCCGCATTTCTAACACCAGGCCAATAATTCAACAAGAATCCTTCATAAATGTGGAAAGAATTCGCAGTTCACGGACCAAAGTTCGCCAACTGAGAATTCCCTCAAATATTATATTATGGCCACTTCAACTTTCCGTAGAGAAACCACGAAAAATCAAACAATCATACTATAACTATCAGCTCACTGAATGAATAATAAAAAAATATATATCGGTATCCATGAATTCGGTCATGAATAGAAATTGTACCGCGACTTACCTCTGATTCCAATCACTCGACATTATGAAAAGAATTCCTGTTAAACCCCCTCCACATTCGTCGAATGATGCGAATCAGGGAACTTCACGTCATATTTCCACAACATAATCACAAACTTAATTCAACTTGGCCAGCCCACTCATCCGCGATTCCAATCTAAGTATGTCCAACCTCGAGAAGATCCAATCCTGAACTGACTTATTTGTTGATCAAAACCTTCCCAGGTTAACTCTCCACGCTGAGTGATTTTCTCGTGAAAATTAACAGAGATTAACAGCAGCATGTACTCGTATCCTCTCAGAATTTATTTAAGAAGGGCTAAACTATTCAAAGGGGCTGGCTGGGTCCCAGCCATACCAGCGTCGAATTCCTTGCAGAATTTAACTGGTGGCTTGACAACTTGGTTGGAATACTGCACAGGAAACTGTCTTTCTTTTAACATTCTCTTACCAGTATTATGTACGTTTTACATACAGGACGAAATATACCTACCAGTGCAACAACAATTTAGCGACTGGAAAAGAAAATTTCCAAGAGAACCAATTTTTCAGAAATCAGAGCTGCCACCATATGTTCCATTTGAGGTAAGTACAAATATTTCAGATTATATAATTGTAACCCAGACAAAGGTAGCTTCGCTATTCGGGTGGTGCACGACTGCATTATAATATTTTACTGAATGAGAACACAAACAAACCTCTTCTGTTAATAGTATGTATGCGTTAGGATCATGCACTACCTGCAGTTTAGACTTGCTTTTGCATAGATAACAAGGAACGGAGACAGTATACCCTCTCTCTCATTTTAAATATTGATAGTAATGTAGTTTTGATTTGAGTAAATGTTTTTCGACCTCACTGTTTGTGGGTTATCAATCCTTCACCCGCTTAATCAGCTTGAAGTCGGCAGAACTAATATATTTTCAATATCTAAAAGTGATCTCTGTCATACCATAGTTTATGGCCCCCCATTGGAAGAGCACCTGGATTCGTCCTCAAAATTTTAGAAGAAATATAGAATACAGAATATACCCAATAGAAGCTTGGTGTACCAAATGTTCACCACGAGTGGTGAAGTGGTGTTAACCGCGAGCCTTTGGCGCGCGGTTAACACCACTTCACCACGAGTGGTGAACAGTTGGTACACCAAGCTACTTTGGGTATATTTTATTTATACTATGATCGTCAGATTATTAAGAGTCGCTATTATGTTTTCTCGATTTTGTTGAACAGCAGACGAACTGCGTGCGAATCTGTTTTGTTTCCATGAGCATCGGTGGGCGGTACTTCCGCTGTCAATTTTATCGCCGAAACAAAATGGAAAAAGAAACGGAGCCTTTTTCTTTCTAATAACATACTATTTCGAGTTATGGATACTTATTAACATAAAACAAGACATTTTTGTTAAGTTTTGGCATCTTATTAGGTAAACCCATTTAAAAACGTAATAAATAATTGCCACTTTCATTTCACTCTTCGCCAGGCGACGTGCGATAAATTTGACGTCACCAAAGTCAACTTGGATGTAGTTCTACTGTAGGTGGAATTTTTACCATTAAAATCCCATTGCTGGCGTGTTCACTACGGTTGGTGTGTAAAGCTACAATTTATGTCCTAGGCTTTTCATATATAGTAGAATAGGTAATCATGGTAACTTTGCTATTCGGGTGGTGTACGGCTGCATTATAATATTTTACTGAATGAGAACACAAACAAACCTCTTCTGTTAGTTGTCGAATCAGCATGTAATACTATGTATGCGTTGGGATCATGCACTACCTGCAGTTTAGACTTGCTTTTGCATACATAACAAGGAACGGAGACAGTTGTTGTATACCCTCGCTCTCATTTTAAATATTGATAGTAATGTAGTTTTGATTTGAGTAAATGTTTTTCGACCTCACTGTTTGTGGGTTATCAATCCTTCACCCGCTTAATCAGCTTGAAGTCGGCAGAACTAATATATTTTCGATATCTAAAAGTGATCTCTCTCATACCATAGTTTATGGCTCCTCATTGGAACGAGCACCTGGATTCGTCAACATTTTAGAAGAAAAGAAGGGTTATTAATACTTAGGCGATTTAATATTTTTTTGTTTGCAGATTGTACCGTACGGGTTAACTCATTCGTTGCCTAAAGGATTAACAGTAAGTTTATCAAAATCTAAAAACTGCCAAATCCGCCAACTGATAAAGTATTCTAAAATAAGAATATAATGAGAAGTATTTTAGTATGTAAAATGTCACAGTACTCAGTGGGAACATACCGTGTTAGCTTTTGACCTCTTCTAAACATGCATAATAATAACATTTCGTGTCGTATTTTATCCCGTCTTTTGACACTGATGTGATATTTAGAAATAATATTTCGAAATCAATGGAAGATGGGTTCTTGTTCATCTTACTCTGTTAGTTACAATGCTGTGATGACACTTGCGGTCTCTTTCGCGAACAGATCGATTTGATCGAGCGATTTCGTCAACAGATCAATCAGCGTTCACGCTGGTCCGAAACTGTCTGGTGCCACGTTTTTAGCCATCCTGGATATTTTAGTGCCAAGCAAAGTGAAAAGTCTCCCAGTGACCTGTCGTTGTTCGTTGGATCTTTCTGTGTGCCCGGGCTGCCTCATTTGAAAAACTGTCCGACATGATACCATAACCCGACTCTACCCTATGTTTCCTCTCAACTTTCAGATTTATGTTTGTTTTAGTTCAGGTGCTGCTTTCTTTCGAACATGTTTTGACTGATTAAACTCACAAAGGTACACATTGAAATTCATCACCTGATCAGACCGACTTTGCGACATCAAAGTATAATTTAAAAGCGGCAATAAACGATCAACGACATTCTGGTGGTATTACCTAGTTTACACAAATGTAAACCTAAACCTTGACCTCTGGTTGTCAATTTACACTTATTCACTGCTTATCCTGGCTTATCAAAAAAATATAGCTTTAGGTTTTTGAGTATTGTTTTCAAAACAATTCTATTATTGAAAACCTAAAAAAATATTTACCTCATTGAGTATTTTTGGAGCGGTGTTCTGATACACAACGCATAGTGTATAACACTGTAATTCGAATCCTCACTGGAAGCCGAGTTTGTTTCTCGATAAATTTACGTATCTTTTTATTGGGTTAAGGATCAAGGTACACAGAATCTTCAACACGTCCCCAGTTCATAGTGAAATTTACGAAACTCGTCCAGTAGATTAATTGGCCTGGACTCGCAAATTCTCGGACCAGCTCCCGAGCCCGTCAGCGGCTCCCATCCTCCAGTCCTGAAAGCACATGGTGAACAGACTAGCTCCCGAGTCCGTTCGCAGCTCTCAGACTCAACCCCTATTTCGGAAGGCACACAAGACTTAACAACTGCTGGGGGGGGGTGTGTTACCACCCCGCCCCCGCAGAATCCAACCCCTATTCCAGGAAACACATAAGACTTAACAACCCGCCACCATCATTCCCCTATTCCAGTCTGCGGAACCCCTATAGCAGCCGGCGGCCCCTATTCCAGTTGGCGGAAAATTCGAAAACCGTACGAAAACAATAGCAGAGCCAGAGGGACGGCCCACCACCTTCGTCGGCCCAGGACTCTGGAACCGGAAACTGTGGGAGATAAATTAAACAACTCGCCTGTGAGCCATTTATGCCTGTAACGCTTCATCAAAATACCTGGCTGGTATTGATGGCTATTCTTGTTGATTTTTTAGATGGACTACTTTCGGCTGCTTCAGTACTTCCGTCAGTTTGTTCACATGCTGACTAAAAATTCTGTCGGTGAAAACGCGACCAATTTCTGAACAGCATACAGTGCAATTGACAACACGTAATAATTACAGAATAATTGCACAAATATAGAGCTCTATGTTTGTGCAATTATTATGCAATTATTGTCTGTCAAATTCTCAATGGTGTCAAGTCAAAAACGTATTAGATATGCTAAGTTGAATTTCATAACATTCTACTGTGAATAGTAAATATGTATGATCTATTCAAAGCAATTACAATGTGCAGAAAAGAATTTTGTGTATTAACACGCTAGCTTATGGATATAAAAATATATTAATATGAATTGGGGGTTGAAGTATTATGGAATATTTGTTCTTGCGTTTCCAGAGAGCTATTCCTTCAAACAGTTAAACGTGACAAACCGTGCGTATAAAATATAAAAAAATGGCTAATCACCAAAAAGCCTTCCAACACAATGCCGGTGCCACGAACAAGGCCGGCGGGTTCTACCAGCCCACAAAACTAAGCGATATGAATGAGCAACGAGATTCACATAGCTGTATCCCCTCCAGATAGTTTTGGGACCAAACCTTTTGAAACCAATCACTTGGATATCTTCTCCGAGTATAAACACCCCAATATAAATTCTGAGGCAATTATCAATCAATGGCAGAGCACACCCATGGGGTTTTGGCAAAACCAGGTGAACTGCCTCTATGGTGTGCGACGACAGGGTGCGAGGTCTTAGCTACTGACCGGTCACCTGAACCAAACCACAGATTTTTTCTCCAGAAGTGTCTGGCTATTTCGTTTCTCCTACCAGACACGGAGAATGTTAGCCGAAATGAGAGTTACCTTACCCCAAGACCACGCCTCTTCTAGTTACAATAACTCATACGGTAGACCCGCTTTCGAAAGATTATTAAAAGAGTTCAATGTTCCGCCTAAAACGGAGTGGGAGAAAACGGGGATTGGCCATTCCCATGCAGACTTTATCCGACAAGCGCTGGCAGATGTTACCACGTCTATAGTCTAAAAGGTTTGCTGGGATCGATATAATTAATAAGTCTACTTGAACATATGTCTATTATGACAGTCCCGGCACAATGACACCGAGTTTAGAACACCCCATCCACACTCAGAACAAGGCTTTGTCTCAGGACCCTTTTGTAGTCGAGCGAGGTGAGCCACCTACGGTAGACCCCATACAGCTACGGCCACACAGCCTCTTCGAGCTGAGAACAAGTCAGCCACACGTATTTGTGCCTTTCATTATACCTTGGATATATCCCTTGCGTTGTTGTCTCTAATAGGTAGTTTGCAACATGGGAGTCCCGGAGCTGGCGGGGTGGTGGGCAGTCCCGCCAGCTCTACTATTGCTCTTGTATGGTGTCCGAATTGTCCGCCAGCTGGAATAGGGGTGCGTCGGCTGGAATAGGGGTTCTATCGATTGGAATATGGGGCGGCGGCGGGTTGTTAAGTCTTATGGGCTTCCCGAAATGGGGGCTGAGAGACGAGGACGGACTCGGGAGCTATGCTTTCCGGAATGGGATTTGGGAACTCCGGACGGACTCGGGGACTTATATGTTTACTCATCCTGCTGCAAGACCTAATTTACGTAACTTGTTTAGTAATTTTATTATAAACTGGGAACTCATTGGAAATCCTCTATTTGGCCAACAGTTTACACACCCAGCCTGTTTGTCTACCAACCCTTTCACTTTTGATAGCCCACATATTAAATTTCGCTCAGGATCGATTTTGACATCAACTCTGTCGTCCATTAAATTTAGCCTGCACCTCGTGAAAAGCCTTGGTGGAGACCCACTTTACTTAACTTGTTTCATAAAGTGACTAAATGACTGTTGCAACCCGACCATTTATACCTCCATGGACAGTATGGCAGGCGAAACACGTAAAATATTAACAGTTGCTTCATCTATACAAATAATTTAGGGAGCGAGGTGGCTCAGTGGTAGACTGTTGGACTTCTATGCTAGAGGTCCCGAGTTCGATCCCCGTCCTTATTACACGGCATCATCGTGCCCCCATGTAGGCAACTTTATCCCGGTTGCCTACAAGGGGGCACAGTGATTCCGTGTACTAAGGCGTACTTCACGTCGATGGTGCACATGTCTTCAACCGCTGAAACCCTGCTTGAGCGGAGCTTGAACAGAGTTAGAATGTTGAGGAGCTGACAGTTGCACGTCGATGCCCGGTGGTTCTCTCCTGGTACTCCGGCTTCCTCCACCTGTAAAACTGTCACGGTCACGATTAGCCATTGTGCATAAGTATGTGACCTTAAACACCAATAAATAAATAAATAAATAAATAATACAAATAATTTTATTGGTGGTACCTCTGAACGCTTTTTTAATATCGAATCTTGTTGAGGTAGCTAAAGTAATACAATTCGTAGAGAGTAATCGCTTGACTGGACCGGTTACGTGAAATAATTCATGAGATGTGAGGGGCGTTGAAATAATTCATGAGAGGTGAGGGACGTTGTACAAAACGAGTCCGCGAATTATGTTTTACAGTATAGTCCCTCGCTTCGAAGGAATTATTTCACGTAATCAGTCCAGTCAAGCGATTACTCTGTTTATTACTTTTCATTATTAACGATAATTATATTATTTAACCCTTTACCTGACATAACGGCCAGCGCTATTCTCAAAAATCGCCAATTAATTTCATTATTTTTTTGTCATTTTTTATCTCTAAAACATAGGTTATGACCCCTCATTGGAACGAGCTCGTCGAGCCCTTCCAATGAGGGGTCATAACCTATGTTTTTGAGACAAAAAGTGAAAATAATAGCTATTCAAGAATGTTTTTATGCAAGTGTCGTCTGCTTTTTCATATTAGGTAAAGGGTTAAAAAAACAATGAAGTCCTCATTACACCCACGGCAAAGCGTCTTCGTTTGCGCGCACGGATACATGACACAATTGTTGATTGCATAATTTATCGTTTATAATCAAGCCCGGAAATCCCGGAAAATCACACTTTGGAAAGTAATAAATTATATCAACTCTGTCAAACGAAATTGAATTGGTTAACTTCTTAGTTGCATTATGGATAAACATCTGCTGCTTTAAATTTCTGCACTTTGACATTAGTGTGTAGAGGATTAAGCCTTTCGATTTCAAAAATATTCTTTTTCATTTCTAGATTATTCTCGCTTGGTTTTTGAAAAATATCATTTTCAAGGATTGTCCACAGAAGTTTCTTTACTCTTTAATATTTGATGGAGAAATTATAGAGCGACACCTTGGAGAACTATTGTATGACAAAGATCATGCAGGTAAAGTAGATTATATGACAAAATCCCCCCTCGACAGAATCTCATTAGGACGCACGCCCTCAAAAAATCCTCTTACATTAATTTTCAGAGGCAGACGTAATCTCATCTTAGAAAATTATAATTAAAAGTTGCATTAATTTAAAAATTTAAAGTTTATTAAGTTTGATATCAAAACGCAACAAATTTGATAATCGTCTTATCACATGATGTGTGTAATCAAAGCGTTCGGCTTGACCAAGAACGACTAAAACCGACCAGCGCTATTCTCAAATATCGCCAACGACATTCGTTTTCAATTTTTCACATGATCTCTCGAAAACATAGCACATGACACCCTCTTGATCATTCCAGGAGGGGGCCATGTGCTATGTTTTTGTGGTAAGAATGAAAATGTTTCGTTATTTAGAGGATATAAGATTATTTTAACTCTGTTGCACTTGTAATGATTATAACATTGAACAGTACTTATATAACATTGCTTTTGGAAAACATATGTAAAACTTTCTAATTGTTGTACCATTGAACAATAATGAAGAATCTATTTTATAAATGATGATTGACTTCGTCCATCACAGACTTTTTCTGAGAGGGGTTATGCCTGTCTCTGAAAATTAAAGTGATGGGATGGTGTCCCCAAAGTAAAGTTCATAATAACGGGATATTGTCCGACAGAATGTTGTCTGTATACTAGTAAGTAACATAGTAATGCGAAAACCAGAGAGGTATATCAATCTTAGTAGTATATATTTGTGAGGAAACTACAGTTAAAACTAGAAGTCTTGTCATGAATTTATCGCAAATATCACGTCACTCTTCGCGGTGATCTACGTGCTCTGACGATAGTTAGGTAATCAAATTCTGGACATATGTGCTATGCAAAAGCAATGTTTCAGCTAATGAACCTCCGGGTTAAACCCGGAGGTTCATTTGCTGAAACTTTGCTTGTGCTTTCTATTGATGGCCAGGGGAATCTGTCATTATGCGTACGGGTGCCATTCAATAGTGAAATTATGTCAAAATAAGCGCATAGTTCATGACAGGACTTCTAGTTTAAAACATATATTATCGGTCTAAGTGAGGAAGCTAGTAGAGAACTACTCATTGGAGATCTCGGACCTGGACGTTGGGGAAAACCAGGGTAAAAAAATCGTCAGAGAAAGGGTCATGGAGGATTGTAACCGTAATTGGCGAGAGGGGGTCAAATCAAAGAGGTCTTGGGTGGCCTGCGTGATAAAGAGAAGCCAGGTTTTGAAGAGTACCTTGATGGCACCTTTGGGGGTCACTGTTGTTCAAGCTGAGGTCGCGATCCCTGGAGCTGAGGGGAAAAATTGGGAAAGACGGTGAAAGGGAGTGCCAGATGTGTAACTTGGACATGGTGGAGACCCTGGAACACTTTCTTCTAGAATGCCCAAAGTATCAGTCTAAAAGAATGAGATTCACTGGGAGTATAATGGGGAAGTGGGATGGGAGAATGAAGGACATGTGGTCAGGAGGAGACTCAAAGGAAAGGGTTAATATGCTAATCGGAGAGATTAGGAAGAATGGGACAAGGGATATCATCAAGCAGTTCGTCTCCGAGTGTTGGGAGGAGAGGGGAAGCGTGGGAATAGGGAGGCAGTTGGGAGTACAGGGGTAACAATGGCCTTCTCGTCCGAGAACCGCGACAAATCAGCGGCTGGCCAAAGTGTTATTATTATTATCGACAACAATATTACACGAAAATGTTAGCAGTTGTTGTCTTGTCTGTTTTTAAACTGTTCAATAAACAGACAGTGAACAATGATTTGATTAGCTGCGGAATATAAGTCCTACTATTTGACGCCAAAATGAAATTATTAACCAAATGTGCTAAACACAAATGGTTTAATTTAAAGAATAATCAAGACATTAGATTATAATTATGATTCGTTGCCATGTATCAATATTAACTGGTAGAGTTTTAAATTATATCACAAAGGTGATCTGGCATTATGAATATTTTTATTAAAACACCATGCTACCAGCAAAGGGCGTCTTAGTTTTGCAAATGTTTGTACACAAATAATTGAATAGTTACACCAGGCACTCACAAATAAATTACAAGTTCGTTTGAAGATTTTTTTTTTCTTTTACTGAGGAAACAAGACGCCAATGCAGACATTATAAGGCTTCAAAGTGGCTGCAGCACTTATTAATAGGATAATGGCTTACTGACACTCAACAAGTTAAAACACGAAATGTTTAACTGCTCGCGAAGATTCATTTGCCAAGTAATATGACACAAACGAACGCCTGCTGAAAATTGGCAATCATGAAAACAATATTTCTGTATCTGTAAATACCGTAAAAATAACACTGTCATATCCTGGTTCCCAGGCTTTTGATGAAAGAAACAAGGCCTCAGTTTACAAAAACATTGACTGAAAGCATGATTAAATGCGTTGGCCGGGTCTACGATTCACTGGAAGAGTTACTGCTCCAACAACCTCAAAGTTACACAAGCGAAAAACAAATATCTTTTTTTTTCCAGAAATAGAAGGTTTGGAGTTCCAAGTGTATCATTGAATGACAGGATTCTTGAAATCCTAAGAACATGAAACTTGTTTTTTTTTTGCAGCAGCATCCGATTCTGAGACAATGATCCATTCAATTTTCGACAAGAAACGGCTGTCTCTCTTCTTGACACATATATCCGCTTTTGTGGTGCATACACGCCAGTAATGTGTCTTCCAAACGGTCAAGGATGTGCAGGGGATTGGAATTTCTAAGTAGCAGGGTTTACTTTTTTTATTCGTGTGAAACAAATGGACGGGAATTTCTAAATATTTTACATATATCGCATGACTCCATCTCGGGGATGATATACAGCAGTGTTCCGACATAGACGATGAATTGGCAAAAGAGACCACTCAAGGAGAGAACTCCGACTTACACAAAGAATTGACAAACGTAAATGTACGCAGAACCGCTCCGACGTACTGCTCGCATGTCCGCGGACAGAGGCCAAGGAACGGCCCACCATCCCCGCCGGCTGTGGCTATCTGCTATAACTGACCAATTAGTGTAGACCGCACTGGGGTATATATTGAGGTGCAATAAAAGACACGAAGACCTGTGGTTGACTTGTTCTTGGCTCTACACAGTTCTGTGAAAAGAAACTTCTTGGAGAGTATTGTAAAAGCCACCTGGCTCACTTCCGCTAGGCACTAGGCACAAGACCTTGTACCATCTGTGGAAATCGGGTTATAAACCATCTCGCTCTCTGCCAGGGATGTGTTACCAGGCCGCGAAGACAAAGAGGTTGTGTGTTAGACAGATGCGCGTAAGAGATGACCTTAGACATCTTGCTTTGAAGAGATTTTAACCGTACATCAGAAACACCCAATTAGAGAAATTCTAACATTGGGTGTACCCACCCCGCGGCGCGAACACTATGGATGACAGAAAGACCTTCCCGAAGAATTCATTGACCTGGATAGCCAGGCCCTTCCCTCGATTCTGCTGCCAACCGAATCATGGGTCGAGGTCGTGTACGACGCCAAAGACGAGTTCGGGGACATGCCCTTTACACACGCTCTCCCCACCTTTTTGAATACTGGCTTCGGAACGGTGGCCAAAAGACGTCCATCCACCGCAGTCTCCAGCTATAATGACGCCGTTCCCCAGCTGAGCTACCTGAACCGCGAGGCGACAACTGGAAGGCGGCGAGAGCGATCGTTCTATTTAGAGTGAGAGACACGCTCGTGTTCACCACAACCCATCGACAGGCCAAAGAAATGCGAACCAGTGGCGTCAAGGCTCATATCTACCACAACTTCTCCCGTCGAAACAAGTGGACGCCCGAGCGAATAGACCAGAAGTATATCCCCCATGGAGCAACAAGGCTTTCAAGGCATCTGCTGCGGGACCAATGCCAGCGCCACCAATTTTCGGTGAGATGCCTCGCAACATCCTTCGCGGGCATATCGGTGGCACCGGCTTTACCAGAGGGGACTGTCTTTTGATCTTTCTGGCCAGTTCCAGCCAGCATCTCACGGGTGACTGGTTCAGCATTTACTCTCTCTGCAGTGACCCCCCCCCCCCCCCTCATCTCGCAGTCTCCTCCGATGTCCGTCCCGATTACACTGTTGGTGCTGTCTTCCCTGACACGGAATTCTCAGGCAATCTGCTTGTCAGCAGGTTTTGTGCTAGGGCAAGCATATCTAAATTTGAAATGCTTAGGTGTGGTCAGAACTGCGGTTAGCGGAGATATGTACATGTCGTACTTGCCGCACATGTACACGTCGCCAAGCTCAGGGCATGCCCGAAAAATGGGTCAGCTTCTAGGCCCACAATCAGATCTGGTTGGTTCTCCGGGGAGAGTGTTAGAAATATATTGCCTGCCGTTGCATAAAGCTACAGGACTGATGTGTCCAGAGTTTTTGTAATGGCCGTGCCGAGCCGTGCTTCGTAGCTAGTGTAGAGGTTTTCGATCCCTGCATCTGCCATGCCGTCCATCTGCCCAACTGTAACAGGTCTGTCCGAGTACTGCTTGGCATACCTACCTACAGCAAGCGCAGCTAACCTCCCTCGTTTGTGTGCATCCTCCTGTACGCTGCGCGTTGTTCCTTCCGCACTTGCCCCCACGATTTCCTCGCTAGGCAGAACGACGGCGTCGCTGGAACACTCGGCTTGTATCTGGTCGATAAGTTTGTTCATCGCAACATTGTTGCCGCCGAAGTCTAACATACCCGCAGAACCACCATCCAAACATAACGAAAACAAGGACTTGTCTGATGAGCAAAAGTGCTTCCGTTGTGAGGCTGTTCGCAGAACCTTATAAGCAGTTGGCTAATCAGTCTTTAGTGGGAGCTTAGCGTGCTTGGTGTCGAACAGTAGAATCACATCCCGAATGCAGTTCTGGAAGCCTGCCAAGTCTTTGCAGTGGAACATGGCTACTCAATGCTTTTGTTCTCGTAGGTTCCTCGGGGCACTGTTGTACTTCTGAGTACCCAGAAGCTTTGCGGAGTATGTCGCTCGCTGAAAGCCAGCTGCGAAAGCATGTACTGTTCCGGGTCAGCGGCTTTGTTGCTTAACAGTCATGGATGATACAAATAGTCTGGTCTCCCTTGAACACCCGGTAGAATGCTCACAGATAATCCTGCATCTGTTTACTGGGTTCTACAATGTAGAGTTCTCGCTATCGAGGCCACTACTTCAGGATATCTATATCTTTCAACGAGCGAACGCAAGCTATGTTTTGGATAAAAAATAATGAAAATTAAATGGTGATTTTTTGTGAATAGCACTGGCCTGTTTTGGCGTTATGTTGCGTAAAGGGTTAATTGGCGAGTGCATCGACGCCCCGAGACGTTATCCACTCTTAATGACAAGCGTGGTGATTGTGCTCTCATCCGACATGACCTGAGATTCATAGATTTGGAGAGAGAAAGGCAGAAACTGACAGACTAAGCTCTTGCTGTTCTGCAAAAAATAACATTAAATTAGATGAGGCGACTGTGGCCGTAGGCCAAGCAGAACTGCAAGACTTGGGGCAAACCATAAAAGACGCATCACATTCTCTTTACAGTGCAACGAGGCCTTAGTAACTGAAGAGTTGAAAACAGAAACAACACCTAAAGCCCTTGATGATACAGTGGACGACTAGAATACACCCTCAGGGAGCTTCGAAGGTTCTACAAGGCAATACGAACCACTCGAGGCGAGCTAACCGCCAACTTGGCCAAACTATCCTAGCTCGATGACCACACTGCCCTGGAAAAATGGAAGTTTTTTTCAGCGTCGCATTGCCTGCATAACTTAGATGGACGATCGTCTCACTTTGAGACTGCCTCATCGAACCGCGATAAACCACCCAGAGGGTTCTCAATGGTATTGTCATCTCCACTCTGATGCTGGCATTGACCGGCGGCGGAGGGTGTGCAGCGGTCCCCGTGCCAAAACACACCCCGGGTCTTTCGGACAAGGGAGGCTTGAAAGAGTGGGTCAAAATACATCTGGGGGCTCTTGGCCGAGCTCTGGCCAAACTCGCAGGAAAACGGCAGCAGAACTCCCGAGCATTATTGTCAAGGTGTTCTGGCTCCTTTCACAACTTGGAAAAACGGTCGGATGGCTTGCCGAGAATTTGTGGGTCATAGTCCTCACAGTAGCGGGCCTGCTGCCCGAGACCAGTTATCACCGTGACGAGATGAACCAAATCTCCAGTTGGCCCACAGTAACACCGCCTACGATAAGAGTGGTCCTCTCCTCGTCGTGAGGTTCAGGGAACTTCGCTTTTGCAGCACTTACGCTCATAGTGCACACACCAGTCATGGGTTCCTTCTCCCTGCATGGACGGCAGCCACTGGTTCCTGCCCCCTGTGGGGAATACAGCCATTGATCCCCCCACCACCCACACCTCTGCGGGGACAAGTAAGGCAGGCGGTGCATTCACATTATCGTTAAACGCCAGCCTCCGAGATTCCAGGACAATCAATATCCCGCAATACCGTATAAAAGTCCTCCTGGTTCCATATCGGGAGGGGCACGTAGATGACGGAATCGGACACATAATCGGTTTTTGATTTGACATGAGACAGGACGTCCCGTTTGATTCCACTCTGTATGACTACCAGCCCGGCAATGACATCTTCCAAATTCGCCTCGAAGTGCGTCTGCACATCCAATGCAAGTCCCGTGCCAAGTACTGATCAATGGATCTGGGTCCAAGAATCGATGATTTCCTAGACGTACGTCCTAGCTGAGTCATTAATCTTCTCAACCCTGGCAATTGTGAATACTTTTTCCCGATTGAGGAATGTATTGAGATGGTCCCCAGTGTTTACATTAGCTCTCTTGACAGGCAGACTTTTCGTGACAGTCATGGATAGCATGTACCCCTTGATTTTCTTGATGTGTTCGTGTACTGTCGACATGTACCTGAGATGTGTAGGGTATTCAATCTTCATTTCAACACAAGCCCTTGTGATTTAATGATTGAATATGGCGAATGCAAATGTTCTTAAGAAGACAATTGTCTGAAGCAGAAATGTGGCGGGCTGTAGGCACGGGGGAACAAGGGGCTACCCATCGTCAGGTTGGTGAAGCCCTTGGTGTGCACCATACGGTGATCACCAGAGCCTGAGCAAGATTTCAGCAATATGGCACACCGTCAGGCGACATGATGGTAGCAGGGACAGGGCATCTGCAGCTGAAGACCGTTTTGTGATCATTCAGGCCCATAGGAACCGCTTTGCCACAGCAACCCAGCTTCGCAGTGACCTTCAAAATGCATCTGGGGTAAATGTTTCGACGCAGACTATCCGGGCAAGGTTGCACGAAGGTGGTGTCCGATCGAGAAGACCATGTTTTTGCATCCAGCTGTCACAGAGCCATCACCAGGCGCGACATGAATGGGCCATGGATCACGTTGGATGGACCAGAGAAGATTGGCGACCTGTCCTTTTTTACAGATGAGTCAGGGTACTGCCTAGACAACACAGATGGGCGAGGGTATGGAGAAGACCAGGAGAGCGATTCCATGCAGTCAACATTGCTGAGCATGACCGCTATGGTGGAGGGTCAATAATGGTCTGGGCGGCATCAGCTGGGATGGACGCACAGAGCTCTGTGTCCTTGGCCGCGGTACATTGACTGCACAGCGGTATATTGATGAGATCCTGGATACCCACGTCAGAATATATGCAGGTGCAGTGGGTGATAGATTCATTCTGATGGACGATAATGCCCGTCCTCATGTTGCCCATGCTGTCCGGGAGTACCGACAGAGGGAGGAAATTAAGCGTATGGACTGGCCAGCAAGATCCCCTGACCTCAATGCAATCGAACATGTCTGGAATGAGTTGCAGCTTGCAATTTCAGCCCGAACAGTCCAGCCAAGAAGTGTCCAGGAGCATGGTGCCATGCTGGTCCAAGAATGGAACAACATCCCACAAGGACCACCAGGAACCTGATTGGGAGCATGAGAAGGCATTGTCAAGCTGAAATTAACAGTAATGGGTCTCATACTCGATATTGAAGCCATACCAGTTCGCTCCGTCAACTTTTTGGCATATTGAAAAAATTCCACTTTTACCAATAATATCCATTTTCCATGGTTATCGTATTCAAAAGCTAAAACATAATGTCAAACACAAATAAAATCTTAATTTCTGTGCCTAAATCATTAAAGATATAATTAAATAGAAAATATATACACTTTTCATTACAATATGTCAACTAAAACGTAAAACAGGTAGTTGTTCTTGGTGCTTAGCAAACTTTGAGTAGTATATCATGAGGTCTGCGTCCATCACCCCAAGATCAAGATCAGTACCGAGCACAATAATCTCAGTGATCATCATCGTACACTACTCATGACTGTGCCTTTTGAGAATGAACGATGGGGCAGTGGCAGGGCAATATAAAATGCTTGCTCAAGTTCCATCTGCGCATTTTCGCGTAGATTTTCATGTGCCAATTCTTTATACACGTCTGGGGTCTCTCTAAGTTCTCTAATTGTCCCCTCTATGAGCGGTATATCCACCTCAACCCTACCCCCATTGTACACTAACTATTTTTTCGGGAAACCTAAAGATCGAGATCAGTCGGCCAAAACTTGCATGTGCAGCTATTCAGGTGCTGGCAATGCGCGCTTCCGTAATGCATTTAAAAAAAAACTATCATGAAGAACGATGACAAGAACTTAGATCCAGTTCATTGTCCTTTATCAATCTAATCTGGTAGTGTAGCCCTCGTGCATTACTGCTCACATTAGTAAGCCTGAGGCCAGAATAAAAAGGGAATACAGAAGACGAAACAGACACCATAACACTCTAAGCTTATCCTCTGTATACAAAACCTTGTAACAAAAAGGATATCCATCTGTTTCCCAACATTAACCAAGTATCAGCTTATTTTCTGTAAATTATCTTAAACATTGAAACGCCATCTCTTCAGACACCGCCCTTTCAACGGAGTATGAATCTCTCCATCATAAACAAGGCGCCATATATAACTATTGTTGGCGAGGGATAGAAAAACTATCCTCATGAACAAATAATCCGAACTGAGCGAGCCACTTTAAATTTAACATGTAAGAATTCCGGATAATGAATTGCACTGGGTTAGGATCGAGCGGGAGACGTGGCTTGAGGGTCTTCAATGGGGAATGTGTTCAGTTAGCTTTCTAAATGGGGTTGAGGTCCCAGCATGGCAGGCTGGCCCCTGTTGGGTAAGAGTTCGAGTGGTGGCATGTCCTCTCCATTGTCGGGAGGGGTGTCCGGTGTGTGTGGGGGTGGGGGGGGGGGGGGTATTGCTGCGGCAGGGAATATTTTATATTTTTGAACCCTTGAGATGGAGTCTGAAGCCTCCCCCGGCTTAAATCCACAAGAAAAATCATTTCCACACGTAGGTCCACGAGTTTTTCCTTACACTGACCAAGGTACAGAAGGACTATAGACTGACAACTATTCAGCCAATACCTACTTCTTCCAGCTGACTGTCAGTTGCCAGTCTTTAACCCTTGTGCAGACTGGTCATTGGGAGGAAAACTTCAGTCGCCAGTCAATTAAAATGTTGAAATCCGGAAAGTGAACGGAATTCGGTGAATGACTGAAGCTGGTAACCGCAACCGAACGCCGATCGTAGTCAGAAAAACTGAGACTGAAAAATTTAAAATATGAAGGAAATTTATTTCTTTGAATTTCCAACTATTGGGATTTATACCTTCGAACTTCCAACTATTGAAAAGGTTATTATTATTATGACCTCCGTCGCTTGGTGCCTGGATCGAACACAAGATCCCAATAACTTCCCAATCTACCTTGGTCACAAATAGTTTGAGCAGATAAAATGTTATGGTGACATACTCTCTACAATTATTACAAGAGCGATTTTGAGGAAGCATATTTTCAACAAGACAATCATGTTAATGAGAATATGAATCAAATTAATGATTGTAGCAACTTAAAACTACTGATAGCTTAGAAATATTGCCACCAAGTTTTCTAATAATGAATCGTTCCTCAACATCTTCCGTGTCCGTGTAGATATTAAGTTGAAGTAATTTAGTTGTCAGATTTTTATGAGAATTTGTCGATTTTGCTCGCAGTTTACTATATATACAACAATTCGGACAGAAAACGCATCTTGTTTATGCCATTATCTTGAGTTAAATATGTCGCGTGCGTCAAATATACACCGCGACATCATCTATATAACACACAGTGCACATAGTATAAATTCTAGTCCCTTGCGTCTCTGCAAAATAGCATCGTTCCAGTAAGCATTGTTTTTATTAGAAACTGTGACGTTTATTTTGCATCCTTCGTGATTAGATTAGCATGTATGTTGTTATGTCCCTGTCCTGTATTCATATAAATACAATATATAAATGAAGACCACGCCGTTCGTCCATTCATCTTTATTCCATCCGCAGTTATCTCCATGTTTACAGGTACAGGTACACCGCTCCGCATGATACCCACACCGGTCATCTACATGTATACACAACACATGTGTAAGCGTGGTAACCCGGCGTAATTTCTAACTCAACCCCGCTGATGCGGGATGTTCTTATCGCACGGAATCCTAAACATACGTCATAGTTTCTTAACCCTTTTACCCAACGTAACGACCAAAATCAACCAGCGCTATTCACAAAAAAATCAGCATTTAGTTTCATTATTTATTTAAGTTTTTGTCTCCCAAACATGGATTATGACCCCTCATTGGAACGAGCTAGTTGAGCTCGTTCCAACGAGGTGTCATAAGCTATTTTGGACACAACAATGAAGTTATGCAAGAATTTGGTTTGGAAACGTCGTCTGCCTTCCGTGCTAGGTAAAGGGTTAAAAGGAAGTGTTTACTGGAATGACGAAAGGAACGAAATTTCCCTTTATACATTCTACGTCATGTAAGCGGGTATCGCTGTGCACATTTAACATATACAGTTCATGGCATGGGTTTTCGCTAAAACACTACGGGTTGGAGTTCACAGTCAAGGAATAATGCACATTGCACTGGAAAAACGTAACGTGCAAGTAAATGTTCAGCTGTCGACACTCCGGGTTTCACTGGAACATATTTTGGCTTAACATTTGCTTGTCTATTGAACAAAAATCTGTTGATTGATTAGAAACTCCACTCCAAGGCTGTTGAAGATTTAATTTTACTATCCGCGCACTGTATTCATTCCAGTAATAAAACCGAATGCGAATTTAAAAAAAAAACTTTTTGTTGCATATTACGATGTTTAGCCTGTCTGACATTTGCGAACAGTTTACAGTTTGGCGAACGCTGAAACAGAATTTGTTAAATGATTATAAAAGGAGGGGATAGGAAGGAAAATTGATAGGTAAAGTTGGCAAGTCAAGTTAATAGTAGTGAAAATGTTAGGTTAGGTTAATCATACAGATATGCCAGGATCGAGCTATTTATTTTCAACTTTTTGGTAGGAGAGTACTGATCAGTGCCAAACTCTGCAGTTTATGTTTTATCAACGTGTTTGCTTTACTTCTCGGGATTTCAAGTGCTGATGTGCTGCGCGAGTACTATACGCTATTTGTGTCATAGCAGATAGAGACGGTGTGCTGTCAGTCCCACGAATATATTAGATAATGATCCCCACTAGTCCTTAAACATAGATTCCCACTAATCTCCAATGGTCTCCACTAGTCCACAATGGTTTCGAATAGTTCCTAAGACTGATCCCCGTTAGTCCCCACCAGTCCCCAAAATATGGTCTAACGTGGTCCCCAAATGCCTGCATGTGTGTATGTGCTGCATGTGTTGTGCATACATTGTACACTTGCACACAGGCACGTATTCGCACATTGTCACTTTTTGCATGTACTGCTGTGCTGTGTGTGCTATACGCTCATCGTATCCTAGCAGATAGTGACATCTTCGGTGTTCTGTCAGTACCACGAATATATTGGACACTGGTTCCCACTAGTCCCCTAACATCGATGCTCACTAATCCCCAATTGTCCTAACTAGTCCCCGGTGATTTCGAATAGTCCTTAGGACTGGTCCCCATTAGTCCCCAAATATGGTGTAACGATGTCCCCCAATGCCTGCATGTGCGTACATGCTGCATGTGTTGTGCGCACATTGTACACTTGCACAAAGGCACGTATTGGCACATTTTGTATGCTGATGTGCTGCCTGTACTATACGCTCGCTGTGTCCTAGCAGATAATGACATCTTCATTAGTTCCCCACAGTTGATTCCGACGAGTCCCTAAACGGTGGTCTCTTCTGCTCCCCAAATGCCCGTTTGCGAGCATGTGCTGCATGTATTGTGCGCACATTGTGCACCTGCTTATAGGCATATCTTGGCTCATTTTCCATGTGCTGATGTGCTGAATGTGCTATTCGCACCTTTTATGCATGTACATAGTAGCGGTGATGGATTTAGCAGCAGTGGTGGCAACATAAGCCAAGGCCGTGGATGTAAGTGGTAACAGTGCCGGTAGAAGTTTTAGTACTGGATTTGAAGATAATATTTCTGATACTGGTCCACAAACATTGGTCCACACTAGCCCCAAGCATTGGTCCCAATTAGTCTCCAGACAGTGGTCCCTGCTGGTCCTAAATACCGTATGTGGGCATGTGCAGCATGTGCACACATTGCGCACTTGCACATGTGCACATATTGGCACATTTTGCATTGTGTGCATGTACCATTCGCATATTATGTACAAACTCATACGTAGACACAAAGCACAATCGTTGGAGCGAAGAAGATATGGGCTGGAGCTAAGGTCAATTGGTTGTTTAATCCTGGTGAAGTGTTCTGATTAGTTAATTCAAATTAGTAATACACAGAAGAAGGTGTACGGAATTACTTTGGGAGCGAGTGGAACTACCAAAAATACAAAAAAATTAGTTATTGTATACGACAGACGGACGGAACAGTACTCTAGGAAAGAATATGCTGCAGGACGAGGTCACAGAAATGAGGCCTTTGACACAAAAAAATTCGAGTCGTCATAAAACTAAAGACTTTTCATACTCTCATTAACAGTGCTGCTGTAATTCTAGGAGTAAGTGACGAAGGACAAGTAGGGATGTGTGGTGTACGTAAAAACGAGAATTTTGACCCAGAATACGTGCCAAATCAATGAGTTTCGGAATTCATTTGGGTAGTTTTTGAGCACTTGTCGGGCCCGTTTGGGTAATTCTAGGATGCAACTGAGGATTTAGGGAAATTCTGGGCTAAATACATAGTTGGCGGGTCGCTTGCGGTAATTAGATTGTCTCTTATACAAATGAACGCGCACACTTATTATTGGACAAGAATGAGACTTCAGGGGAAATCCAAGTCGAATAAAGTCGAATAGAGTTTTGGGCACTTGTCCGGCCTGTATGGGTAAATTGTGTTATTGCCGGGTCTAGTTGGGTCATTAAATTTACTCCTATTCAATCGAACGCACCTTTTAGAGACATCCTGGCCTGCTGTAGGTCATTGGATGACATAGCAACGATGACGTCATAGAAACCAAGATGACGGCCTCCTCCATACATAATGGACGATGGAAACACGTGTTACCCCAACTCACATTACCCATCATAAGATAATGACGTCACAACATGGCCATACTCGTATGTTACCATGCCAACCACGAGATATCCATAATGCAATGCGGTATGAAGGCGCATGAGGACCATAATATGAGAACCAAGGGTCGAAGAGGTACATGCTGTACTGATACACGTGATCATGGTGTATCTTTTTCTTTTAGACCTTAGTGCTGCTTTTGACACGGTTTGTCATAAAACTCTGCTAGAGACAATGAATTCTGATTTTGGACTTAATGGTGTTGCTGCTAGATTGCTATCATCATACCTCAAGAATAGACAGCAACGTGTATCAATAAACGGTAATCTGTCAAAAGACTTCCATCTTAAATGTGGAGTCCCACAGGGCAGTTGCCTTGGTCCTGTTCTGTTTCTATTCTATATTTCAAAAACGTTCACCATCATTGAATCTTACCTGTCTGACGTCCATGGTTATGCTGATGATACACGGGTCTATTTCTCTTTTCGACCATCAATCAAGGATCAAACTAAAGCTCTAGAAACTATTGAGTCCTTATTTTGGACATTCGCACATGGATGGTTTAAAACAAATTAATGATAAATGACGATAAGACTGAATTCCTAATAATTGGTTCACGACAACAAATCACTAAGGTTGACATCAATTCAGTGAAGGTAGATGATTCCGCCATCAGTGCAAGTAACAGTGTAGGTAATCTTGGTGCCTTTTTCGACTCTACCATGTCTATGGCCAGACATGTTACAAATGTTACAAATATGCGCAATAAGGCATTCAGGGGTCTCTACAAAGTTAAACAGATAAGACAGTTCCTCACCAAAGACTAAACAAAAACCCTAGTTCTTGCCGTTGTAACTTCACATTTGGATTATTGTAATGCCTTACTGTTCAACCTTCCACAATATCAATACTCTCGCCTGCAGATAGTACTAAATGCATCAGCCCGAGTAGTATGTAGGGTATCACGATCTCAACACATCACTCCTGTTCTGGGGGATATGCACTGGCTGCCAGTCAAGTACAGAATAATTTTCAAAACTTTATTATTCGTTTTTAAGACACAAAACAACATGTCATCAGCCAACTTAGAAGAACTCATTAATACCAAGAATGTGTGTCAATACAACCTGAGGTCCGATGGTAAAATGCTACTACATGTTCCAAAAAATAGGTGTAAGACATTTGGAGATAGGTCATTCTCATTTGCTGGCCCTCACTTGTGGAATAATTTACCAGAACATCTAAAAGGACTGTCAAATGTCAACCTTTTCAAAAAAGATCTCAAAACATACCTGTTTCAAAAAGCCTATAAGTGATGTTCTGGACTGTAAGATACTGTATATATTCCGTTTGTATATTTGCACGAGCTCAGTAACATGTACAGCGCCTTAGAATATCGTTCTATATCTTCTGAACATTTTGGCGCTATATAAATGTGTATATTTTTATTATTATTATTATAATTATAAACATTTACTCAAAATGAAAAATAAACTTTTTCAGGATCCCTCATTTTATTGCTTGAGGGTCATGGAGAATGGAAAGATATAACGATGGATGACCAAAAAGGAGTCGCCCAAAGGCGAGATATTCGAGTTGGATTCATACAGTGTGAGTTGCGTACAATTATTATAATGCAATTCAGCGCAAAACTAATTTTGTCACAGTTACTTTGTCAGCCATACACATACATGCTTTCGCGACATACATACTCCAGAAACAAAATAAGGCATTATCCAAAATTAGAATATCGTTCTTTTACCCTACGAGAAAAGGTGATGTTTGGCAGTGGCAGAGAAAAACAATATCAAGATTGTAACATCTTCAAATTATCGCAGTATTCGATATTATTGAGATACCAGTGAAGCCGCTTTCAAATGTTTATAACACGTCTTCACCATGACGGCTTCAGTTGCAATTACACATTAAAGCACAAAGCATCCGTGCGAATATAAACACTGCACCTCAATTGTTTTTTTTTAAAAATTAGCCACAAGGGCCAAGCTCTATTCAGATAACATTTCTAGTTCTGGAAATTATTTTGATCAAAGCACTTTTTATGCTGGAAGAAAGGATTAGATACAATTGCAACTGATTGATGCAACGTAGTCACAACGAAATTATCCCAGTCAAGTCTTGGTTGTTTTCCACTCTTGTTCGGATGTAACTTGCAATGGAATTCTAAAATGAATTTTGCCAATTAATTACCTTTTTTCACCGTTAAAAGAAATGATTAGGAGCAAATGCAATGGACCGATGCCATGCACCCATTATACCTCTGTTGTCCGCCATGCTGAAAAGCGAAAATATATGAACTTTTTCATGAAATTATATCTGAAAATTGACATATTTTAGTAATAAATACATTTGACAGAAAGCACGCAGGCAGCACGCATGATCTCACAAAATATATGTTGAGCATGCTATGTACAACGGTTACCATCACACATAATTTGCTATAACTCTCGGTCATTGTACAGTCTTTTCTGAATATTTAACGTGAAGAGTGTCCTAATCACTCGCATTATTTTCTAAACATTTGACAGAAACCACGCACCATCACCCATTCTACCATTTCTTATATGGAATGTTGTGGCCTAATCGCGCCCTACCTTACTCTTTGCGGAATAATGGCCAAGTCAGGTCCATCCCTTTAATTACTGGCTGAAATGTCGGTAGAGTGCACCTACCCATACACCACAAAACCGAACATTCGTTGAATGTTTGAACTGAACCGTGACTAATGACACGCAATATTTTGATTGTTTGAGTCATGTGCTGATTCCAGCTTCTGCAGAAATCCAATATGCGGCCCTTCAGTAGTGAACTGAAACATCTGTAGATGGATGTTTGCACACAGACAATAACTAATGCTCTGAACATTTATTTATTTATTCATTGGTGTTTAAGGTCACTGTAAAGTTTTGGGATTTTTTTGTTTGTCAACATTCAGTCTCACATACAGACACCGATGTAAAATTATTGCTTTAATGAAACACAAAAATGTAGAACAAAAGAAACTAAACTATGAAAAAATGTACATTCAACAACCACAGGACGGCACGCATGAAATGTGGCAGTCAGTCGGTAAATGGAACTAAGTGAAACTGTCAAACCGTGGTGATTATGAAGAGATGCAAGAGATGCTCTGTCAATGATTTCTAACATATTGCAGTTAACCCGTATCGCTTATCACATTCAAATAATCGTACATCAATAAATGTTTCTGCCCAACAATTGGAGCCAACACCCATAATATCCCATATATAAATCCGTAGTACAGTTAAGAGAATGTTTGATTAATTATAGTAATCGAATATATCAACTTCAATAGTACGCCATGAGTTCACCGACATCTCAAGATGTCCCTTAACGGGAGAAACTAAGTTTGTTGTACATTAAATCATTAACACATCTATTTAACAGTCAAGGACATATGTTTCCGAACAAATACTGCAACCATTGACTTTCATACCGTCACCGCAGGTCACCAGCCGAAACAACAGACTAACATCACCGGATTTACACACCATCAGAATTAAACATTTGTGTCAAATTGCCATTCCAAACTGACGGATTAACAGCGTCTACGGTTGACCGACATAACCTCTAGCAAATACAATTTCGATTTAAAACTTCAACATCTCACAACTTAAGCTCCAACATCTGCATCGCCAAAGTCATGCCCAACTGCATCTTAGTTCAACCACGTCATACCACTCCTTTCCACCATTCCAAACCCCTGGAATATACGAACAGATCCCACTTTTACCCACTGAATATTCCAAACATAACAAATAAACCGCGACTGTGAAACTGAAACATCGCGACAGCACTATTTCAAATATACCTGAGTGATGTAGATAACAACCACAATACACTTATATGTTCTGTAATTGACCATCATAGTACAATTCATGTCTCAATTTCACTCCATATTTTATGATGAAAAATCAACTGTGGCTTGCACTTGTCTCCCAAACAACTCGTCCATTGAGTTCCAATGTGTTCTAAGTGCCTACTGGCACATAGAACACATTGGAACTCAGGGGACGAACTGACTGGCAGAACTACCTTCATGACACGAGCCAAATCGTTTCCTAATTACATTGTTATCTGCAATTCAAAACAGTGAAATAGCTGACTGACCGAATTCCCTGTGCGGCACGAAGCACATCGTTCACTAATTACATTGTTACCTGCACTCTGGACTGTCCCGTGCACCGCCAACTACACTCCTACAACTTTAACCCAATCCAGTTCGTTACGGTCACATACTTATGCAGAATGGCTAATCGTGACCGTGACAGCTGTACGGGTGGAGGAAGCCGTAGTACCCGGAGAGAACCACCGAGCATTGGCGAGCAACTGTCAGCTCCTCAATACTCTAACTCTGTTCAAGCTCCACTCAGGCAGGGTTGCAGGGGTTGAAAACATGTGCACCATCGACGTGCATTACTCCTTAGTACACGGCGTCATCGTGCCCCCATGTAGACAACCGGGATAAAGTGACTTGCTCAATGACACAACGCGGGTCGTCACGGGCGGGGATCGAACTCGGGCCCTCTAGCATAGAAGTCCAACAGTCTACTACTGAGCCAACGCGCTCCCAATGCTCTGAACAAAAACGAAGAGAGCACAAAGTATTTCAGTCAATGCACACCCGACTTACCCGTGCGTCTTGTGCTTCGTCATAGAATTTGAGTTTTGCGGTGAAAGCTCCTAGTTTTTGAAACGGTTAACACATTCTTGTGACCGCCTAAGTATCTGACAAAAAAAACGAATAATAAACGGTGATTTAAGGCGACACTTCCATTCACTTATATCAGTCAGAATTTGGGGACAGAACGAAACAGGATTGTAAATGGTTCAGCTATAAGCGCCAGTAAGACCTTCTTGTATACCGAAACCCACTGGGACTTTCTTGAAGACACACGTCGTAAACGTTGCACCAGTAACAATCCTAGCTGCTGCGATCTGAATTTTCTCCAGATCAGCAGCATTGATCGCCCTGCAACTGTTCCAAGCCGTATCGCCATATTCCAGGAGGGGTCTAATAAAAGTAATGTTTTTTTCCAGCACTTTATGATCAAGGATGAATTTGTGACTCCTCAGGTTGTCAATACGGGACCAGGCTTTGGAGCAGATATGGACAACATGGTTATTCTATGTACACGTATTGCTAAGTATCACACCTATATGCTTATGGCTCTTAACTTCAGAAATTTGTGGACTACCACAGAATAATGGTGGGTGTAGAAAGGGTGTAATTCTACGTGATATAAGCATGGTCTCAGTTTTTGGGGACTGAACTCAACCAATCAAGTTTTAGCCCGGTGTTCGATTGTGGCAAAGTCTTGATTGATTTTGATTTGTAATTTATGGGATTCCTGATGTATTACTGCCAATATGTGATTTAAGGAAATGCGATGATGATGTTTCGCGACTATTCCGTGTGGAGTGTACTTTAGAGATATATGTAGCCTTAGACTTCCTAATAGCTGATACTTTTCTCTTGTGTTTATATTTCACCCACGCATGCGGAATTGGCTATCCGATATAGAATTTCCCTTTGTCATACGAGTAACCTAATCTCATTGTGCATCCATTTTGGTTGCTTTAGTCTTGCAGTAATTATTTTGTTTGCAAAAATAACGGGAAGCAATGTCATGAAGCTTGTTAGTGAAATCTGAGACGATTATATCCAAACCCGTACCACTGAAGATAGTGCCCCAGGTTTCCAGAGGCAATAGCTGCATTTAAAGCTTCATAATTACATTGGGAATACAACCATATGCGTCTTTTGAAACAGAAGGGCGATGGCTTTACAGATTCAACTTAAAGGGAGCTTGGACAGCGGAAACGGATCATGACGGGTACACATGCGTCTATTGCCTCATAGGCTTTTACGTTGATTGTTTTGCTTATAGCGAAGATGTCAATAACTGAAGCAGATGCTTCGGTATAGCACGTCGGCTCATTCAAAATCTTAACCCTTTACCTAACATGAAAAGCAGACGACACTTGGCAAAAAATTTGAATAACTAATTTTTTTCATTTTTTTTCTCAAAAACATAGGTTATGACCCCTCGTTGGAACGAGGTCGACGATTTTTGCGAATAGCGCTGGCCGGTTTTGGCCGTTACGTTGGGTAAAGGGTTAAGTCATAAGTCTTAGGTCATAATATTGAATAATGTCTGTAAGTGGTCACCTGGGGCCAGGGGTTTGATTGTCGTTGAAATCTCCAGTTATGATCAGATCAGAAGCAGACGTATCTAATACAATCGAAGCAGTGATGATAACCCATCACTCTAGAGGACAATTTGGGGAACGGTAGAAAACTCCTCATAATAGCGACCTGCCCCATTTTGTGAACACTTCCGCCCATAGACAAACGATACGCGGTAATTCGAGATCAAGTTTCTGTCGAAACCCGATTCCAGAATGCTGGGAGATGAGAAGGGACATTGGGGGAGTGGTGATGTAGGCCCCCTCGGTAGAAAAACACTGGCATATAAGAATTATTTTTATTCACATAAACTGTTGCGCTGTGCGAACACAAATGGGCGTTGTCGAATTGTCGACAACATTCGTTTGTCTACACACCTCGGGGGGAATAGTTTCTGCGAATACTCAGTACTCACGAATACCGCATGTACAATTAAAGAAATACAGGATGTCAGACCTCTTTCATGTAAGCCCCCCGCCCCAAATGGTGCGTTTAACCCTTTACCCAACGTAACGGCCAAAACCGGCCAGCGCTATTCTCAAAAATCGCCATTTAATTTTCAAAATATTTTCATTTTTTGTCTCAAAAACATAGGTTATGACCCCTCGTTGGAACGAGCTCGTTCCAACGAGGGGTCATAACCTATGTTTTTGAGACAAAAAATGAAAAAAATTAGTTATTCAAGATTTTTTTTTGCAAGTGTCGTCTGCTTTTCATGTTAGGTAAAGGGTTAAATTTCTTATGTCATCAAGTACACTCCGTAAAGCAGCAGTGCTTCCGCGTGGTTTTGTTTACTAGATACACGGGCAATACCGCCGTCATATCATCGACTTACACGTAAAAGATTTTACCAAAGAAATGTTCATCGTAATTGATATTGTCAATAACATTTTGAGAGCTTTTTCAACCGAATAAATCAATGACCTGTTATGAACTAGTCAACCCTTTATCTGACGAATCGGTTGCAGCCACCAGCGTAATCTACAAATTCAACAGTTGAAAGAAGATATTTTTCAAAATTAAAAAATCATATCATGTGATCCTTATTGGAACGAGCTCGTTCCAATGATGGTTTACATGATATGGTTTTGTTGACATATTTTGAAAAAAAATGATATCGTCTGCATTGGGTAAAGGATTCACCCTTTACTCAACAACTTGATCACATCCGCTTGCGTAATATGCAAATTCAGCAGCTGAAAAAAAACTATTTTTCAAAACATTTCAACAAAACCATATCAGGCGACCCCTCTTTGAAACGAGCTCGTTTCAATGAGATGTCACCTGATATGGTTTTGTTAGATTTTTTTAAAACGTTTATAAATGATATTTAAAATAATAAATTTTAATATCGTCTTCGTTGGGTAAAGGGTTAAACGGTTGAGGGTGTCTGTACCAGAAATAAACTCCACTCCTTGATGTTGTAGAGGTAATTTACCACCTATGCACGATGTTGTTGCAGAGCATGTGGTGAGAAACATGTGTATTATCGTTTTTGCAGAGGACAAAGCCACTTACTTTTGCCTTCCCGAAGACGTAACAATTTTACGTGCATAACACATTCCTTCAACAGTCTACAGCATGACTGAACGCGAATTCGTAAACATCTGCTTTGGACTTGCGATTTCCAGCATCTGGACATGCAACGAGGAACTGCGAGTTTAGTCTTCTAATTCGCGAATTACAGTCATTTATTTATTTATTTATTTATTTATTTATTTATTTATTTATTTATTTATCTATTTATTTATTATTTAATTATTATTGATTGATTGATTGATTGATTGATTGATTGATTGATTGATTGATTGATTGATTGATTGATATTTTTGGTTTAACGATACTTTCGACAGTCAGGGTCATATTGTAACAGTGAAAATTCTGATGACATCCAAGGAATAACATTTCACTTTGCAGCCGAATAATGCAGTTTCCATTTTATTTGACGAGTTACAGAAAAAAAATAAAAGTTTCTGAAACTCTAAGTAGACGCCAGAGTGGATAAGAGCGTAAGCCTCAATCACCTGTGGTACAGCAGGGGCGGCGGAACCCGGGGGGGGGGGAGCTTCAGCCCCTCCACTTTTTTGCCGGGCAATGTTTTTTTGTATGCATATATTTTAACACAACCAATGACTGGTGAAACAAGGGGCGGATCCAGAGCCTCCTCATATTTTCGCCAGCTATGTTTCTCTCGTACTGGTTCAGTTGCGATGGATTTAGGATCATTTTTTTGCAGTAAGTGGCAGCAGACGCTCTTAAAAATCGGTTAACTGAAGTAGATCGTAATCTTACAGACATACAAGTACCAAATCCACCCCAGACAAGATATCCACAGACAGTATAATTGTTGTTAGCGTCTGGTAAAGCATACAGGTGGGGTCTATTTATCAGGTTTGTTCGATACGACCAAAACGACCCTCAAAGTGTGAAATCTTTCAAATACACCTCCTGAAAAATCTCAAATTATCCGCTCAGATGCATGGAAATGAGAGTTTTGGGAACCTGGAATTTAAAATTTTCGTACGACGGGCCGAACCATGGTCGTCCCTTCATACCGACGACCATCCATCGCCCGATCCAGCCCCCCCCCCCCCCCCCCCCACACACACACATTGAAAATCGTTCCGCCACCCCCTGGTACATGAGTCTATACCCCGAGAGAAAGATTCCGCGGGACACTTTGTGGCAGTTTACTTCCCACTCGCAGGATTCAAAAGCAAAGAGTTGTATTTTGTTTACCTGACTATCCAAGCACGATATCTGACACCGCAAATCTGTTATGGCAAATATCCGATCAATATTTTTTCTGGAGATTTAGTATATCGAATGAAATCAAATAAATATGTTTATAAAACGCATCTAATTGGACGATACAGGTCTGAGCGATCTTACGGCTTGAATGAAATGCTTTGACACAAAACATTGTCAAGCAAGAAAGTTATCAGACCGCTGAAGGGTATAGTTTCCTTTAAAAATATCAACAACATTCACTTAGTTCAACTTTAATCGTGGTATAAATACAGAACACAGCTCGGTTGGAGGTTAGGAGTCAACGATCCTTGGTGGAGTTGTTTTCTGTATTTCTTAAATACAGAAAAAACTCCACCTGGGGTCGTTGAATCCAGTCCCCCGGAATCCACCCTCATTGTGCTCTATCTGTTCCTGATGAACATAACATTTTGGAAATATTTTCTTCATTTGCAGGGTGCCAAGAAGATGATATTGCAAAGAACATTAGTGTGGCCTGCTCAAACTGTACATTGTTTCACATTCCAGCAAACATCATGGAAAAGATCAGAAATCAGCCGGAGTGTAAAATGATGATTCACTCCTCATAACAATTAATTAAAAAGCGATATATTCATTATTGTTTGTCAGGTCATGTTATAAAGACTTGTACCAATTCATAAGGATGTGAATTTATTGTTTACTTCTTGTCAGCTTTATGACTGTTTCGTATTCGTCCCTAGAATTTTGTCGACCTTATGCCAAAGGGATAACGCATCATGCTGACACACCGCCTGTAACATTACTTATTTTTATGATTTCAACTTCATCATCTTTTCAGTACTTGTTAATTAGATAAACATACGCCCTTCCTCCATACTTCAGCTTATTCCAGTACGGTGATGGGGGTGGGGGTGGGGTGGGGTGGGGGGGTACTCCTTTCATAGTTTGATGGCTCACAAGGAGAATTTCAACATTTTTACAAAATTAGAACAAACTTATGACTACCATTTGACAAAGGGATAACGCAACATGCTGACGCACCACTTGTCACATTACTTTTTTTTATTATTTCAACTTCATCATGTTTTCAGGACTTGTTAATTAGATAAGCATATATTTGAAATGGGCGAACGTAGTGTCTGAAACATTAAACCACTAACTGACTTTGTAAAATCTTCAGTTGAGAAACGTAAAATGACTGCATATATTAATCACAGCATCCTGCAAAGCATTTGTTGCATATGCATCGGTTTTGTGTGTGTGTACGGGCTGGGATAGAGATGGGGATGTGTGATAAACAATGCCACGCTATTGAGAATACCCGCTACATCTACGGAAGAGACTCCCTCCCATACTTCATCTTACTCCAGTAGTGTGATGAGGGGGTGGCGTAGTATCCTCTTCCCATAGATTGATGGCTCACAAGGAGAATTTCAACACTTTTACAAAATTGGAACAAACTCATGGCTGCCTTTTGCCTGATATTGTGGTAACTGACGAATTATCTCTGCACAACAAGAGGCTGACTCACAACAGTGTTAGGTTATTCGCATTCAAGAAATCATGAATTCCCTCTATTTTCAGATCGCTCCCCAACGAGATTCCTTGGGAGCGGGAGCAGATGTCCCCGAAGAGGACTCCAGGTCATTCTCTAGTGTCACACTTGGATATTCGACTTGTTAACCGTGATTGTAACGGAAGACAGTGACAATGTATATATTTAAGTATCGAGGGCCTATCAGACATGTCTGAAGAACGTTCATGGTGAATTACAAGTAAAATAGCCTAACCTGACGTGTCTGTTATATCAAGTAAGTTCATCTTGCGTGTAAGTGCGTTTTCTTTGGTCAAGGCATAGTATAATTATGAGATAAACGGAGGGACTCGTTAACAACTGGTTTTCCATAGTTAAATTCCTGAATGTCTAACGAAACAAGAAACGTTTATCTCCATTATAATTCCTGTCGTCATTAGAAGTGAAAAAAATCTGCTAACCTGTTTCATTTGAAGAAAAACAATTAAAAAAATAGTATGATCGAATTTACAGAAAACAACTCGGGAATGTGTTCGATCTGTGATAATAGCGGTTTGGCGCCATTGCTAGCGCGTAGAGTGGATACAGACAGGTTCTAATAGAACCGCTTTCTAAACTGAGCACGGTAAGAGTGAATTCACCTGAAATTAGAGCACGGAGCTGACCTCTCAGCCAATCAAATTACAGGTTCAGAAAGAACAACAAGGTCAAATTTAACTGATGAATTGCAATGGTAGTTCAAGCTCTTATAATTGTACAGAAGATTAAAGAAAAGTCGCACAAAATGTTTTTTTGTGGTTGAAGAAGCGGTCCAGCAGTTCAGGAAAACTTCGGCAGTCTGTGTCAAACCAGGACTGGTGTATACATCATAAATGAGTAGGAGACTTTATCACGCTCACATATTTTTGCTCATTCTATCAAGTGCTGTAAAGTTTGAGCATTGGGTTTTCGCTTAAAATTTATTTCCGGTAACTTTCCACAAACTGTTTGAAATTTAAATTTGAAATTAATTTGCATAGTAGTTCTAATAACACACAATAACATTAAATAACTTCTTGAACAACCTGTGTGGTCGGAGGTTTAACCCTGTTGCACTGACTTTGCAATTTTAACTTAATACGAGTCGTGCTTTTAGGGAGAACTGCTGCCCCTAAGCAAGGCCAATTGGGCCCTAACTAACTCGCATTAAGTATTCCTCTTTTAGCTCTTCACACGACAAGCTCGAACCCCTCTCTGAGAATGGCCGTAGTTCGGTACAATTAAGTACAACACGATAGAGTTATTATCAGACTGGCAAGTTGATTAGGGAGAGCTAGGTTCTGACTTCACTCGAAAGGAGTCTGCTTACACACAGATGGGAAAGCAGCACACCAATGGGAGAGAGCGTTTCATTGGAAACTCATCTGTCCCAAACAATGAGTATTGCATCATCCTTTCTATTTAACACATTATCATTCATAGCCATACCTGTTGACCATAATAATAATCTCCTATCAAAGCCTTGTGAAAGTCAGTTGCATTTAAACTTTCAAAGAGATCCAGTGTTCGAGACTGAGAACACACATGCACTTCGAATAGAGCAGGAAGGTTTACAGTGTAAACAAGTTATGGTAATCTATTTATTTATTGGCGTTTAACACCACATCAGCATGTAAGGCTATATAGTGTTGAGAACACCGTAGGTGCATAAACGTGTTATTGTCAGTTTGGAAATAAAATTACAACAGGCCACAGCGACTGTACTGTAAAAAGTGAATGATATATATATAACTCAGTCTGTTGATGTGAGACTTGGAAGGGTTTAGTTTTAAGAAGAAAGACAATTTTTTAAAATTTGTTAAAAGGGTTGATTTCTTTGAGTCTTAGAGAAATGACAGAATCTTGAGCGAATTGGTATGGTACCATAAGTCTCCAAGAGATCATGTATTGAAATACGGGCGCCCGACGTCATTAAAATATGTGCAGTCTAACGGAATGTGCCCCACTGTCCAGCCATGCTGGTAAGGAACGCATTCTGGTCTACCTTTACCCTCTAACAAAAATGGAATGTGTCAGTCTTGTATGACCAATATGACATCGTGTCAGAATTACCTGGTATTGTCTACATAGGTTACTAGACGGATTATAAAAGTTAGTCGGAAGCGATGAAGTTTGTAACGATAATCAATTACCAGGTTGAAACTAGTGAACACATATCGTAAGAGATAGTTATCATATGTCTCGTCCGTTTTGTTCACTTTAAAACATTTGATATTTTGTTTTCATATTAATCACTGATAAATAAAGCCTTCCGTCAATTTCATTGGTCAATTTCAAAACTAGACAATTTGATTGGCTGAACAAAATACAACTGGGCCATATTTTCATAATTTGCATAGTTAGAGTTGGGAGCTTTCATTGGTCAATTTCAAAACTGGAAAATTTGATTGGTTAAACAAAATACAACTGGGTCACCTTTGCATAATTTCAGTAGGGAGAATTTTCGTTATCTGTCCTATTTAGGGTGGGTTATATTGTATTAATCTTTTACTTACAAGAAAAACGCCATTCATGTTTTTTATATTTTCACTTTTTGCATCCAAAACCTAGGAAATGACTCTCATTGGAACGAGCGCGATGAGCTCGTTCCAATGAGGTGTCATAACCTATGTTTTGGAAGCAAAAAATGAAAATTTTTAGTTATACGAGGATGATTTTTCCAAGTGCCGTCTGCAACACAAGTTAGGTGATGGGTTAAAAAGTCATACTAAGTGGCTAACTTGTGCGTGTGTGTGTTATATGACAAATAGAATATGAAATAAGTGTTTTTCTCATATAATATTTATGAAACTCGTCCGAATTTTCCGTTTGGGCTCGCCAGAGGCTCGCCAAAACGGAAAATCTTAGACTCGTTTAATAAATATTATATGAGAAAAACACCCATTCCATATCCTCTATATCTGACGTGGTCTCGTGAAACACGCTATTAATATGCAGGAAAAATTTAAAAAAAACTTCCATGTTTTATTCGTAGTGT
Source organism: Pictodentalium vernedei (assembly GCA_031216915.1). Taxonomy (NCBI): domain Eukaryota; kingdom Metazoa; phylum Mollusca; class Scaphopoda; order Dentaliida; family Dentaliidae; genus Pictodentalium; species Pictodentalium vernedei. Next base: position 191,692,346 of record CM062296.1, on the reverse strand, counting down.
CAGAATTAAAATGCAGTTTTCACTGACACGGAAATAAGTAGCTCTTAGAGTTTAGGCCGTAACGTACAATGGCGGATGCAAGTGCCTCTATCCATGTCTTTCGGTTCTCCATCTTTCCGAAACTGTGTGGCTGTATAAGTACAGTACATGTAGAGTGGATTGTAACTAAATCACCCGCGGAGTGGAGTTATCACCAAAGCTATAACTTTCAAATTGTGTACATATCGACAAAAAACACAAGCAATGTTTCAGCCAATGGACCTCCGGGTTTAACCTGGATGTCCATTGGCTGAAACTTTGCTTCTGCTAGTTACGCTTTGTAACAAATTCGCAATTATTGCTTGGGTGTAAACTCCACTCTGTGGGTGATTTAGGGATAATACACTCTCCACGTACTGTATATCAATTATAACACATCTCTGCGATGCAAAACAGGCCTGAAATCAGGACTTGCACATTTTCCGACATGGTGGGGCGACGGTAACATTCGTTCACCGCCAGTACGTACTTAAAACCAAACTCAGTATACCTTTTTAAAACAATAAAAACAAAACAGGTTGTAACCGTTCGTTTTTTTTTTAATATTATTTTAATACTGTTACACAGAATAAGAAGAAGAAACGAAAGTTTTCTCTACACGACTACTGGAATGTCGTATACAACAGATATTTGAACAAGAGAAACAAACTTTATTGCGATCAGTAAATTCGAGTCGGAAGTAAACTACCTTTAAAGAAATCAGAAATGTTTTTTTTTGTAAATAGCATTTTTAGATTTTCATACAAGAATCAGTAACTTTTCCAAGAAACCAGAAATAACTTCACTGCGCCGCATTTAACGTTTTCTTTTAAGGAATCAGAAATGGGGATTGGAGAAATCAGAAATACTTTTTTGTGTTCTGTATTTGAAGAATGTCATTCCAAAAATACAAATGATTTAAAAAAAACTGAAATTCTGCATTGAGTGATCCCCACCACCTCATCATATTTCAAAGGTTGTGCCCAGGTCAACATGTCTGATATGCAAGTGTGTCTTGCTTTCAAATTTTGATTTTTGGCCCCGTCTATCTTTGGGGCATTTAAGTTTACATATGAACTTTAGGAACGCATTAGAGGGTCTAAATTATAATTACAAATATCTCTGCAATTTTCAATCAATAACCAATGGGTGGCCCGGAAGACCTTGGCACATATTTTGAACCTCCAGTGAGTTTCAACTTGATTTCTAAAGGTTCCATGTTGATATTGTCATACTATGCTTGAGATATCAGCATGGGCGTCTTTCAAAATGAATGGCTCTATGTTTGTAACCTTAGTTTATACCATACTCTAAAAATTGGATGAGGGCTGTTACAACCAGTAGTGTATAAATTTACCACTAATGTCGAAATTGACCAGTAATGTCGAAAAAATTAACCAGTATTGTCGAAATCAACCAGTAATGTCGAAAAAATCGACCAGTAATGTAAAAATCCGTAATGTCGAAAAATTAACCAGTAGTGTCAAAAAGTGACGACCAAAATGAGGAGCACTAACACTTGCCGATGGAGGAGGGGGTATAGCCCCCCCCCCCGATAACACCCCTGGTCGTGTGCTTTAATGACTGACTATTATAATGTCAGTCACTACCCGATATTTGCTACATGTCTATCATCTAGTTCTACCAATTTGCTGCCTGTCATTTTACCTACATCCATCAATCAGTCAGTCTGCGTCACCCGCATGTACCCGCATGTACGTGGGGAGCACTATTAGCTCAATCGACAAATTGCCTCGCAATTCAATTTGATGAATATCCGGGTTCTATACCTGACGAGGTCAGTTATGTTGTGTCCTTGGGAATGACACTTTATCCCAGGTGCACGTTGACTTCGTGTGCCAAGCCACATGCCGAAATGACACGTGTATGGTGCGCGTGCTTTAAACTAAGTGTCGTAAACGAAATCAATCAATCAATCAACCAACCAATCAATCTTTGTATGTAGGTCTGCCTGTCTTTCCGTCATTCAGTTGTCTATCCACGTCTAGGGGTTATTTTTCACACGCCACATTGCTATCTGTCTGTCTGGATTTCTGTCCGTCTGCCTGGATGCTGCTAACCTGCCTGCCTACACACTTGCCAGCCTACATGTGTGACTGTATATGTCTATCTGTGCGAGCGCTAAATACTAGACTAAATATTTCAGCGTCGTATCAATTCATTATCTATCCAGAGAGAGAAGGGGAAGGAGGGAGAGAGAGAAAGAGAGAGAGAGACAGAGAGAGAAAGAGAGAGAGAGAGAGTTGGACAAAGACAGGGGGAAAGGGGATAGGGAGAGAGTGATAGAGAGAGAAAGAAGGGGAGAGAGAGATGAAGAGATAGAAGTAGGGGCAAAGGCAGACGGACGGACGGACGGGCGGACGGACGGACGGACGGACGGACGGACGGACGGACGGACGGACGGACGGACGGACGGACGGACGGACGGACAGACAGACAGACAGACAGACGGACAGACAGACAGACAGACAGACAGACAGACAGACAGGCAGGCAGACATATAGGCAGATAGATAGATAGATAGATAGATAGATAGATAGATAGATAGATAGATAGATAGATAGATAGATAGATAGAGAGGGCAAAGGCAGAGAGAGAGAGAGAGAGAGAGAGAGAGAGAGAGAGAGAGAGAGAGAGAGAGAGAGATGGATTGGGAAAGAGAGCTGGGCAAAGGCAGACGGATAGGGGGTAGAGAGAGAAAATGATGGAGAGAGAGAGAGCTAGAGAGAGAGAGAGAGAGAGAGAGAGAGAGAGAGAGAGAGAGAGAGAGAGAGAGAGAGGGGGGGCAAAGGCAGAGGGGCATGGGATAGAAAGAGAGGGGAGATAGATAGAGAGAAAGAGAAGAGAGAGAAAGAGAGAGAGAGAGTGGGGAGAGAGAGAGAGAGAGAGAGAGAGAGAGAGAGAGAGAGAGAGAGAGAGAGGGCAAATAGGATGGGATATGTTGTGCATATGAAAGAGAGAAATAATTGTTAAACGTAAAATTCCATATTTACCAGTATTTACTGGGGTAAATGTGTTTAAACTTGCTCGAAAATGGTTAAAAGTCGATAAATATAGGCAAAAGTACAATTTGAGCAAACCGAAAAAATATTGAAATTTTTGCGAAAAATCGTCATTTTGGTCGTCACTTTTTGACACTACTGGTTAATTTTTCGACATTACGGATTTTTACATTACTGGTCGATTTTTTCGACATTACTGGTTGATTTCGACATTACTGGTTAATTTTTTCGACATTACTGGTCGATTTCGACATTACTGGTAAATTTATACACTACTGGTTGTAACAAGGGCCAAACATCTCGAAAGTCGTATTCTGTCAAAGTTTTAGGCTGCGCCCACTTTTCTAACTGCATGTATTAACTTCGGGAATGCATTAGTGGTTATAAAATGCAATTGTCAACAATTGTGATAAAAAATCATTCAATGACCTCTGAGCGACCCCAGTGATCTTGGCCCATATTATGAATCCCAGCACGTTTCGACGCATTTAGTACACACTAAAAACTAAAGTGTTAAAACTGACACTTTCAAGGTGTTAAACCCATTCTAACTCTTAGGGTTTGATTTTAACACTCAAAGTGCAATGATTTAAGCACTTAGACATTACAATCGTCAGACATCTGAAACTTGAATGGATGGCACTTCCCATGTGTCTAGCATTAGTGGTTCTTCCAGAATCGTCCATAATTTGATTTGCGCTTGGTGGGTACATAATTAAAAGCACACAACGCAGGTGACGCGGATCAGGCTCGAGAGTTCGAGCCTGATCCGCGTCATCTGCGTTGTTTCCTTCTAAGTGTCGCGACATTACACTTGTCAAGTGGTATTATTGTAACACCTGTCAAGTTCTGGGATATCTACACTTGGACAAAGTGCTAGTTCAGCTCTTAGTAAGTGTTAAATACAGCACCTCTAGTGTAGTTTTTAACACTTCAGTTTTTAGCGTGTATTGGTCCCCGGTTCATAGGTCATACCATGCTTGAGGTATGAGCGGGTCTCGTTTTCAAAATTATTGGCCTCGCCAACTTCTTGTTAATGTGAAAATACATGTATAAACAAGAGGGTCAAAAATCCGATTCCCAGCAATTCTGAAAAATGCACCCAGTTACCCTGGGTAGCCTCAGTAAACTTGACCCATATTTTCACCCTCCAGTGAGTTTCAATGCATTTGTTGTTGGCACCAGGTCCATTGGTTATACCATGCTTGGGATATGAGTGTGGCCCGCTTTCAAAACACCACTAGCGAGAAACCCAATGCCCAAGAACCTTTAAAATACCGAAAAATACAGGTGACCAAGTACTAGTAACTGTCTATTAGTTTGACAGAAAGCAGCGAGATAGGAATATTTGTATTCGTTTTATCGTACAAAGAATGAAATGGGGAGAAGACAAAAGACCAGAAGAGTAAGAAGCAAAAGAAGAAAAAAGGCAAAGAAACCATCCAAATGCAATAGGCTGTATCTTGCACATGGATTGATTATAAGCCGGAAGGTATTTTTGCACAATGCAAAAATTTCGCCTTTTCTAAATTAGCGGCTTTCAGAGAAAGTGTTAAAACCCAACTCCAGCCCCCCTCCCCTCCCCGGCTACTCCACCAGCTTCGGCCCTGGATACAAATAACAAATTAACAACGGGCAAGCGAATTAACATGGGCGTTTGACTGTTGGAATTTCCAAATTTAAAACCAGTACTCCGATATAGATTCTTATCTCCTCGACACAAATGAAATTTGTATTCATATAGCAGTTAATGGATAAACAGCAATGAAATCAGCGGACTCATCACGAGGAAAATTTCCATCCCGATCCCGTTCATTAAATACGACTCATTAATAATCGTCTCCTTAGTAAATCTGCTGTCAGATTTTCAAGACGCAGCCCAAGTATACTTGCTCACTAGACACGAGATGAATGATTATTATTTTCTGGAGATATATTACATTCAACTTGTACTAATGTTTTATATTCCGGGTCACACATGTTGTTCTGCTATTTCCTTGTATTAACTCCCTCTTTGTCGAATTTTCCCGCACAGTACACAAATATTCTGTTTCTTAGTAATTTGTTATTGGAGTTTAATGACATTTTCGACATACAGGGTCACCACGAGTCGGACAGCTTTACGGGCGGAGGAAGCCGGTGTACCCGGAGAGAACCACCGAACAGCGGCAAACAACTGTCCGACTCCCCAACGCACTATTACAGGGTCACCACGAGTTGGACAGCTTTACGGGCGGAGGAAGCCGGAGTACCCGGAGAGAACCACCGAACAGCGGCGAACAACTGTCCGACTCCCCAACGCACTATCTCCACACAATCAGGGTTAACACGGTTGAAGACAAGTACACCATCGACGCGCAGTACACCTTAGAACACAACTCCACCATGCCTCCATATGTGCCTCTCCCAATGACCCAACACAGTTGTCCCTGGTGGTGATCGGACAGTGGCCCTTTCGGTTTGAAGTTAATGCCGTAACCACTGCGCTCCCATCTAGTAAACAGGTATAGTACTATTTCTTGCTAGCAATATACATAGTTCTTTATAAACGTGGGAGTTGATCACGTTGAATTCTTCACAGTCGCTGATCGCTGTTTAAAGAATATACTTTGCTGTATATGATGAATGAAATGTGGATATTGGACACAATTGAGTATTGGCGGCGATAGACACGGAATATTTACTTCGAATTGTAGTTTTATTGACAAAACAAGGACTGGGATTGGAAATCTGATATCGTGTGCCCTATGAGAAGCAAGCCCGGAAGTGAAACAATATCAGTTTTACTGCTAAAATAAGACCTGTAAATTGGGCATCATGGGTATAAACGATTGACTAAAGTTGATCTTATCTCCATGTTGCGGTCACGATTAGCCAATGTGCAGAAATATGTGGCTTTAAACACCAACAAATAAATAAGAGAGTAACAGTTAGGAATCTTTACATAAACCAACAACCCAAATGCCTTCGCACTTGCCTTATAACATCTAGGTAAAGATGTGATCAAATCAAACCCCCGAGGTCAACAAATGTAGGGGCCAGTGTGAGCCCTGGAGTTTTAACACTGCTGTGGATTGGGATCACATCATAAAAATCTGTGTGATTTTCAAGTTTGTTCAAAGTAAGCCCATTGGTATCATAGCAGAGTCTCATTGTTCCCCATATTTTAACACTGAAGGAAAACATTTTGTTTTAGAAACTTTTTTTTCTCCCAAACCACTGCTCCAAATGCTTCCATATTTGACACATAGCATTTTTGATTGATTGTGTTGTTCAAATCAAGACCATTGTGTTTTAAGGGCGCCAGAGGGATATCAGAGTTCAACACAAGACAAAAATGAAAAATATATTCTACCTCCAAACTACTGCTTCATTTGCTCCACTTTTTCATTTTTAGCATGTTTGTAAGAAGGATTTACAAACGTGTAATTCTGGCCTCCGGTGTTGCAATTGGGGATATCGAAGGCCCTCGGATTTGAACACTTTGGGTGATTGAGAAAACATTAAAAGAAACTTCTCCAAAGCTACCGTCTAATTGACAGGGTTTTTTTTCAAAAGAAGTCCTTGGGGGTAATATTTTGTGAAGTAATGGGAATCCCAAATCTTAGCGTTGTGAGTTTCCCAATATTCAACGTTGTCACACTTATTCGACAGGCGATAGATATTCCACATTGTTGTGTGAAGGAAATCGGACAGAAACTTTCGTCCGGATCGGGACCCAGTCGCGAACTGATCGAAATTCTCGGTCTGTTTTTGTAATCACAGTACTGCATGTTTACAGTAAGGGTTGTGTGGAGGAGGCGGGAAGGGGGGGGGGGGAGGGGGAGCATGCTATGAAAAATAACCTGCGTGGAGAGGTTCAACTTGAAAACTGGACGATAATAATACAGTTAAAACTAGAAGTCCTGTCATGAACTGTGCGCTTATCTAGGCTTAATTGCGCGTAGGATTTGCGCGCAATTTCCACATCGAATGGCATGCAAAGCACTGCAGGTTCTCCTGGTTACTCATAGCAAACACAGATAATGTTTTTGCCAATGGACCCCCAGGTTACCCGGAGGGCCATTGGCTGAAACATTGGTTGTACACAGGCCATATGTACAGAATTTGAAAGCCTTACTATGATCATAACGCGTAGATTAACGCGCAGATCGACGTTCTATTTGTGCGCATTCATGGCAGGACTTCTAGTTTTAACTGTACGGAATTATTTGAAAAAATATGTAGACAATAGTTCTGTGCTCGGATTTGAGTACGATTTTTATCCTCGAGTGGAGCGCTCGGACGATTATTGAAATAATCCGCGTGGTACACGAAAGGATAAAATCGTAGGGCCCACTCGAATCCGAGCACTGAACATTTTTATTTATTTTATTTTCACCTTAAAACACCCATTTATAATTGCTTCAACTCAACCGATTTGCAAACGATATCAAAAAAAGAAAAAAAGTTCGTCATCGCTGAGAGTTGAATACGATTCTGGGAGTTGAATACCATTGCGGCGAGTGGGGGTGGCAATACGATTTGTTTTGGTGGAAGCAAAACGAATGAAAATAAAATAAAAGTAAATTTTCTTCTTGGTTGGCCATCAGCGGCAATTGTGTATTTGCTTTTTAACATTTTTTCACGGATTTCGATTTATTAACCCTTTACCCAACGCAGACGATATAAACATTTATTATTATTATTTTAAATAACATTTTTCAAATTTAAAAAAAAAAATGTCAATAAAACCATATCATGTGACCCCCTTCATGGGAACGAGCTCGACGAGCTCGTTCCATTGAGGGTCACATGATATGGTTTTGTTGAAAGGTTTTGAAAAATGATATTTTTTCACATTGGCATGGCGGGGGTTCGAACCCACGCCGAGAGAGTTTCCTTCGGCACCAACCGCCTAGCGAAACTATACTGAACCACGCACGCCACTCGGCCACCGACAGACCCCAGCTCCACGCACACCACTCGGCCACCGACAGACCCCAGTGTGCGTGGTTCAGTATAGTTTCGCTAGGCGGTTGGTGCCGAAGGAAACTCCCTCGGCGTGGGTTCGAACCCCTGCCATGCCAATGTAAACAAAACAAGCGTCCTTTTTTAATTATATGGCATCCGAGAAATTTGAAAAAGACAAGTACTGTCGCTGATTTCTTCTGAGGTGCAGTTCGTAGAATTGAGTGCTTAGATGCAACTATCTGATGGATATTTTTTCAGCTGCTGAATTTGCATATTACGTGGGCGGATGTGGCCGATTCGTTGGCTAAAGGACTAATGTAATACGTCTCCACGTGGGTGTTCTCTCGACAGTTTGCTCTTACCTGTACTGCATGGCAAAATATCACGTTTGATATTACTACATATACAGTATTGAGTAAGACGACCCCATCCGTGGATACAGTATTGAGTTGGTTAATCGGTGGGATGGTTGAGCCGGATGTCGTTTGACAGGCAAGCAAAAATATAGTAACCTTACGTTCGGCATGACCTATTTACAAATGGGCAGTGAAATAAATTTTCTACCAGATACTGTATCCTTATTCTCATTAACGGACTTATTTACAAACAAGAAGCAACTGGAGGACTTTCTCAGCGATAATCGCCTAGTTGTCAAAGGACACCCGCAGATTGAATTCGTTTTCACTCTTGGAAAGATTATTTCGACTTTGGAAATATGTTTCTTTCCGTGTTATTTATCATTTCGACTCTGTTCCGATACACGGGTAGGTTGAGTTACACGCATGAACTCGCATTTTACCAGGCTGTTATAATTCACAAATAGGCCTTTTTCTGTTGAATTGCTTCCACCTTGATCGTTTTAAAGTTATGGCAAGGTATCGTAAAAGCCCAAAATTGTGAATTGTGTGTTCAACAAAACATGTTAACGTATAAAATATATTCAATTTTAAAGTAATGAGTCCTATATTATTTATAACATCAAACTTAGGAAAATTGAAAAGAATTTGGACAAAAAGTTAATCAAAACTCATAAAAAATGTATTTTTATTTGACGGGTGTTAAACATTCACAGCTAAACCACGCTTCAAAGAGAACTGAATATGAAAGCATTGTGCAAACAGTTTAACCCTCTACCTAATTAATGTAACCGATAAAAGAAAGAGCCAACGTCCTACAGGAAAATCGCCTTTGGTATTTCGTTATTTTTTAATTTTTTTTTTGTCTCGAAAACACAACCCATGATTCATTGAAACAAGCTCGTCGAGTCCGTTCCAATAAAGTGTCCTAAGCTATGTGAGGTGAAAGAAGACAGATTGTCGTTGTGCAAGAAATGTTTTGGTAAGTGTCGCAGTGGCATAGAAACCGTGATGATAAGGAGGTATTTACTCCCCCCCCCCCGCCCCGCCAAAAATGCCAAAGATCGGGTTGATGCTTCGTCCGATTTAAGCAGTCTTCGATCATCATGTTCAGCATATGTTGAGTTTCGCTGACACATATATCACTGCAAATAGGGATTATCGAACGTAGTGACCTACCTATTACTTGTGGTACGATCGTTTCGCCACAAAGTTTGCATGACATTCTTCAATATTGAATGTGAAGAGAAATCCTATACAAAACGACTGGGAAAGCCACCAAATTGCTGGTTTTAACAATCGATTTTGAAATATTCCCCGGAGTAGGTCCCCGGACATTCCTCCTCGTGCTGGGTGACAGGGCGGGCGCGACGAAAAGGCTCGTGCTCTCTTGTCGCTTTGCCCTGGTTCTTCCACCAGGACGTACCCCCCCCCCCCCACTCCCCATTATTATTTCCTAGCTGCGCCCCTGAAGTGTCGTCTTACGATAGGTGTAGGTTAATGCTAAGATCTCTCAAACGAGGGTTAATAAGGTTTGTTTTTGAGAAAAAAATGAAAACTTTCAGTTATTCAAGAAGAATTTTTATTTATTATTTATCACACCACACATCTATTAATGTAAAACACGGGATTTCCACTGTTCTGCCTGTGCGATAAAAATAAATTTGTATCGCACATGTGTTGAAACAAAACACGTTCGATTTCGTTTCCAACGTAAACAGAGAAGGAACCCGTCTAAAAAAATCGCGTCATCATTGGTCGAATGCACCGGAGTCGAGATCGCTTGGAAATCCCAAGTTCCTCATTTAGATTTGTTTACACGGGATATTTAATCAATCAGGTTCGAGTCAAAAATATACAAAATAAAAATAACATTCTGACTTCTTGTTCCTTGACAAATACTTTTCACAACCGGTCATTTTATGATTCAGTGTGCTAAACTTATTAGTTATTTAAAGTGTTTTCCCTGCAGTTCAGTCAATATTTGAAGTTCGATCAACGTTATCGTGACACTGATCGGCGTCAAATGGTTTTGACCAACTGAATGCCGTAAACATTAAAGAGCAAACTAGGGTTGGCACCCCGCCGCCCAACAGTGATGTCTTGTTGGCAGCCAAGGAAACGGAGCAATCATCCTGTTGAAAAATGCTTTAGTTCTATTTTCGTGTAAACTGGTTGTTACATGGGAGGTGTGTGATAAATACAGAACTGCACATACGTTTATAGGTTTAGAATTATTGGCTCTCGTGATATCCAGGGTCAAAGCAATCTCGTGCGATAATTCTTAACCCATTCAAACGTATGTGCGGTTCTGTATATTTATGGAATTTTAAAATATCGCCTCAACATGTGGTAAAGAAGGCGTATGTCACTTTTATAGAAAACAATTTAAAGGCTCTTCAATGTCAAGTTCTCGTTGGGTCTACCCTATCTGATCCCCACGAGTAAGAAGTGGAGATTCTTCGGAGTAGCATTCTATTTGTTACCCTATTTTCTAGAAATATCAATGACATTATTGACGCAATTGAGATTATGGTAAATTCCACATTGTATGTCGACGACTTTTAAATTCGCTATAGCAGTAAAAACGTGAATGCCATTTGGCGCAAACTTGCTTTGTGTTCAAAGAGATTTCACAAATAGGCTACAGAAAATGGTTTCTAGTTTCCCAAGACTAAAAGGAACCGTGTTCAAGTGTGTAATCTCCGGAAATTTCATCTTGATCCGGAGTTGAAAATAGATGGGAGACCTATTGAGGTTATTAAGGAAGTGAACTTCTTGGGGTTTATTGTTTGATTCATTTACTTATTTTATTGGTTATTTATAAAATGACTAAGGATTAAATGTAATGAACACTTGACCATTTGCGGACATCTGGTAGCACTGATTGGATTACTGATCAAACAACGTTACTCCTATAATATTTGAACGTTCATTTTCATGTTCTATCGGTCGATAGTACCTGAGTTTGTGTGATTTCTGAAATAAAACTTGAAGCAGCGAAGCTGCTGAAGGTTTCATTTCAGAAATCACACAAACTCAGGAACTATCGACCGATAGAACATGAAAAGAAACGTTCTAATTATTTTATTATGCCGAACAAAATATGACTTTCATTGTTAAGCGTTAACTGTAGCATGCCATCAATCTTGTAACAACAATGTAGTCGAATCACAAAACATGACGTCATTTCGAACGAATGACGTCTCTTCGAAAATGACTTGTCACAAGTGCCGTCTCTTTGGGAGCTTCTATATCAACAAATGCCAATGCTAACAACTGCATCATGCTGTTCATCTTATAATTCATTGTTAATGCTTGTGTGAAAAGTGATTTAAATTAATATAAATTCATGTTTCTCGGACGACAATAGTTGATAGAATTAAGCGGAGTGAAATACAAGTCATAACTGAGACTTATATTCAGGATTCACTGAAGTGGTGAACAACACGTCGACGTTGTGAGTGAGTTTTTTTTAATATTTCTGATTCTTTTGAATTCATTGTTTGCAGTTAAAATTGAAAACACACCCACTGAAGATGATATATTTGTTGGTAAGTTTGTGTCTACCGCTGTTGAAAAAAGTTAAACGGATAGGCCTACAGAGCCAGCGTTTGGTGTTGAGAAATTCCAATCGACGCTGATCAATGGAAGTGGCGCTTACATTTTCTTCGTTCTCTTGTCTCCAGGGAAAAACGTTCTGATAGTACCTGTGTTTTGCCCCAAAACCCCAGTACTATGACTTTTAGAAGGTGTCAAATTAACCAATCACGGCTGATGTTACAAACTTGAGGCATAATAAATTTATATAGATCAGTTGTTAAATCAAAATTAGATTACGGTTGAATGGTTTACAGTTCTATGAGAAAGTCGTATGTCGATCCACTTGATGCAATGCGATATTAGAATTTTAGGACATCGCCAGTACGCGCAATGCTCGTTGAAACAGGAACGCCTTCTCTTCAGAAGCGGAGAATTAAACTGTCACTGTCACTCTAATATATTTATAAACTGTTGGCGAAACCATCAAACCATGCATATCATTTTGTCTAAGATCCTCAAAATGTTGAATTTTTTATCACAAACCAGAAACATATTCCTCCTTTGGGAATTATAATTAAGCTTCATATGGAATACAACACACTTGAATCAGATTCGATAAAAAGGATCCGTAAACCACATATTATTACACGCCTGTTCCCCATCTACAGCAACACTAAACGTTGCTCAAAATGAAAATCCGTCCCGCACATATGTGTGGAACGGAAATCGCTGACAGACTACTTTTATGAAGAAACGAAATTTCACTGGAATTTTCTACAAAACGTGCCCAGCAATTACAATTTCAGTCCCAAACGGTAGCTGAAAATCGTCCCCTGAGTTCCAATGTGCTCTATGTGCCAATAGGCACATAGAGCACATTGGAACTCAGGAGACGAAGGAGCAAAATAGGTTCCCCTCGCAAGTTTGGTTGGCGATAAAATGTGTTCTTTTTGTTGATATTTGTTAAATGAATTGTTGAGTGTCCTTCTAATAATTGTTTTCGTAGACGCGAAGGCGTGCAATAAACACAGAACGAAACGCCTGTGTGAATAGGTTACTCGACACGGCACTTGTGCCATCGCGGAAGGATAAAACCCGAGTCTGCGGCCTCTCGTTCCATCCTTCTGTGCCAGCAATCGTGCCATATCGATTAACCCATTCACACGCGTGTCTTTCTGTGTATTTCCTCCAAGGCAGCTATGGAGACCTGCTGTTATTCTGGACCTTTCCTTCTCAAAAAAATCTGCTACAAACTCTCTGCAGTTCAAACAAAAATATGGTGAAGACTATCATAAGCCGTTGTTACTGCTGATCTACCAGAATATGTATTTATTTTTTGGTGTTTTACGCCACGTCAGCAGCTAAGGCTATATCGTGGCGATAAAAAGTAGTTTTTCTAAAATACGACACTATCTTCTATGAAATAAATAAAACCAAACTGAGGAAATATGAAGAATAATAAGTTGTGAACACAGTAATGAGAAAATGAAATCAATTGTTTAAAGAATGCTGTGAAAATCAGTCTGTGAAATAGATATGAATTGAAAAGAATTTTAAAGAATAAAAACAATTTAAAATTTATTAAAAAGGTTGACTTCCTTCAGGAACGACAGAATTTTATAAGAATGCTTGTTTTAAAATAGGTCTCGATGAGACGCAACATTAAAATACTGCCGTCTGACAAGATTAAAATCTGTACAGAGCAAAAGAATGTGCTCCACTGCCAACGCCTGCTGACAAGGAGCACACTCTGGTCGTATATTATCCTCTAACAAAAAGGAATGTGTATGTCTTGTATGACCGATATGACATCGCGTCAGAATGACGTGAACATATCTACAACTACAAAGGTTACTAGACGGATGCTTATCAGTAACAGCAGTAACACCAGCGCGGAAGCGATGGAGCTTGCTTTCTGTCGCTCCATCGCAATCCGCCTGCCACACAGATTTGATGTCCTTACATAATTTTGAAATCAGCGAGAAGCTTTGTTAAGGCCTGTTTTGCTGCACTGTCTGCCTTGATGTTACCACGGATACCAACATGTACAGGTAACCCGAAAAAACACGATGTCATATCGATCAGTCATGAGAGTATTCAACTTCTCACGAAGTTCCAAAATGAGAGGGTTCTTCCACTTGGGGTTGAATAAACCCAGCAAAGAGAAAAAAGAATCGCCAAAAATAATCGACTTCATTTCCTGTGCATTCTCTAGCGTTCAAGTGCTAGTTGTAGAGTTTGTACTTCAGCTGTGAAAATGTAACTTGTATTTGGTATTCTGATTGAGGTGATCTAATCACAGTAACAACGGCTGATGATACTTTGTCACCATCTGTGGATCTATCCGTAAAGATCCTTTTTTATGCACTATATTTAGACTTTATTTCTGCATTTGTTTGTTTTAAATCCGAGACAAAGTTATAAGCAGAGTTTGATGGATTATCAAATAGTTTAGAAACATACTGGAATGACATTTGAATTCTGCGCTTCTCAAGAGAAGGCTCCTCTGCTTCAACAAGCATTGAATCAATTGAAGATGTTCAAAAAGCTCCCAAGCTAATTCTTATACCACTATTATGAATTGCATCAAGTGGTTTGAGGTATGACTTTCTTGCCGAACCGTAAAAAACACAGCCGTAATCTAATTTGGATCTAACAACAGATCAATTCAGATGGAGTATTGTTTTTTGGTCAGCACCCAATCAGTGCTACCAACCACTTTTAGATTCGGCATCTTTTTACATATCACTCTTAGTTGTTTTATATGAGAAGTGAAATTCAGTTCATTGTCAAACAACAAACCTAAGAATTTCACTTCTTTTACAACCTTAAAGGTACTCCCATCTATTTTCAACTCCGGATCGAGGTGATGTTGCTGAAATTTACAAAATTGGCTTTTGTCTTTGAGAATTTATAACCATTTTGTATGGAGAATTTGCGAATTCTATTGAGGCCCAGCTGAAGTTTGCGCCCTATAGTATTCATGTTTTTTCTGCTATATCTGATTAAAAAAGTCATCTACATACACCGTCCACTATATTGCCAACTGCGTCAATAATGATGTTGATTTTCACTGAGAAAAGAGTAACAGATAAAATACTACCCTGAGGAACCTCAAAGTCTTGTTCTAGAGGATCAGATAACGCTGACCCAACACGAACCTGAAATTGGCGGTCCTTTAAAATACGCCCCCTCAATCCATGTTAAAAAGATCATGGATTGAGTATGGGATTTATAAATCCCATACTTATACGGAAATATATTCTAAAACTTAAAAATTTCAGCGACGGTCAACGTTTGATAAACGTCGGTTCATTATGTCTCCCACAACGGAAAACAGGTCATGACAAGACGAATGCGGTAGAGGTCAGAGGTCAACAGGACCGTCTCTACTATAGGGATAAATTATTTCAGTGTTAAACCTACGGGGAAAATTTATCACCCTACTAGCAGCTGCTACTTGGTAAATAAAGCGTCAGTCATAAATGGCCTGCGGAGTCTTGGCGGCGGCCGTAAGTCCCCAACATTTCCATAACCACGCGGTGTCCGCACGGTAGAATACGGTAGCCGTGAGGTGATCTCAAGGTTTTGTGCTCGTCGCAGGGGCTTGCGATTTTTTTAACTTGACATTAAACTTTTTTTCGGAAATTGCAAGACCGGAGGATGCAACCCCACCGCTGGTATCATCGCACAGTCACTGTACATTATATACCCATCGCAACAAACCGCAAGGGCGCCGTGAGGCGTCCGCAAGGTCTCCATTCCGTGCCCTTGTGGTGGCCCCCAACAACCGTGCGGGCGCATTACGATTACCTTGCAATCGCTGTGAGTGCGCCTCGCAGTTTGTTAAATGGTGCCTTGCGGTCTCCTCGTGGATTTTTATTTCATGACTTTCACGATTGTCGTGCGGAGCTCGGGACCTTTGTGAGCACTGCTGCCACAGCCTGCCAAGCCCTACGATTTGTATAAATCCCTCCTACAAACTGCAGACTGCACAACCGCACGGCGGCAGCATCATATGTGACTGAGCTTTAAAGCAAAACATTATCCCAGACTTTTAGTGTTCGAATAAATGTCGATTTATGGGATAAAATGTTATTACTGTGGTGTTCATAGAAACTTGGAGGAAATACAAAATGTACATGAGTACAGAACAAATATCTCATTATACATTATATTTTTGACTTTTTGTAGAATGTTTATCTTTGAATTGTGTTCCAAAAGTGAATCCTGCTTGTGTTTGTCCCGCGGTGTTCGATCCTGTTTGTGGATGTGACAGAAAAACCTATGCAAATGCTTGCCAAGCAGGCTGTAGGTGAGTGTGTAATGTTACAATTTGAAACCCGCAATCTATGAACATAAATTTAATGCAATGAGTTCCATGTCAAAACTATAATCAGTGATTCTGTCTTATATTCAGCACATTGTTCTCGGAGAGGTCAATAAGTGTGTTTGTTTTGTAGCAAGGATATCTCACCTCTGGGAAGATCTTGACCCAAACAAGAGGCTTGCCGGCGTCATATGATGTGTGGCGGTGGAAAAGGCATCCTCGAGTAGTTTGAAGTGGGATGGGTAGATGTGCCAACTGAAGTGGAATGGGGCACCATGTTTGTTTACAAAAATACAGAGAATGATAAAAAAGTTCGGCTATAATTAAATATTGAATTGAGAATGGTCATGTGGGATGGATAAGATTATTGTTATCTTCGTGGGATGTGAGGCAGAGGCGGACTGGCCGTATGGTCCACCGGGAAAATTCCCGGTGGGCCCCCTATTGGGTTCCTCTCTGGGGGCCCCAAAATTGATGCAGCCTAACACCTGTTGGTACGTGAAATTTCATGAAAATGACCAAAAGGCGAAATTATCTGATTGCATAGACTGTCGGTATATCGAACGGCTACGGGCAGTTTATTTACATAGAGCACATTTCTATATACCAGCAGTCTTGTCTGCCATAGATCGCTCAGATGAAAGAAAACGGCGTTCCTCAATTTTAATAATAACATTTTTCTCAGATTAGGCGGAACTATGGTCTCCCGATGCCCCCCCCCCCTCCCACCTCCGGTTGAACCATTTTTGTCGAATGATCGATACAATGATACAAAAACATCCGATTCTCGCTTCGGGTTCTAAGGGTAGATCACGACTCGTCTTCGACTCGTCCTGATCTGCACTTAGAACCCGTAGCTCGACTCAGATACATATTTTGTACATCCACATAATGGTAATAATCTCTATTTACCTACCCTCAGCTAGCCGTATCCCATGAAGTCTCCTCCAGCCTCATGGGATACGGCTGACTGAGGGTAGGTGAAAACCTGTACTACGCGAACAGGCATGGGGTGACGATTTTATCTATTGACAACTTAGACTGTCAATGTTTGCACATACTATGGGTATCATTTGTTTGTTAGGGAAGCATTGTGTAAACTAAAGTCAGTTTAATGTGTTATAATAAATTAACAGGTAACAGGCTTAAAAGAGTCTGAAGTTTTAATCACTCCTCTCCTTTCTTTGGGCCTGCAAAATACACATTAACACTCTTAATACAGAAGTTGTTGAATAATGGCATACTCCTACTATTATTACACCCAAGCGAACTTTTCACAGTACGCTCTGCAACAATATTTACATCCGAGCTATTATAACTAACCGAGACGACAACGTCATTTCCAGAGTTATCTAAATGGGCATAAAAACCATATTCCCGACTACACAATGCAGACTATGACGACATAGCCCGGTGATCATTAACCCTTTACCCAATGTAACGGCCAAAACAGATCAGCGCTATTCTAAAAAAATCGCCAGTTAATTTTCACTATTTTTTAATTTTTTTTGTCTCAAAAACATAGGTTATGACCCCACATTGGAACGAGCTCGTCGATCTCTTTTTTTTCCAAGTGTCGTCTGCTTTTCATGTTAGGTAAAGGTTTAAATCGTCAAATGAGGATCTGCAAAGACTGCGGTAAGCTAGATCTATCTCACCCAAACAAGCCTGTCTCAATATGCTGGTGTTAGTAGAAACATTTGTCTCACCAAGATTGCATTGCACATAATAATTGCATTACATTCAGTCTGTCACAAGCCTTAAACAATTGTATCTCTTCATCGCATCGTGCACAATAGTTGTATTCCACCTTGCCTGTAACAATTTTAGGATAGGGCATCACTTCATCGTATGGCGCATAAGATATATAACATCCCCAAAACAGTCTGTAACAGCCTAAAACAGGTAATCATGCGGAGTAGCGAGAGAAGTGTAATACATGTAATGTCCAACTCTCGTCTCACCGGAAATGCAGAATGTCATACAGACATCTGAAGGTCTTTGCTCCCATCTGCGTTCAAACACAATGACAGTCCATTGTGCAGACGTATCGAGAGTTGCACTTTCCATAAAAAATTCCACCATTTTACAGGCTCTTACAGCCTCTTCATCTTTGACCATCAGGGCAAAGTCTAATCCACTTTTTACGTAACACACGTAGCAGACGATACTTGTCAACTTGCCTTTCGAATAACTGAACATTTAATTTTTATCGCCGTCCGTTAGGAACAACGAGCAGGAATAGCGAGCATCATTGCATCACTTTTTGTACTACTCCGTCTGAGACGGAAAACAAATATCACCAAAACTCAGTTCTAGGCCATTTGTTATGAAACTTGGTAAATTGCAGCATATCGGCAAGAAGATGTCTTATCCTGGGCTTTGACAGCCATTAAAAATGTCCGCCGTCGGCCATTTTGTTCTCAAATTGGCAAATACAATTTTTAAACATTAACCCTTTGAACCCTAGCGGCCGTTTTTTTCGGTCAGCAACATGATACGTCATAACGTCATTAAATAGGATGGCTGTTCAGTAAATATTGTGGATGTGCACCAATCAGTATTTTCAACGTGCACCCCAAGGCTGCACGTTGAAAATACTGATTGGTGTACCCCAAATAATGAATATGCTGTCATTAAACTGGCATGGAAGACACCACTAGAGTTCAAAGGGTTAGGTGCCCAACGCTGATTTAAAATTGTAATTATTGTTTTGTTTGGGAAAGAACTAGCGGAATATAAATAACATGGTATACCGGTATATGTATTTTCTCTCGCGCATAAAATATGCAAGTTTGCCATCCATCTTAGCAGAGATGTGCAATATACCGAAAAACCGAACCGATACCGATATCATGGGGATACCGAAAAAATGAACTGAACCAATCATTGAATGCTGATACCGTCTGAATTTTCAAATTTTCCTTCGTTCGCTATTTATAAGTCCCTGTTGAGGCTTAATAACAGTTGAAAGGTTCATTTTCATGACAGAAGTGACTGATTTTCTCTTTTCGGTTTTCGGTTTTGTTAACCCTCAATGGAATGGGCATCTGTCCTGAATTCCCACAAGACCTCATCCTGACATGTCCAATTGTTTAGCAGTGAATTCTAGTCAGATCCTGGCTGCCTGTTAAGGAATCACTGCCCATGTGTGTTGTGTATTGTCAGAAGGACCCCCGAATGATGGCATGGTCAGTGCATATGCCTTGAGATCGCAAAAGCCTGAAATACGTCTCTAAACATTAAGGTGCGTTTAGTACAATACACAAAATTACTGAAATTACTGTTGCTGTGGTTTGTGGTAGTCAACGAATACCATTGTTGAGCTCATGGGCAGTGTCATTTATTGCGTTTTTGGTAGAATCATAGTACAACAACTTATTCTGTTTTTGCGGATGTGCAGCCAAGACCTGACTAGAAATCACTGCCCAGGTATGTTGTGTATTGTCAGAAGGACCTCCGAAAGATGGCATAGTCAGTGCATATGCCTTGAGATCGCAAAAGCCTGAAATAGGTCTCTACACATTAACGTGCGTTTAGTACAATACACAAAAGTACTGAAATGACTGTAGTTGTGGTTTGTGGTAGTCAAAGAATACCTCTGTTGAGCTCATGGGCAGTGCCATTTATAGCGTTTAGGTAGAATGATACCACAACAACTTATTCTGTTTTTGCGGATGTGAATTCCTCTTTGGTACAATCAACAAAATTATCTCAGTCAGGTGAGATACCGAATACCGAACTGAAACCGAGGGATACCACCTTAAAGATACTGAAACCGATTCCGAACTCAAAATTTCAATACCACCCATCTATACATCTTAGTTTGAAATTATCCGTCTGAAGTAAGAAAAAACACAGCAAATTGGTGGTGTTCATTGACACGAGGATGGGCTATTGCAGCGTGGAACATTGCTGTCATCACAAATGGCCATCAAGTGTCATTATGATTTATATATAACTATTACATTTTTCGATCAAGAGCTTCGAAACGGTAATTTAGATTTTGATTATTTGTGGCATGGAAAACATATAATGTACAAAACATATAGTACGGAGTTTTTACTCTTGCATAAAGTATACGGGTTTTTTCTCTTGGATGATACCCATTTAGCCAGCCTTCGTGCAGAGGAAAAGCATAAATCGCCATAACTCAATAAATTCAAGACCAATTCTTATGAAATTTAATAGGATGGTGTATACTGACAAAAGGAAAAGGGATTATTGAAATATGAAAAGTACCCATTTCAGCGCTGCATAAGTAAATATGCCCCAATCTCAACATTTCCTTTTGCACAGATCGCAGATTCACCATCCCTCCAATGTTCTGTTTTTTAAAACATTTAACTCATTTCAAAGAGCTCGTTCCAGTAAGGGATCATAAGCAATGTTTTGGAAGCGAAAATGGAACAAAATAATGAAATTTAATTGGTGATTTCTGTGGGCACCGAGTTCTATCGAAGAAGACTGCTTTGATTCAAATTCCTATTTGCACTAAGAGGAAACAGGCGGCTTACAGCTTCAACAACTTCAGTCCTTTAACATATGTGTGTATAGCGTTAAATCTGGTTGTGGTTATCATATGATGGTAAGTCGCAGACTCAAGTGAAAAGAGATGCTTCATTAGAACGTTTCGGAAAATACAAACAATTTCTTTCTCTTTCAAATATTTTATAATTTTAAAATATAGTCCCCTTTCGTATTTAGGGGCGATGTGTTACAACCCCTATTGTAATAAAGTTGCTTATTGTAATAAGTATTACAATAAGACACGCAAATTTTTACACCAAGCAAGATGACAGTCAATGTTAATAAGTAGGCTTTATACTTGATCAACCACTTTAACCCTTTACCCAACGCAGACGATATCAAAATTTATTATTTTAAATATAATTTTTTCAAAATTTTCAAAACATTTCAATAAAACCATATCATGTGACCCCTCGTTGGAACGAGCTCGACGAGCTCGTTCCAACGAGGGGTCACATGATATGGTTTTGTTGCAATTTTTTTGAAAAATAATATTTTTTCAACTGCTGAATTTGCATATTACGCGGGCGGATGCGGGCGATTCGTTAGGTAAAGGGTTAATTATGCTGAATAATACGGGTGAATAACATATTTCAGTCAGACTTTCTGAGAACAAGTTACCTAAGTTGTTTTAAATGGTACATCCGACGGTGCAGATTTCAAGAATTCACACAAATACCTCTAGCAGATTAAACTTAAACGGAAGACAAACAGGCGTTCTCAAAAATTTAATAATCTCGCGTTCAAATGTAATGTGTTGCTATAAGGGTGTTTAGTACATAAAAACACGCTGAAATTGCTTATATAATGGTGTTTTTCAGGCTATTAAAGTATTAAAGTAAGAAACGCTATTGCAAGCCTTATTGAATGAACCATGAGTTTATTACAACAAGGCATGCGATTGCGCGTCTTATTGTAATAAATTTGACTTTTTGCATTATGTCACGCAATTAGATGTCTTATTGTAAGAAAGTTGAGTGTATTACATTAAGCCACGCAATTGCTTGTCTTACTGTAATACCGTTTACAACTAGAGAAACAGAATTTACTGCATCCAGTAAATTCAAGTCTGTGTGAAAAGGGTTGAAGTATCAGGAATAAACTCTACAGAAAGAGAATTTATGGAGGCTTATCTACTGGTGTAAAATATTTTTTTAACAAATCAGAAATGGGTTTTCGTTAACAGTATTTACAGATATTCATACAGGAATCAGAACAATTTTTATAAGAAACCAGAAAAGGCATATATGTGACTAGCATTCAAAGGGTTCGATACACGAATCAGAAATGAACAATTTTGGCTTTGCCCACTAATTTGAGTGATGAAATACATTCATAAACTTTAGAAATACATTAAGGTGTAAATGCATTTCCCAGTCTTTCTGAATAATATGCACTTGATGACCTCATTCAGGTGGACCGTATATTGAATCTCCAGCACTTTTTAACTCAGTCGGTGTAGTTCCATGTCTACATTTACACTGAAGAATGAGCGCAACCCACTTTGAAATAATGGCTCCACCAACTTCAGATCTGTCATCTGTCATTCAGATGGAAAGGGTGAAAATTACATAGATGAGTGCAAACTGGTTATTGTTAACCTGCATGCCAAAATGCATCGAGATAGGACGATCCGTATTTGAGTTGTCGCGCTGACAAAGGGTGCACAGACTCTATGTCGGAGATATTGTCATAAAAACCTTTAAAACCCCAAGAGCTCACTTGAAGGCCTGCCCATAAAAGAGCATCTAGTGACATAAACAAGGCATACATAAAACTAGAACTTCTCTAATAAATTAATTTTAAACAGTCATAGCACTAACACAGTTAACAGTACAGTCAACTATGTCAGTATTGCATATTTTACCAGCATCCTGACAGTATACAATTACATGTACACTTGAATTCCTCATGATCAAGTTGTTTGTTTTTATATTAACTTGGTTTGGGAATTAATTCTGTACAATGAGATTAAATAAATAGATCATGTTATTGTATGTGACAGTCACAGCTTTCTCCCAACTGCTTTTTGTGAAATTCTTTCATAGAGAAAATATACATACAGGAATCAGAACAATTTTTCTAAGAAATCCGAAAAGGCATATATGTGCACATCATTTATAGGGTTCGATCAAGGAATAAGAAATGGACATTACTGCCGCTGCCATTTGTTTGAATGATGAGATACATGTATAATCTTCAGAACTGCATTAACTGGTATAAAATGAAATTCCAAAAAGGTCGAAAAAGTATGCATTTAATGACCTCTCTTGACCGCATAGAGGTGGACCACATTTTGAACCTCCAGCAAGTTTCAACTCATTTGGTGTAGGTACCATTACTATAGGTCATACCAAACCTGATGTATGAGTATAAACTACTTTATAAATATTGGCTCCACCAACTCCGGATCTGCCATATTTGTAGATGATGGCAAATGTTCATATTAGCAAGGCAATGATGAAGTGCATGCATGGTACCTCTGGAAAATATGTTGCAAGTAAAAAGGTTCAGTAATGTTGGAATGTAGACGTTGAAAGGCCTTAAAGACCCCCCGAGAGCCTGTCTGAAGACTTATTGGCATTCTCAAAATACCGAGGTCCCATCTATATCCATGTGTGTTTAGAACAACACTGTGAGAATGGAAATGGTTTTCATTATTCTCAATGATTTTTTCGAAGAGAGGTGCGCCATCGAAGTGCAGTATGCTTTAGTACACAGCGCCACCGTGCCCCCATATTAAGATCTTCAGAGGGTTAAAATATTCGCTTTAAATATTCCATTTTAATCCTTTAACACTTTACCCAACGAATCGGCCGCATCCGCCCGCGTAATATGCAAATTGAGAAGTTGAAAAAATATTAGTTCCAATGAGGGGTCCCATGATATGGTTTTGTTGAAATTGTTTGGAAAATTTGAAAAAAATGATATTTGAAATAATAAATTTTGTTATCGTCTGCGTTGTTTAAAGGGTTAAATGGGGGCGCAGTGGCTGAGTTGGCAGAGGTGCAGGCTGCAAGTCGAGCGGTCCTGACTCTGTCCTTGGGCAAGACACTTCACCCCATTGCCCACGCGTGTGCATGGTGGCGATGTTTACTAAAGCGTACTGCTCATCGATGGTGCACCTGTCTTCAACCAATGCTAACCCTGCTTGTGTAGAGTTAGTATGTGGGGAATCTGATAGTTGCTCGCTGTTGCCCGGAGGTTCTCCCCAGGTACTCTGGCTTCCTCCACCCGTAAAACTGTCCTGGTTATGGTAAACCACTGTGCAAAAAATGTGACATTAAACACCAATAAATAAATAATCCTTTAAAAATGAGCTCATTCCAATGAAGGGTCATAAGCTATGTTTTTCAAGCAAAAATGAAAAAGTAATTAAAACTGAATAGACATTTCTGTGTATAAAGCTGACCGGTGTTTGCCTTTATGTTGGCTAAAGGGTTATGAATCCCTTAGTTTGGAAAGCACACTGAAAAGGTGTCCCATTCCACTTAGAATTAAATGTTTCAGAAAAGAAAGCGAAAAACATTCTGTAGCCATGAGTTATATTAAAGATATTTTTTTCTTCACATCGAAGTATTAAGAGGGTTAAAATCTGACCATTCAAATATTCCATTTTATTACTTTGTAACTGTGATAGGTGTTTCGAGAAAGCCACACACCACTCCATCCCAAAACCTCTCAATCCTGAGTTATGATTGAGAATAAATAGATTTAAAAAAAATGCTTTGAAAAGTGAAGGTTTCTCTCTCTCTTCAATGATTGAGACTGAAGTTTTGTAACATAATACAACATAAATATACAGTGCTGTTCAATGTAACAAGGAATTCTATCTCAGCTTTCTCTCTGGAGATTTCTGTTTTAGATAATGGTTACTGCTTCAGCTAACTCATTTCCCAGTAAATGTTGTAAACATATTTTTAACATCTAGAGTCCGAAGGCCCCACATGCCTCCAATCATAGATGACCAAGTACCAATGGTAGGCAGTCTATCAGTATACCAAAAACATTGAGATAGGATTGATTGTATTTGGGTTATCATGTTGACAAACGGTGCATAGAAGACATTCTATGAATGTTATTAATTTATTGGGGTTTAATGACACTTCAACAGCTAGGCCGCCTCGTGTCGTACAGTTTTTACGGATGGAGGAAACCAGAGAACACAGAGAACCACCAAACAACAACAAGCAACTGTTTGGCTCCCCAACATGCTAACTCCACACAAGCAAGGTTAGTGCAGGTGTATCATCGACATGCAGTATGTCTTAGTACACATCATCACTATGCCATTATGTGGGCAATGGGGGTGAAGTGTTTTTGCCTAAAGACACAAGGCACTTGCCGCAGATAGGATTCAAACTGAGAACCTCTCGGCTTGCAGCCTGCACCTCTAACTGCTTAGCCACCGTGCCCCTCTATGAATGTAATGGGAATACTTTAGAGGCTTATTTTGGGGATAAAATAGTTTTAAAGAAATAAGAAATAGGTTTTCAATGACAGTATTTATAGATATTCATTCAAAAATCAGATATTTTTTTCCAAGAAACCAGAAAAGGTATATATCTTCACAGCATTCAAAGGGACCAATCAACGGAATGCACAAGGCGGTTCAAAAATATGATTTCCAGCAATTTTGGTAATAGCCCTCATGACTCCTGTTCGACCTTGGCCCAAATTTTGAATCTCCATCGAGTGTCAACTCGTTTGGTATTAGTCCCAGGTGCATACATCATACCATGCTTGAAATATGAGCATGACCCACTTTCACAAATTTTGGCCACACCAACTTTTTACGTAAAAATGGATGTATGGACTTCAGGAATGCTTTAGAGAGTCAAAACATGTGATTTCCAGCAATTCTGAAAAAATGCATTCAATGACCCCAGGTGACCTCCGTGACCTTGACCCACATTTTTGAACCTCCATCAAGTGTCAACTTATTTAGTGTTGTCTCCAGGTCCATGCATCACACCATGCTTGAGATATGAGCGTGACCCACTTTCAAAAATTTTGGCTACGCCCACTTTTTTTACGTCAAAATGCATGTGTGTATGTCAGGAATGCTTTAGGGGGTCAAAAAATGTGATTTCTAGCAATTATGAAAAATGCACTTAATGAGCCCTAGGTGACCTCCGTGACCTTGACCCATATTTTGAATCTCCATCGAGTGTCGACTCATTTGGTGTTGGTCCCAGGTCCACACGTCATACCATGCTTGAGATATGAGCGTGACACACTTTCAAAAATTTTGGCCACGCCCACTTTTTTACGTCAAAATGCATGTGTGTATGTCAGGAATGCTTTAGGGGGTCAAAAAATGTGATTTCTAGCAATTATGAAAAATGCACTTAATGACCCCTAGGTGACCTCCGTGACCTTGACCCATATTTTGAATCCCCATCGATGTCGACTCATTTGGTGTTGGTCCCAGGTCCATACATCATACCATGCTTGAGATATGAGCATCACCCACTTTCAAAAATTTTGGTCACGCCCACTTTTTTATGTCAAAATGCATGTGTGTATGTCAGGAATGCTTTAGGGTGTCAAAAAATGTGATTTCTATCAATTATGAAATATGCACTTAATGACCCCTAGGTGACCTCCATGACCTTGACCCATATTCTGAATCTCCATCGAGTGTCGACTCATTTGGTGTTGGTCCCAGGTCCATACGTCATACCATACTTGAGATATGAGTGTGACCCACTTTCAAAAATTTTGGCCACGCCCACTTTATATACTTCAAAATACATGTGTGTACGTCAGGAATGCTTTAGGGGGTCAAAAATGTGATTTCTAGCAATTATGAAAAATGCACTTAATGACCCCCAGGTGACCTCCGTGACCTTGACCCATATTTTGAATCTCCATCGAGTGTCGACTCATTTGGTGTTGGTCCCAGGTCCATACGTCATACCATGCTTGAGATATGAGCGTGACCCACTTTCAAAAATTTTGGCTACGCCCACTTTTTTTTACGTCAAAATGCATGTGTGTATGTCAGGAATGCTTTAGGAGTCAAAAAATGTGATTTCTAGCAATTATGAAAAATGCACTTAATGACCCCTAGGTGACCTCTGTGAACTTGACCCATATTTTGAATCTCCATCGAGTGTCGACTCATTTGGTGTTGATCACAGGTCCATACGTCATACCATGCTTGAGATATGAGCGTGACCCACTTTCAAAAATTTTGGCCACGCCCACTTTTTTTTACGTCAAAATGCATGTGTGTATGTCAGGAATGCTTTAGGGGGTCAAAAAATGTGATTTCTAACAATTATGAAAAATGCACTTAATGACCCCTAGGTGACCTCCGTGACCTTGACCCATATTTTGAATCTCCATCGAGTGTCGACTCATTTGGTGTTGGTCCCAGGTCCATACGTCATACCATGCTTGAGATATGAGCGTGACCCACTTTCAAAAATTTTGGCTACGCCCACTTTTTTTTACGTCAAAATGCATGTGTGTATGTCAGGAATGCTTTAGGAGTCAAAAAATGTGATTTCTAGCAATTATGAAAAATGCACTTAATGACCTCTAGGTGACCTCTGTGAACTTGACCCATATTTTGAATCTCCATCGAGTGTCGACTCATTTGGTGTTGATCACAGGTCCATACGTCATACCATGCTTGAGATATGAGCGTGACCCACTTTCAAAAATTTTGGCCACGCCCACTTTTTTTTACGTCAAAATGCATGTGTGTATGTCAGGAATGCTTTAGGGGGTCAAAAAATGTGATTTCTAACAATTATGAAAAATGCACTTAATGACCCCTAGGTGACCTCCGTGACCTTGACCCATATTTTGAATCTCCATCGAGTGTCGACTCATTTGGTGTTGGTCCCAGGCCCATACGTCATACCATGCTTGCGATATGAGCATGACCCACTTTCAAAAATTTTGGCCACGCCCACTTTTTTTTACGTCAAAATGCATGTGTATATGTCAGGAATGCGTTAGGGGGTCAAAACCTGTGATTTCTAGCAATTATGAAAAATGCACTTAATGATCCCTAGGTGACCTCCGTGACCTTGACCCATATTTTTAATCTCCATCGAGTGTCGACTCATTTGGTGTTGGTCCCAGGTCCATACGTCATACCATGCTTGAGATATGAGCGTGACCCACTTTCCAAAATTTTGGCCACGCCCACTTTTTTACGTCAAAATGCATGTGTGTACGTCAGGAATACTTTAGGGGGTCAAAAAATGTGATTTCTAGCAATTCTGAAAAATGCACTCAATGACCCCTAGATGACCTCCGTGACCTTGACCCATATTTTGAACCTCCATTGAATGTCGACTCATTTGGTGTTGGTCCCAGGTCTGTAGGTCATACCACGCCTGAGATATGTGCGTGACCCACTTTCAAAACACCCCTACAGACACCCCTGCTACCCCAGGAATCTGAAAAACATAGGTGTCCGAGAACTTCTGGCTGTCTATCAGCATGCCAAAAATCAACGAGATAGGGCTATTCGTTTTCGAGTTATCTTGCGGACAAAAAAGTGATGATAAGATAGGAGACAGAAGAAGAAGAAGAAGAAGAAGAAGAAGAAGAAGAAGAAGAAGAAGAAAAAAAAAAAAAAAGAAGAAAAAAAAAAGAAAGAAAAAAAAACCGTGCAAAAACAATAGTCTGTGTGTTTCACACAGACTAATAAGCAACTTTATTACAAAAGGGGTTAAACAGCGATGTTTGGTGTTTATTTAAAAGCTGAAAAATACAGGACAAACATTAACATACAGTTTATTCCAGAGAACTGAACTTTCGCGACAACCCTGATCGTATGACTGTTGGAATTATAATATTGTGTAGGTAACATTAACAGACAATAATTCACTGCTCGGATTCGAGTACGATTTTTATCCTCGAGTGGGGCGCGCCGAGGATTATTTCACGAGGCGTTAGCTGAGTGAAATAATCCGCGCGGACCACGAGAGAATAAAATCGTACTCGAATCCGAGCAGTGAACTTTCGTATTTATTTTATTTTCTCCTTATTTCTTTTCCCAAAGCAACCCTTCATAATTGATTTCGTGGTTACTTTCAAAACATGTCAAAAAAAAAAATAGCCAGTCATCGCTGAGAGTGGAATGCGATGTTTGGAGTGGAATACCACTTTCTGCGACAGGGAGTGGGAATATGATTTGTTTTTTGTTTTTTTGGGAGGGTAGGGGGGGGGGGGGGGAGAAAAACGAATGAATGTAAAACAAAATGGAGTCAAAAACCCTTCATCAATCACCAGTGTTCACGCTGGCCATGAACTGTCTGGTGCCATTAGCCATTCTGAATATTTTCTTGCCAAACGTTGTGTTTTGGTGTCATGGGAGGGGGAGGTTGGGGATGCGGGGAGGGGGGGGGGGGCCTTCGAATTCCAATTAACTGATCCAGTTTTGAAAAATGAACCGGCAAATACTCCCAACAGTTAACGAACCTGTGGCTATGGAAACAATCATGCAGAACTCGAAAGTTCTGACAAAATCATTGTTGTGCGAAAAGGGATGTCACCTATATTATACCTATGCCACTGATTCAATTCATGGTTAGGCTGAACAATGTCGGTACGAACACCTGTTGCCGCCCTCAGATAATAACAGATCAATCGACTAATCGTCGCCTGAGTGCTAGAATGTTCTATGTCCACTATGGGACATAGAACATTCTAGCACTCAGGCGACGTAATTATTTATATTATTTATTTATTGGTGTTTAAGGTCACATATGGCGACGTAATTACTGTTGATACACTTTGCCTTGCGGTCACGAGTCTTTACAAAAGGCAACATTTCGTTAGATACACTCGCGACGGTTTGAAGTACTTATCTTATTAAATGCCGCCTGACGTGAAGTTGATTACACACAAATGTTTAACTGAAAAAAAACAGTGCCCATTACAACTCACTGGCAATTATCGTTGACGGTTTGCCTAAGCACAGTGTCCAGAAATTCGATTATTGTGTCTGTCTTTATTATTAGCTGACCATTTTCTTTTACAATATGTTTTTTTGTTTTATCATCGATCGTGCTCTTCACTGCATCAATGGCTTTCCTTCATAAATAAAAAGAATTTTGTTTTAGCCCATGAGGATTCTTTTGCGCTAAATCCAAATCCTTAGTGCAATTGGCTAAATTAGCACCAGAGAGCGTGAACACTGTCAATCATGTGCTGTGACAACACACAATACATTGATTATTATTTTATTCTACCACCTTTCAGTAATATTGCTACAGAACATAAGGGAGAATGTAGAAATACAGTCCCGCCTCCTACTGTTGATTGTTTTTGCCTTGAGATATACAGTCCAGTTTGTGGAGTTAATGGTAAAACGTACTCGAATGTATGCAGATTACGATGCGAGTAAGTAAACATCTTTCATATCTAACCCTTTACCCAACGCACATGATGTCAAACGTATTATTTTAATTATTGATTTTTCAAAAGTTTCAACAAATTTAAACAAAACTATATTATGTGACCCCTCACTGGAACGAGCTTGACGAGATCGGTCTGAAGAGGGGTCATATACTTTGTTTGTTAATGCGGTCAGTTCGTTAGGTAAATGGCTTAGCTGAGATAGAGTTCACGTCCCGCCCCCCCCCCCCCCCCCAAGAATACAGATATATGCGTTTACACTTGTAGAACCTGTGATCTCGACACATAGACTGACACCCATGCATGCCTCTGTACCAAGGGTTAAAGGACAGACAAACAGGCATAATGCAAACGTGCAAAGCAGCCACTAGCATAGCTTTGGAATTCACTTTTCATTTCGATAATAAGCGAACATTCAAAGGATGAATCACATATTGTTTTGGAAACTTCCAAAACGTTGAACTAAAGGTATTATTCGTCAAGACTGTATTGTTTTTCTCAGTGTGACAGCGTAGTGTCCAACAGTTCCTATCGTCTGATCCTAAAGATAATAAAGTGGCTTTATACCGTTTGGTTCACAAAAAGTTTACATTCCCTTTTCAACCTCCTTTTCATCAAGTTTTAAAATTCAAGCAAAATAGCCACCAGACTTGGCCGGCCTCTTGACATGGCCGTATTTGTTGGTTTGCTCAGAGATAATTGTTCTGCAATTTCAAATACATCTAGTTCTTCTTCATTCTTTATATATTTGTAGTTTATCTACAGTTTTTAGATGCATGAATTTTTCCTAATTCGTGTCCGAATGTTCTGCACTGATGCACAGAGGATAATCAAATATGGGTGGAAGGGCTGGCACAATTTTTGTTTATTTCATATAAGGAGTGATCGTTTGTTTCTGTCTATTTCTTGAGTTATGAACCCCAAGAAACAAAGGTCAAACTGTGTAAATGGGCGTATAAATTTGAACACTCTCTACTTTGCGGAGTATGTCGCTTGATGCTTCCTAGTGATAACATAATGAAAAGGCCTAGTTTTCTGAAATTCTGTTTGAAATAACAAAACATTTCGCTGAAACATGTTCTTGTGTCATTAAAAATTTTATTGGCCAATGAATTTTGTAAGTTAAAATGAACGTCACAGGCCACGCCCACAGAAAACTTCACTCTCCTTTTTCACTTGAAGGGAAGGTGCTGCCATTCAAAGAAACATTGAGTTAAATTTTATTCTGATTTTGACCATTTCCTGAGAAATTAAAAACACAGTTTGTAAATGTGTAGTTTGTTATAAACCCAGATGACATGAATTTGTTTGAAATTTGTCTCAGTGAGAGTTCATTCAGGCTATTTGGAAATTGGAAAGTTTTGTTCGCGTGAGTTTCGTTTGTGGATTATTATGACCGGCCATTGTTTACGTTTGCTTTCGGTAAAACGATGAACGCAGACGATCACCTATTGCGTATAAACAAATTGAACACTGAAAAAAAAGCATGACAAGGTTTTCATTGCTTATTCAATTTTATTTTGAAAGTCTTTTTAATATGATGATATAAATATTAATTACTAATTAATAATATTAGCGTGCAGGGGTTCTTTTCCATTCACACTGTTCAACGTAATCTTTAAGACATTGGGGGCGTGGTTTAGTGCGGGCCTAAATGCGTTTTTTTTCAGTTCATTGAGTTATGAAAAGCAAAAGAAATACTTTAGCCAATCTTTTTGCTTGAAAATGCATGATCTCCGTAAGCTCAAGAAGCTCAGGAAGCATCATCTTGGTCAGACTTAAAATCAGAGAGAAGTACTGTAAAAGTTGTTAAAAAAGTGAAATCCCAAGTTTTACTGTTTAACAATAGATTGAATTTCACTTTTTTTCAAACAACTAAGGACTAAATTAAAAGTACCTTGACGTTCTAAAGGTTGAAGGAGCATGCTGACCCCCCCCCCTCCCAGAAAAAAAAAAAAATAAAAACGACAAAAAAAAAAAAATCACTCCCCCCCCCCAAAAAAAAACAAAACAAAAAAACAAAACAAAACAAAAAACAAAACACGATACACCCTCTGTATAGATCACCTGTGAGATCAAAATAGTATTATGGTTGTTTAGTTGACAGTTCTCCTGGAAATCTATGCATTCCGTAATGGTGGTATAAGAATTAGCCAGGCGCATTTACAACCTCGCCGATTATTCAATGCCTGGAGCCTTCTCTTGAGAAGTGCAATATAACACTTTCATTATAATACATATCAAAACCATGTGAAAGCCCAGCAAACCCTGCTTTTGATTGTATATAACTACAACCACAAACCAATATCCCCCCATGACATTTTGTCAAAACCAAAAGTTATTATGGGTCTCGAGCCTTCAAACATATCTTATAAAACTTTTTGCAGCTCAAGTAAAAGTATGCCGAAATAACCCTTCACCCAACGCAGATGATGTCAAAATTTATGATTTTGAACATTAATCCCCCATCCCCCCACCAAAAAAAAACAAAAAACAAATATATAAAAAATAATGAAAAAAGCGAAAAAGTACAAAAACATGTCATGTATCCCCCATTGAAATGAGCTCGACGAACTCGTTCACTGCTTCAGTGGGCTTTCCGTCATAAATGAAAGGGATTTTGTTTTAGCTCACGAGGACACGAGGATTGTTTTTGCGCTAAATCCAAATCTTTAGTGCAATTGACTAAATTTGCACCAGAGAGCGTGAACATTGTCAATCATGTGCTTTGACAACACACAATACGTTGTATATTATTTTATTCTACCATCTTTCTGTAATATTGCTACAGAACATAAGGGATAATGTAGAAATACAGCCCCGCCTCCTACAGTCGATTGTTTTTGCCTTGAGATATACAGTCCATTCTGACATCTTTCAGTTATATTGCTGAAAGTTTTTTAAAAAAAATATTTTTTTTTCTATCGCTGGTTTTGTACAGTACGTCCAGGAAAGGTCAAAATTCACGCACGGGCAATATTTCCACACAACCGTTTACAATGAATAGCCGACATAAAATAATGGATTCGCCCTTAAATTTTCTGTAAATAAAGCAATGGGTACGACCCGGTGCTTCTTTTATTGAATATTTGCTGGAAACCACTGATTATTGATTCAGAGAAAGCGCCTGTTGGCAACACTGCCCATGCGTGGATTTTGACCATTCCACGACGGCTGCACTGTATATAACGCGGTCGACTCATTAGGTGAAGAGTCAAAGTCAAAGTATAAGGCATATGAAAGGATCTCTCCATATGAATCTGATGATGATGATAAACCAGCATCAGATCGGCTGTTGTTTGTAATGATCAGATTACCTTAATTGTAATAACCCAAAATTAGCCATTGTGCATAAGTATGTGATATTAAACACCAATAAATAATAAATAAATAAATAAATAAATAAATAAATAAATAAATAAATAAATAAATAAATAAATAAATAAATAAATAATACCTCAAACTGTTCTATACAAGTCAAAAAAGTAGGGGATATCCAAACTGATGTTGATATTTTCGGAAAATGGTATTGGACACATCAATATGTAACCAAGTTCAGTATGGATCATGAATGTCACGGCCCACGAAAACTTCGTGTAGGTTTTTCGCACGAGCGCCGCGTTAATGTCTGTGGGGTACGTTTTGACATTTTCATTTGTAGTGGACGGGCTTTTTCGGAGGTTTCATCGTTCTTTTCTTGTCTAAACTCGTTCATCAATAGTTTCTGGTCGAAACGTAACCTTTAAGGTATGTGAAGACTGACATGTGACGAACGTTTACGTGCCGTTGGCATGTTGGAAGCTGGCAACAGACAGACTTCAGTGGCTCAAATTCTCAACGTTACTCAATCAGTGATTATCAGGTTGTGGTCGCGATACCGTCAGACAGGCAATGTTGATGACAGACGTCGGTCTGGTCGTTCAAGGACGACAGCTGCTAACCAGGATCATTTCATCCGAACCACAGTATTACGAAACCGCCTCAAAGTGCCTCAGAAATTGGACAGCAGCTGCAACGAGCGACAGATGTACGAGTCAGTGGTCAGACTACACGAAATCGCCTACACAGCTGGAATTTGTACGCTCGATGACCTCGGATAATTCCACGTTTGACTGAACGTCACATCACAGCAAGGCGTAGAGCAACGTCATGTTTTCCGATGAATCGAGGTTCACTCTCGACTTCCACGACAGGCGAAACAGAGTGTGGCGGCGGCAGAACGAACGATACCATGACGTAACCATTAGGCAGCACGATCGTTTTGGTGGTGGATCGGTTATGGTGTGGGGAGGCATAACCATGGCAAGCAGAACAGCATTACATGTCATCCAAAGGCGTGCCACTGGGCAGTACTACCGTGACAACATGTTAGCAGTTCATGTGGTGCCATTTGCGTGATGTCACGGCTGTCGATTCATCTTCCAAGATGACAATGCAAGAGTACACATGGCCCGTGTCGCTACAGAGTTCCTCCAGGAGCAGAACATCACTACTCTGCCTTGGCCAGCACCTAGTCCAGACCGTTCACCAGTCTAGCCCGTCTGGGATATGCTTGACAGGCGCATACGAAAACGCCAACATCCCCTTACCAATGTCCAGGAACTCGCCGCTGCACTGCAGAAAGAATGGAATAACATCAGTCAAGCTGATATTGGACTTTTGGTGGGGAGTATGCCACGTCGGATCCGCGCTTGTCTCGCGAACCGAGGAGGATTTACAAGGTATTGAGGTCTCCAACTGAATGTGGTAAATTCTCTGACTGACCGTCCATGTCTTCTATAGATCAGTGCGTGGAATGCGTGCTTGTCAGCCACCCAAC
Organism: Pictodentalium vernedei; assembly: GCA_031216915.1. NCBI lineage: Eukaryota > Metazoa > Mollusca > Scaphopoda > Dentaliida > Dentaliidae > Pictodentalium > Pictodentalium vernedei. The sequence goes on along the minus strand of CM062296.1, from coordinate 191,657,387 downwards.
TATCGCTGAAATCATTCACCAGATGTCACAGTGCAATGCCTCAACTGTCTTTTTAATGAAAATATAAATATGTTTCTCCATATATCTCACTTTTGTCAAATATCGCCTACTTTGTTTGAACAGTATATTTGCGCAGTTGAAGTTGAAGCTTCCTAACTTGCGATCTAACTCATCGTGGTTGAATGGGAAAGAAAATCGATCATTTTCTCTTTGCTCTTTTTCCTCTATGCTAGATTTACCTAACCGCAAGTTGAAGAATCCTCTGATTTTTGAACTTGTGAAAAGTTGAATACGCTAATGTCTAATTAATATGATATTACGTTTTGCAAGTTACTTGGGCACCTTGATAACTAGGGTAACACCACAGCTGGGGGCCAATACTATAAACGTTTTACAATTGTATTCTCTTGAATTCTATTTTCTAGTTTTGACTTTAAATGGGTTGAAATGAACCATTAGTATTTTTAAAGATGTTGGCAAATTTCCATATCTTTTAAAATGCTAGTGATTTGATTTATTCAGTTATATTAACCCTTTACCCAACGTAACGGCCAAAGCTGCCAGCGCTATTCTCAAAAGTCGCCAATTAATTTTCATTATATTTTCATTTTTTGTCTCAAAAACATAGGTTATGACCCCTCATTGGAACGAGCTCGTCGAGCTCGTTCCAATGAGAGGTCATAATCCATGTTTTTGAGACAACAAATGAAAACAATTAGTTATTCAAGAATTTTTTTGTAAGTGTCGTCTGCTTTTCATGTTAGGTAAAGGGTTAATAGGTGAAAAACTCAATTCTAGAAAATACTATTGTAAACGTTTTATATTATTGGCTCACAAGGATAGACAGTGCAACAGAACAGGTAATAAGTATATCACTAATTTATATTTTCTTTCTGTGATCTCAAACCGAACATCAGTAAATACATTAAATTTAATCGTGAAATACATTAAATCTTTGCGGCTGCTCGAGTGGAATGAGGCGGCTACTAAAAAAAACACCACTTCTACGAGAATATTTCTGATAATTTTCAGAAAGACTTTTGTAGAAGGATTATCTTGACACGATGTCATATTAATCATACTAGACCTACACATTCCTTTTTGTTAGAGGGTACTTTGCGACCAGAATGTGTTCCATGCAAGTATACAATTGCTGTCGAGCACATTCGCTTCCATGGTATGGATTTTAATCTTGTCAGAGGACGATTTTATAACGTATCATCTCTTAGAGATCGATTTTATAACACAACCCCCAGAGGACTGTCGTTTCTCAAGAATATTAACCTTTTTAACAAATTGTTTTTTCCATTCTTTTAAACTAGATTATCAGGTTGATCAATACAGCATTTTCAAAACTGGTATCATTACTTTTCTCACTGCTATTTATTCCTCATTCTCTGTCCCGAATTTAATGAATTGTTCCAATTACCATGAACAGATAATGACCTCTTTTACAATATCTATTTTTTTTTCACCACGATATAGCCTTAGCCGCTGACGTGGAGTTGAACACTAATAAATAAGGAAAATATACACACAAAAAATTAAAACCAGTAAAACAAAACATAAAAACATGGGCCTTTTCAATTTTCCCCTCTTTTAACTTTTATCCACTGCTCAGGTATATTGTCCAAAGGAATTAATTTGTGCCATGAAATTTTGTTCTATAATGTTTTTGTCTGTTCCCTTCATGTAAGTAACGGCAACTCAGAGTATCAAATTGTACGAATATTCATCACTCATGCTTTCATCTCTTACAGTAATGTTCAAGTCCGACACCTGGGGAGATGTCAAAGTGTAGGCTTGCCTGACCCTAGTTGTATTTGCACCAAAGAGTATCGCCCAGTTTGTGGAACAAATGGCAGAACATATTCCAATGTTTGCATGGCCAGATGTAAGTAAGTGGAACTTTTCTATTTTGAACGTCAAAAACAGCACAGATTATAATATGCCAACCCAAGTGGGTTACATGATAGTGATGGGTACTTCAGTCATAAGAATGCCGATATTATCACAGCTACACGTTTTGACGTCCTCCACCTGTGAACCCCGTGATTTATAACGGTGTCTGTTTACTGCAGTAGACAAGTTCTGGTTTAGACTTAGTCTTCCGTAGAGACAATGAATTTATTAATAGATGGAAAACTTGACTTTTTAGTATTAGATGTGATGTGGCAAGTATGTAGCCAGTGATTTTAAATCTCCATAAATATTAACCGCGTGGATCACCGATTTCGCTAGAGAGTTCGCACAATTTTGATAAGCGATTGATAGCAAGGCTTCCAATGTCGCATCCTATTTTATGTACAGTAATCTGCTCACAAAAGCGGACAGAGAATTTCAACCGGTTCGCGATTGTGTCGCGATCCGCTCGAAATTCTTCCCCCTCTATCCTTCCCGCAACACAGCAGAATTCCACTTATCGAAGAGGAAATGCGAAAACAGTGTCTTTCAAAATGTGTTTCGTTTTTACGCGGTCGCTCTCTGGAGTAGGCCGTAGTATGGTATGGCTATGTCCGCCGGTCTGTCTGTCCGTCTGCGTGCCCGTTAGCGTTTGCTTTTCAGCGCAATAACTTCAAAATGAAATGCACCATGGATCTTATTTTCTGTGACGAATTAGTGGTTACTAGAGGAGGGTTCCCTTCGATAATCATTTTTTTTTTCATATCCAAGATGACCGGCGTGACAGCCAGCTTTGTTTTTTAGTCATTTCTGAAAATGAAATGCACCATGAGTTCTATTCTTTATTTGCGGCCGATTAGTGGTTACTGGAGGAAGGTTTCTTTCGATAATAAATTTTCTGCCATATTCAATATGGCCGCCATAGCAGCCATTTTGGATTTTTTGTCATTTTTGCTTGTCCACACAATAACTTGAAAAGAAATGCATAATGGATCGTATTGTTATAGTGGATTTGTGGTGAATAGAGGAAAGTTCTTTTCAGTAATCAGTTTTCAGCCAAATCTAATATGGCAACCATGGTAGCCATATTGGATTTTTGCTTGTCTGTTCAATAACTCGAAACGGAATGACCAGTAGATCCCTTTTTCTGGTGTCATTTCTTGTATCTGGGGAAAGGTTCCTTTCGCTAATCACTTTTCTGCCATATCTAATATGGCCACCGTGGCAGCCATCTTGGATGTTTTGTTATTTTTACTTGTCCGCGCAGTAACTTTAAAACGAAATGCACCATGGATTTCTGTATTATGTGGCGGGTTAGTGGTGACTAGTGGAAGGTTCCTTTAGAATCAGATCCAATATGGCCACCATGGTAGCCATCTTGGATGTATGTTTTCCTGTGCAATAACTCTAAAAATGACCAATAGATCCCAATTGTTTTCTGGTATCATTGCTAGTGACATAGGTAGGTTACTTTCAATAAACAGCGTTCAGCCAAATCCAACACGGACGTCATGTCCGAGCAATAACTCCAAAAAAACAAATGTTGAATGCTTCACTTTTTTTCTAGTCCTTGTGGTACATAAAGATGCATTTGAAATATATGAGGCACATTTTGACTAAATTTACATGAAGCGGTCGTATAAGGATGCCACCACCCAGCGGTGCTCTTGCTTCTTAGTGTGGTCTTGGTTGCACAGCATTCTGTTAAGGAAAGATCGAATCACTGGAGAAAGTTTTTCGCGATTGAATCGCGACCTGATCGGGAAAGACACTGCTTAGTTATTACATTACTTTATACAAAATACTACGAGTTCATTCTTGACTTTAGCCCCCCCCCCCCCTGTGGAACATGAAAATGATATGTTATCGCTGATCTCCGGACAATGGAAAGAGACTGTTAGTTTGAATCTTTCCGCAGTCACTTGCATCGTGTCGCCGTTCTTCTAATCGGCAGGTCACAGGTTGTCGGAGTCACACGCATTGCGTTACCGTATAACCCACTTATTCTTGTGGTATAAGACAAGCAGAGCATGTTAGGGCATATGCCAAGCCACCTGAATTCATATCGTCGACCGTGTCTTTATATTGAATGTATATATTCCAATCAAGAGAAAGTTTCAAAAAACGAGTCGGATTCATTTTAACCCTTTACCCAACGAATCGCCTGCATCCGCCCGGGCAATATACAACTTCAGCAGCTGAAAAAATATTATATTTCGAAAACTCTCAACAGAACCATGTCATGTGACCCCTCTTTGGAACGAGCTCGTCGAGATCGTTCCAAAGAGGGGTCACATGATATAGTTTTGTTGAAGGTTTTTGAAAACATTTAAAAAATGATATTTAAAATAATAAATTTTGATATCGTCTGCGTTGGGTAAAGGGTTAAAATAATTAATTTCTTAGAAGCTTTCAACGATTACATACATTTTAACAAAGATATATGTTGATTGAATGTGCTTGAGTGTCCTGAAACAAATTCAATGTAGAAAAAGTTGTAGTGCATCACATCTACCTATTCGTTAGTTTGTCGGTAAAACGACACTTAGAGCGACCAGGACATGATCGTATGATTTTGGCCCATCTTTGGTTGAATTAAGTCAGACCTCGTGCGAAGACCCGTTAAAAACGACACATTTCAAGTCAGAAATCTCTCATTAATGGAACATTGGTAAAGAATATTTTCACAGGAGCACATAACACTTCTCAACATTATTTGCAACAGGAATATGTTATTTTGCGGGTGGTCAGTCTGGCGTATTGTCTCAAACTTTATAATAGTAATAGCAGTTGTTTATCTCCTTTTGAGGTTGAGCCACGTATATTCTTCTTTCTGGTTTATTTCGCATCGGACTGTTTGGTTTAAACAATATTTATTCATAAGAAATGTGTGTATTATTCGCATTTATACATCGAGATTGAGCTTTTGGCAGCCGCTCACTGACCTCGTCCCCATGAGGCTATATGTTTTAGACAAACACTGAAACTTTTCAATTATTTTAGAAGTTTGTTGGCAAGTGTCGTCTTCTATTCCCGGTACAGTATTTGGAGAGTGGATTGTAACTAAATCACCCGTGTAGTGGAGTTATTATCAACAGTATCACTTTCAAATTCTGCACAAATGGACAAAAACACAAGCAATGTTTCAGCCAATGAACCTCGGGGGTTAACTTTGCTTGTGCTTGTTATGCTTTGCAACAAATTTGCAATTATTGCTTGGGTGAAATCTCCAATCCATGGGTGATTTTGTGATAACACACTCTCCACATACTGTTGGCAAAGGGTTCATTTGTACATTTGTCCCAGTATGGGATCTATTCGATTTACAGCAATGCTCGAATACTGATACTGATACCACTCAAACACCCAAACTCTCAAGCCACCATTTGAATCTAAATGGATGCCGACTCTGTTGTGGGCTGTTTGTTCATCACTTTTCGTCGTTGAGTTTGCGCACAAACTACCGTTGATGACATGTGACGCCCATTTGTTCACAAATGTATACATATATTTTTTCGTACCCTAGTTATATATTTATTCCAATCAAAACGTATTGAAGTCGCCTTGAAAACATCAAAATATGAACAGAGTAGGTGGTACTACATCATATAATCATAATACTACAGTTATGGGGAGTCTTCATTCAAAATTATTTCATAAACAAACATGTCTAATGGTATTGCTGAGGTTGATAAAGATGTGGTCAAATCAAGTCTGGATTGAGAAACATTCTTGTGTTGATTCAAAGAAATGTAAACGTTTATGATATTTCTTAGATTCAATCGTCTGGAATATTTCAATTGGATGGAAACACGAACCTACTGTTCCCTTTCCTAACCAATGGAAATTGTCTATATGATTGTATCTAAACATATGCGTTGGACTGTTTAAGGGCTAGACGGGCTCAAGGCCATAACAGCGTTGAATGCCTTACAGAATATGATAGATGGCCTGCAAGATTTACATAACCCATAAACCGTCCAGTTTCTTAATAACGTTTTATGCTGTTGAACTCTGTTTGAAACGCAATCGTTGGTATCAATCTCAGCTGAAATTTTGGACACCTATTGAGATATATAGTTCTAAAGGGTGAGATTTAACACTTCACCTAACACCAGAGGCGAAACGTTCAAATATACTTTTAGGATTTCCATTTTTATTTTGTACAATGAGGTTTTCTCCCATTTTTTACGACGGTAGTTATTCTTGAGGAATTTGCTGTCCCCGTGAGGCCTCTGTGTTATTTCGTTTCTGTCCATTCCCTGCCAATTAGTAACAGTAACTCAGAGTAGCAAAAAGTTCGACTTCTTCATCACTCACACTTGTATCTTTTACAGTAATATTCATGTTCGACACCAGGGGAGATGCCAAAGTTTAGGCTTGCCTAACCCTAGTTGTATTTGCACCAAGGAGTATCGGCCAGTTTGTGGAACAAATAGCAGAACATATTCTAATGCATGCATGGCTAGATGTAAGTAAGTGGAACTTTTCTACTTTGAACTTCGAAACGGTAAATATTGCGGACAGCGGACCCAACAAATTATGGAAAGCTTTCCAACATTCTCAAACTTTAAATGGTTTATTTGCATGTTCTGATGTTTTCTTTCTATTACAGTAACCAACGACCGACACCTTAACCCCTTTTTTATTGTATTTGGACATTTATTTGGTACCATTTCCTCGTCATTGTACAGAAGACACGTCTGTCTGACAAGTATTGATCACGCAATTTGTCAAACATGTGATGTCATGGTGGATGCCTGTGTTTAAGAGAGTATTCATAATTATTAGTCCAAAAAGTTAGGGTTAGGATAAGGTAACCCTAACCCCTACGGTACTGACATAAACCCGTAAAGCGCGACGCGGTTTTATAACAGTACTGTACCCACGAGAGTTACCGACTTATTCCTTCAGTAGAAGCGATTATCAAATCGAAAATATGTGCCTCTAGAAAGATAATGTGGAGACCGCGTTGTCGCGTTTTTTCTTCGATAAAAATAAAACAAAAATCCTAAAAGAAGCTAAAATGTCTTTTCTTACCCACAAACTATGTATATTTAAGGGAAAAGACAGGAAACAATGTAAAGGAATAAAAGTTGGTCAACTTTTTAGTAATTTCTTGGGGCGGCTATTCTTCATGTTTTCACAGAAAAACAGTTACAGATTATAACGTAATTTCTCAAAGCGAAACTTACTTACACGAAAATGATGTTATAACGTAATTTCTCAAAGCGAAACTTACTTACACGAAAATGATGATATAGTCACAGATATATGTTTGACGTGTTCCTGCTGGGAAACTCGCGAATTACAGCGGTGTGTGTTTACTGCATTTAACAAGTTATTCATTAGTGCGATTCATCTGAAACAGGGATGCATTTGTTGATAAATAGCAAAACTTGACTGTTTTTTACTTGGTATAATTTGTGGCGTGGCGAGGATCTACAATGATTTTTCACCCTTGGCAACCCCTGGGCACCAGTCATTACATGCACCCGACAAGGGATATGTTAATTTATTTTTCTGGTTCCAATACTAATCAAGGATCGAAGATCTAGTCATAGGTAACGGACGTGCTTTGAAGCTCCATAAACACTAACCTCCAGAAAGATAATGTGGAGACCGCATTGTCGCGTTTTTTCTTCGATAAAAATAAAACACAAATCTTAAAAAGAAGCTAAAATGTCCTTTTCTTACCCACAAACTATGTATATTTAAGGAAAAAGACAGGAAACAATGTAAAGGAATAAAAGGAGAGAAAAGTTGGTCAACTTTTTAGTAAATTCTTGGGGCGGCTATTCTTCATGTTTACACCGAAAAACAGTTACAGATTACAATATACTTTCTCAAAGCGAAACGCACTCACACGAAAATGATGATATCGCCACAGATATATGTTTGATGTGTTCATCCTGGGAAACTCATGAATTATAGCGGTGTATTTTTACTGCAGTTAACAAGGTATGCATCGGTGCGATTCATCTGAAGCAGAGACGCATTTGTGGATAAATAGCAAAACCTGATTGTTTTTACTTGGTATTACTTGTGGCGTGGCGAGGATCTACAATGATTTTACACCCTTAGCACCCCACGGGCACCAGCCTTTACAGGCGCCCGACAAGGGACAAGTTAATTTATTTTATGGTTCCAACACTAATCAAGGAGCGAAGTCATAGATAACGGACGTGCTTTGAAGCTCCAAAAACAGTAACCTCGTAGATCCCATGTCCACCTGTTTATCAAGAGCGTTCGGTGGCGTGAATTCTATATAACCGAGCTCAGTTTAACAGACGATTGATTCCGAATAAGACTGCCTCTGCAGGAGTTGAAACTTTGGTCATTTCATCTTGTGCACAGAACAGTATTGTTGCCACAAACGTGGGCATTGAATTTCAACCAGATCACGATTGTGTCGCAATTATCTGTAATACTTAGCTGGGGGTATACATGGATTTGAAAAACCCGAAAGCGTATAGTGAGTGACGCCGGGCCACGTGAGGTGTTACAGCATGCTGGAAGCCCATACTTGGGCATTATTCTAAAGTGCATGTATTGCAACTTAAACGCTTGAAACGTGCTTCACATTATCTTTGAAGTGATATTGTTTAGTCTCTTGGGATTTGCCTTATTACGATGTATGAGACAGTGCCCACAGGCACTCTCCTATAAACTATAACAAGACAAAGACGTGTGAACAAAGTTTGATGGCCAAAAATAATTTTGCATTCTACCAGTTAATGATTACTGACTACTAGGTTGCTGACTGACTTCCACCCTGTCTTTTTGTTAAAAAAAAATAAAACGCACGTACTCGATTACACTCAGTACACGAGATGTATTCAAGTGACGTCACTTGAACACCCTGTCCATTGTTCTGTCAGGCGTTTCAAGTTGGTTAGAAACCCCAAGAACGACACGTCGTTGGTGCACTTGTCTTCAAGCAAAGTTAACACTGTTTGTGTATGGCGTTAGTACTTTGGGACGTCTGACAACTGCTCGGTGGTTCTCTCCGGATACTCCGACACGAGGTGATCTTGGCTGTCAAAGTGTCGTTAAACCCCAATAAATAAATATCAGAGTCACTCGCATTGTGTGGCCGCAGGAGATCGGAAGTTACTTTGCAACCAACTTATTATTGTGGCAGCAAGCTGACAAAATGTGCTAGAGCGTATGACACACTCATTGAACACATATCTAAAATGCAGCGATTTATGTATCCTACCAACCATGGGAAGTTTCGCCCCTTCAACTGGAATCAACTGGAATCGCAGTTAAGGTATTCAGAAACACGCGTTATATCGTCCAAAAATCCAATCTGGAACAATGTTTTAATTCAGTCAGATTAAGTCAGATCCTAATCCCCTATGTGCGCATTTCAGTATACTGAAATATTAACAGTCTTTATTGTTGCACGGCTGAGATATCACCAATATTGGCATCCCGTCTTGTTAGAACCCTGACTTATATCGTTATGAAAATTGACTTTCGATAAATTTATCTCCCTTGAAATTAACGACAGAACGCGAATGTCCATTTTAGAACCAAATTATAGTTGGGCGAAATCTATAACATCAATAGAAGATAAAGCCAACTCTCCATTTATTATTTAAGTGAACGAAAACAACAGACAGCTTTGAGAGCTGTCTGTTGTTTTTGTTTAATAAAAGTTATAAAAAGAAATTTGGCCTTTATGGCAAACAAATTAGAAGCAACCACTTCACAGATAATCCGTCATCCAGAATACGTATCAGTATCACATCTACCAACACTAAATCTAAGCGTCCACTTTTACTCTTTGTATAGCGAACGTGCTTTACAGTAATTTTCAGGTCTTTTTATGCTTCCTTGAAAAAAAATGAACAAATCGTACCTCCAAGACTTTAGAATTAATGGAACGGAAAGTATCTGTATTATATGTCACGATGCACAAACTGTTGATATTATGAACAGAAAAAAAGTTAAAGAACATCAAAAGAGGTGAAAACGCCTTTTTTCTTATTTTTAAATGGGTTACAAATAGGCCAACAGGTACTAAGACCAAAGGCAGTTTCAACTTGGTCATATCAAATTTGTAAATACTCTCGCTTGGTCGTATTGTGTCATATATGCACAATGCTAATTTCTGTGACACGAAACATCGATACTTGCATTCTGTCATGTTGGGGATTGCTTTTACATTCTGGCAATTTCTGGCCACCTTTGTTCGATACTATGGATTACAAGTAATGCACTCTAAAATATGTGAGGTTAAAAAGCAACCCAAATCAACTGGGTTGAGTGAATATGAACCCGATTGGGTGCATGTTCATTCAACTCAGTTCATTTTCGATTAATTTTTAAGCTAACTGATTTGAGAGTGTTATAATAATAATAGCATTAATTTGTTCGCCTTCCGCTGATTTGAAGCGGTCGTCTATCAAGTCCTTTGCATCCACGTATCAAAATATATTCTCGGTGATCGAATCATCGGCATTTAGAAACAGGAATCATACTCTATTGCATGTAATAGTTTGTAAAAAATAAATACCAGTTTAATAATTTGGTTGGAATTTACTGCTTCGAAGTGTAAAGTTGAGCAGTCGAAGTATGAATACCGTTTACCAACCAGTCTGGTTAGCCTAGATTTCTCTGTGCCGTAGAAAGCGGTCGATTAGGAATCTAGAAGTCAACGGTCTTGGCTCCCCCTCGTCTCTCTCGATCTGTTGCACTGCTTGTGGCAAGGCTGTTTTGTTTCTGACCTTCGAAGGTGATAAAACACTTTCATTGGTATCTCTTTTGCAATTTCCTCGTCCTTTCTTTTTTCGTTCGTTATATTTACTTTGGAAAATCCCGCTCATTCATCCTTCAATGTAATTTCGTCTTACGGTCACAAGAATGGCAACTAAATAATACAATAAATTACAGATTTATTTTACTGTCGAGAGGGATTTCCACCAGGGTAGGGTATAGTTTAACCCACCACAAAATTATCTCCTGTCACAGAAGAAACGCAAACAACAAAACGCGCGGTCTCTCAGTATTCTCAGTGGACCCGAAGTATTCAGGTGACGTCACTGGAACACCTAGTCTATTGTTCTATCATGTATTTCAACTAGCTTGCATACACCGAGAGGACAATAGAACAAGGTGTAAGTAATAGTTACCAACCTAGCTTGAGGTATTCATGGGTTTAAACAATCTGACAGCGCGCGGTGATTGACGCCGGGCCGCTCAGCGTTACTACCTCGAATAGACAAAAGAGCCAGGTTGTAAACGCTAGTTACCAACCTTGCTGTCAGTATTTCATAGATGTGAAAAATCTGTCCCGTCTCACTCAACTCACAACACAGGCAGTTCAGATTGATGAAATATATCCAGCTCGCTTGGTATCTATTGCACGAGCGCCAAATAGAACGCCAGACCTTTCTTTTGGAATTGGTAACACAGTTCGTAGGTCATTCAGATTACTAATCACTTAGACTTTTATTTCTTGCAGTTATGTTCAAGTCCGACATACTGGGCGGTGTCTGGATTTAAGCCTACCCAACCCAGGTGGTTGTGTTTGCACCATGGAATATATGCCAGTTTGTGGAATAAATGGTAGAACTTATTCCAATGCCTGCGGGGCCGGCTGTGCGTAAGTAATACTTCTTATCTCCAGAGCCGGAAGCATTTCAATCAACGACGTTTTAACCATTTATCAAACATTACTAGCGGACGATCCTTCCAAAAATTGTTCAATGATATTAACATTCGATAAAAAATTGGTAAATCAAGCAGAAATAATCACGTATGCAACTAAATATCAGCTCGATGCCACTGCAGAAAAAATATCATACATTACTTCAAAACTACGGGGTGTCAAATCTGAAACTGTTTACACAACAATATGAACCGCTCTGTCAAACAGGAAGGGACCGAGTTGTTATTGAACAGATTGATTCACAATATTTTCTCCCACCACAAAGGTACTGGGATATATATATATATATACAGTCGTGTGAGACAGCTGGGAGAGATTTGCCTGTCTCACCCCACCACGTGACAGATATCTCACCCCCACCCACGCGACCAACTTATTTGCATATTTAATTGGAACCGGAACTATTTAATCATCGCAAATCACGTCTGCACATATATAAACAAACAAAATGGAAGGCTGTTTTGCTTCCGTAAATAGGCTGACTTTATAGACGAAAATCGAAACCAGAACACTCAAAGAAAACCTTCAGCTCACCTCAAATTGCTCTATCAGTTTATCCGATTGAAATATACATTTGATATCATTGCGCCCTGTCAAACTGAAGTACAAGTCTGGAAATGACGTGAGCAGGCATGTCGATTTCATTTGAGGTCGCTTCAGTGCATTAACGCTCAATACGCGGAGCTAGTCTGCGTGTTTTGAAGAATATACCTATGGTATGTACCACACTTCTAGACAAGCGTTCCGAATATCTTATTGGCTTTCTCCTAGATTGAACGCACTAAGAAATATTTTCCCTGGAAAATATGGTATTTTCTTATTAATGGAGTCGCACCCCTAAAATGGTGGAAGACAAATTATCCCCGATGGGTATCTGGGTGGGTCGGGTAAATCTCACCCTCGGGGCAAGATATTTCAGCCAGACGGACGGCAAGACTAATGTCTGGCTCAAATATCTCGCCCCTCGAGTGGGATTTCCCCATCCCACCCAGATACCCATCGGAGATAATAATCTCATAAAAAGAGATTTTTAGAATTGGGAAACAAAATTTGACGAAATTTACATATTATTATCCCTGAACCGTAAAGACGACCTGACTCCATTGTAGGCAAAGGTAATAATACTAAATTCCATCATTCAAAGAGTTCTTAAGGTGATTCGAAAGTCAATGCCATTTTGAGATGAATCCATGACACTGAAAATGACAACATTTCAGGAACAAATTTCAAACTTGAGAAAATACTCTGTCCGTGGATACAAGGGTTGGGATGAAAGTTTTCACATACGGAACACCTAAAAATCTTTTAAACATGTATTTTCAATGGTGTATGTGCTTTAAAACACCTGCATAACGTACGAGTACTTAAAAATCCAAGGTTGTATCGTCATTTCGAAAATTCAGCTGCACACACGTCGTTCAACTTACATTCTGCAATCTTACTTTTTTGAAAGCTAAACCGATATACTTCAGCGTGTGGGTGTTTTGTAGGCGAAACAGTCGGCCATGTGCTAACACATCTTGCAACCCTTTACCTAACATGAAAAGCAGACGACACTTGCAAAAAAAAAAATCTTTAATAACTAATTGTTTTCATTTTTTGTCTCAAAAACATAGGTTATGACCCCTCGTTGGAACGAGCTCGGCGAGCTCGTTCCAACGAAGGGTCATAACCTATGTCTTCGAGAAAAAAATGAAAAAAATAATGGAAATTAATTGGCCTTTTTGAGAATAGCGCTGGCCGGTTTTGAGCGTTACGTTGGGTAAATTGCTAATGGTTTCTTCAAATCTATTTTAATGGTTTCATGTTCCAATTATTTGTGTTCATTGATATTCTTTCATTACCAATCTTTCAAGTTCTCGTTGCCATTACCGATGGCCTTGGTATCAGTTCAGATTCCCAAGTGGAACAAGTGTGTGTACGCATGTACAGTTCGACACCTGGACAAATCGGCATCTGAAACTAGGATCGATTCAGCATCTGAGTATTACCGTATTCGGTTATTTCGAGTTTTAGCAGGTGGAACAAGCCAGTGAACTACGTGGACCGATTTGGCACCACCCTCGAATTTTAATAACAAAAACGATAGTTATCGCTCCAAAATATTATTTATGGACATGTTAAACAAAAGACCTAAAACATAATACCTGACAAAAAGTCTTGCCCTTCTCCCATCCGAAAGTGCCGCCTTTATTATAAGCCGGTCGGAGTATACTTTAGCCTCGGTGTGTTAAATCCTCTGGAATGTTATTTAAAACAAGTAAGTATTGGTCAAGAATCTATAGAGACAGATACGAGTTTATATGAATGGCTCAATTTGATCGAGCCTACTAATGTCGCGATCAATCGGAGATAGCAAACATGTTTGTAGTTTGTAGTATTGCTACAGACAAGTCGGCATTAATTGGAAGACATTAATAGTGGTCGTAGTAGGGCCAGAGGCCAGTACTATTTGTATGATACTATTGTTCTGGTTGTGTAAGCAGATCATGGGAGAGATAGTGCATGCTATGATACTGTCCGCCAGAGTGGTAGAAGATAACCGCACCGAATGAAGGCAGAGGGAGCTGATCATTAAGCAAGAGAGCAATGGCCGTCAGTTAGTGGTATGGGAGTCTAGAGATGGTCTATATGCTAAGAACAGATAGCAGATAGGAGCAGTGCTTAAAATCATGTGCGAAGCAGAATCGATTCTCGAAAATAATTCTAGCACAGAAAACAATGAGAAATAATTTTCATTATCGCTAAATGTTCATTTGATTCTCGTCTTGGATTCTGAAATTGTCCTCAAAGGACATATTTCTCCTTATCTTTTGCTCCCTAATAGTAAGGTAACGGCGTACCTTACTACGCTGTGTTGGCTAGTGAAGTCTTGGCTGCCTGAACATGTAGCCAATACTTCACTAGAAACCACTGCTAAGATAATGACAGTGTAAGACTAAAATCCTATAGATAGATAGATAGATGGATGGATGGATGGATGGATGGATATATAGATAGATACATGGACTAGAAATATTTTACATTAAATTTAATTCAATTCAGACCAGGCTGCATTTTCCCGTTGAACACCTCAAAATTGAAAACTGAAGTACAGCAAATAGAAAATAAAGTTAGCGATTGTGAACAGGTAAGAAAAGTATGTTCAATAGCCTGGCTTACTCTACCGATCAAACGGAACATTACAGTGATAATAGGTCATGTGACTGATATCTGCAAATAAAAGCTTAGTAACGAAGACGGAGGTCACTATTATAGTTCCGATTTCTCAAATAGGAATGACTTTCCTACTTGAGAAACCGGAACGTTGGGTCACACGGCATTGACACTAATTTTCAATGTCTTTGTAGAGCAGCTAGTGCAGAAGGAGCTCCTTACAAGTAGAACTGGTTTATTATTTAATCGCCTACAAATTTACATAAATAAATATGGGCAGGGATGTCAGACGAGACATCAGACAAAAAGGCAAACATGACACACAACTTATGGTTCAGTTACGGCGAGCATTACATAGGCAACAATTATTGTTTGACTGAGTTCCACAAAGGGTTTCATTGATCAGGAATGTCAAAGAACTCACCCAATTGCCTTGTATAGGTAATTTTACAGAGAACAATCTGGACTATATGTGGGAACCAGTGTTCTATATGGACGTATAAGACAAGAAACTCGTCAAACATTGGTCAAGGCCATTTAGGGTTTAAACTCTGGCAGATATGTAAATATGAAGTTTGATTTTAAATATGCAAAATATACTGATTATTTTTATCTATTTTCTTTTTGGGAGGTTGACGACACTTTCGTCAGCCAGGATCACCTCGTGTCGGACAGTTTTACGGGTGGAGGCCAGAGTACCCGCAGAGAACAACCGAGAAACGGTGAGCAAACTGTCAGACACCCCAACGTACTAACACCACACAAGCTGGGTTAAAATAGGTTGCAGACAAGTGCCCCAACGACGTTCAGTACGCCTTAGTACATAGAGCCACCGAGCCCCCAGGTGGACAACCGGAATTAAGTGTCTTGCCCAATGACACAACGCAGTTACCCCTGCCGGGGATCGAACCATGAACCTCTCGGTTTGACCGGATTCTGTAAAATATACAAGAAAAACACATGAGATTCAATGTTGTCACATTTTTTTTTATCAGGCTATACTCCACATTGTTGTGTGGAGGAAAGCGGACAGACACTTTCGCCTGGTTCGCGAACAAGTCGCGATCCGATTGAAATTCTCTGTCCGTTTTTTGTAATCACAGAACTGTATGTTTACAGTAAGGAGTAGTGTGGTGACATGCTATTAAAACACCTACGTGGGGAAGTTTTACTTGAAGTCTGGACGATAATATTACGGAAATATTTGAAAATATATATAGACAATAGTTCAAGGACACAAGGCAGTTACCCCTGGCGGGGATCGAACAGTGAACCTTCCGGTTTGAAGCCTAATGCTGTAACCATTGAACCACCACGTTCTCTAAATGTATTGGTTATACCACAAAGATATAAGAGTATTCTGATATTCTCAATTATTTAACCCTTTACCCAACGCAGATGATATCAAAATTTATTATTTTAAATATCAATTTTTCAAATTTTTCAAAAAATTGCAACAAAACCATATCATGTGAACCCTCGTTGGAACGAGCTCGTTCCAACGAGAGGTCACATGATATGGTTTTGTTGAAATTTTTTGAAAAATTAATATTGTTTTTTCAACTGCAGAATTTGCATATCACGCGGGCGGATGCGCGCGATTCGTTGGGTAAAGGGTTAAAAACAGAAAATTGATTCACGCGGCGGGAGTTCGCAAGAATCAAAACCGATTCTCGCGAATCGGGACAGAATTTAAAGATTGTAGGAGCCAGAAGCTATATGGCTGTATACAGGAGCCAGTACCAGTATGAATTGCATGGGCTGTGCTCACATAGTGCACAAGCACATAGGCACGTACTAACATATCTAATATATATGTACATATGTGCTGTGTGTGTTTTACCGTGTCGAGAAGTAGACAGAGATCACACTGGCTTTCACTTGGTCAAGAGACTGTATTGGCAGGTGATGTGCGGCGCTAAGTAAAATATAGCGATATAACTGGTTTTGTAATCCTGATAAAGAGATTAGTTAAGGCAGTTAGTGAAAGTGCAGTCAAGGGCAAATAAACGGTATATCGTAGGTAGAAAAGCCCCAGGTATAGTTAGGACAATCAACAGCCATACGTGACATTCTACTGATCTCTTACGTCAGATCATTCCGTTCCAGAACCCCTTTCACACGTGTCCCACGCGTATCACCCTTCCTGGGATTCTGTAGAATGGGCTTTATCCATATCGTATATACTACTGACGCTTTTCCTGTATCCGGTATTCCGGAACCCATTTCCTTTGACGTCCTACGAAAAGAGACTTATCCACACTTGCTATTCCACCAACCTATGCGTTTCAAGCCACGGTATTCCAAAATGGAGTTCTCTTACCCATTTGGGAGTAAAATATGCTGACGGAGAATTAGTTGAAGCATTTGTGTTTTGACTGGGTATCTGGTATTTTAAGTTTCTGCAATTTGTTAGGTTTCTTCCTATGAAGTTACCGATCGAACGGTTTCCACCTTCGACTTTTTTCTTCGAATCTAGAACACTGTAAGTGGACTCGATTTCAATAATGTCACAATTTACATTGCAATGATTCAAGGAAAGACAACTCAGAAGGATAGCCATTTTATGACATAGGTCACCGACCAGGAAAACTTTTCTGTGCGTAAAAGAGGGACGCGATTTTTTTATTATTAAAATTTGAGTTAGGCCAAAAAAGTTAACGTTTCTCAGGCCCTCTTGCATGTTCCTTTTGGCTGCCGTATGCTCTTCTTTTATAACCAAAGCAAACTTAAAAAATAAAAATAAAATGTTTTATATCTGATATTTTACCCAAGTTAATAAAATTGATAAATTTGTCCCTTGAGTCCAACAAGGCTTTGCAATGTTTTAGCATTGCAAAACCATCTTGCACTCAAGGGTCGAAAGACAAAACCTCCCATACTATTCTGTAGATTATGAAGCCTAAAACATAAAACAAACCAAGAACATGAACTTTTGATGGCAAAGAAATAATTACAAAATTAAATACAAAAACGCCCGCCCACATACAATTTTACCAAAGGAGGCCTGAAAAACAGAAGATCTACTATATGGGGCATTACAGACAATTTTTTTTTAAATACCACCAAAGCGTTTACTTTATATAATTTGTTATCCACACGCATATGTATATTTTTCAGCAATGTTCCTATAGCTTACCGAAGAGCCTGCGGTCTTCTTGAACTGCCAAATCTACCAAGTCTACCTACCCAAGGCTGTAGATGCACCAGAGAACGTCGACCCGTGTGTGGATCAGATGGTAAAACCTATGCCAATTCCTGCTTGGCCCAATGTCGGTAAGCTCAAACTTATACTGGTGTATAATAATGGTATAAAAGTGTGTCGGAAGTATGAAATAAATTGTGTATGTTTCAACTATGAGAAATGGATATGGATAACAAATAATAACGTTAATGGATATGGGGAATTGATAGATTCGCCTATTCCTACCTTTAGATAACGTATTTATTAAAGCCCAGCCACGCACCGCGTTTGCCTCAGGTATAGTTTATATTTATTTCAGGCGCTGTGCATGGCCTGGACAAACGCTAAGGTGTTGAGCTTTAATCACAAAATTAAATTACAGAACTAATCAGTCTCTTTGTTTCGTTGTACAGTTAATACTAGAAGTCCTGTCATGAAATGCGCACAAATAGCACGTCGATTTGCGCGTTAATCTAGGCGTTATGATCATAGTAAGGCAATCAAATTCTATACATATGGCCTATGCACAAGCAATGTTTCAGCCAATGGACCCCCGGGTAACCCGGCAGAAACATATCCCGTGTTTGCTAGGAGTAAACAGGAAAACCTACCGTACCTTGGGTCCCAATCGATATGCCAATTGCGCGCAATTCCTACGCGCAGTTAAGCATAGACAGGAGCACAGTTCATGACAGGACTTCTAGTTCTAACTGTACGAATTAAGCCAATGATTCGTACAGCTATTTTGAAGTTTTTGCCTTGCCAGTCAGAATTCGTAACAGATCCAACATGGAACAAATCTGTGTTGTCAGACGTTGACTTAAAGTCAATGTGAATGGGTGTTTGCCAACCTTGCGTCGCATGAAATTATGGTCAATCATTGACTCCCTTATTCTTAATAACGTATAATAATTCCAACAGAACACAGACTTTTACAAGAAACTGATTTATCGACTTTAGAAATTTTATAAAGTTAGAGCCAATACTGGGATTTTCATGTAGAGAGATCTGACAAGGGTTGTTGAATATAGCCAATCTACTCTGGGTTTTAATGCAAGACTCCCATGGCATAGGTGATGTTAAAGGCTCTGAAATACAGTTGTAGTCGTTCGAAAAGTATCAGTGTAAAGTTCGCTAGCTGCATGAGCCGAATGAATAAATTCAAGAGTTGAGATAGTTCCAGAGCATGAATAAGCCCTAAAAAGTCAAAAATCTATTTCGCAGCCTCCCCGCCCCCGTATGGTCCGTTTGGCCGGCACATGCTCTCTTTTTATAAACACTGCAAACTTAAAATAATTAAATGGTTGATGTGTGATATTTTACCCATGTTAATAAGATTGATAAAGTTGTGCCTTGAGTGCAAAAAACCCTTTTTGCACTCAAGGGACAAAATATACCACCACCAATTCTATTATGTAGATTATAAGGCCTAAAACATAAAACAAACCAAGAACATGAACTTTTGGTGGCAAAGAAATAATTACAAAAATAAAACAAAAACACCGCCTGCCAACATGCAATTTTACAAAAATGGTCTGAGAAACAGAAGATCTGCAGTATGGGGCCTCCACACTTGCTATACTACAAACCTTTGCGTTGCAAGCCACAGTACTCTAAAAAGGAGTGCTTGTCCCTACTCAGAAGTATAGGATGCTAGCGGGGAATTAGCTGAAGCATTTGTGTTTTGACTGGGTAGCTGATTATTTTGGTAAGTTTCCTCAATTTGCTTAGGTTTCTTCCAGTGAAGGTTCGTGTTGTGCGGTTCCACCTTCGACATGTTTCTTCGGTTCTAGAATATTGTAAGTGGTGTACTCGATTGCAATAGTGTCCGTATTTACATTGCAATGATTCATGAGAAGACAAATCAAAAGGATAGTCAGTTTATGATATAGGTCACAGACCAGGAAAAACTTTGTATGCGTAAAAGGGGGACGCGTTTTTTTCAGTTATTAAAATTTTATTTGCAGACAAAAATTGTTAAATGCTATCAAAACGTTTACAGTATAGTTACCGTGGATTGGTCTTTATCCACGTGTCGGCAGTGATGTCCATGCATGCACTTAGCAGGTAATAGCAAGCATCATCAGCAAAATGTTAATTAATGAAGCTTAACCCGTTGAGACCTAATTATCCTGACGTTCAAACGTCACTGGGATTTCAGTTTCTTCAACGTTTTTCAAAATGCGACGTCAAACGTCGGAAAGTACAAATAAGATAGTTTTCACATTAGTGATTATCTAGTTGGGGCTAGATTATTTTTGGTGGTCTGAATTTGTTATTCAAAACTTGTTTTATTACAAATTATTGGAGAGTGCCCAGAGGCACTCTCCAATAGTTTGTACTAAAACAAATTTATATTTATATCAACAAAATATTATTTGTGTTTGACTGAATATGAAATATAAGCAAGGGAAGTGTTGGCTTTTGCTCTGGTGTCATGAATTTTTGAAAGCACTGACAGTGACTTCTAGCACTCAACCAGTTAAGAAGTCTTGACAGCAGGATTATATTAGTATTTTAAGCTGCGATAACATTTGGCTCAACGGTTGTCACTGAGCACTATTCGGGAGAAAATAGGAATTGAGGTTAAAACTTTAAAAAATCAAAAAATAATAACAAAACAAATGACCCCAAAGTACCAAGGAGCTGTTTGATTTCGTACGTCATATGACGTACAAAAGTAGCAACGCGCTGTTTGATTTCGTACGTCATGAGACGTACAAAAGTATCAAAAGTTTAATTGAATTTTTGATGATTATTCCTATAATAATAAACGACAGCCATTTTATACTTACATGTACAGTACAGGCGCCCTGGATTGGTCGTTATCCACGTGTGATCAGTGATGTCCACGCATGAGTTTACCAGGTAACAAAAATCATCAGCAACAACATTTTAATGAAGCACCGGGTACAACCCGGTGCCTCATTGATTAAATTTTGATGATTATTCCTACGATTAGAGTTTGGAACTAATATTATTGCGCCCGGGGAAATATTGCCCAACCGTGGAAAGTGACCAGTCCACGGCGGCTGTACTGTACATTATAAACTTGTTATCCGCACGCATATAATATTTTCCAGCAATGTTCCCATAGCTTACCGAAGAGCCTGCGGTCTTCTTGGACTGACAAATCTACCAAGTCTGACTACCCAAGGCTGTAGATGCACCAGAGAACGCCGACCCGTGTGTGGATCAGATGGTAAAACTTATGCCAATTCCTGCTTGGCCCAGTGTCGGTAAGTTCAAAATGATATTCAGTGTAAAAATGCTATTGGAGTGATTCGAAAGTTTGAAATTAATTGTGTATGTTTCAACTACGAGAAGTGGATACATGTATGGATAAAAATAATAAAGTTAATGGATGTGGGGAATTGATGGGTGTGAGGACTCCTCTTTTCCTACCTTCAGAAAACTTATTTGTTATAGACCAGCCACGCACTGTGTTTGCCTTGGAATTATTTCAGGTGCTATGCATGGGCTGGACAAAGACTAAATTCTAATACACTTGATAAATAAGTTAAAAGTAGACTCCTTTTAGCACTTGAGAAAGAATATGTACTTTTAGGCCATATCAAGAAACTTGTAGCCCAACTAGTAACAGATATATGCACCTTCATGTATAAAAATTCATTTATTCCAAAACGTAAAAAATATCCCCAGCCTTCACAAGTTTCATTGGTGTTTGGAAGTGTAAAAGAAATGTAGTGTTTATTACTATCCGCTCGTAGTCGAAAAGGTTGACTCAAGTCACGATGAGGTTATCCACACCTTTACACAAATCTGTGTATTATTATAAAAACTGGACGCTCGGTAGCTCACTGCTTAGAGCATTGGACTTAAAACTGACTGGTCAACGGTTCATTCCTGTCTCTCACTATCTGCAGTGTGTTCTTGGGTGAGACATCCCCAATTGCCCAGATTGCGGTACAGTGTCGTTGTGTACTAAGTTATAGTGCACGTCGATGGTGCACACGCTGACAACTCTGCCAGTGTCACCTTGGTAAGTTGAGGAGTCTGACGGTTTTTTGTTGCTGCTCAGAGGTTCTCCTCAGACTTTACGTCTTCTTCCACCCGCAAAACTGTCCGACATGATATGACCCTGGCCGTTGAAAATATCATTTAACCCCAATAAATAAACAAACATTACCGCAATTGTGTTGCAGTTATGTTTAAAATACGTTGACCCCCCTCCTTAACCATTTGAACCCAAGTGGTATCTTCCATATCAGTTCAATGGCAGCAACGGGAAGAGTCCATATTCGTTATAGCCTTGGGGCTGCACGTTGAACATGTTGATTGGTCTACACCACACCTTCACTCAAAAGTCAACCTACTCAATGAAATTATGAAGTATCATGTTACTAGGCCGGAAAAGCGGCCTCTGGGGTTCAAAGGTTTAGGAGCTTTATTTTTCCATATTTGTCAGGCGTGTAAAATTGAATTTTCAAACGTGTAAATCTCGAGAAAAGACTTAAAGCGGCAATAATTTAAACTTTGGATATTCGAAGTCCATACTGTCATCTTATTCTACTCTTGTGGTACTAACCACACCGTTGACGCAATTGTGCATTCTATCAAAAAATATTTATATTAAAACCTTTTTGTGTATACCTACCAGTCATTTGTGTATATTTACTACAGTTAAAACTAGAAGTCCTGTCATGAAATGCGCACAAATAGCACGTCGATCTGAGCGTTTATCTACGCGTTAGGACCATAGTCAGGCTATCAAATTCTGTACATATGGCTTGTGTACAAGCAATGTTTCAGCCAATGGACCTCCGGGTAACCCGGAGGGAGGTCTATTGGCTGAAACTTTGCCTGTGGTTGCTATGATTAATCAGGGGAACCTGCCCTGCTTTGGATGCCATTTGATATGGCAGTTGCGCGCAATTCCTACGCGCAATTAAGCATAGATAACCGCACAGTTCATGACAGGACTTCTAGTTTTAACTGTACCTTATCTGAAAAACAAAACAAAAAGACCACCCACCAAAAGAAAAAAAAACTGTACTTAATTTCTTTGGTGGTGCAACCAAACATATTTTGCCTTCGTCCATACTCTGTAGTTTGAAAATGTCCACTACTCAAATAAAACAGGATCGTTTGAACGGACCAGCTGTTAAAATAAAACCGAACTGTTTGAAAGTTCCCGGTATCAAAATGAAACAAAATGACCCGAGTTGAGTGTGTGTGTGTGTGGGGGGGGGGGGGGGGTGGAGGGGGTGGTGTGTCTTTCCTCTATTTCAAGAGCGTCGACATGCGTGTGAAATACAGGAAAACCCCCAACAAAGTCGTTGATTTCTGCCCCCGTACTTTGCCTAAGTTGTATATTTATACAACTATATATTTAACTTGGATAAAGTGAATGGTGCTGATATTTTTCTATTTACATTCTTGCTTAACAACGCATTGCGTCCCAGCATTTCATTCACGTCAAAACGCCATTCAGATGCGTAATAATCAATCAGATGTTTTATTACAAGACGTTTTTTACACGAAGACTGGACTCCACCCTCGATGTACCTAGCACATATCTCAATATCTATTGTATCGGATAACCCTGAATACACACAACACTCGTAATATAATGACACTAATCTTTTAACTGATAGAGTGTTGGTATGTTGGAAGCCCATATTTGGACTTTATTTTGAAATGCAGTACCATGGCTTGAAAGCTCATATTCAATGCAAGTGCTTTGTATTATCTTTGAAGTGATATTATTTAGTCTGTAAGGGTTAACCTTGTTGCAATTTATGGGAGAGTGTGCCCCAAGGCAATGACATGTGTACAAGATCTGATGGGCAAAAATAATTTAGCACTCTAACAGTTAAAGTTGCACCTCTAGTCAGGCTAGTAGTTTTAACCCTTTACCTAACATGAAAAACATACGACACTTGCAAACAAAAGTCTTGAATAACTAATTTTTTTCATTTTTTGTCTCAAAAACATAGGTTATGACCCTTCAGTAGCAAGAGCACGACGAGCTCTCGTTCAAAATGAGGGGTCATAACCTATATTTTTGAGACAAAAAATCAAAATATAATGAAAATTAATTGGCGATTTTGGAGAATAGCGCTTGGCGGTTTTGACCGTTACGTTGGGTAAAGGGTTAAGTGTTCTTGCTCTGTCCAAATAAGCTACTTATCCAGATTCTCAACTATACGCATTGTAACTTGGCACACGGCTAACTGGGAAGTAGACACAAGAACATATTAATAACAAACCCTGTAGGAAATTGGGGGTGCGATATTACTCTACTATCAAATCTCTTCGGCAGTTGCAGATTTCAATTTGATTTCGAATCGATCAGAAGATTCTATAAGATTCTAACCTAAACGTTGTATTTCAAGAATCTGAAGTATGTGCACTATCAGACCACTCCATTCTGATAGCATTCGAATTCTTCTACTATATTTAATTTTATTTTCATTTGTTTTTTCATCCTCCAAAGGAAATCGTATTCCCACGCCCTCTCGCCGAAAAGGGTATTCCACTCCCAGCATCGTATTCCATCCACTCTCAGAGATGCGAACTGTTTTTTGACATGTTTTAAAAGTCACCACGGAATCAAATGTAAAGGATGGTTTGGGGAAAACAGCTAAATAGAAATTATAATAAATACAAAAGTCCACTGCACGGATTCGTGTACGATTTTATCCTCTCGTGTGCCACGCGGATTATTTCACTCGGCTAACGCCTAGTGAAATAATCCCCCGCGCGCCCCACTCGGGGATAAATATCGTACTCGAATCCGAGAAGTGAACTATTGTCTATATCTTACACCCAGGTTCTATTGTCTTTTTATGCAACTAATTTGAAATACCTACGAGATAGTCCAGGCACATTAGACATAAAAATGAGAAAGTAAGGAAAAAAATCGGAGAAAGCTGATTTTTTTTATATGTTTCCGGGACACACATTGCGGATAAAGTGTGAAAAGTCTCCGCGAATCCGAGTTGAGCTTTTTTAGTTATAGCGTTTTTTTAATGAAAAAAAAAATTTAAAAAAAAATTCGACCCAGCTCCATATTTCTCATTCTTATTCGCCTTAGTAGGGTGAGAATCATAAATATCGTGCTGAATTATATTGAGAATACATATCCCCAACAGAAAATGCCAACTTTGTACCAATCCTCACACTCAATGGTGAAATATTCACGAAAATGTACAAAATTACGAAAAAAAAATTATTGTTTTCATACACACAACGGTACACAACGTCCATTAAATCAAATCTACGACTACTTTGGGAGTTAAATTATATATCAAAAATTGCAGAAAAGCAATTGCTATAATGCTATATAACAATAGTCATTTATTCCATAATGAACTGGTGAAACGTGTGAAATATTAACCATACCCCCTAAACTCAAATTCAAACGGCATCGACTTTTCTCATTCAAATACCGTATTATACGTTTGTCCAGTGACGTTTGACCAACCACTTTATATCAAAGCAGTGGAGATTGTGTCTTCGTCAGATAAGTTGACAAAAGTTTTCGTTAGACTCGGCGGCTTCCATATGATTATGTCATATTTAGGGGCAATTGGTTCGATCATGGCTGGTAGCGGCTTGGATGAACTTTGGGGGACTGTTTATGCTGGTGGGTCAATCCATCATTTGATCAGTGGTCATGCATATTCAAGAGCAGTTCGTGCCCATTTGCTAACACAAATTGCCATTACAAAACTTGTGTTTGAAGAAAGCCGAACACTAGATAACATAGACTGCACAGAAGTCAATGAAATATTCTGTGGACTTGCCAGAGGTGACTGCACAACAGCTGACGCTGTCAATCAAGAAAGTGTCAACCATCTACTGTCAAAATTACACGAACTGCTTCAGAATACGTCCGTAGGACGCACAGGAAAGCTTTGGGTACAATACTTCGAGCAAATAGGTCTTCTCCAGTTGTTCTTGAGAGCAGAGCGCACAGGCGACTGGGAACTCCACACATATTGTGTTCGCAATATGATTCCAGTATTTCACGCAGGTGGTCATTTTGCATACGCAAAAAGTTCTCATCTCTATTTGCAGAAGATGAATGAGCTAACAGAAATAATGCAACAGGATGATTTGAAGTTGTTCACTGAGAAAGGTTACTTTACCATAAGGCGCTCAGATAAATTCTGGGGCGGGATATATTCTGATCAGACCATAGAGCAGTGTTTAAAGAGAATATTCAAGCTCCCTGGTGGTCTCACACATGGCAGGGGAATAACCGATAGCACTGTTGCGAAATGGGTACATGGACTACCTCTTTGCCTTCCGATATGTAATGCTCTCGAAAATTTTGTTCATGTTCACACTGGTCATGGCGAACAACATCGGGATCTCCGTCAAAGTTCACAATTGACTGATGCCAATGATATCACCAAATTATTGAACTGGCTCAGAGTGCATTCCCCCTTTCAGAATAGAGATCCACTACAATTAGTCTCTATAGCGACCGGGCTTGTGGCCGACGAAACTGTGAACTGTGACCAAGTTCGCAAAATTGGTGAATGTTGCGTATCGAATGTTGTAAGCAAAACGTTCAACAGCATCAAACTACGACGTGTTGACACTGTGAAGTCTTTCGCATCGATGGCAAATAGCATCAAAGTCCGTGGAAGTAAGGTAGTGGTTGACCCCACAATTCTGTTCAACCGCATCACATGTGTTATTCAGTCACAAGCAGAGATGGAAGAGTATCTCAAATATGAACTCGCCCCGAAACCACCAGCATTGTTTGATTCTGCTGGAATGAGGAAGACACAGAAAAGCACGCTCGGTAAGATCCTCAAAACATACGGTTCCGAGCAAACTAAAATCCCAGAACATTCTCTGTTTATTGTAGATGGTGGATTTTTATTGAGGGCAGTTGTATGGCCTAAACAGTCGTCATATATGGACATATGTACATCATATTCCAATTATCTAGTGAGACATTTTGGGGCGAACGTCGTGGTTGTTTTTGATGCTTATGCTTGTACAATGTCGACAAAGGGCATGGAACAAGCCCGTAGATCTAAAGACAGGTATTCCATTGATATCAATATCTCACCCGAGTTACCAGCCACCACACCCCAATCCGATTTCCTTGCAAATGCCAAGAACAAAACCCAACTGATCGATCTTCTAATGCAGGAGCTATCTGCTATCAATATTCAGTCCAAGCAGGCCGAGGCTGATGCTGATGTACTGATAGCCGAAACTGCACTTGACATCGAGCAAGATGACAACAATGTTGTCGTTGTGGGAACAGACACAGACTTGTTAGTCATTCTTACCTCTCGAGTTCAACCGGGATGTAATATTCACATGATGTATTCCATTACCCCAAACTTACTAGTTTCAGTTAGTGAAATAGCAGCCAAAATGGATGACCATAGAAGCAACCTCCTTGTAGCACATTCTATAAGTGGTTGTGACACTACTTCTGCACTCTTTCGAGTTGGTAAGAAGAAAGTATTCAGTACAATTGTCTCCGATGTTACTAGCGACTCACAACAGTATGTCAACGCAATTTTGGCGGATGACAGTACACCAAGTGCAGTAGCCGCTGCCGGGGAACAACTTCTCCTGATCTTATACGGGAGTAAAACTGTTTCCTCTCTCGACCAATATATATATGTCACTTACAAGCGTTATGTAGCAAAATCTAAACTGAATAAACCCATCGACCTAGCCTCACTCCCACCAAGCAGCGATGCTGCACAACAACATGTCTACAGATGTTATCTCCAGGTCCAACAATGGCTGGGCACTTCGCTTCCTCCGACGGATTGGGGGTAGTCGCTAGACAATGGACTTCTTGTACCGACTGCAGCCACAAAGCCATGTGCCCCCGATAACCTACTGAATCTGATCAGTTGTGGTTGCAAGAGTGCTTGTACCAAAAGGTGTGGGTGTAAAAAGGCAGGACTCTCTTGCTCAGGTTTGTGTAATAATTGCAGTTCGGATTCTTGTAACAACCACAGAAACACTGTCCTGTCGGAAATTTCTGAGTTCGATGAATAATATGTATATATGGCATGTCATTTCTGTATATAGCGTTGATAATAGTCAATGTAACTTAATCCATGTTGATTGATTTGTACATTCTGTAAATATTATTTATTGATTTTTGTACATTCTGTAAATATTATTTATTGATCTAATGCTGCCAGACACAGACGGTCCCAAGCCCGAAAATAGTTGAGTTCTCATGCTGACGAATTTTATGCCAAAAGAGGAACTCGGCCAGAAGCAGAGGGGGTCTTCCATAATGTCTATTTTGTAAGCAATGATAAAAGTCTTCAAATGGTGGTGGATTTTTTATCGTCTGTCCAACTAACATCCCGTTCTGTACTACGACCCTTTGGGCAAATCCATTAGGAAAATCGTCATTTTTTGCGTAAATCCGATACTTTTTTGTGAATTTTCAATAATTTTTCGCCGAAATTGGCACAGAATGCACATTTTCCTCTAGGTAAATGTATATTAGACATTATGTAGCTCGAAATACGCGTAAACAAAAAAATACAGTTGGATCAATTCGAGGTTACAAAGTTCGAGCGATTTTTTTTAATTTTTTTCAAACGCGTTTTCGAAAAAAGGCTGTAGAAAAAAAAGCTCAACTGGGATTTTAGGGGACTTTTGTCTAATCGTTTAGTGACATATACTCGACATTCCCTGAAAAAATCAGCTTTCTCCGATTTTGTTCCCTAGTGAAACCTAATGTTCTTGGGCTAAGAACGGAGTAAGATTACAAACCTACTTGATAACTACTGTTTTCATTTGTAGTGGCATTAATATCGAAGGAGAAGGAAGTTGTCCAACAAGATCTGTTTCCAGCCCGTTTGGTCAAATAGCGTCGTGTAACCAATGCATCTGGGAACCACGTAGCCCTGTTTGTGGATTTGATCGACGTACCCACAGAAACACGTGTGAAGCCGAATGCAGGTAACATGTGTCAATGGGACTGTTTTATAATCTGATCTATATATTGAATCTCATAACCTTTAATCCCGTCCTATCACAAATAATAAATCAAAGCACAAAGTACAAAGCATTA
Source organism: Pictodentalium vernedei (assembly GCA_031216915.1). NCBI lineage: Eukaryota > Metazoa > Mollusca > Scaphopoda > Dentaliida > Dentaliidae > Pictodentalium > Pictodentalium vernedei. The sequence continues at coordinate 191,628,416 of CM062296.1, read as the reverse complement.
TCGCGAGGCGACAAACTGCCGTTCTTTCATCTGTTACTGAAGCTGAAACCCCACAGCCTCCGAATTCCAACTTTTCTTCTTAGCTATTATCCGAAAGAATGAATGCCACAGGCAAAAGTCGTACATCTGTTTAGCAATAATTGGGCATTATGTACGGAATAATACAAGAGACCCAAGGTATTCGACCAGATAATGCGAAGTACTACAAAAATGCCGTATATGTGTCCAATTCAGTTTCAGTACTATTATTACACAAGCGGACATAGTATTTCGACTCGATCGAGACTGAGACGCGACCTGTTCTAAATTCTGTGTCCACATTTCTTCAAACTGCACAGTATAATCGCATCTGTGAAAATGAAACGCGAACAGGCTACATCTCCAGTGTGAATATGTGTTACTCCTTTGAAACCTTTTGGTATCTTTCATGTCTGTTCAACCGCGACAGTTGGAAGAGTCCATATTCATTATTCGAAGGTAGACCAATTAATATTTTCAACGTGTAGCCCTGCACACTGAAAATATTGATTGGTCTGCCCCACTCATTCACTTAGCAACCATCCTACTTAATGCAATTATGACGCATCCTGTTCCTGGACTGCAAAAACGATCTCACGGGTTCAATGATTAACAATATGGCACGACTATCATGAACCGAACAACATATAGTTTGCCCTTAAAGATACACTACATCTGTCAAAATGAAACGCGAAAACACTGCACCCCAGAGTAAATATGTGTTAACTCTTTGCACCATGGTAGCATCTTCCATGCCAGTTCAACCCCATGAATATTGGAAGAGTCTATATTCATTATTTGGGGGCAGACCAATTAATATTTAACATTTTCAACGTGTAGCTTTTGGGTTGCGCGTTGAAAGTATTGATTGGTCTGCCCACACATTCACTTAGAAACAACCATCGTACGTTATGAAGTTATGACGTATCATCTTCCTGGACCGGAAAAGCGGCCTTTCGGGTTCAAATGGTTAACTATATAACACTCCTATCGCGACCCCAGCAAGATGGAGTCAACACTTAATGACAGACTACAGTGGAATTCCAGACAGTTTTGTTGATATAGATTTGTGTTGTCACAATTCGTTTGTGTGAGCCCATAGGAACGCACAGATCAGCTGTAACGGAATAAATATAGATGCAGTTTCTGACTTCCAAAATTTGTCTTCGTGTCCACCTATTGAACTGTTGAATTGTTGAATAGGCAATGTATCCGCGCAAAGAGTTCCGAAAGCGAATGATGGCTTACATTAACTCAAAATAATATTCGGTAAACACAAATGTTGATACAAAATTACGGTCCACCGTCTACCCATTACACATGAAAATGTGATCAACATTGCTACATCAGTGCTTTACGCAAAGCACTTGTCCACATGTCTTCCTTCTCGTTGCATTATCGTTTGTTGTCAACACTTGCAAGGGAAGGGATGAAACTCTGAATGACTAACACCCAGCATCATGGCCAGCAGAGTTTTGGCCAAGTGTGGATCTAATCTACTCAGGTCATAGCATTTCCGAGAGAATGAAACAAGTACCTGTCCATCGACTAACAATATCATTTAACCCTTTACCCAACGTAACGGTCAAGCCCGGTCAGCGCTAATCTAAAAAATCGCCAATTAATTTTCATTATTTTATCATTTTTTGTCTCAAAAACATAGGTTATGACACCTCATTGGAACCAGCTCTGTTTTTGAAACAAAAAATGGATACAATTAGTTGTTCAAGAATTTCTTTTACAAGTGTCGTCTGCTTTTCATGTTAGTTAAAGGGTTAACCATAGTATTTTCACGTTCACTTGGGGTAACCGGCGCTAAAAGAATCTGTTCACTTGTTACTTCTGCTCGGATTCGTTCGCGATTTTTGCGCAGTTTCTCTCCAATTTCAACAATAAGATGCGTGTTTATCGAAAACAAATGACATAAATATGACGAGAACTTAACCAGAAAAGAATACAGCGGATTATTACTGTTGCTCTGGGTTCTACTGTTACAAAATGAGAACGTAGTTTGTTTCAATTCATGTGAACACTGGCACTGATCAGCTCAGTTCTCGACGATTTTCCATAAAACCCGATCCCTGATCAAGATGGTTGCATTAAAAACATAACAGAGAAACACAATATCTCACGAAATCTTCAGTTCTGTAACTCATAAGTTCAACATAAGTTAATATTATCTTACGTAGTGCTGAAGGCAATGAGGGAATTTTGAGACATGTCATAGGCGTCGATTCTTTCCACCAATGGCGTAGATTCGTAAGCAGGCAGATCTGATGGGCTCTGATTCGTTGCAAAGCAAATCAACGAGACTTCTTGGGATAGTTCTCACAAAGTGATCAGTATCACATATAATTCAGTGCGGTCGAGAACAAGAAATAATTCTTCCTTGCAATACTGTGCCTTCAGAATTATTATAAAATATATATAGAATTTTGACCAATTTATGAAGTTTATCAGTTTGAGTCATCGGTCTATTGGTTGAGTGGTATATAAAGATATTCTATCACATATTATCGTATTAAATATAAACATGAAATGTACACCCATAAAGCTTCCTGTGCTATGAAGTTTAGGTGTTTCGTAGACAAAGAATGACCCAGCCGACCCTCTCCAATACGAACACACCCGAAGTTTTTTCGAATAAGCATACAGTGTTTTTTTATTCCACCATGTTATGGCTCTGACACATCAACTAACTGCAACTATGGGTGTTATAAGAAATGCCTTCCCAAACCCACCGTAAACAATTTTCCCCAGATTTTTCCTAGAATATCTAACGGTCAGAAACGGCTGGAGTTTTAACCAAAATAAGCCAACCACACCCAAAAGCATCTTAGATATCTCTCAATAAGACCGTCGAGCCGGTTCTGGTGATATCCATATTTGTATAGGTTATTGTTTTATTGAAAAAAATGGGGCGCGGTGGCTCAGTTGGTAGAGGTGCAGGCTGCAAGCCGAAAGGTCCTCGGTTCGAATCCCACCTGCAGCAACCGCGTTGTGTCCATGGGCAAGACACTTCACCCCGATTGCCTACATGGGGGCACGTTGACGAGTTACGATGTTGGAGAGCTGACAGCTGCTCGTCGTTGCTCGGTGGTTCTCTCCGGGTACTCCGGCTTCTTCCACCCGTAAAACTGTCACGGTCACGATTAGCCATTGTGCATAAGTATGTGACCTTAAACACCAATAAATTTTATTGAAAAAATGTGACATTTTTTTGAGAAATCTACAATTTCATTTATTTTTTTTAAAAAGGTGTGTTAGGTAAAGGGTTCAATGGCATAAATGATTCAACTCATATCTTATAACTTATCTTTGTGGAAGGCAGTAAGCACAGTCATTAATGTTCTTGGTGTGATTTTTTATCTGAGAGTTTCAAAATCATTACTACAATGGCTGATTTAGGACATAGAGAAACAGTTCTCGTTATAACGAGAAAACATCTCGATATAACGACTTAGCATCTCGTTATCACGAGATTTTTTTCCGTTATAACGAGATAACATTTCGTTATAACGACTTATCGTCTCGATAAGAAGACATCTCGTTATAACGAGGTGTTTTCTCGTTATAATGAGATGTCTTCTCGTTATAACATTATAACGAGATACTTTCTCGTTACAACGAGAAAACATCTCCTTATAACGAGAAACAGTTCTTGTTATAACGAGAAAACATCTCGATATAACGACTTAGCATCTCGTAATAACGAGATGTTTTCTCGTTATAAAGAGATAACATCTCGTTACAACGAGAAGCCATCTCGTTATAACGAGAAAACACCTCGTTATAACGAGATAATATTCATACAAGGAATGTCACTTAGTTTGGAGGCGGGCTCGGTTATTCGCCTTCCTGCGTATACGATGTTTGCAGAAATGAATGATCAACTTCGGATAAATATCTATTTGACTGATTTTGACTGAATAAAAATGAAAATAGCTCAGAGCTCTGTCAGTGAAAGCAGGAGTGACACAAAGTGATAATCAATATCATTGCAAGATTTTGTTTGAAACAGTGGTCAATATGTGTAACATCCCCCCGCAGTATTGGCTGGTTCATGGTAGAAGTATGGGCAGGTGCGTGCGTGCGTGCGTACATGCTTGCGTGCGTGCGTGCGAGATTGGGAGGTCTGTCTTCCCGTTTTTGTGAGAACCCAGTCATTAGTGTTTGCGTTTTTGCGTCCCCTCGCAGATTTCTTTGTTTTCTCCAGGTTCTCACAGATGAAAGAGTGGGTTAGCGTTTGTTTTTCCGAGTCGTCAACACGACAGTCAAACAAGAATGAGAGTGTGTGTGTTTGTGTGTGTGTAGGTGGGGTGGGTGTGCGTTATCGGTCTTGTGCTAATGTGTTGTGTGTTGATTTTTACCATCTACCCAGGTGGCCTGATTCCCAAACTTGTATGTGGGTAAATTGTAAGCTTTCTGTTGTTTGAGATCTTCTTTTCTTCATCGCTTCAACATTAACCTTATTTTGTGTGTTCCTGTCGCTCTCCACACCTCGGAGTACTGGTTCTTTCTTCATCATGGACACACTTATAGTCACAGCCCTGAGAGATCTTTCCTCCTCAGTATACAATTACATAGCAAAGAACTGTCGGACATGGACGATTCAAATAGTCTAGATAGCAGTATAATACCATTTCTCACAGCTCTGTCTCACATTTTTTTTTGTCGTCCCTGGGGTATTCATTCGTCTTTCTGTAATATGATATGAATCTCTACTTTGGATGCAGTGCGTAACAATTTAATGAGGTCTGAATGCGGCAAACTAGCTGTAACCATCGATGACACACGGATCCGTTTGTCCAAGGCAGAGCGGACAGCTGCACATCCACTCACCCAAAACATATTTCGTAGAACATATATCTGTCGGGTATCTTTACCTGCGTCATCTGACTCCACCTTCTCCATATTGTTGTTTAGCTTTTTTTATGGAATCCCCCCCCCCCCCCCCACACACACACACACTCACACCCTCATGTACTAGGTCTAGTATAGGTCAATGACCGAACGAAGCATCATTGCACGCATTAATTTTATTCCTCATACTTTATATTTCATTGATTGGTTTTTAGTTACTTATGGCAAATGGTGATTTATTTTAGAATTCCAACTTTTCATCGCCACGATATAGCCTTAGCTGCTGATGTGGCGTAAAACACCAATAAATAAATAGTCGCATTACGCAAAAACAACGCATTATGTAATAATGCTGCATTACACAATTAAAAAAATACAACGCATTATGCAGTAAGAATGAATTACACAATGAAACTGAAGCACTGTGCAACAACTGATGTTTTGCTTAATTAGCTGTAGAACAGCTTATACTCGTTATAACGAGACGCCAAGTAGTTTAATCGAGATGTTTTCGCGTTATAACGAGATGGCGTCTCGTTATAACGAGATGCAAAGTCGTTATAGCGAGATATTTCCGCGTTATAACGATATGTCTTCTCGTTATAACGAGATGCTAAGTCGTTATTTTACGAGGTGTATTCTCGTTATAATGAGATGCTAGGTCGTTAAAACAAGATGTTTTCTCGTTATAACGAGAATCATTTCTCGTTATAACAAGAAAGTATCTCGTTATAATGAGATAAAAACAAATCTCTGTGTACTAAGCCACCGTACAATGCATATCTCTGTGCAACCGAAAAAGTCGGTATTTTGTTATTACATCCACACTTCAAACTAACACGGAATTATTTTTGCTCCGGCTCACTCTGAACCTACTAATCACATTGATCAGTAATTTCAATTTATTTATTTATTAGTTTTTACACCACACCAGCAACTAAGGCTATATCGTGGCAGTAAGTTCAATAATCAAACACTGAATCAAACAGAACACCCGAAAATTAGCCTATCTTTAGGGTGTTGTGTTTGATAATTAAAATTAGTGATACCCGGTATGTTTTAGTTTGGATGATTCAGCATATAATTACACATTACATTCAGTATCAAATGAGCCAGGACACCTATTCAATAATTGTATAACCAATGGTTAGTATCCACTGCTACCCTGAATATCTGTTTTATTGGTTCCTTAATGGTGTGCTACAGAGTTTCGTATAAAATGTTTAAAAAAAATGCACAAAAAAGATTTCAAGCACTTGGGTCATGGACCTTTATAGTAATTTTCACGCAGCAGACCTGTGTGAACGCATAGGATGTCTAGACAAGAATTGAATCTCGCCTCTTTGGACATATAAATGTAGATTTTTGAGCAAGTGCAAACAAGAATCAACCTCTTTGGGGTTAATTTTCTTGTGGACAAACGCTTTATTTAAAAGTCTAAAATGTCGACATTCTAGACTTACAACCCCACTCTAAATATGGTACATATATGGAGGGGGGGGGGGGGATAACTGAAAACTACAAGGGGTTGAGCTGAACAGTATTAACAATGAACATAATTATCCATGCACAGTACGTGGAGGGTGGTTTGTCGCTAAGTCGCGATGGGTTAGATTTCATCCAATGGACCACCGGATGCAACCAGGTGGTCCTGAGAAGAAATATTGCTGGTGGTTCTTGTATTTTGACGCAAAATTATAGAATGTTACGAGTGGAAAATCCACATCACCGCGATTTAGCGACAATCCACCCCAAATTTGTACTGCAGTGTACTGTTGAAATTTCGCACCCGCAAGTAAACAGGCATTGCCACAGCTCTTCAATATGTCATGTATTAATAATATCAGCAAAAAGTATTATCGAGGTCGGGATTGTGGATTTTTATGCATAACCTTCTATTGTATAAGGATTACAAAATGAAATCAATGTTAAATCGCCAACGAATCAGCACTTCGAAAGAGAGGAACGAACGTGATCGGAACCATAAACTCGCAAACGAATTCGCGCGTTCATCATGGTAATTTCAAACGCTTTGTACTCATAAAATACTACTGATTTGGTCGTAATTCTTTCAGCGTTTACTGATCTACCTGAACGGGAGAGAATACAATTAATGTGAACTGAGCATGTGCTGGAAATTGCCAGTAACCTCCTCGACAGTTTCCCTGTGGAAAATGCACACATTGTGCACGGGGCTGCATTATGTGCCACAAAACTATTCTAGGACGCTAAAAAAAGTTATTACCGTCATTTTATTCAGGCGAATGGCGTACGTAACCAATATTTGACAAAATATCCATGTTATACTCACATTTATGTCATCTTCTTTAAAAAACAGAGCTTTTGAACATTTTGAAAATCGGGAACGAATCTGCGCGCGGTCGGAACGAATCAGCGTAAAACACTAAACGAACTGAATCTAAAAGCGCCCGCCACCCCCAGTGAAGTTAGGTAAAATAATATTCTCGGTCTATAGTTTACATTCACTTCAGTCCACAAGGCGTGGATGAATATTACTCCCAAAATATTATCTCAAATTTTCCCAATTTTTGCCAAGGCTGACCATTTTCGTCATCGAAAGAAGTTTAACTGAAAGTTAGCTCCCCTTAATTTTTTTAAATTGTCAGTAAATTTAACACCAAGGATATGGCAATTTCATTTAAAATTGAAATTTCGAAATGCTGGCGAATTTGCATCATCGATGTACGCATCATTTCACAAATGTAAGGCATATTCCTGGAGAGTAGTTTAAAATCCCGAAGCCGGCTTTTCACATTTTTTCCCAATCAGTTTGAGTGTTTCACTTCTATTCTCCGTTGAAGCCATTTAAAAACAACAAAACGCCATTTTCACCATCTTTTGATGGTCTGTAATGTTTTACTGTTTATTATATTAACCATTTACCCAACAAATCGCACACATCCGCCCGAGTAATATGCAAATTCAGCAGCTGAAAAAAATATTATTTTTTCGAAAAATTTCAACAAAACCATATCATGTCACCCCTCTTTGGAACGAGCTCGTCCAAAGAGGGGTCACATGATAAGGTGTTGTTGAAATTTTTTGCAAAAATTTGAAAAATGGTATTAAAAATAATAAATTTTGAAATCGTCTGCGTTGGGTAAAGGGTTAACAACGTGTGCATCGCGACATATAATACAGACACTGTCTTTTCTATTAATATAAACGTCCAGGCGGCGAGATTTGCTAATTGTTTTCCTGGGATATATATAAATGACAGGAGAGTTTTCGCCAATAAAAATTCTACAAACTGTGTGCGGAATGTTGGGCAAGGGGGTGATACGACGTACGCTCCTGGTCTGGAACGAGGAAATCGTGAACCTGAGGTAGAAGAATGGAGATAGGGGGACGAGAGGGGCCTGGTACTTGACATACTTTCTTTGAATGTCTGTGGCTTGCAAAGCAGATTATTAGATCCAGAATTTGTAAACTTTATATCAGACTATGAAATACTGTGTTTCCAGGAGTGTAAGACTGATGATACTGACGAGGTCAAAATACCGGGTTACCATGTGCTACCGTTGAAAAATAGAAACACATCCTCATTTAGGCGGTCGGGTGGTTTATGTATTGCAGTGAGGGATAGCCTAAAGAAAAGTACTGAAATTCTACCCGAAGAAAACAATTATATTCAGTGGGCAAAAATTACCCTCCATCCAAGTGATCCAATTATTATAGGCAATGTATATGTACCTCCCGAAGGTACAAAGTATGTATCGGGTAATCCTTTTGAAAGTTTGTACCAATCACTTACCGAAAAATTGGGCCAGAGCCAAAAAAATGTATTTATTAGGCGATTTTAATGCAAGAAGTGGCGATAAAAATGAGATCACCAAAAACTTGTCTGACAAATTGCCACGCAGTCAAACACTCCAGAGACGAAATACACAAGACCTAACGGTAAATAATTACGATAACCGACTTATTGAATTGCGCAAAACCTGTGACCTGATCATAATGAACGGGCGCATTGGAACAGACCAATCATTTGGAAAGGTTACTTGTGAAGGTGTTAGCCTTGTGGACTCCACATTAACTAATGTTTCGTCCCTTGATTTGGTAACCGGTCTTAAAGTGCACGTTTTTAATGAGCTGCTATCAGACGTCCATTCACCAGTTAATATTAAAATTAGGTTAAGATCTGCCGGTATGTCAAGTATTAACCCCTCCAGTAACACTGATTCATTACAATTTAACGAGCACCAAAATACTTCGTTAAAATGGAATACAGCTGAAGCACTTGAATGTGTTGAAAGACTCTCCACTGAAAGGTTAGAAAATATTGCATTTTCATTTGCAGAACTTGAAAGTAAGATACACATCAAAAGAACTGACGTAGATAATATTATGTCAAAAATAACGGATACCTTTAATGAGGCTGCTCAGCAAACATTAGGTAAACCGCGAAAAATGAATAAAAAGAAATGTAAAAAAATTAACCTTATTAACCCATGGTTTGACAAAACTTGTGCTAGCATAAGAAAACATTTGAGAGAAAGTAGAAAAAAATTCAAAAGACGCCCAAGCTCTGAAAATAAAACCTAACTTGAAGAGGTGCGTAAATTATACAAAAATCAACTAAGGAAATCTAAACTGAAATATAATAAAAACTGAAGAATTAAGCTTCGAAAGCAAAAAGTAACTAATATTAAAGATTTCTGGAAAATAATAAAACATATGGATTCACAACCAACAGACTTTCCCAAGCCAAGTTTAAATGAATTCCTAAATACTTATAAAAATAATGAAAAACCCATTGACTCGGGGTAAGCAGAAGGAGCAGTTAATGAAATAAATTCTCAGTTAGACACTAACTGCCTGAATGAAGAAATAAATATTGATGAACTTAATAAAGCAGTGCATTAAAAATAATAAAGAGCCGGAATAGACAGTATTCATAATGATTATATAAAAGCAACTTACCCACTGTTCCAAGATATATATCTAAAACTATTTAAAATTGTTTTAAAGACTGGGATGGTGCCCGAAAATTGGACAGTGTGTTTAGATAAACCTATTTATAAACATAAAGGAGACAGTCGAAATCCTGAAAATTATAGGCAGATAACTGTGGTAAGCTGTATATCAAAGCTATGTACTAGTATAGCACATGAATACAAATCTTTATCGAACAAAATACTATATTGTTGAAATGTCAGGCCGGTTTCAGAAAGCACTACTCCACACTGGATCATATATACGCCCTCCACTGTCTGATAGACTTGATACGAAAAAAACGTAAATGTTTATATTGTGCTTTTATTCACCCCCGTAAGGCTTTCGATACTGTCTGGCGATATGGATTGTGGATTAAATTAACTTCACAGAATATGGATGGGAAAATTTTAAAAGTTATAAAAAGTTTGTATGAAAATATTAAGTCGTGTGTATGTATGGATAATAAACGATCGGAGTACTATAGTAGCTTGGTAGGGGTTAGGCAAGGGGAAAATCTCTCCCCGATAATGTTCGCACTTTATTTAAATGACTTGGGTAATTATTTTGTGACTAAGCAGAGCCCAGCCATTCAATTCGCAAACCCAACCAATACAGAAGAAACCCTCTTAAAATTAATGATCCTCTTATATGCCGATGACATGGTACTGTTGACAGAGACCGCAGAGGGGTTAAAAACTTTGCTTGAAAATATATATCGTGGAAATTAAAAACAAATAATGAGAAATCCAAAATAATGATATTTGGGAAAAAACCTAGAAAGCAGGTTGACTTCATAGTAGACTGTACAGCTTTGAAAATAATCGACCGATTTAAATATCTAGGCGTAACTTTGAGCTATTTGATAGTAAAAAAGAAAGATGTAAAACTGCATAAAAATCTATGTTCGCCTTATTGAATAAAACCAGAAAATTTAATCTGCCCATGGATAGCGTGCTTGAAATATACGAAAAAACAATAGTCCCAACTCTTATTTACAACAGTGAAATATTCGGATATGGAAACATAAAAGTAATTGAGAAGCTGGAACTCTGGTTCCTTAAATTTCTATTCCGCCTAAAGGCGTCCACGCCTAACGTATTTGCCTATCGGAAACTAGGGATCTACCCAGTACATATTAAAATACAACAAAAGGTTTTATCATTTTGGGCACACCTGCTAAATGGAAAAGAGTAGAAAATAGCAAAAACTTTATACACACTCACAAAGGTAAATTTAAGCACGGGATCTGGAACAACAGGATGGTTAAAATACGTACAAAACTTGCTAAATAATATTGGAATGTGTAATTTGTGGGAGGAACAAACAGTTTTTGATATCTCTTGGTTTAAGGAATCAATAAAACGAAAAATCAGCGACATTTATATCCACGGATGGAGGGGTGTTATTCTTAATTCAGAAAAATATAATTTCTATAAAATAATTAAGGATAATTTAGAAAGAGAATCATACATTTCACAAATTCCATTAAAAGAAATGACAACCCTCCTTAAATTCAGGTCTAAAAATCATAAACTAGCTATAGAAACTGGAGATTGGTTTAATATAGAAATGTCAGAAAGAAAATGTCCGCTCTGTGGTTTATCACCAGCCGATGGATATCAGAAAATTGTTTCTTAAGCCACATTATTGCTATAACCCGAATAAATTTAAATTGCAGAAACTTTTTACAAGTAACTCTTTGGCTACTCTGACAGGTCTTAGCCGATGCATATCAAAAATCTTTCAGCGTCTCAAAGAAATAACCGGTCAAGGTAAAATAATTGTGATGACAGTACCGGCAGATCTTGAACATGGCAAAGATCAAAAGTGTGTTTTTTCCAGATTAAAACCCAAACGCGGTCTTCGGATGCTGAACGGCTGGGCTCTGTTTGCATGAGTCGGGGAGCATGAGGGTGGTCGTTCATGCGCTTTGCACTCGTGCGAGTGGGGACTAGTTGCCTAGCATCCAAAGACGACTTTGATTATTACTGTTTTAAACTTGTCAGGCAGATTTCTTAATTACATATTCCCATGCAGGGGCCATGGACATTATTACCTGTGCTTATCTTCATCAGTGTTGAAGAGGATTTAACCCTTTACCTAACATGAAAAGCAGACGACACATGCAATAAAAATTCTTGAATCACTAATTTTTTTTCATTTTTTGTCTCAAAAACATAGGTTATGACCCCTCGTCGAGCTCGTTCCAACGAGGGGTCATAACCTATGTTTTTGAGACAAAAAATGAAAATATTTTGAAAATTAATTTGCGATTTTTGAGAATAGCGCTGGCCGGTTTTGGCCGTAACGTTGGGTAAAGGGTTAACCATCTATATCCTGACGGGCTGAGATCAATGAGCCCCGTCAGTCAGTGTGCGGGTGTTAGAATATCGCTCGGTGCAGACGAGTGGGGTTGTGGATCTGTGACCTAGACGTGTGGTGAAGTGTTCCCAAATCAAATCCTTGATGCTAGTGGTGGATGGGATTTGATTTGATAACACATATTACCAATGGTGATTTTATCCCATTTACAGCGTGAAACTGACATATTCGCAGGACAGAGAATGAAATTTGTGTTGATATCATATCACACGCACTATATATATGTTAATATGTATAACATAACACCATGTATGTGGTATATATATGATAGAATAAAACAGAAAAGAAAAAGAAGAAGCTAAACAAACGGCCAAAATGAAAGTTTTAGTGTTGGTAGCTGAAATACTGATAGATATTCTCAATGACGGATTATTTGCGAACTAATTTCTTCTAATTTAGTATACCCGCAATAGGTACCTCCAACACATAGCGTTTAACAAAGAAAGAACAGAGCAGAATTCAAAGCAGACAATTATGGAAAGCTATACTACGCGTTGTTTCCTACTACCTTTCCTCTTTTCTTGAAGGTGTCGTCTTCTTGTCTTGTTACGTGAAGGGTTAAGGCGTCAGTATAGCCTGTTAACATTGCTTACGTCATAGAACGGATTCCCCGAGGAAGCATATGTCTCTGAATATCTCACACATGTATGTCAAAACATCTTCTGAAGTCAATCTTATTTTTTTCAGAAATGTGAATGTTGAATGTGAAAAAGTATGCCCGTGTACAGTATAGAGGTGAGTTTTCTGCGAATACGTGAACGAGATATCCTATCGTTCTGTTTAATATTCATATAAGTTTGCAATACCCATTTTGCAAAACACCATTGTAATATACGATTTCACTTTGTAAGTGGGAGCTCGGTAGTTTAGTGAATAGGTCACTGGACGTTTTAAACCGAAATTTCCGTGATGCGATCCTGACCAGCGGTAACTGCGATGCCTCCTTGGGTAATACACTGAATCCCGATTATCCATCTAGGGCACGGTCGCGCTGTGTACTAAGACATAGTGCCTGTCGATGATGTTCTTGACTTCGACCGCTATTAACTCTTCTTGTGCTGGGTTAGTAAGTTGGAGAGTCTTACAGGTGCTTGCCGCTGCTCAGTGGTTCTCTCCAGATACTCCGTCTTCCTCCATCTGTCAAACTGTCGGACACGATCCGGCCCTGGCTGTCGAAAAGTGTCGTTAGCCCCACTAAACAAACAAAATTTGTAAGTAATGGGCGAGCGGTGGAGTTAAATGTGAAATTCGCTACATCCAGATATAATAGCTGGGACTGAGAGAGAGCGAATGGAAAACACCTATATGAATGAAAACCATTGTCTAGCGAACATTTGCATCTTGTTTCATAGGAACAATTCGAAAGAATGAGCGACGTTTGGACGTTTCTTGCACACAGGTGATAACAAAATCACGTTACTCGGTGAGGCGTAGGATCTCAGCGTGTTTCCCCTTCGAGTGTTTTATCAGCCAAATCATGCACCACTAACACATACGGGCTTTTTACAAATCATGCACCACTAACACATACGGGCTTTTTAAAAAAAATATGATATTGGGGTGCACAAAGATCTCAAGAGTTTTCAATTGAGAGGAACTTTTGTGCGGTGATTTTGATCAAATGTATGCGAAATAACAGTAAAAACTAAAATGCCACTTTTAGATCCCACCAAATTAGTACCCAGCCTGGTGTATCCGATTTGGTTGTCCCTCCTATTGCCGCACACTTTGCCTGGCTGCATGTCTAATTTTCGCGATTTTTTGTTACCTAAACTGAAGTTTGAAGAACAAACATCCCTATCATTCCAACCAGTGGAACTTTTTCCAATCGTGACACGGAATGATGGAATTGTGCTACTTGTTGTATCCTCAAAATACCATGAAAGTTTGGTGACTCTCAACCTGAAAAGATTCATTCTTCCTATTGAACCAAAACGCAAGGGTGTTGACTGGTGTGGTGAATACGTCAGAATAATACGAAAGATGAGTACGCCAACTAAAAGTATCATGACATGACAGAAAAAGTGGACGTTAACAATTGGGACATTGTGGTTCTGGCTGAACCTCTCTCACCGCCAAATGGAATTCTCCGATACACAATGCACAATTTGTACTCGGAGTAGAATAAAAGGCAAGCTGTTCTCGATGGACATTCTCGATGGACAGAACGCTGGAATAGTTCCACATTTTTACCCAAAATGAAATGATAGGTCATTCTTGTTAACAGCAATATAATTAAATAATAGTTATTAGATCATTGGACATTCTAGACGGCTTGAAGACAGATATATTCTCTTCGAATGCGGGGGCTTCTTGTAGTTTTGGAGTCTCAATTTGTCAGCAAAATAACAAATTTAGCCCATCTGAAGTAAAGTGTCACTACTGTCCCACCCCCTTACAACTTTTCTCAAAACACGGATAAGGACGGTTATCAGAGCAATGGTCCAGAAACGATTCGATTAACACGCACGCAAATAACTAGATCAAGATGGAATCAGAACAGTCCCAACACCGATATTGATAATGATCTCTGGGTTTTGTTTTCGTAGTTTGCGTCCTGCTGGTATCACAATGTTCCAATCAGACTAAAATCCTTGCCATCTAATTGGATGAGAGCTCGCGTAGTTTGTTCTATGTTTACGGCCCCAATAGCATATGTTACGTCTGACGTCACAATGCGAAATATTTGAAATGACGTTGTCCATTTCGCAATTATTCCGTCAACGGAGTGAATTGCGTACCACTTCATATTTCTAGATTTCTCACACGAGCAGCAGACGATGTTCCGAATGAAGTTTAATTAAATTACAAATCAGATTACGATCTGAACTAAGATGGAGTGACCTCGACCTATATCTGATTTATTGATTATTTGTCCAAATGAAGTCATAGGGTATGCGAGAGGATTTTGGTAAACTTGTTATCATTGAAAGTTCCCAAGTTCATTTAATAATGTGGTGTTGGGCTATGGGTAGGGACTTATGGGCGCATATACGTCATTGTGACGAATTGACGGTAACCTGGTCTAAGATTAGCGGCTGGGAACGTATGTTTTACCTCGACGCTTCGCATCCTCAGTTTTATCAGAGAGAGAGAGAGAGAGAGAGAGAGAGAGAGAGAGAGAGAGAGAGAGAGAGCGACAGACATACAGACAGACAGGTAGACAGGCTGGCAGACAAACAGATAAGCAGGCGGGCGGGCGGACGGGCGGGCGGACGGGCGAGCGGGCGGGCGCGCATGGGCTTTCAGGCAGACAGGAAGGCAGACAGGCAGGCAGGCAGGCAGGCAGCCAGACAGTTTACTCTTAAGCTGTGCTTTTTTTTCTTCCCATAGTCAGTTGAGAGAGAGAGAGAGAGAGAGAGAGAGAGAAATGGAGAGGAAGGAGGAGAGTTTAGACCAACATTCTTTACCAACCAGTCATTATAAACCCTATTTGGAGCCAGCAGGAAGGGGGTGCACGAACTCTTTATTCTTAAGATGGGACCAAAGATTACCTCGTTTGATTTGTCTCTTATACTGTCTTTAAAGTCGAGAAAATGTGCAATAATGGCTCCATATTTAACAAATGACTCATTCGGGCCAATGCCATGTTTCGGCCCGATGAGGAAATTTGATAAGTATAGCAGAGTATAGAGCCCTAAATGTGGTGTTTTCTAAGTGTAGAGAAGCGTGAGCCCCAAACAGCTTCCCTTATCCCTTACTCTATTCCTACCATACACGAGGCACTGATTTATAGCAGGGTAAGGGTGCCATTGTTTGACCGTGCGCCCCCCCCCACCCCCCAAGTTCGAAATGATGCCTTCGTCTCGGCGTGCCATAAAAAATTCGAAAGTTCGATCATCTTGCCAACCATTATATTCTTTAACGACACCTACAACACAGGTATAGGCGTACACATTTACGTGCAACTTGATGACTGATAGAGAATAAAAGGACAAAACACAGGAATATCATTGTGGAATATTATTTGCCTTTAATATTGTCACTTACAATATAGTATAGCCGCCGTGGACTGGTAACTTTCCATGGGTAGGCAATATTTCCACGGACGCAATACTATTAGATTTCAAGCACTAATTATAGGAATAATCATCAAAAATATAATTAATGAAGCACAGGATACAACCTGGTACTTCATTAATTGAAATTTATCTACTGATGATTTTTATTACCTGGTAAACGCATGGGTGGACATCACTGCCCATGCGTTGATTACGACCAATCCACAGCAACTGTACTGAAGTTTGATCAGCATTCTTGTCAACAGAGTGAAATAAGTGAACCCTATAAATACCATTTTACCAAGATAATATCTTTATAGATTAAAAATGGTAACCTTGGAGAAACATGAACATAACGCAAAGAGTTAATAGTGCAGTTTGTTTAAAATCACCCCACTGTAGTCAAAAATTACTTCTTTAGACTAAACACTTCTCCAATGGTGACCCCTTTCAAGTCTCAACGCAACTGCATTTCCGCGAGGATGCGCGCACATTCCCATATATTTGTCAAAAGGTTGAGAAATTATTGTGTTTTTGTAAACACAGTACCAGGTAGGGAAGTCATTGATATCCTATCGTAAAATATAATCTGTTCGCTGTTAACATTTTGAACCCTGATGGTATCTTCCATGTCAGTTCAGTGTTATTAATTGGAAAAGGGTATATTTGTTACTGGGTGGAAGACCAATGATCGGGCTGCACGTTGAAAATTGTCATTGGTCTACCACACAAATTCACTGAGCAACTATCTACTTTATAAATTCAGGTCGTATCACGATCCCAGTCCGGAAAAGCTGCCTCTTGGGCTCAAAGTGTAAATACAGAAACTTTACAAAGAAAACCTTTTCCTGGTGTTTTAAATTCATTGCCTGTGTGGGAAACTAATCCACTGCGTTTTAGTCGTAATTATACAACGCTTAACCAGTCTTTCGATTTTGAGACGAGCTGTCGCTCTTGCGCACCATGGCAACTGCATTTAATACCTTTTTCGAGTAGGCAACAGCGCGTCTTGATTCCACCTAGCGAGAGATTAACCCGTAACTAACGAATCTGTAGCATCTTTAGTATCTGGAGCGTAATATACAAATTGTGTAGTAGAACAAAAATTACAAAAACTCAACAAAACCACATCATGTGATCCCTCATTGGAACGAGCTCGTTCCATCGAGGGGTCATATGATATGGTTTTGTTGAAATTTTGTTCAATAATTGGCAGAAAAAATTAAAATAACAAATTTTGATATCATGCGTTTTCTGTAAAGTGGTTAAAATCTGTTCGTAAATAGGCAAAATAATACACAATTTGTGGGCGAAAATGCGAACAATACCCATGAATTATAAGCTGCAGCATTCCAAAATTTCAAACTGATCACGTTACTTTCCGAGAATGGGTGCAAAACAACGTAATTCGACAAACTTCAAAGGGTAGTCATTCTACTCACTGTCTTTTCGCTCACACATTCCATGGAAAATCATTTGATGGACTTGTGATTGCTCCATTGTATTTGGTATCACAGAGGTAAATATTTTCCAATAGGCGACCATTATAACGTTTAAGCGAACAAAATTATGATCGCATCACTTTAATTTTGGCATTCAAATATCTTTGTCAAGTATAGCCCTTCAGATAACTTCTTCTGACCCGAAAACAGGGGGTCATGCAACAAATAACAGAGAAAACCTGACCGGAAGGAAAGTACCAGTCACGCGCACATATTTCTCTGGGAATTCCCAACAAAACCACACCAAAAGTCAATTGTATTTTTTCAGTCCAAAAGTCATCAAATCACCCTCTTTATTTATCTGGAATAACAATAATACAAGATGCCATTAGAATGTTTCAAATGTTTATTGAAACAATATATTTTCCCAAGGCTGCTTATTTTTAGAGATTGCATCATTTTCGAGTGTAACATTTCAAGGCGGGTAACTCCAATTCAAATATTTACTGCAGCGATACAATTTGCATTTATTGTATTAAATCGAACTAAAATAAATTTGAGTATTGCTGCGAAAAGCTTTTTCGAAAAATCGGGTAATATTTGTGAAACCCCTACTTACTGTCTATCAGTGGAGTGAATGGAGTTCAGATGTCCGTTGATGTTTTTCTTGAAAAGTTTTCCACATGCCTGGACCCTGCAATAGCGCGCTTCAATTCAAATTGTAGCGAGCAGTATAAAGCGAGCTCCTATTTCAAAATCGAAAGACCGTCTTAACAAATTATACAACGATGTCTGCAAAATCAGGAAAAAAAAAAAACTCATTCAAGATAGTATGTCACAGCATCAGAACTGTATTGACTTTCAAATTAGCATACATGTTCCCTTCTGACATGACACAATCAACAAAGAGAAAATAAATAAATAAATTTAAAAATTGAAGAAAACTCTATTAACTGTTTGTGTCCACAGCTTATTAACAGGAAGACTTATAGCTTTCGTTTTGTTCCATGAGGTCGGCATCCGGGATTCAGTGCTATCATCCGTTCTGGATTTTATAAACTGAAATAATTGTCAAGTAAACTCCCCATACCATTATTACATAGTGTTGAAACAAATTAATAACTCTCATTAATTATATATTTATACCTTGATTATTTATTTCACTATATATAAAAAGCCTATGACATAAATTTTAGCTTTACACACAAACCGTGGTGAACACGCCAGCAACGGGATTTCAGTGGTAAAAATTTACACCTACAGTGGAACTACATCCATGTTGACCTTTGGTGACTTCGACCTGAATGCGAACTTGTCTAAATTTATCGCACGTCGACTCGCGACGAGTGAAATGAAAGTGACAATTATTTATTACGTTTTTAAATGAGTTTTCTCCATAAAACACCAAAACATAACAAACATGCATCTCTTTCGGAGTTAACTACACCGATCGTGAAACTGGTCAATGCCTCCCTCCACTCTGGCGTCTTTCCAACAAGCATGAAACACGCTTTAGTAAAACCTCTTCTCAAAAAGCCAACACTTGACCCAGAGGTTCTGAAAAACTACCGACCGGTCTCTAATCTTCCATTCCTATCAAAGATTATTGAGTTTGCGGTGGTTTCTCATCTGAATTCTCATTTGGCAGCCCACGGCCTAGCCGAAGTTAACCAGTCTGCATACAGATCTAATTGCAGTACAGAAACAGCGCTTCTAAGGGTCCAAAATGATATTCCCCTATCCACGAGTAGGCACAACCTAACATGCCTTGTTTTGTTGGATTTAAGCGTCGCTTTTGACACCATAGACCATAACATACTTATTGAAAAACTGGCAGTGAGAATAGGCCTTACTGACCGAGCACTTAATTGGTTTTCGTCGTACCTTAATGGTCGCACACAGAGTGTCCTTATTGGCAATGAGTCGTCAGACAAGGTCTCACTAAGTTTTGGCGTCCCTCAAGGATCGGTGTTGGGTCCCCTACTGTACACTGTCTATGTCTTACCTCTCGGCGACATAATCCGAAGCCATGGCCTTGACTTTCATTTTTACGCAGTTGACACACAGCTGTATATTAGTGTTACTCACGCCTTTGAGCCTGAAGCATGCAGTAAGATTGAACTTAGTATTTCAGCCATCAAGGCGTGGATGACTAAAAGCTTCCTTAAATTGAACGATGACAAGACAGAAGTAGTATATATAGGTCTACCTCATCAACTTTCAAAAATATCCAAACTGTCTCTCAATATTTTGTTTTAATTCAATACCCTTTTTCTTTTAGGTTCTGTCGCTTATCGCCACGATATAGCGTCGCTTGCTGATGTGGCGTTG
This sequence comes from Pictodentalium vernedei, assembly GCA_031216915.1. NCBI lineage: Eukaryota > Metazoa > Mollusca > Scaphopoda > Dentaliida > Dentaliidae > Pictodentalium > Pictodentalium vernedei. The sequence continues at coordinate 191,608,420 of CM062296.1, read as the reverse complement.
GGCACCAATAAATGATAATAGTGATCCATGTATCAATGTATCTGTGGGAGAATGTATGTGTATGTGTGTATATGTATGTATGCAATTATTGTAAAGCCATTGAGCACCGTGTGTGGATTCTGGGTTTTAAAGTTATTATTATTAATTATTATTATTGTCTCGTGTTAAAAAGCACCCATAACTCGAAACAGTATGTTATTATGTTATGAAAATGAAAAAGGCCCTGATTCTTTTTCTACTTCGTTCCGGTGATAAAATTGACAGCGGGAGTACCCCTCACCGGTGCTCATGTGAACAAAAACAGACTCGCATGTGTGTACGTCTGCTGTTCAGTGAAATCGAGAAAAAATAGTAACGACTCTTAATAATCTGACGATCATGGTATAAATAAAATAAACCCAAAGTAGCTTGGTGTACCAAATGTTCACCACCCGTGGTGAACAGTTGGTACACTAAGCTACTGTTTGTATATTCTATATCTCTATATTTATTTTTTTCAGATAGATGTAAAAGTAAACCTTGGGACGGAAACCAGAGAAAATGCTGTTTTTCACCATAAATCGTACTTGGGATGAAGCCAAATAGTATAAAATGAGTTTTTATTTCATCGCCGAAAAGTGAGTGACTGATGATCTCCGTGAACTATGAACCATATCTTACAAGCGGAGTTCGGCTCACTGCAAACTAATCACTCTTTTTTATATGTTTTATCTGTCCAGTGAAATAAACCTGAAGAGGTTTGACGTTTTTTTTTCTCAACAGAATAGACTCATGGGAATGACTCAGACTCAATGTAGATAGAGTCTCGTCTTCACGTTTTGAGTTTCCCATCAGATTGAGGCATGTCTCCTTCTCAACAGCTATTACATGACTTCAGGATAAAAAGTAAAATAGCTAGAATACAGTTACCATCCCTTAATGTCAAAACGTTCTTCTCAAACCGAATACTAACATGAATCAGAAAGAGTAGTTTGGGTGTATATGCGTATTGGGGGGGGGGGGGGGGGGTGCTGAAATGTTTAATCCTTGCTCTCAAATCACGAACTCATTTATTAATCAGGCGTTAAAATACCTCCCTGCGTTTTCATTCGCATGAACACCTGCAACTGGAATCGGTTTTCAATTCCAAAATAATTTAGAATTTGAGAGTACTGTTACATACCTGTGGGTGCAACAAGTTCAGATTCCGTAGTAACAACAAACCTCATATTTACAAATTAGTGGCAGTGTACCCGAGCAGGTGTGCGTGGTGGGATCTCATCGGGTGATCTCATGTGGCGTCATAGTCTCGTGACCCAGTAACGCCATGTTTGTTTGAGATAGTAGCCCGCGTTAGCGGTCATTTATTACGTCATTAGCACGGTGATACCTGTTGTCGGCACGCATGCGCAACGCGTTTTGTTAGGGTGACACGTTTTTCCGTCGCCCATTTGGTATACCGGAGGTCGCCATCTTGGTTTCTATGGTGGTACGCGGCTGCTTTATGACTCAAAGTCCTCTAATAGGACAGTTGTGTATTCGATTGAATAGACTTTTTTCCGAGATCTGGTATTATGAGGGTATTATACACACCGAATGTCATTATCAGTGTGTTGTGGTACTTTGGGCAGTCGAGCGCGACGATATCCATGCCACTCGGACTGGATTGTTGGTTGTAAGGCCAAACAAATTGTACTCTCGTTCGAATCGTAGATTCAGTTCATTGGTAGTTGATGAACACACCCCTCCTGCAACTATGCACCTGGAACTTAATTAAGTACCCCCTGAAATGTTTCAGGACAGTGAAGTTGTTGTTACTGATTATTATGTTTTAATGATTGCTATGTCTTGCAGTACATTTCATAGGAGGCGCGGTGGCTCAGTGGGGAGAGGTACAGGCTTCAAGCCGAGAAGTCCTCGGTTCGAATCCCACCTGCGGCAGCCGTGTGGTGTCCATGGGCAAGACACTTCACCCCCACGTAGTGGCAGGGTGATGTTGTGTACTAAGGCGTACTGCACGTCGATGTTGCACCTATCTTTAACCAATGCTAACCCTTCTTGTGTGGAGTTAGTATGTTGGAGAGCCGACAGTTGCTCGCCTTTGCTCACCGTTGCTTGGTGGTTCTCTCTGGGTACTCCGGCTTCCCCCACCCGTAAAACTGTCGAGGTCATGATTAACCATTGTGCAGAAATATGTGACCACATACACCAATAAATAAGTACATTTCATCTAGTGAAACATGATGTTTCTGGTTGATAACGTAAACACATCCCCTCGTCTACGAGAAGCATGCTTCCCACGAGCGTCACAAAAAACACTATCAACCACATGCAATATCTTGGTATTAAACGAGAAAATTTGTCACTTATTTGACTCACAAATGTCGACATGGCAAGGAGGAGCCTGTCAGAGGCACTAAGATGGCGAATCGTTGGCATGCATGCAATAGGCATGTCATTCAACACTATTGGAAGGCTGCTTGGCTATAGTCATTCTGTCATCAGCAAACTTGTCCGAAAACATCAACAAACCATCGATATTAACGACCGACCAAGGCCTAGACAACCCCAAAATACCTCTCCTCGGGAAGATCGGAGTCTGGTATGCCTCATTAGGCGTCACCAATGGTCGCATGAGAATGTGGAGGCATAGAAATACTGTTTACGTCCCAGGAACATCAGACCTTCTGTTCCTTATGGTGGATTATCAGTAATGATCTGGGGATGATTGTGAAAAAATCCAACTGTTACTATTTGCAACTACAGTGTACGCAAAATCGAGCTTCATAAGTATGCATGATGTCAATCGGTACGAGATTTCTATAGTACGTCGTTTACTTATCGTAATAAAAAAAATCCTAGAAATGCATTTCAAGAAAATCAGATCATGCAAAATCGTTATCCTGAGTTAATTCCATCATTCACAGTTACAGAATGATGAAACATCGAAAAATGATCATTCCTGCATAAGATTTGATTTAATGTTAGGGCAGTGTGATTTGTTTAGCACATATTCAATTCCCAGAATAATACCAAATAATAATAATCTGATAATTCTATCATAAATGTGTTGGTATTTCAGTTACTAGAATTAATTTTATGCCCCATTTTATGGCTTCATTTTCCAAATGTTTCTCGGTAGTGAATTTCCAGCTAGAGGGAGGGACCAGGCTCAAAGAGGTACAGCTTTCGCTCGACAGTGAAGGGGTTAATAGCAGCAAATGTTCACCAGATTTGAGGATCTATTCCCGCTCTGATAGAGCAGTGGGGATTGTCACAATATGGGATATTCGTATCAGGTATATGGGCTCAACTGTTGTGGACAGTAATATATATTTTAAATAGTTGGATTCAAGTTTTCTTCACTTATAGATTTCATTATACAAGAAAAAACTGCCTTTATTCTGATTTGTATGTACATTTATTACACTCCTGTTATATGAAATCCTCATCCACATCAACACTAAATCATGCGGAAAATCAAAGTCTGTTCCGCACATATGTGCAGAACGGAAATCGTTGACGGACTATTTTTAAATAGAAGCGAAATTTCACTTGAATTTTCTACAAATCAGTACGCCGCAATTACAATTTGAATCGCTAGCGAAAGCTAAAAATCGTCCCATAGCTGAGTTCCTATGTGTTCTATGTGTCTGTATGCATAGAACACATTGGAACTCAAGGGTCGAAATAGTAACACGGGTTTCCCTCGCAAATTTGGTTGGCGATAAAATGTGTTATTTTTGTTGATAGTTGTCAAATGAATTGCTGATTGTCCCATTAATAACTGTTTTTATAGAGGTGAAGACTGTGCCATCGCGGAAGTGGGCAGTTCTCGTTCTGTCGTGGTTATGCCTTACATTCTAAGCGGCCTCTCGTTCTATCCTTCCCCGCTGGCACTCTTGCCATATCGATTAACCCATTCAGGCGCGTTTGTCATTCTGTGTATTTCTACCTCCTCCCGAGTCACAGTGTTGTCGTGCGGCTTGATGCAGTGGGTACGCCGACAAAAAATGTCCATGGGTAAAATACTGAGGGGCATTTTGTCCATGATTCGATGCAGTGTACAACAATAACTGGTACAAAACTGTCAATGACATATGCTACACGTTATTTAGTTTGGCCTAGCTGTTCGTTGTTTGTTCATTGTGACACGAGAACTTCACGCTTCAAAACACAGAGTACCACAACACATGGATAATGACATTCTACCGTATAATACCTCTATAATACCCACTTTCGGAAAACGTCGAATGGGTGTATATCTAATTACAAATAACAACCCGATAACTACGCAAAAACGACTAATTAAATGGTGCGGGGATGTGTTATATGAATGAGTTACATTGAACTAAAGTACTTTTCCCCCAAATCAACAAAAGCAACCAGAAAATCACCGAAACGGACTTGGGCAAGCCCCCAACTTGAGTTTATAATAGTATCACGTAGGGTTATAGCAGTGTGTGTGTGTGGAGAGAGGGGGGGGGGGGGGGGGTTCTACTGTATAAGAGTACTTTTGCTAGTTCGGATGTTCCCCAAATCCTTGGCCACTTTCTAGAATTACCCAAATAGGCCCGGCATCTAATTTACTGGTTTGAATACCTTCGGAGTCCTCTGTCGCCCTCTGTGTATCTATGATATTGTTTCTGTCCCTATTTTTGGCTCCGACGTATACTCCTGTACAGTAGAAGTGTCTATCTGTTGGAATAGTTTTAGCTTTCTATTTTAGCTTTCCTGGTCTGCTTAACTAGTTTTAACCCTATTGCGGGTTCCCATGTTCTTGTTCCTAAGAGCATGAGTCATGTTTACTTTATTCGGATCATCAACCCGGATCACCATACTGCAACTAACTAACCAATCAGATCACTCCATCCATCTAAGACCCATCCATTGTCACACCATTACGAATAGGTCCAAGCGTCAATCGAGCGAGCATTGAGTGATTGACAAAACCGTACTACATGATGGACTTTACAGGTCGCATGTACAAAACAAGAAAAAGGATAAGGCTCTTGAACGGACTGGTGAGTATCAGTCAATTAGAGTGAACACAAATGCGAGACATTTTCTGTAATAGTTACCAATCGAGTTGGAGGTATTTTATGAATTTGAACAACCTGTCCCGTGCATAATGTTAATTTGTTTATACACACCAATAAATGATGACATTAACGTTTTTCCGTATTTATCTGCCCAATTGATCTATTAGACTGATTGTCCGTTTTGTGGTGACATACTGATTATATTATCTGTCTGTGTCTTTGCGATCAGTTGTGGCTAAACATCCTTCTGTTCGATCTTGCGGTATTCTCTCTATTTTCTTCCTCCCTCTGTCTATCTTTCTCTTTTTTTCTCACATTCGTTTTTTTTCCTTTCTTTCTCTTGCCCCATATGATTTGCCAATAGAAGAATGGGGTGCTGGGATATTCATTCATGGCTTGGAAAAAGTGAGGCATTTCTTTTCTCTTGTTGAAAAATTATTATAGTAATGTAGACTCAAGAAATGACCGAGAGGATAAGAAAGGCTTTCGGTTCATCGTAGAATGATTGGGTGCACCCTTTATATTGTATATTTTCTTTTATCATTTTCATTTCAGGAGAATATAGATTAGGCCCGATGCTAATGAGCCCATCGGTGCCACCCATCCGCCACACATATGAAGCCTTTCAAATTTGGGAGAGGATGTTCGTAATTGTAATTTATTTTTTCTCATTATATTGGACAGCTTCTGTTCGTTTTCGTGAAATTTGACGCCTCTAAAATAAATTTCATTTTCCTCGAGAAGAAATCCTCGAGCTGTGGGTTTTTGACCACGTACAAGTATTATTTGGTCCACTCCTACCCATTGCATGAGTCATTTCCTTTGTGAAATTATGTCTTATTAAACAGGCCCGGTAAAGTGGGCTCGTGTGTTCAAAGGATAAAAGTGTATTTGAACGCTAATTTGACTCAGATACATTGGTCTATTTTGGTTCATGGATTCATGGTACAACTGGTGGAAATATAAGAGGTTGGTGTGGGGTAACTAACTTTCAATGTTGGTTTCTCACAGCATGCGTGGTTTTGATATGCCAATCCCGATTTTTGTATTAACCGGGACTACATGTGTTCCCCCCCCCCCCCACAAAGAAATAAACAAGACCTCCTACGTTTTGACCTATAATCCCTCCTGAATATTATTCCAGCTGCACCTTCAAGACATTCCTCCAGGAAAGGGATGCCTAAATGATATAGCTGTAATATTTTATCAGTCTGTGTATAAGCCATTACAATTTGGACAAATCAGACTTACACCCCACCCCAAATGACCATCCTCGGGACGCCCCAAGAAGTTTTATGACCGAGGCATATCATGAATATCGAAGTTTGAGTCGGGAAAGCTATTAAGGCGGCATATCTCTAACGCTGGTGGAGCTGAAGGGAGTACATTTTTCAAAAATACATCCCGAGGAGGCCCAGGTCTAGGCCCCACCTAGCAGAAATTTTGGAAACTTTACCCGAAATGGCGCAATTTTGAGGATCGAAAGAACGTCAAGCATGGTTTGCCATTTGTAATTTCACTAGTTGACGTCCCAGGTAAATTACAGAATTTAGAATATTTAAGGGGCAGTGGGGATTGGGGAAAGGCCCCCTCCACCACCCAAGATGGCTACGCCACTATTATGTGGCTTTTGCCGTAGAAGTAGGCCCCACAATTTATTTTTAAGCAACAATTTTTATTCCCCCTTCCACAGCCACCCTCAAACGAAGCAGATTATAGTCTATCTATTTAATCCCCTTTAATCGGAAACTCCTTATCATCTGAATTAAAAGTTTCATTTGACTATATATGTAGATAGAGGGGTGGGAAATTCGGATTAAACTATTCCGTTTTGCGTCGATCGTGCTTGTGTCTTATGTATTCGTCAAACTTCAAAGAGTGTCAAGAGCCTATTTAAGGAATAGTGCATGGCTTGGAGTTGACTACGCCCATATAGTGCCCAGTGAGGTGGTGTAGTTCCCGCCGCGAAGTGGAGGGAACTACACCACCTCACTGGGCACTATATGGGCGTAGTCAACGACAAGGCATGCACTAATCCTTATATTATATCGAACACCCATCAAGAAAAAAATCAATCCGATTTGTTAATCTATTACCAAGGTAGCAGCCTTACCAACCAGCGTTATATAGAAAAAGATACCATGTAGTTTTTAAGAAACATTTTCTTCTTCCAAAACACGGATAACGTGGCTAATTAATATGAACAGAAGATAGATTTGAATCGGTCGGCAAGGGTAAACAAAACATTTCCCCCAAACGGAACTCTGTATTCTAGAATCACGCAACTCGCGAATGAAAACTAAAATTTTCGAAATTTTACAACGCAGTTTGATAATTTCCACACATTTGTCACACATGTACATTACCGAATGGGTCAGTACGGGATACAAACTCCGAAGATTCAACTGAATTCCATTATTTATTCGTTTACTGCCCAAAACATAATTAAATAGCGAAATAATATGAGCAGCGAAACAAACAATTTTTCATATCCGGACGCGTTCTCATGAAAGTTGGACCCAGGTATGAATCATTCTCTTCGAAACGAGATATGGATCATCTTCTCAAGGAATAAAATGAACGCCTCGAAAAATGTGACTTCAACAATGGAAAAGCGATACATTTTCCCACAAAGATTTCTGTCCGGGTCGTTTTGTGGATGTTGTGCCTCTGTGAATCGATATTTAAATTTAGCCTGATTAGTTTTATTCGCCCAGTGTGAAAAGAAAACTGATATATAGTGTGCTAAAAATAGAAAACGTGCACTGCCTGGGTGTAGTGCCTGGTCAGTTCTGTGGATGCAAACTACACGAAATAGGGTATCATCTTTCAGCCAATCAGAATGGAAGAAAGTCACGTGAGATATAATATAACCCCATAGTTATTATCGTTCACCGTATAGAATATTTGTTGCGCATTCGCTTCGTGATATGAAGGTTGAGAGCTCTGTATTTGTTAGCGTTTTGATGAACAACATGCTTCAGGTGATTATTGGAAATCTCTCAACCGGACATAAAATAAGTACTGGACTGAAACTTTTGCTGCTTTGTGAGTTACATGATCTTTGATCGATGTAAATTCAAATTTAGTACACGGAATATATGCAAACACCAGTGTATTATTTAACACATTCCACTTCACCTGATTCCTTGTTCTAGGGGTAAAGTTGTTGAGTTCCAGAGAAGGAGGACCCGGGTTCAATTCCCCACCGAGGCATGCAACTAAAAATAGAAAGGCTACTTGGCCAAATCAATCATACAAGTTTTTGAAACCCATGTTACACAAAATAAGATAGGATAAACAAAAACAAAACATAATCAATACATATTTGAATTCAGTGAAAAAAGAATTTTGAATAATCTAACCTATATGTGCCAATCCAAAAAGAAGAAAATGATAAGAGTAACTCCCACGTCTAAACACCTGACTCCTCCATCAAGTGCTACAATGGCACCACCCTTATGTCATTATTTCATATTTTGCATTGGAAATCAAACTCGTCCATTTGACATGAGAAAGTTTCACACTAAAGTCTTCATTTTGGGTTAGTTCATTTTGACAGAGAAGGTGTATAGTCAAGCTCAATCCAGAGCTGAGATCCGATAACAGAGATGATTCTAGCTGACAGAACTGCGTAGTGGTAACGCAGTCTCTTTGGGATAGGAACATTGAGAGTTTGAATCTTGTTTTTTCGAATTTGCGTTTTGGTGAACAAAATGTTTTATGCACTTATTGGAAAGGTACCAACGGGACAGAGAATGAAAGGTGGATTATACTTTTGTTGCTTTGTTAATTAAATGATCTTTGCACGATATAATTTCAAGTTTGGTTTCTTCTGTAAGCAAATAGAGTATTATATAACACCTTTTCGTGGACGTGATTCCTTGGTCTGGGTGTAAATTAGTTTTTAGGACTCGGGTTCAGTTAAACACCGAGACATTTAACTGAAAAGGGAAAGGTTAAATGGCTTATCAATCCACCAGCTTTTAAAACCCTAGCTGCACTCCAGCAAAAAAATGAAATTAAATAGAAAATAAAATAAACAAAAACAAAACTTCATAATTGTTTTAGTCGGGCAGCTAGGTACACCCCATTTGCCACACCCCACACACAGGATCAATCGATACCGGGCCCCATTGGATGGACTTAATGGTGGATCTTGGAAGTGACGTCATGTCTCGTGACTCTATTACAACATGTTTAGTAGTCCTGGTATCCCGCGTGAGCGGCCATCCTGTAACGTCATTCCCATATTGATACGCGGTCGTAGTGAGCATGCACTGTGCGTGCTGTTAGGGTGACACGTGTTTCCGTCGTACATTTTATACCCTGGAGGCCGTCCACTTGGTTTCTATGGTAGCACATGGTTGCTAGGTGACCCAAAACCCTACGGTAGGGTAGGGGTATGTTTGGAGGTCTGTTCGGAGAATAGGTCTAAATCTAATTACCACAAACAACCCGACAATCCCTCCAAACCACCCATAACTACCGAAACAGACTTTATTTTGTTTAGTTTTCCCTATTTGGGCTTATACTAGTAGCACGTTGTGGTATAGGACCGATAGGTCGCCTGGGGGTAAGTTCGATTGAACTGGAGTAGTTTGCTGGTTCGGATACTTCCTATTTGTCTAGTTCGAATTTCTTTGAAATCCTCGTTTTCTATTTGGTGCCGCCATAATACGGTCCCACCACAACCGAGAATAATTTTCTTAGACGGCAACACATTTTAGATCAGTTTTTTTTCAGGATATATTTCAAGAATTTCAATAACATATCTGATAGGAAACGCTAGCATTTAAACATTCCAGAAAAAAACATAAATTGACGTTCTTTTGAATACAAAGTCAGTGTCTTGCTTTTATGACCCATTACCCAGCGCAGACGATAGAAAAGATGTTATTTTAATTATTTTGTTTTATCACAATTTCAAGAAAACCATATCATGTAACCCCTAATTGAAGCGAGCTCGGCGAACTGATCAGTCTGTACATGTAGATTACTTTCACGGACGATGTCGATTTGTTAGGTAAATGGATAAACTTCAAGAGGACAGTGTGTGAAGTTTCAAAGCTGTATCTTTGAAAGAACGAAGCAGTGCTGTTCATAAAATAAAAAAATACCAGGCTCCTAAGGCTAAGAGACTTATAAAATACCAAAATATCATTAGAAAAAATTACGTGTTTTTTTAAATATTTTTTGTTGTCCGATGAAGCCACAGGTGAGTTTATCAACTATGAGAATGTCCTAGAATGGCAACATATTTTTAGATATTCTTTTCTTGTGGAGATTACATTAAAAAAAATTCCAAAGGATATCTTCTAAGAATCGCTGGTAGTTAAACCCTCCTGGAAAAAAACCGTTAATTTGACTTTCTTTACGATAAAGGTAGAAAGTTTGAAAATAATGTCTGGGTACTGTTTTTCAAATTCAAGCAGATAATGTATGAAGTTTTAAAGCGGTGTCCTCAACAAGTATTGAACGGCGGTGTTCACCAAATTAGCTTTTGTAGTAGAAAATGTAAAATTTTGACTAAAAACAAAATGACGTGAAAACGGGTTATTCCTGTTCACCCCGTCCACTAATTTTAATTAACACCTGGGTGAAGGTTATAGTCCGTATCAAAGCAGAGAGCTTATGTGTCATCTCCGGGTTTAACTGATGAGTTGATTTATCAAAACAGAGAGCTTGTGGGGACATCACGAAACAGAAATGTGGAGCCATTACGATTCATTTGAAACCAGAGTAACTTATTATATAGAAAACTGGCATTGGAAGCTGCTGCTGGTGTGAGCTGGGTCGCGTCTTAACATATACAGGATGACAGGTTTTTTGAAAAGAGAATAGGCTTACCAGGAAGCAACCATACTACAACTTACTGCTGGTGGAAAATTGATAAACAGGAAGAAGTACCGAAAAGTGGATTGCTCCATCCGACATTTCCAACGTCTTCTTCAGGAGGGTAATATTAGCCTCCTACAGTATTTAGATTCTCTGTCCCACAGCACCGGATTTTAATTTAAGATTTTAATTTAATTTTCTTTTAATTATTAACCATTTGAACTCGTAAGACTGATTTTTTTGTCCATAATTTCGTTACATTTTTGTCTTATTATAAGAGGTCGAAACATGGAGGATTGATGATAAAATAATAACTGCAGTTTGCAGCCAGTCGGCTGCAGACTGCAGTTATTAGTTTATCCTCCCTGTATATCGATATTGGACTGACCCATCCCACAATAAATGTGCACAAAGGCGATACCATTCCAGGAAACGAGGGTTTAAAGGGTTAATGTTATTTATTCTTATTATCAATATTATGTTATCCATTATTATTATTATTATTATTATTATTATTGTTATTACTATTATTATTATTATTATTATTATTATTATTATTATTATTATTATTATTGTTATTATGTGTTTTTATATGATAAATAATTATGAGATCACTATTATGAACTTATTATTATTATCTTCGTCATTATTTGTGAATGAGATAATGTGTATTTATATAATAAATAATTATGAGATCATGAAATAATGTATATTTATATGATAAATAATTTATAAATTATGAATTTTTTATTCATTCTTGTCGTTTTTCTACTCACTCAGCCCCCTAATTTGCAATTAAATTCCCAACTGAACAAACCACAAATTTGAAGAAAACTATAGTCGGCTTTTGTTTGATCAAGAAAAGTTTCACACTTCTCCAGAATATTAGCGGTTGGGTAGACTCCGTAAAAACATCGAAAATGGCGTTAAATAAAAAGTAACGGTGTTACTAAAATTAGGTGACATATACAGTACCAGCATCCTTATATACATATACAATACCAGCATCACCCAGACTCACCCTTAAGCTTCCGGTGTGGACATCTATCGATGGTCCGAGTCGGGTGGGGGTGGGGGTGGGGGGCATGTTTGCACCATCTGTGTGAGAGTGGCCCCTGGGGCACTGAAAGTACCATGTTCATTGGAGTTGATACGCTGGAAACCATATCAATCCGTGCATTGGTGGTCTATGTACAGCAGTGTTCGCATCCGTGCAGAACTTTGTGACCCGCTAACCCTCATGTGAGTGTGGGTGATATTTTTAGATAATGCTGTACGGAAACACCCGTGTAGTGTGTTTAGATAGTGTGGGTCGAAATCGTGATATCAAGACAGTGTTGTTGAATGCGAGACCGGAAAACTCAGTTTTAGTCAGCGGAATGGTTCCCCTTGATATACATGGAAGAGTGAAATCGTTCATTTTGCAATGACATTGTTTAATTTGCTGGGATTACAAGGGTGATCCTGTGAGGATTATGAGGCAGTTAGATTTTCTGGTAGGTCTCAAAGGACATAACACCAACCAAGCTCGCCCTCAAGATTTCGGTGTAGACATCTTGAGTACAGCCGCCGTGGACTGGTCACTTTCCAAACACTAATTATAGTAAGGCCCAGTGCTTCATTAATTACAATTTTGCTGATGATTTTTTTTACTATTAAACGCATCACTGCCCACGCGTGGATTATGTAGATGGGCCGCGGGGGCTTTACCTGTGTGAACATGGGGTGGGGGCATCGAAAAAGGCATTACCATGGAGTTGATACGTTCCAGGACGGTGTCGATTCGCGTGTTGGTGGTCCATGTACTGTGATGTTTATCGGACGCACTTTAAATTTTAGACAGTGACAGCCGATGGCGTTACTGCCCAGTTGGGGTATAATGGTTGTTTATTATTTCCTAGGGCGGCAACATCTTTTAGATATTGTTTTTACCGGAGAGTAAATTTGAAAAATGTCGAGAAGGAGGTGGTGTTTTGCTTGACACTTGAACGGATATTAAAAGATGAGGAGAAAACCCTGTAAATTTAAGATTGTTTTGGATAGAGGTAGAAATTTGAAACATAGCTCATATAACTACAAGTACGAATGATTGCAAAAAGATTAAAAAAATATTTCACTGTAGGGTAAACTCAAACTCATACCATATGTTAGACATATTACCATGGCAAGTAATAAGGTATCGTACTTGCTTTTATCCCTTTAGTTTAAACATTATTTATTTCAAGAGTACATATAAAAAAAAGTTGTTACATACATTAATGTGGATTCGGCAGTAAGCTATAAGCTTATACAAGGCCGTTTCCAGACAGAACAAGATTACAAAGAGTTGCATGTACTAGTGCAATGGCAGGTATGATTAATTTTAGCACTTAGTTTAAACGGTGCTTGTATACATTACACAAGCATAAGGTATATAAATCGGTAGTGGAGACCACACGTCGTCTTCAGAAGGCCCCTGCCTCTCGTACATCGTGTTAACTCAGTGCCCGACGCGAATGGAATACGCTATAGTTGCACAGACTTCATAAACAACATGACATTCTTATTTTCAGCTCAAAAAACGCAGCTCCTGACCTCCCACTGCAACGAGCTCACCCCAGTGCAGCGACACTAACCGTATTTCCGGGACCAAATTTATAATTTATAATAAAATGGAATGAAAGCCTTTGCCCATAGGACAGACCAGTGTTGGCCATCACCGGAGGCAGAAGCGGGGACCCCCGGGAGACGACATGTACGAATATCTAAACTACAAGGTGTAGAAGATAAGAACGGTTTGAAAAAACAAAGCAAATCTCGGTCAGCTTGAACACGTGATGCATTAATACATACCAGGGAAGCGTAAATATAGGTTATTTTATTCAGTTCGTTTAGTGAACACAGGCTGTGGATACAGTCTATGTGGAGTTGAGCTGCAGGGAAAGTTGAATGGTGTGGATGGGTATATTCGTTCCATCGAGTTGATTTGGTAATAATACTTATTAAGTTATATTAGGTGAATTAATAGTGTATTAGGAATTGATTATTGAAATCACTTACTTGATAATATAAAGTCGTGCACCACGTCAAAGGCGAGGCGGTTGTTTTCATTGTTAAAAAATTCTGAGCCGAAAAGAAGTGTAGTTATGTCCGCTCCAAATGGAAGAAGGTTAATTGTATAATTACGAGCGTCTGTGAAAATTGGACAATGCAACAGAAAATGTTCGGGAGTCTCTTGCTCGCCACACTGGCACAAGGGGTTTGGTGATAAATGATTGACATATAAGTGCGAATTGAGGTTACTACACTCCAGTCGTAACCTGCAATGATATATTTGAGCTGAGCGTGATTACGCCTTACTATAGAACATTGGAGGTCGTTGATTATCACCGTTCAGGAAAGTCCTAAAACTGGTCAATGACGAGTTCTCGCGGACAGGCAGGGGTAGGTTATTCCATTCGTCAGTAACGCTAGGGATGAACGACGACTTGTACAATTCTGTCCGACAAAAGGGTACGCGGTGGTTTTAACTTGATCGGAGATTGAGTGATGGATTGGTTGAAGAATCAAGTGGGGAACTTTATTGGAAATGTGAGGAGGTACCATGCGATGAAAAACTGCATTAACTTGTGTTTGCGACGTCTTTCCTGCAATATGTCCCATCGCGTTTCAAAATAAAGTAAGGACTTACTAGCACTAATGGTTGCCCCCGTAATGATACTCGCCGCTGCAATCTGTATTTTTTCCAGTTCCGCCAATTTGGTTGCAGAGCAGTTATCCCAAACGGTATCCGCGTATTCGAGAAGAGGCCTAATAAAGGCGAAATATATTTTTTTCTAGCACACTTCGGTCTAAATTAAATTTGTGTCTCCTCAGTAAGTCCATGCGGGACCAGGCTTTAGAACAAATATGGTCGATATGGTCGTTCCATGTACAGGTGCTATTTAGTATGACTCCTAGGTGTTTATGGTTAGAAACTTCGGATATCTGAGACCCGCTCAAGAATAAGGGTGGCTGGATGGGATTGCTTTTGCGTGATATTAGCATACTCTCTGTTTTGTTTGGATTGAACTCCACCAACCATGTTTTAGCCCAGTGTTCAATTGTTGCCAGATCATGGTTGATTAACGTCGAGGCTTGATCAGGATTCTCTATAACTAGATATAAGGAAGTATCGTCTGCAAAGAGGCGTATGCTGCTCAGTAGGTCTTTGGTTATGTCGTTAATGTATATAAGGAACAACAAGGGCCCGAGGATCGACCCTTGTGGTACACCGGCATTGATTGTTCTCTACGAAGAGGTCTCCGACGATATCACGACTCGTTGCAATCTATCGGCAAGATACGATTTAATGAACAGCAGAAGTTCACCCGAGAAGCCTATACTCTACAGCTTGTAAATAAGGCCAGCATGCCATACTTTGTCAAAAGACTTCCTGACATCACAGAAGACCACCCTAACTTTTTTGCCTTCATCAAGGGCGTGACACAATTCATCGTATATGCCAGTTGGAGAACGGTTGAGTCACCGGGTGTAAAACCTGACTGAAATTGACTGAGAACATTGTTGTCGATTAGGAACTCCCACAATCGTTTGAAAACACATTTCCTGAGTATTTTACCAACGCAACTGATCAGAGATATTGGGCGATAGTTAGTAACAGAATTGGAGGGTTGTTTTTTCAAGATTGGGGAGACGTTTGCTTTTTTCCACAGTGTCGGAAAGTACGAGTTATTCATTAATATATTAAATAAGGTTGAGAGTGGCTCACATAAGGAGGATTTACATTCTTTAAGGAGACGCGGGCTTATTAGATCGGGACCGGACGCCTTTGATACTTTTATCGACTTCATTGCAGAATACACTTCACTACAATGTAGAGTAATAGAATCAATACTTTCGGAAACATGGGTAGGTGCGTCTGGCAGGGAAGCATTCTAGTCGTCAACTGTTGAAATAGAACTAAAATATTCATTGAACGCTTCATCTTTCTCAACACTTGAGGAATATATTTTGTTTGAGTGGACGAGAGTGGGAATTCCTGCTGCGTTATTACTGCCGATAAATGTTTTCAGTGTCTTCCACCATCTAGATGGTGGTGTTTCAGTACTTCTTAGAGTGGACTGGACTTTGGACAAGTATATCGCTTTAGCCTTCCTAATAGTCGATACAACTGCATTCCGTTTCAGTTTATATTTTGCCCAGGCATGTGGAACATCGGTCCGTTTAGCAATGCGATACAGACGTTTTCTCTGTCTAATAAGTAATCTTATTTCGTTGTGCATCCATTTTGGTTGGTCTATTCGCGTGGTAATAAATTTGTTGGGTATGTGGATTGATGCAGTATCGAGTATTTTGTCGGTAAAATTAGAAACTATAGCATCGAGACATGGATTATCAAAGAGAGTATTCCAGTAGAAGTTAGAGAAAGCCTCATTCAACGCTTCATAATTACCCTGGGAGTAGAGCCATATTCTCCTCTTAAATGAGAGAGGTGGTGGTTTTAAGAATTCGACTTCGAGTGAAATTGGACAATGGTAGCGGATCATGTCGGGGACTATCGGTTCCTGGACCTCACAAGTTTTCATATTGATTGTGTCACTAAGCGCAAATAGATCTAACAATGAAGCCGACGACTCGGTAAAACAAGTTGGCTCACGCACGACTTGTCTTAAATTAAAATACTGTAATATCTCTGATATCTCTCCCTTTACCCAACGTAACGGCCAAAACCGACCAGCACTGTTCTCAAAAATCGCCAATTAATTTTCATTATTTTTTTCATTTTTTGTTTCAAAAACATAGGTTATGACCCCTCATTGGAACGAGCTCGTCGAGCTCGTTCCAATGAGGGATCATAACCTATATTTTTGAGACAAAAAATGAAAAAAATTAGTTATTCAAGAATTGTTTTGACAAGTGTCGTCTGTTTTTCATGTTAGGTAAAGGGTTAAATGTGCTGATACAGCTAGTGCCAGGGCTAAATTGAAAAAAATAGACGATGCAAAGTAACGCCGTTTGTTTCAACCACTCATTTCCATAAAAAAAGAACAATAAAAAGAAGAATATTACTCTCTTCGAGAAAGGTTTAGTAAAAGAAACCAAACATTGCGATAAAATATGTAGATTTATTATAATATTCAGTTTACATTCATTAAAATTATGAAAATTGGGAATAGTTCACGGATGTATAAAATTGGGGAAGCGGATAAATTATATATCGGCTAAAATGAAAAGCGCGAAGTATCGCCGTTTGTCACAAACACAAATTTCTGTAGAAAAAAAAACGAGGAAAAAATATCTTTCGAAGAAGGTTCAGCAGACCAAAACCAAATTTTTAGAATATTTTTCGATAACATTATTAGTTATTTCCAAATGAAACAAAATACTGCGTTTAAATTGGCTGAAAGGTACGGTCTAACTTGCAATCCACAGTAGCGTTTTTTTACACCGTGGTTTTAACGACTGTTTCAAAAACAAGAATACACAACAGCAGGCCGTATGGCTAAAAACTATCCATTTTTTAATTATTAATTCATACCTTCTGCTCGGTTATGTTAGAACAAAAATAAAAGTACAGGAAATTTAATATTTATGTGCAATAAAATATTACAGATGTGGATGTCATTGGAAATGGCTTATTGAGCCAGTTCTAATGACATCCATATTTGTCTGGTTTTATTAAGAAACTTACAAAGTACAAATTTTCTGTCAGTTTTTTCCCACAATGTTGGTTAAAGTATTAAGTACACCAAAATTCTTGAAAATAAATTCTTTATATTTGTGTATTCCAGAGTGTATGTGAGTTTACACCGGTCTGGGAACACATACGGCTTCGCCTCAGGGTGTATGAGTTCACAAAGAATAACTAATATTATTACCCTTTTAAACTTATACAAGCTTCCAGATTGGTCAGTAACCAATGCCCCCAGTGCGGTACATTTAACTCTAATGGGGTGTATGAGGTTCAACGGGGTATATGAGAATATCACGTGACATCTAAACGGGGTGTACGGCCATTCTGTTGTACACTTTGTCGATTTCCCTTTCACTCATCGCCTCAAACAGTTTCTTTAACAATAATAAACATTCAGACTCACAACCAAAAATGAGAACAATATTGTTTCACGAGAATATTCCGAAAACTTGAAACAAACACGTGTACATGCCCCCAACATCCTAATCGCGATTGTACTGTCGAGAAGAGCGATTCTTTTGTGATGTTGCTAAACTACAGATCGATGCGGTTTCTAAAAACATGAAATCTCGTTATATGAATTGTCTCTTCCGTGAAACTTATTAAAGCACTTGTACGAATTTGAATATAGTTTCCTCGAGTCCCCAAGACGCACAATGCACCACTGCATGTATCGAATAAAAAACTAATTATCAACTTGTGCTCCACAAGAATAAAGTCGCGTCATTTCCCAATGTCCTTCAATTGAAGGCTCCCAAATGTTTGAGTTCAATCGAAGGGACATAACTCCAAATCAAATAAAAATATTTCGCCTGCTTGTCCAAATCATTTTTTTTTCAGCAGAAATAGACTGTTGCAGTTTACCGGTTGACATGTTCAAGTTGTTTCAGGCTTCAACTATTCCTTTCCAGTTTACTGGTTAGCATTTTTAAATTGTTTTAGGTTTCAACTATTCCTTTCCGAAGTTTTATCGTTCTTGTTGAATAATAAAGAAACATATGTTTCTTTCTGTTTTTTTTAATTTTTTATCAAGGTTTTCTTCACTGGAATGCCGTTTGTGGATTATATAACCCTTTACCTAACATGAAAAGCAGACGACACTTGCAAAAAAAAAATCTTGAATAACTAAATTTTTTCATTTTTTGTCTCAAAAACATAGGTTATGACCCCTCGTTGAAACGAGCTCGACGAGCTCGTTCCAACGAGGGGTCATAACCTATGTTTTTGAGACAAAAAATGAAAATATTTTGAAAATTAATTGGCGATTTTTTAGAATAGCGCTGGCCGGTTTTGGCCGTTACGTTGGGTAAAGGGACAACAAAACAAAACTCGACACACTGAGGGCAGGGTAATAAATTCGTCATACGGTGTTTCAGGAGGTTGTACGGGACTGTACTACTCTTCTGAGATTCGTATTTCCTTCAGCTTTCATCCTCAGGAAATATAGAGTTCAGAAGGGTAGAACAGTCCCGTGCAACCTACAGAAACATCGTATAACTAATGTTATCCATGTGTCTTCCAGGGCCATGTGTCTGAGACGCAGCCGAAAGGTGTGCGAGTTCCCAGACCGGTGTAAATTCCTATTCATCCCAAAAGACACAAGGATAACGGATTTATGTCCAAATCCTTTCGTTATGTTAACCCTACAGCAAATATAGCTTTCAAAAACAACACCTCATAAACTCATAAAAAGTTGGCATTAAAACTTGCACTTTGAACTGATTTCCTTACTAAAAGTTAGTGACAGAGAGTTTCAGCAACCATCCCCACCCCCGCACTCTCCCACCCCCCAACCCATCCCACCTTCCAAGCACTTCGTGTCAGGATAGGCCTATTCATTTACTTACTACATGCTGGTGACTAACGGGAATAAAATAAGAAATTAAAGACAGAAAGATTTAATTTCATTTGCAAATAAGTAAATTTATTATATAACATTCAGTTTCCATATAAGAGTTACAGATTTCTAAGGAAGAGTATAACATTATCATTTCTATCCGAATGTTTTTGTACTGAATGTTTTGCCAACTATCCTACTGGAGAAAACATGATATTGCTTTTTAAATCTATTTTGTGGGCCACGACAACTCCATTCCTAACCTATTTTGATATCGTACATAGAATTCTGAACCAACGATTGAGAGTCATGTAATCCGAATATTGGAAGTCAGGATTTGAAATCTACTTGGGAAATGTTGATATGTACACACACACGGATTTGGAGTGTGATCACGAGTCTTGTTATTATCCATCTGTCCTTAGTGTATCATCCTTACCCAATTATCGACGCCCGTGAGGTACTGACATAGCATAAAGAAGTTAGCCATTTGTTTAACCCCTAACACTGTTGAGTGCAACAGATTTATCTCCAATCGCTCTGTTTTTCTCTTTTTTAATTATGAATTTAACCAATTTTATTACATACAAAACGATAGATTATCAAAAAAGTTGCGGAAATATAGAAATCGTATCCCCCACTGTGATGATATAGAAACTTTCACTATCAATCAAAATGGCAGCTTTCATAGCATTACTTAGAGAGGAAAACTAGTCAAATTATCACTGGAAATTATCAATTTGTTCTAAAAACGTATAATGAAAAGAAAATCTAGTGGTTTTGGGTGGATACCGATCATTTCCAGCAATAATTCAACACGTATTCACCTTGAATTGATGCATGAAACCCGGCAGCTGAATCAGATCGAATGACGCAACCTGTTCCGAGTATCGATCAAATCACTTCCGCGTATTAATGCGCATCAGCTGTTTACTTTCATACATCAATTCAATTATCATTAGGAATGATCAGATTCTTATAAAAAGCGTATAATAAAAAGAAAATCTAGGGTTTTTGAGTGGATACCGAAAATTATCTCACTCTTGACATAGAGAAATATGGCTATTTTCGCTCGCGCAAGCCTTCGTGAAAAATAAACATTTGTCTCGGTCACCCACTCAAAACACTAGATGTGCTCTATATATCTTGTTGGACAAAGCTCACTGAGATCTGCCCAACAAGATATATAGAGGATATCTAGTGTTTTTGCCACGCATCACTGAGCTCTGTCAAACAATATAGTTATATAGAGGATATTTAGTGTTTTTGACACGCATCACCGAGTTCTGTCAAACATGGTATATTTGGTAAAATATTAAATTGCATTACGGAAAATATTTGCTACTGAAAACTTTGCCATTTTAACATCACAGTGCAGAGGAAGGGTTAACCACCACTGTGCAGACGAATGTCCTGACCTATTGAAGGGTGCAGCTCCTAGGAAGTATCAGCATCATGAATTTGACAATTAATGTCGGACAAAAAATTATGATATGTGAGAGAAAACATATGTGACGAGGAGTTTTGTAGATAAATAACTAAGTTTGTGGCGAATGGGCAAAGAGACAACCATATCAGCCCCCGCCCCACCCCAACAGTCACCCCGTCTGTACTTCATCTGTTTTATTCCGGCGTTCAGTTTGTTGTTTCGCCGACGTGAGGAATGGAATCTATTTTCTGGCTTTTATATCTGCGATGTACCTCTTAACTCATAACATGCTAAAATTTTCGACTACTTTTTTAAAATCAAATCAGCAGCTATAGCTGAATTTGACGAAAAACTAAAAAAACTGATGTCGTTAAAAGTATTCATATTCGGCCTGAATCATTTCGCCGGATCTGTTTATTTTTTGGAAAAAAAACAAAGATCATGCTTCTTCCAGTATACAGAGATTTGTTCAACTAAACACAAAAATCGTCAGTTTGTGTGCAGTGGGTGGAAACTGTATTGTACAGTTCTTATAGATCATCAGTCACTTTATAATTGAGAATTAAGAACAAAATGTTGTATTGAATACGGCTTCTAATTCCTGCTACTTATTATGGAAATACACAGACGAGTGAATGCCTTTGTCAATACAGCACGAGTGCCAGCGTGGAAAGATAGAACGAGAGGCTGTGCCTCTCGTTCTATCCTTTCGCGATGGCATCGCTGCGTTCTGGGTTTGTTACACGTCTTTGTAACATAGAATTCATTAATTTCAAAATTCAAACATCACACAGAGAACGTTTCACACTTTAAAACTCTCGCTTATTTTTTCAATTGCCATTCGATTTATCACAGCTTCCGAATGACATGAATCAGAATGTAACGTTTCTATTGGCCGATTACGAAAATGGGCGAAGTTTTGTTATTTCGGTCGATCCATGTCGTCAGGTGGAAAAAATAGTCTGTCAATGGAAATCCGTACGGAACACGTATTCTGTATGGGTGTGTAAATATGGAACTGGAGGAAAAGTAATAGGTGTGTAATAAAAAAACATCATCAGTTGGTTTACTTTTCAATCAGATCTGAAAAATAAAAAGAAAATTAATAAATGAGAGAAATTAATATCTTCCAATAATATGTTAGCAGTTTACACAACCCGGATAGCAAAGAGCTTTTGGATAATATTCAATTGGTTGCTTCACAGACATAACTTACAAGCTTAAGAGCCATAAACCATGTTTTGAAACAAAAATGAGATCAGTAACAGAATCTGAATGGCGAGTTTTGTAAATAGCTGTGGCCAGTTATGGCCGTCACGTTATGAGTAGTGTAATTGCCACGCATGACCTGATAATTTATTGTAGAATTCCACATTAGGAAATAAATTCTGTACCGACTTTGAGTTAAAAAAGAGTTTCTCATGAGAATCCCCATACTAAATCTTGAGTTAGAAGTGTTATGTTTTTGCCTATATATTGTTGTGTCAAGGGTGGTAGCATACACTACTGCTAGGTAAATGATGAAAGTCGTACATGACAGCGTCCTTTGTCAATAATGCCAGCAAATCGTCATGTTGATAAAACCTTGACGGTTTTCTGTGTTTTAAAAATCAGTTGTGTTGTTTGTGCTATGCAAGAACTATGAGCATTGGCGCTGATATGAAGGTCTGGACTGTAGCCCGGAACCTTGACATTAGTTTCCTATTCCATGGATTTTGTTGATAACAGTGTATAATTTGTAAAGTGTAAAACTCTGTCGTGGTGTAATTTCACCAACAGGCAATGGATATTAAAACCCCAGAAAAAGTAAGATTTCACTCAACACAATTGCGGGCAAACGCCCTTTGGCTGAAATCTTAAAACATGTTTTGTTCCTTGGAAAATTTAATAGGCGAGTATTTACATGTAGGTAATTTAAGACTTACATATCGAATATTTAGAGGTTATTACTAGGTCAGTTTCATACCAGCCGAGATATCAGCCCTAGATAACTCCACATTAGCCTTCAACCAAAAAACAGAACACTAACGTTGTAATAACCTCATTATTTATTAAACCAAAACAAATAATTACAAAATGATCTCATATGTTACAGTTTTCTGACAGTTATTGTTTTTCATTCTTTTCACGAAGTTCAAAATTTCTTCCTCTCCTAATTCGGTTATCCGAACGTATCGGCTTCCTCACCGGGGTAGCCGTTACATTCTGATGCCTGAATTACCTCTTCCCCCACTTTGAGGAATCCCGGCCTACGACTTTGAATCTTAGTTTGCGTTGAATATTCTGTACAACTCTTTTCTTTCTTCTCCTCATCCACCAGCAGTTAAAACTGGAAGTCCTGTCATGAACTGTGCTTTTATCTAGGCTTAATTGCGCGTAGGAATTGCGCGCAATTGCCATATCGAATGGCATTCAAAACACGGCAGGTTCTCCTGGTTACTGATAGCAAACACAGGCAATGTTTCTGCCAATGGACCTCCGAGTTACCCGGAGGTCCATTGGCTGAAACTTTGCTTGTACACAGGCCATATGTACAGAATCCGATAGCCTTACTGTGGTCATAACGTGTAGATTAACGCGCAGATCGATGTGCTATTTGTGCGCAATCATGATAGGACTTCTAGCTTTAAGTATAATCCTTACTTATTGGTAATTACTTCCTCATCATGCAAAAACCCAGCGTTAAACTACTCCATTATGCCTGGCAGTTTTGCAGATTGTGTTCGATGAATAACTAACTGTAAACATTTGTAAACAAACTGCTTAGGTCTAGTAACGCACCACTGGGGACAACTCTAGCTTGGCCCATATCGACCGAGATCGCCGTCATATCAGCCGAGTTTGAAGTAATATCTGCCGAGCTTGATAATGGGCAATCAGGGAAAGAAAATAAAACGCGCATAAAACAATCAAATATCATAACCATTTTAACAAATACCCCCAAAACGTGAGAAAATGAGCGCCTTCTCAAAGAAGGTCTATGGCGCTCATATTTGCTGAACTTAATAGTTCAATAGGTCGCTAATTTGAAAAAATGTTGGCTCTCAGAATTTGCCTCTATGTGAAGGTGCATGTATAAAACACTGCACGCCAAGTGTAAGACTCAGAAGCAACAGTAAATTACTTGAATCTGTTATTAAAAAGTTTTAATGCACACGATATTTCAGAAAACACTTCACTGCGAAGACATAAATGAAGTTACTCGAAAGTTATCGGAGGTAAACAAATCCCCATAGCATCATTTCTGAACACAAGTGGTTTCTAAGTTTAACGCTGCTGTTCGAATACATTATTTTCACGAAAAAGAACTGTGCATTATCTCAGAACTAATTGGGCATAATTTGACAAACAACTTTTGCGTTTTTCCAAATAAACTATGCTATTTGCCCAATAATAACCACAGCATGCTTATCAACAACGGTAATCTGAAATAGATTTCGTTGGCATGCACACTATAAACAAATCCCCATGAATACAAACTTCACATTGCCATTCTGAGAAAGCTGATTTCGACGAATGTGGAAACTGACATTGCTTCGTAATTTTCCGTCTGTGAGCGGCTAACCAGCCCTGAATAATTATAGCAGCGTTTTTTTTGAATATGCGATACATTCGCGCCTAGAGGATAATTTCGTTAATGGAATCGGACGCTATCATAATAATGATATATAAAACATGAGGGTACGTTTGCAAAACGGAAAGTGTGGTTTTGCTAAATGATCAACCTATTTTTTTCAAAACTGTCCCTGCTTCGAGACAGTTCACTTTGCCTTTATAGCCAGCAGTGAGTCCAGAGGACAGAGAACGAAGTTTACGTTCTGCCAGCCCGAACGTCTCATGTTCATCGGACCAACTGGCTAACTTCTGGAAGTCTTCATAGTCACATTTAGCTCAAAGCGCGCCCAATTCATAATGATCGACACCGGTTCATGTCTGTCAGCGATGACATCGCTTCATGTATTTGTGAGCATATGTGCATACTATGCAGCCACTGTAGGCGTACCGCCTTAATCATCAATCTTGTTAAACCATCCCGACTTTTAAGGGAGCGCATTCGGACTTGTTCCATTATCATACACCTGGAACTAAATTAAGTACCCCCTGTTTTTTCGCAGTGGTGCTAATAGAAACTATCATTACTTCCATGCTATCTTTAAAATGGCCAAAGGTGATGGTTTGCGGAAAGAATGATCTATTGACAAAAGAAAGACAACACAATGATGAAAATATGCAGTATTTTAATGGCGCTAATTACACATATCTGTCACTAATGTTCTTGATAGAAAAATGTTCTCTCGAAAAGTATGGTGCTGGAATGTTCCATGATGAAACAATGCCGGTGATTACTGACAAAAATGAAACTGGTGATCCCCTGAACACAATAGCAGTGTCTGACGTCAGTAGCCAGTTTATACACCACGTGCCCGGATGACAGCATGAACCCTCCTCCTAATGCTACTAGTGAGCCTCCCGATACGGTCCAGAGGCAACTGCCGCCACTCCTCGTGCAACGCAGCTTCTAAATCGGCCAAATTCTGTGTAGGTGGATCCCTTGCTTGCACACGACGTCTAAGAAAGTCCTAGATGTGTTCTAAGAGATTCAAATCGGGGCTCATTGCAGGCCAAGTTAGTGTTGTAATAACGTTGTTCTGAAGGAATTATCTCACAGCATGGGGACGATATGACTCTGCATTGTCGTCCATGAATACAGGGCGAGTAGCCAACGGGTTGTTGTCAAAATGAGGCATGACAACCGGATTGACAATGTCCCGAACGTACTGATGACCATTGAGATTCCAACGTACAGTCATCATATCAAGTTTACAATCACGAGATAGGCATCGCCAGATCATTACTGATCCTCCACCTTAAGGAACAGAAAGTCTGAGGTTCCTGGGCACGTAAGCAGTATTTCTATGCCCCACACTCTCATGCGACCATCTGTGACGTGAAACAGGAACCCACTCTCGTCTGACCAATGTACTCTCCTCCACGTGCTGAGATTCCAATGTTGTCGTGCCATACATCATTCTAAACGTCGTCTTTGATGCTGATCTGACAGAGCTGGGCGCTTGATTACCCTTCTGAACCTCATAACCAGTGTTTTGAGACGGTTTAGGACAGTTCTGTTGCACAAACGCCTGTTGAGGGAGCCAACGGCGTTTCAAAACCCCACTCGAAGCAAAGGGTTACGCTTAACGAGGCATGCCAGACTCCGATCCTCCCGAGGAGAGGTTTTTTGGGGTTGTCCAGGTCTTGGTCTGTCCCTAATATCTTTGGTTTGTTGATGTTTTCGGACAAGTCTGCTGATGACAGAATGACAATAGCCGTTTTCCTTCCAATGGCATCGAATGACATGCCTGTCGCATGCATGCTGACGATTTGCCAATTTTAGTGCCTCTGACGGTCTCCTTGCCATGTCAACATTTATTGATAAAAGAAATGACAAATTCGCTTGATTTATACACAAATATTGCATGAGGATGATAGTGTTTTTTGTAACATTCGTTGGAAGCATGCATCAAGTGGACGACGGGGTGTGTTTGGGGTACGCTATCAACCAGAAACATCACTGTTCACTAGATGAAATGTACTGCAAGACATAGCAATCATTAAAATATAAATATCAGTAACAGCAACTTCACTGTCATGAAACATTTCGGGGGGTGCTTAATTAAGTTTCATATGTATAGATCAGTCGAAAGTCCCCTCTCCCCACCCCAAAAATCCATTACTTCTACATATGATGCGATAACCATGTTCTTTGAAACACGCGCACAACCACGGATGGGAAGTTGGCAATTATCTGCAAATGAAGCCGACAACTCCTGGCATAATGGATGTGCACAGTTGCAGCAAACAAGTTCAGCATCTCGCCAACAGTTACGCGATGGAGATTCCAGTTTCCTGTCCGCTCAGATCTGTTGAATGTCATCAATATTCTCACACCCTCGCACACTTAATGTATTGAAGGACCAGCTTTGTGGTAAATGATTTCTCACTCTGAATGTTCTGACAATGAAGCAATAACTCATAACTCATCTAGCTTTACTAATTCTTTTGAGCCAGAAACAACGGAAGCTGCCAATGACTTTTTAACAGTACTTTCATACTTTAATATAATGTTATTGAATCCAACTTCTTCTAAGACAATAATCCCTGAGATGGGGACGTAGTCCTCTAAAGACCGAGAAACTATTATCTGTGGAAACGAATCTCCAAGCACTGGCGTCTAAGGGGGTTGTTAAAAAATCTCGGAATTTGCAGACTTGGAGGTGTTGGACATGTCGGATTCTCAAGTGGTGGGTGTGCATTCTGCGGGCTGCACCAGGCTTGAATCAACTTATTGACCAATGCTGCCTCGAATAAAATGTGACCACGTAGAAGACCCCTCCCGTATACCTTACCATGGTAACGTGTGAGTTACAGCATACACCCATAAGTACATTGCAGTGCTTCTTCTGGACCAGAACCTTTCATAAGCGAAAAGATCATCATCGTTTGGAATCCGCCAAAACTACATACGTTGTTCGTTGATTCTGCAGCTATAATGTCCACAGCTTTTACCCAGAAGGCTGGTCGAAAGTCAGACAAAGGGTCTCAACATTCAGTCTTGATGATTGGAAAATATGCAACTTTTATCTTTAGTATGTGTATGATAGGAAGGAAGAGCACATTTGATTTTTCAGAAGGCTCTCCTTCGCTGAAGATATGCTGCATGAAGCCAGACCAGTTTGGTCACGGGTCTGTTGATTTTCCGAACATTTAGCTTGTGTACAAAAGCAAATAGGTATTCATGGAAGGCGGCACAGTATGAACAAATTGCAGGTGAAGATATGTTTTCAGTTTAATCGAGGATAAACCCTTTTCGGCGCAATGAGTGTTCTCAAGTATGGGAACATCCTTGTCTTTAACCAGTTCGCTTACTAAAACTCGCTTCTGTCGACAGATCACTCTCGATGTTTGCATTATGCAATCCGCATTTTGAGGTGTATTGGCAGCAAATATATACATGCCGTGAAATGTGCCTTACCCATCAATCGTCATTAGATTGTAATCGACATTATTAGCTACCCATTGTGTGAACGTCCCAGGAAGATAAGTTGTAAGAAAACCGTCCGAATACACTGAAGCAATAGCCGATTGTTTGAACGTTACAATTTCGTCATAGTTAATGGAGAAACCCAATCCCGCAAGCTCATTGGAGAGCCACTTAGAAACAAACACATGATCCATGTCCAAACAGAGTTGTTGTTACTGCAGAATATGGCCTAGTTCACTGTACTGTGGAATGGCCAATGCTGACTTACTTGTTCGAGTTCTGATGGGACTTGAACCTTCAAAAGAGTTTGTAGGTGGTGAGGCATCCATTTCCGACCATTATCAGAATGTCAGGATGTCGCGAACCGCCGATTGCAGGATGCCCACACATGAAACAATCATCTTTGAGAATAAATGGGGAGGATGTCGATCGCATGTTCTTTGCAACAACCGGGTTTGATTCATCGGCTCTAGTTACAGAATAAAGCTGTCTCTTGATGGTGAAATTTCCATGAACAAGAATTTTACTAATTGGAACCATTTCACTTCTCTCTATTAAAGAAGGTCTCTCAACACAAATAGACCTCACTGTTCGCTACTATTTATGAGTTCGCTCAAACCATTTCGCATTACCTTGACAGCCATGTTGCCAACGGGGAAGCCCCGCGACATATTTCCTGATCAAACACAGGCACTATTCCTCCTGCTGCTGACAAGCTGCACGAGGAAATAAGCTTACAGAGTAACAAGATTACAAGAGTATACTTCTATTCCTCTACGTATATGAACAAGAATCAACGGAATCAGGAAATGCCGGTAGAAATAATACAGTACCTGCGTGCGTTGACACCGTTAAGTTTCAGCAGGGGTTGTGCAATTGTAATCCACAGAATATGAGCGAAGTGAAATGACAAGGCAATATATCATAATTGCTGTTAATTGGCAATTAAAAAACACAGAATATGAGTGAAGTGTAATGGCATAGAGTAGGGAAAGAATATAGCGAACACTGAATGTTAACGAAATGAAACGCCTATGAGCAAAAACGCACCTAGCATTACCGACGTATAAAAAATCAACTGAGATAATTACAAAGATTGTTTACAATGGAAACGTTCTCTATATCAATCTGAAACGTGCGATTAAAGTAAATGTTTCAATTTTTTATAAATTATCACCAATTGAATTATTGTCATGTATTATCTTGGAGGATGTTCTGAGGGTTAAATATGATCTAGACCGAGGATGAAAACGGACCGAAGTCACCGGACCGACTTTCAAACGAGGCATGCGAAAACTACGTTGTTTATAAAATCAATCGCAGATGAACGCCCGTTCGCGAAAGGAATTGTATTTTTGAAAACAAATTGTATATTCCGAGTAAATTTTTCAATATATATGCTTTGTGTGTTTGAATGACAATATGAATTATCACAGTATTTTGTGCCATCCCCCAGAAAAGCCATATTCAAGATTCCTCCCATAACTAACAAAGACGATAGGGACGTAGCTGGAGGTGGTGGGGGGGGGGGGGCATGGTTGGCGTGGGTGGAGGGGTTTTTCACCACCAATTATCGCCTAAAACTTCAAAAGTTGGAAATTCAGGTATGTAACTTCCTAAAGATGGAAATTCAATGATATCAATTTAATTTGTTCTCGTCATATTTTTCGGTCAGACTCAGAGTCAATGATTTTCCTGTTCTCGATCAATTCTCCGACTTTTCCAATCCGAGGACAAAATTTTCCGAAATTCAGACTCGAATCTGTGACCGGTCTGGTGTTTCGAATTCATCATTCCATTTTTCCAACTCGAGCGAAACTGGGTTCAAACTTATATACTTCACTCCTTTTGTCGTACCAGCAGATGGAAGGAGTAGGTATTGGCTGTAGTCGGATCAGAATACGGGAAACGCCAGGGACCATCCTATGGAAATACATTTTTTCTTGTGGATAAAACCACTAGATTTAAGGTGCTATATATATGTAAGGGCAATTTGTTTACCTTGAAATTTCCACCTCTGATATTACATTAAATCAAATTAAATATACACAAATTATACCTCAAAATGAAGATTGTGATGTACAGAATACGAAAAGAAAAATATTTTCAGTCAACTCACAGCAGACAACAATGGTTCCAGGAAATTTGCTACCGTATTCGTACCAGAACTGATAAAAATTAATATTTCCTGAGAACAACTCGTGGCCAAATGTGCTTCAGATATCCAAGAACAAAGCTCGACATTCAAAACACTTTACGATGCAGCAATAAGACTACATTTGGGGAAAGGACAACACTGTCTGCATTTTTTATTGAAGATGAGTTTCATGATCAACGGACAAGCGCAAATCATTTGATACCACAAATTTCCATTGAAAATCAATAGCGTAATTCTAAGAAATTCATACAGATGCCACGAAACCTGACAGGTAATATGGCAACTGTGCAGTATCCGTATAGAAATAGTATGTAGTATCAATGCAATCCTACTTATTAACTGATTGTAGTCAGGCATTGTATATCTATGTTTTTCGGCCCGATGACCTTGACCGACAATGTATACAAATGGACAATGTAAACAAAGCCGATGTTTGGGAAATTACCCCAACGCAGCTTTTCGCTGAGTTGTGAAAGAGTTTCATGGCCGAACTTTATTTTTGGATATCGGAAGCACATTTGTCCTTGAGTTGTTTGTCTGGGATATTATTTTGTTATCAGTTCCGGTACGAATACGGTAGCACACTTCCAGGAACCAATGTTACCTGCTGTCAACTCTGTAACATTATTGCATCTATTTTTCATGTTCCACACATCACCACCTTCATTTTGATGCGTTATTTCTTTATATTTAATTTTATTTATGGAATATCAGAGGTGGGAATTTCAAGGTGAACAAATTTCCTTTACTTATATAGCACCCTAAGCCAGGAGAGGGGTGTCCTCAGAATCAATCTCACGGGTTAAAAAATTACAAATCCCCCCCCCCACCCACCATCTACAAGGGAGCCCCCCCCCCCCCCAACTCAAGCATGCAGTTCTCGGAACATGCTTACTCTATGGTATTGACAAAACAACAAATACACCTGGACCTTAATTTAACACCCCCTGAAATGTTTCACGACAGTGAAGTTGCTTTTACTGATTATTATGTTTTAATGATAGCCATGTCTTGTAGTTCATTTCATCTAGTGATTCATGATGTGTCTGGTTGATAGTGGACCACAAACACATCCCCTCGTCCACGTGAAGCATGCTTCCCATTAATGTCACAAAAAACACTATCATCCACATGCAATATTTGTGTATAAAACAAGCGAATTTGTCACTTCTTTTATCAATAAATGTTGACATGGCAAGGAGGAGACTGTCAGAGGCACTAAGGTTGGCAAATGTAGGCGTTGGTATGCATGCGACAGGCATGTCATTCAAAGCTTTTGGCTACAGCCATTCTGTCATCAGCAGACTTGTCCGAAAACATCAACAAACAAACGATGTTAAAGACCGACCAAGGTCTGGACAACCACAATAGACCTCTCCTCGGGAATAGCGAAGTCCGGCACGCCTCGTTAGGCGTGACCCTTTGCTTCAAGTGGAGTTTGGAAACTGTTGTTAAACATCTCTGTACACGAAACTGAAACTTCGATACGTATGTTACCGAATTACCGAATTTTGACGATAGCAACAAAATATGAATATTCTGTAGGCAAAGGTTTGCATTTACATAGATGTTTTTCATTCCGTATATCTCCGCTACCCACGCGTGGATTTACGACCAGTCCACGGAGACTGTACTGTATCAAATAGACGTTACTGAGAGTTTTAACTCACCTCTTCGGAACACGGACATGCCTTTTCGCATTCAATCTTCTCATTCCTACAAAAAAGACAAGTTTCAGCTGACGTATATATGTGCAAATGTTACATTCAATACAAGTTTCCTCATTGTTGCCAGGTAAACCCATCGATACAAACTATACCATCTGACTATTTGTACATCTTAAAAAAACCCTTTTCTCTTAGTGTGGACGAAGCGGTTGTGTCATCGTGGATATCAAACTCTCAGGCCACCAGTATAATTATGTTAGGAATTTGAAGCTGGTATGGTCTAGCACCAGTCTAGCCCTTAAAAAGTCCAACGCCTGTGTTTCGATATTCTCCCGATTCAAACGTCTAGAATATGTCAGTTTGTCGGAAAAACAAACCTACGTTTCGCTTTTTGATCCAAATAGGGACGGACTGGTCCAAGAAAATTTACGCGGGAATGCAGCAAGGGGGACCAGACATGGAGAAAATTTTGATTTTGCGAACAGAACGAACGCAGCTTCATTGCTTCTGAGCGATCAATGGTAATTCACAAAGAGGACACTTCGATGGCATTTTCGTATCATCTTCAGTGATCATTCGGCAAAAATGGTTTTACTTGGGAGTGGAGGCGGGAGGGGCATTGGGAATACCATAGTTCGGCCAAATCGGAAAAAATTTTGATTTTTATGAAATTGAAGGAACGCTGTTTCCGTTCATTTGAGCGTACAATGCCAGAGTAGACTGCTGGTATATCGAAACGCCCTCTATGTGGACTGCCTATTACAGTCCACGTGGAGAACATTTCGATGTACCGACAGCCTATGCAATCAGATCCATTTCGCTTTTTGGACATTTTCACGAAACTTCGCGTACCAGCAGGGGTTGGTGGTTGCATAAATTTTGGGGGAACCGGTGGAATCCAATATGGGAGCAACCGGGAATTTTCCCGGTGGACCATACAAGTCCGCCTCTTCACCTAACTGATATATTCCAGAGGACTGAATCTAAACGGTACTATAAACATTAATTCTTTTTGAATCAATGCTAAAAATGTTGCTAAATCGAAAAGGTGATTTGGCCGAATTTTGGTATTACCATTAGAAGTGAAGACTAACCACAGCCGTTTGTTTTAGGATTACGCCGCGTAGTTCCACTAATTGTGTTAATATCTTGTTGGTTTAAAGGTGAATTAAAAACCTATTGATTGGAATATTTATAACCGGACCTAAGGGCTTCACGGTATTGGAAATTGCAATACCGGTAACGGTATTGAAAAAAAATACCGCGGTATACCGGTATATCGCCAACACTAACGAGAAGTAAGTTTCAGTTTTGAATTGAAAACAAGTTTCATGTCGCGATAAAATTAAATTCTTTTAAATAACAAAATAATTATGCATTCTAGCCAAGAGTGCATAATTGTTTTATCATTCAAAAGAATTCATGATTAAATTATTAAATAGGCTTCATGTTCAGCTGTTGCAAAAACCTTTATTTACCTGACATAAACAATGTTCTATTTTATGAGCATTCGATCTCATGTGATCTCACGTGATGAAAAGATGTGCGTTCTGTCCCCATGTTCAGAACATGAACAGAACATATGCCAGTAATATCAACCCCATTCTATCTCGTCGCCATTGATTCTCTTGGTGCTGCGTATATGTCCTCAGACTGATGACATTTCTGGTCGATTTACAAATTGCTAAGGCATCATTTTTCGGTGCTTCATTTTCTCCAGGCTCAAATCCAAAGTAGGTCCAGATAATCGAGGTTGATTTTGCTTTAGTTACAAGTTCCATATTTTGTTTTGAAATTTCATAACTGCGTCGAGTTTATATAGGCAATTTCTCGGTGGCTTGAACGTTTTTATGAAGAGTTTTCTAAAGTTTCTATTTTTCTATTTTGAGTAAGATAAAATACGGTAATTACGGGCTGTGAAATGACGCGGTCGCTTTAAATGCGTTCTTTGTTCATATAGTTCGAATTTCCTGAGGACGGATTAACTTGCATAATAAGTATTTACATAAGTTTCACTCAACAGTGTTCACCCAGGTTGACATGTTTACGTAGTCAGTGTACTTACAAATGGGTGCTTTATTATGTGAAAGGTTGTATAGAAAATAGTTTTGTAATATAATTTATGGATTAAAACTAAAGATTGCCCAAGGTGATAGAGAAAAAGAAGAGTGAATAGTAGCACGTTAGCTCAATTGATGAATCAATTGAATAATCAAGCCTGGGATGATGTTGTCAATAGTAACGATGCAAATGTCGCGTACAATAAATTCATTAAGCTTTTTACATTATTATACAATACTGCGTGCCCAGAGGAAGATTGTAAGGGGAGTAAAAAGCGAGCCACTCTAAATAAACCTTGGATGACTAAGACAATTGTAAATGCGTGTAAAAAGAAAAACAACCTGTACAAACGATTTCTAAAAAGTAGGGATCATATAACTGAGATGAAATATAAAAGATATAAAAACAAACTTACAGCTTTTCTTCGGCACTGTGAGAAAGATTACTACGCCCAACAGCTTGAAACATACAAAAATAATGCCAAAGAAGTTTGGAAAATTCTGAACTCTTTGATAAGTAACAAGAAATCTCACACATTCCCAACCGATTTCAAATCAGAAGGAAAAATTATATCGGGTGATAAAGAGATAGCCAACAAATTTAATGATTTTTTCGTTAATGTTGGACCCAAACTCGCAGATAACATACCAATATGCGCCCAAAATTTGAGGAATATATGGACAACCCCTTGAATGATTCACTTTTCCTTAGTCCTGTAACTGAATCTGAGATATACACCGTCGTTAATAAATTTGCGTGGAAAGCATCGAAAGACAATGCCGACATTGACATGTCCCTAATCAAAAAAGTTCTACCCGGCATACTAACTCCTTTTTTACACATTTTCAATCTTTCCTTCCAAACAGGGTGTTTCCCAGGAGCAATGAAAATTGCCAAAGTTATTCCTTTGTTCAAGTCAGGTGACAAACAGACCTTTTCTAATTACAGGCCTGTTTCATTACTACCGCAAGTGTCTAAGATTTTAGAAAAACTTTATAATAATAGATTGGTTTCTTTCCTTGAAAAATATAATATTCTTTCGGATAGCCAATATGGCTTTAGAAGCAAGCGTTCCACATCGCACGCTATAATTGAATTGATCGAGGGGATAACTGATGCCATTGAAAGATCAGAGTTTCTACTTGGGTTGTTTATTGACTTAAAAAAGGCTTTTGATACCATCCATCACAATATCCTTTTAGAAAAACCAAAATACTATGGAATCCGGGGAAAGGCACATGATTGGCTAGTGAGTTACTTGGCTAATATACACCAATACGTATCCATTTGATGGAACAGACTCTGAACTTATGAAAATAAAATGTGGGGTTCCACAAGGATCAATATTGGGACCGTCGCTCTTCATATTATACATCAATGATATCTGTAATGTATCATCATTGTTGAAAATCTTAATGTTCGCTGATGATACAAACTTATTCTTGACTGAAAAGAATATTAATACACTTTGCAAAGACATGTCCCAAGAGTTGGTCAAATTGAACACCTGGTTCCAGGTAAACAAATTATCTCCCCTTACTTATACTATTGTTGTGAAATTTGGGGCAATACTTATACTACCAGGCTCACTCCCTTCGTGACCCTTCAGAAGAAAGCAATGAGATTAATTGACGGAGCCACTTTCAGGAGTCATAGTACACCGATATTGCGGAAGTATAAAATCTTGAAGCTTGAGGATTTGATAGAAATGAATACACTCGTATTTATGTACAAAGAAAAACATGAATTGCTCCCTCTCAATTTATTATACTTCTTCACTCGTAAAGAAAGTATGAATGTATACCACACTAGACAGCAAGGTAACTTCACGGTGAATTCTAGAAGAACTAACCTAAAAGGCTTTTGCACTAGGATTATTGGAATCACCTACTGGAACGCATTAGACATTCGTCTGAAATCTTGCACAACCCCCAAACACTTTAACCCTTTACCCAACGTAACGGCCAAAACCGGCCAGCGCTATTCTCAAAAATCGCCAATTAATTTTCATTATTGTTTTCATTTTTTGTCTCAAAAACATAGGTTATGACCCCTCGTTGGAACGAGCTCGTCGAGCTCGTTCCAATGAGGGGTCATAACCTATGTTTTTGAGACAAAAAATGAAAAAAATTAGTTATTCAAAATTTTTTTTTGCATGTGTCGTCTGCTTTTCATGTTAGGTAAAGGGTTAAGAAGGATCTAAAAGCTAATCTCCTCAATAAATATTATTCTGAAAACTAATCCCATCAATATATCACTCAAGTATGTATGAACAGTAGGCTAATCTCAGTTTCATAAAAACTCTACCCAGTATCAATAGGCCAAATTTTTATCTATAGCAAAGAAATTGTCCATCAGGGCATCACCTAATAATGAACACATTTCACGTACGAACAATAGCACTTAAATTTCAAACTACATCGATATTATCTACGGGGAGTGCAATTTATAAGTTTAGACTTCCAGCACTCCCCTTTCAACATAATAATACTAGTAAACAAAATGAACTTTAAGAAATCACGTACCTTCAATAAAAAATAATGGTCCTCACAAGCAATAAATGTCAGCATTGTAGCAACATTCCACAACACAAACTAACCTATATATCCATATACACTTTTCAGTTGTGACATCTTCTGTTGTTTCTGTTGTTGTTTTCTGACTGATTATATGTTTCTTGTACAATTATGTTGAATAAATCTATCAATCTCAATCTCTTAATATGAACTTCCCTCACACTTTTGCCAGATTGTCTAATTTCGCCTAATTTCGTTTATCAATCGAAGTTGAATTACTTCATTTTTTACACATGAAACAGATGCAGCCAAAAAAAAATATTTACCGTGACAGACGATATACCGGTACTTTTAAATTCAGTCGATATCGACCCGGTATTTTCGGCAATACCAGTATAATACCGGTATATTGAAAAACCGTGAAGCCCGAAGGTCCGGATCACTGACGAAAATCCCCATACATGTATATCTGTGGGTGCAGGAACATAAAATAACATCAACGGTAGTCGGCGCGCAAATTTCACGAAAAGTGGGTAAACAAACAGTTCATAACACCGTTGAATCCCTTATAGAAGTAACATGGTGACAAGCGAACCTGCGTAGGTATGTGCGTATTTGAGGTGCATGTGTTTAATATTGTAAAAAGCACCCGACTGTGACTGTTCGTGTTGTTCCTGTGAACATGAAATTATCTATCAAAGAGAAGATTACCTTAAATTTCAGATCGTTTCGTGACAGAAACCCAACAGGTGTGGTTTAACACTTTACCCAACGTAACGGCCAAAACCGGCCAGCGCTATTCTCGAAAATCGCCAATTAATTTTCATTATATTTTCATTTTTTGTCTCAAAAACATTGGTTATGACCCCTCGGTGGAACGAGCTCGTTGAGCTCGTTCCGACGAGGGGGCATATCCTATGTTTTTAAGACCAAAAAAGAAAACAATAGTTATTCAAGAATTTTTTTTGCAAGTGACGTCTGCTTTTCATGTTTGGTAAAGGGTTAAGTACATTGCAAAGATACAAACATTTCGAAATCTTCTTTATCCATCCTTTATTCATTATTTTGGTAAGATTTGTTCGGAATGCAACGGAGGGAAACAATTTTGGGGATGACATTTTGTAGTTAACAAATTAAAAAAAAAAACCTTCGATTCATGAACTTCTGTTTATGTTAATATTCTCCGTTACGTATTGTACTAGAAATCAATTGCACGCACCAGTGCTAACAAGTAGCAAGAACTGAGCAGTGGCCCAAGGTTTGACACATTTTGGCCCTAACAAATATATTTGATGGTTTATTCTATAATTGTCGATCTATTCTGGACAAAAGTACAGACAAAAGACTCGTGTTTACCGTATGGGCCTTTATAATATATTTCTGCACGGCACCGTATGCCACGACTGTTTCCATTGCGAACATCGTGAAATAACTAGTGGAAGCCTGGTCTATTTTTAGCATTAATTTGATTGATAATTTTGAGATCAGAACCCTGGTCCACATTCATATGTAAGTGTAATACCAGAAGATTTTGGGCTTGATCTATCACAAAAAATGCAATCAAAACTTTAAGAAAAATCCATTACAGTTAGGCGTCACTTTATTGAAATTTACGATACCCCTTCATGTCTGCAATGATAACCCTTTAACGAACGATGCGACCGCATCCGCCCGCGCAATTTTCAAATTTAGCAGGTGAAAAAATATATTTTTTAAAACGTGCCAAGAAAACCATATCATGTGACCCCTCAATGGAACGAGCTCATCGTGCCCGTTCCAATGGGAGGTCACATGGTATGGTTTCGTTGAAATGTTTGAGAATTTAAAAAAATGCGATAATTAAAATAAGAATTGTTAATATCTTGAGCGTTGCATAAAGGGTTAATTCGGTCTTAGGAATTACATGGAGGTACATCTCTGAGCACATTTAACCTCACAGCTTTTGAGAGTCCTGTGGGATCGGGTGGTTTCAGACCCCTACCTAGCCGAATATTTTTTTTCTTCACTTATCCCTGCAATGTTCGCGTCAGAAAACATTTAAACAGGACAACAGTCATATTTTGATTTGTCCACTATCAAAATCAAAAATGTATCCAATTCTCTAATTACCTGGAGGGTAAAGGCTCATTGGTTAGATCATAAGACTTGAGATCGAAAGGTTGACAGTTCATCCTGACCCGTGTCATCAGCGATTTGTCTTGTGTGAATCACTTCAACTCAATTGCCTAAGTGGAGTCACGTTGGTACTGTGTCTGAGGCATACAATGCGACGATGGTACACTTTTCTTCAACCCACGGTTAGTGAGCCGGGGAGTCCGACAGTTGCTCGCCGTTGCGGTGGCTCCCTCTTGGAAACTTGACTTTCCCCACTATCCGATACTATATGATCCTGGCTGTCGAAAGTATCGTTAAACCTCAATAAACGTGCAAGCAAACAAACCTAATCCACACATTACTTGGGAATGGGCAAATATTGAATCCACTAGAAAGTAAAATTCCCACTCGGACATACATTTGGAATATTTGAAACAATCATAAGAAACACAAGTACCTCGGACGTCTCTTTGAAGGACCCCTCCTTATTCGCAGTTTATGAGTCACTGTTTGAGTGAGAACACCGCACCAGGAACCAATGCTATAAAACTTTTACAATTGTATTTTCCAGAATTGTATTTTCTACAAGTGAATATAAATGACGGAAATGAATCGTTAGCATTTTAAAAGATATTGCAATTTGCCAACTGGCAAATTACCACATCTTTGAAAATGCTAATGGTTCATTTCAAATAGTTGTTTCCATAAATAGAAAATACAATTCTGAAAAATACAACTGTAAAAGTTTTATAGCATTGGCCCTAGTAGTATTCACTTTCCGCGTGGTGAATAACTCGAGTGGCGTATCGCGTATCATTCAATGTAAAATTCCATTGGAGCTCGTTAACTCCAGGCGAAATCGGCAATTTGGCTCAGGTGACGTGTTAAATTTCTGAAACGCATGTAAGTTTAAGTGTGATTATGAAAGTGATATTTTCGCAATCAGATCGCGATCTGGTCGCGAATCACCTGTATACCGTGGGTAGAGATTTCCGGAATGCCAGGGACTGACCTGAGCATTTAATAATAAGAGCCAGACTTGGAGCTTACTTTTGAAATGCTGAAATAAGATTTACTTCTTAACCGGTGAAGTGCTAAATTATTTTTGATTATCAAAATTTGTTCATGTGTTTTGCCTTCTTACAGTTAATGGTAGAATGCGCCAAAAGACACTCCCATAAATAGTAACAAGACACATCCACACAAATAACATAATTTCACTTCAAAGGAAATATGAATTACATTCGTAGAATATGAAGCCTTGAAGTTACAGTACCTTCACACCAGCATACACCCCGTATATCGACTTCAATCATTCTACCATTTTACTTTTGTTATATTACTTTTGCATTCAATTGCATTCTTAAATACACAGAACGACACACGCGTGTGGATGGGTTAATCGACATGGCACGAGTGCCAGTGCGGAAGGATAAAACGAGAGGCCGCAGCCCTCGTGTTTTATCCTTCCGCGATAGGAAAAGTGCCATATCGATTAACCCATTCACACGCGTGTGTCGTTCTGTGTTTATTACACGCCTTCATGCCAAAAAACTATTATTAGAAGGACACTCAGCAATTCATTTGACATTTATCAACAAAAAGAATACCTTTTATTTACCAACCAAATTTGCGAGGAGAACACGTGTTACTATTTCGTCCCCCCGAGTTCCGATGTGTTTTATGTGCCTGCAGGACACATTGGAACTCAGGGGATGATTTTCAGCTATCGCTAGCGATTCAACTTGTAATTGCGTTGCACGGTTTGTGGAAAATTCCAATGAAATTTCGATTATATTTGAAAATAGTCCGTCAACGATTTCCGTCCCGCACATATGTGCGGAAAAGATTTTCATTTTCCGTATGGTTAAGTGTTGCCGAAGATGGGGATTTCAGAGAACAGGCGTGTAATAATTAAAGTTGTTTCTCGAATTATTGAAAACAATTTTTATATCACCAGAATAACACTTCACTTTCACAATAGTTCCTAGTCACGTCTTGGCTGCCTAAGTGGCCAATTGAGGAAATTGGATCGTATAGTTACGAGCCAGTGTAGAAGCCAATATTTTGATTCAGTCGCCAAATTAGAATTTTACAAATCAAATTCACACAGGCTTCTTACCAAGTCGGTCTCTGATGAATACAATATTGCGAAATCAAGACCAAAAGACGAAAATCAAACAAAAGTAGCACTCAAGATTCACTGCTCTCGCATTTCGTCTCCAAATGTTAAGATTCTAAGCGGGAAGAAATGTGGCAAGACACTTCCGACCCAGTCGCGATCCGATGGAAATTCCTTCTTCGCTTTTGCGATCACAGTACTGTTGATCCATCTGACAGGTCATAAGATTTTGTCAGTCATGTAGGCAGCAACAATTCCATCATGTGTCTTAATTACCCCTTCACTATTTGAAACAACATATTCTGTCAGCGCTTTTCACAAAAGTAACCTTTTAAATTCCATTTTTCTTTCCATAAATTTTGTATCCAAATCATCTTTTTATTTCTCATTATTGTGGAGCAAGTATAAAATAATTTAACATGTGTTTTATTGCAATAATAGTGTTGTAGTCGTGTAATGAAAGGGAGAGGGGACGCAGCAACGTGCAGCTTGAATTGTTTTCGATTTTGAAATAAAAAGGTACTACTTACACACAACCGGCTCTGCAGGAATTGGGATATGTTTTACCATTTGTTCCACAAACTGGACTATGCTGCATAGTGCAAATACAACCACCTGGCCTGGGAAAGCGGAATCTTCGACATCTCCCGGGATGTCGGACTTCAACATTGCTGTAAGAAATAGAAGCCTGAACAGTTAGTATTCTCTGTTACCAATTATAAAAGATGGGTTTGGTGTTCCTGTAGCTTTGCTTTTTACTGATCTAATACTTATGTTCACGTGATAACGTTCGGTAAAACACAAAACTGGAAAATGCGATTATTTGGCAGTAACAATCCATTTATCTCATTTAATGATGCTTCGTCTGTGCTTTAGTACATCGACAGATCTCATGGTATAGAACCGGGTACTTACAATTTATATTAATGGATTCCTTGTACAAGATATCAAGCTTTCGACTAATAAACACCAATGTTCTTTAACCTTCTGGACACATTCCAAACGTTGAGTGATACACCCTTATGTTCGACTTATACACTTTTGAACTCGAACCTGGTTGATACGAGTTACCGAGGCAGTGCGAATTTTGTTTTGCTACCAAAAGATTAGGTCTTGTTTCAATTTTATTTTCTTCATATTTCGAAGTTGTAAGTTCAAATGGAATGTATTAGAACAATATTTGAAGAAAATGGAAACAATTTAGAGACAGCTA
Organism: Pictodentalium vernedei; assembly: GCA_031216915.1. Lineage (NCBI taxonomy): Eukaryota > Metazoa > Mollusca > Scaphopoda > Dentaliida > Dentaliidae > Pictodentalium > Pictodentalium vernedei. The sequence continues at coordinate 191,566,746 of CM062296.1, read as the reverse complement.
TTTCAAGTCCTTTCAGGGAATATGACGTCGAAACAGGCCAGAAAATAAGCAGCCTGACATTCGCAAAATGAGGTCCCCAGAAGCTGAATTTGATGATGCTCTCCCTTACAGTGGGCCAATTTATCCCCTGGGTACCTCTTTCTGTTTAGTTGTGAGACTCTGATACAGATTGAAATTCACAGAGGGTAAATTTAGTGATGCTACCCTGCAGGGTAGCATCACTAAATTCACCTTCTGGGGACCTCATTTTGCAGATGACAGTCTGCGTATTTTCTGGCTTGCTTCGAAAAAGTCAATTTTTATATAGATCTTTCAACAATCGGTTGCAATGGTGAGAATGACCAACCATTTGCTCACATACGTTTGAACGCTTTGAAGTGTCAACTACAGTGAATCTAAGAGTATTCAGATCTCCCATTCGGCGAAGTACAGAAAGCAATTTGGCAGGAGACAGAGTATTCAAACGTGGCTGGGAATCTGACAGAGAGGTAAGTTCGGGCATGATTCCACAGTCTTCTGTGCAGCACGACTAATTCGCTAGAGTGTCCGAATTCGGACAGTCAGTCGAATTTGACGGTTACCCCATATGGCTGGTTCAAAAGCATAATTCCCCTTACCAGTCGATTTCGCCCCTCTGATCTCTATACAACTGTACAGTCATTTGTCACAGACAGAAAAGTGTCTCATCATCAACCATCCTGAGGGGCAGAGGCATCCTGTGAGTAGCAGTGTTCAACAAAACCTTTTTTCTCGATTCTTCAAGTATATCATCACTAGAGTGAAGCAAGGGGCCATTTGCAACGCTAACTCACTGCAGCGGACGGCTTGTGCAACTCAGGATGATATGTCGATGTCGGCAATAAATGAATATGTTGATGATAGGTATATTTCAATTATTTTTGACAATTTCCCTCTCCAAAAAAAATCCCCCAAAACATACCCCCCAACAAAAAAAAAAACAACAAAAAACAAATGCCGATATTGGAAAGTTTTACCGTGTACCTTGTATTCGTAGAAGGCTTTCATTTGATGTTTGATGACGTGACACATTTTAGTCTGTGACTGTGGTGACAGCTTTCCGTAATCAAACTCCAGCGACAGGAAAAGTTACCGCATTGCTTAACTTAACGCCATCTTCAAGAGAGGTGGAATGGGAGCGGCAGATTGATTTGCGATGATTTTCGCTAACGTCCCTGCAAGTCATTTCTATAAAGGAGAGTAGGTACCCCGAAGTACTGCTTGAAAATAACTAGTCTCCGAACCTGGAGAACTCGTCACACGGTCCTCGTTCATGTCATTTAACAATTTCTTAACAAGGTGTAGTGATAGTTTGTTTTTTAGATTCACCGGTGCAACAATAAAGAAGGCAATCGGAATTAAGTGTATTTCTCAAGGACACAACGCAGTTTCCCCTGGTCAAATCTGTCAAACGAGATTATGGGATTGGTAAAACGTCGAGATGCATTATGGGGAAAGATCGCTACTTGAAATTTCAGTACATTGATATCGGTGTGCAAAGGTTTACATTCATACTGCTTCATTCTCCTCACAAATTAGTCCTGTTCGTCTTCTCGTCTACTGTTAATGTGCCCTTCGAGTAAAAATTCAAGGTTACCTTTATATATGTGACAGTCAAACTGTGAAATTAGTCATTTCGTGAAATGCCTAAAACTTTCAGTCATTTCATGAAATGCCTGCGGAGGTCAGTCATTTCGTGAAATTACTAAAATTTCTAGTCATTTCATGAAATGACTAGAATTTGTGTCTAGGCATTTCACGAAATGACTGATGCCTCTTTGATTCTATGCACTTCTGGTTTTGAGTGAAATGAGGGAAGAAATTACATATATTCCATGACCACGTAAGTGTTTCTTCAAATTTGGAAAGAGATGGTAGTCACTTGGTGACTACCATCTCTTTCCAAGTTTGAAGAAACACTTACGTGGTCAAGGATTTCAAGATGATGAGGAACTTATTGCTGCTGCGGAGGCTTGGCTACAGGACCAAGATATGGACTTCTACAGACGCGGCATCAACGACTGGCAGACCAGGTAGAACAAGTGTATTGAATTACAAGGGGACTTTGTTGAAAAATAGATATGTTCTGTACCGATATTCCAGCTTTATTATACACGGATTAATAACCTTTCAATAAATTCTTCGGGATAAGGACAATTAGGTACCTAAAAAGTAATGTACACATTAATCTATTATTTATTTATTTATTGGTGTTAAAGATCACATATTTCTGCACAATAGCTAATTATGACAACGACAGGTTTACGGGTGGGGGAAGCCGGAGCGAAACACCGAGCAACGGCGAGCAACTGTCAGCTTCCAAACTTACTAACTTCACACAGGCAGGGTTAGCATTGGTTGAAGACAGGTGCATCATCGACATGCAGTGCGCCTTAGTACACAACGTCACCGTGCCCCCACTTGGGCAATGGGGTGAAGTGTCTTGCCCAGAGACCTCTCGGATTGCAGCCTGCATCTCTACCAACTGAGCCACCGCGTCCCCTGTGTATTAATCTTAAACATTAAAAATTATTGTGATGAACATGGTCAGAAGTTTGCAACTTCGCGTCTCGATTGAACATACGCTCCGAGCCGCAGACCTCAGACCACGTTAATTCGTCACAATAACGTATATGTTATAAGCTCCAACCCATAGTCCCAAACTCACACCTTGAAATAAACATGGAAACATTTAACGATAAGTTCAGTAAATAAAACTCTTGTGTACCCCATGACGTCACTGGACAAATAATCAGTGAATCCGATAAAGGAAGAGATCATAACATCCCAGTTCAAATCATAAACTGATTTGTAATTTAACACTTCGTTTAGAACATCATCTATTGCTCATGTGAAAAATCTACAAAAATGAAACATTTTTGCAAGTCACTCCGTTAAAGGAATAATTGCGAAACTGGAAATATTTGGCATGGTATCAAACGGTAACATATCCTATTGGAGCCGTACACACAGACAAAAATCGCGAATTTTCGTCCAATTACAAGGCGAGGATTTCAGTTTCAACGGAACATATATCAAGCAGAAACTCCTTTATCTATTGACTAAAGTGAATTTTTTTGATTTGATTGGTTGATAGATACGTGGTATGAGACCATATTCATTGAAACCCACAATACCTCCGCCCAGACACTGACAAATTTCCCATACCCAGTGGAAGCCTCGTTCCGAAATCTACAAATTGTCCATACCCCGTAGAAGTCAATAGGTACATGTAAAATTGTTGTCCCATGTCTGATCACGGCCTGCACTATTCGCAAAAAATCGTCATTCAAGTTTTACAGTGTACATGTATTATATTTTAATTTTTTATCTCCAAAATATAGCTCATGACCCCTTATTGGAATGAGCTTGTCAAGTACCCTCCAATGTGGGGTTCATAAGCTATGTTTTTGAGACAAAAAAGAAAAAAAAGAAATTCAATAATATTTTTATACTAGTCATATCGGCATATTTTCACAAAAACTCTTTTGCACAAAAATTCCACAGAAACCTGTATGGCTCAACAATGGAACATAAAAGATCTCATGCTGTGTGTGTTCACACATGAAATAGATTGTACCTCTAAAACGGAAAGTCAATAGATAAATTCGTTACCCCGTGTCTGATCACTTGGTACGGGTTTTTACCTATCCGAAGCCAGCCGTATCCCATTCGGCCTTCGGCCTTCGGCCGAATGGGATACGGCTGGCTTCGGATAGGTAAAAAACCGTACCACGTGATCAGACATGGGGTAACTAATAATATCGGGGACATTAACCCTTTGAACTCGAGAGGCCGGCCGAATGGGATACGGCTGGCTTCGGGTAGGTAAAAACCCGTACCACGTGATCAGACACGGGGTAACTAATAATATCGGGGACATTAACCCTTTGAACTCGAGAGGCCGCTTTTACAGCCCAGGAAGACGATACGTCATAATTTCATACAGTAGGATGGCTGCGAAGTTAAAGTGTGTGTGTGTGTGTGGGGGGGGGGGGGGGGGGGGTTGATCAATAGATATAAGTATTAGGGCTGCACGTTGAAAATATTAATTGATCTACCTCCAAAATAATAAATATGGACTCTTCCAATTGCTTCCATTGCACTGACATGGAAAATACCACCAATGTTCAAAGAGTTAAACTAGAGATTCTATTCCGAAAATGAATACTAACCACCGTGGGAATCTCGAAAACTGAAGCAGTGCTTGTTTACTCTGGTAAACAAGTCCTGCTCTTCTGGTAAAATAGGACCCGGAAACCAACGCCTCAAGTGAAAGTCCTCTGACGTAGGCAGAATAGATATAAACGATTGGTTAAACTTAACTTTATACCTATGGTTATGGTCATGATGTATCCATAGATGCTGAATGTAATGTTACCTTTTCAGCTTTGATCTCAAAATATAATTTCAGGATTGGATAACAATCAAATTCTTGCTCCAACTTTGAAAAAGTAAACTCGTGAAAGAAAATTGGATAACAGGACCAGAGTACCGGTGTTAAATGCAGAAATGCATATTCTGTCTTTGGTCGCAAAAGCCGTCTACTACCCAATCAGATAACAATCTATTTGCGACTCATTTACATCCGTAGGAACGAGATTCCATTGAAAAAACACGACAGAGGTAAGAAAAATTACCGACAATAGCATATAAGATGCAATGTTTTGCGCCTCTTTTACAACAGATAACAATTCGCTGTGTTGTGGACATCGAATTTCGGTAAAATCACGACACCGTCGCGATCCGGTCCAAATTTTCTGTCCGTTTTTGTAAAGACGGTACTGTTTTGAGATAAAACAAACGTCTGAACACCATGACAGACAAATCGAAGCACGGAGGAAGTCGGAGTATCACGAGTTGCGGTAAATAAGTGTGTTCGATTTGAAATGGCTTGCTGTCAGCACTCCATATGCCACAGCACCAGAGTGCTTCCGAAGAAATGAAGAAAATGCGTGGAAATGTGTAATATAGCCTGCTGATAAGACATACAGCGCATTAACAACTATGCCATAGTGGATTGGTTGATGATATGTCCTCATTCAACGAGTCATTCGTTCTTACGCATTATGGTAGATTGCTTCTGCAAGAATAAACAGGTCGTAACCCGTGTAACCCCAGCAAAATTGCAACGTCTGTACTCTGGATTACAACTGCACAACGCTAATAAGTGCGATAAGATTAGGATCGAACTCACAATCTTATCCCTTCACTAAAGATCGATGAGTATGAATCTTAATCGAGTTTCTGAAGTGCTTGCAGCCAGAAAAGGACTCGAGCGTGCTTTATCGTCCATCGTCCATTGAATGGAACAGGGTGCCATCTGCAATGATTCAGCATTGCAGATGGTCCTTTAGTATTGCAAATGGTTCTTTGTTCAGTTCAGGTTGCGATATTGACATAGGAATGGAATACCTGAGATTGAAAATCCTGACAAGAAAGTTTCCATCGGCACCAAAATCCTATCGAAAATGGGCTCAGCTGCATTGACCCCACAACCACTGAACGGTTTAGTGAATCCAATGGCTGCGAGGTTTTAGCTCTGTAGGACTCGTATGAAAGCAAACTTATCTTCTGCAGTAAATAAGCACTGCTACATCTCACGGGGTTCTCGCAAGAAGCATGGCAGACGCACAGTTATGCATGTAGGCCACGAAACTCACTTGAGCGAGTTTATTATAATCTGATAACTGTTTTTTGACATTTAAAGTAGAAAAGATTCACTTACGCACATCTGGCTCTGCAATCATTGGAATATGTTCTACCATTTTTTCCACAAACTGGACGGTACACCTTGGTGCAAAGACAGCCACGAGGATTAGGCAGCCATGAACGTCGACATCTCCCCTGGTGTTGGACTTGAACATTACTGTAAGGGATAAACACACGGGTGATGAAGAACTAGAACAAATTGAGACTTTGAGTTAGCAATGCGAATGGACAAGGAGGGTACGAAATCTCAAAATGACAAAAGCCCAAGAGTGCAACATCATCCCTTTGAGAAAACATCCTCAATGGTTGGTTCAATGGTAAAAAGACGAAAAAAAAGATGACACAAACTCCATGTTCAAAGAAAACGGATCAAAAGTACTACAACAATGAAAAGAACAAGATAACAAATTTAAAAACAAAATAGATGAAAAAAGCAATTTTGTTTTGTGTTTCAACAAATACTTGATTTAACTCTTAGAAGCTGGGGAATCAGAATGAATTTATGGAACATGACATACCGCGAAAAACTTATAGTAAAGCAGATGCTTCTAGTCAAGTGTCGTCTGCCTATTCAGTTTTAATTCTCCACAGCTCAAAGATAGCCGAAACGTCACAGCCAGATTACCTGCCGTATTAAATCACAGGCAAGAAAACTCGACTCCCGGCTTCTAATGGATAAACAAGGGGCCTCAATCGCTTACCCGATAAAACATGAGTAACATTTTGAACACACAATGATCTAGAAGCAATAGTAATGGTATATACCAAATATCAAACGATTCTGCCTGGTGGGTCTGAAGAAGAATATTCGTCATGCTGCGCTAGGTTAAAATTGGGGCTCCAAGACCAAATATCAACCCATGGATTTGTTTTGAACAAACTTGAATCTCACTATACCAAGGGTGTCAGTACTATGTAACAAAAGAATCGTGAATGTGAAGAAGATTATGTTTTAAAGAATAGTCCTTATATTGGACTAAGGTAAAAGCTGGGATTCCGCAAGGAGCCCAAATATGACTCAAGAGTTTTGGTTCAAACAAACTGAAATCTGATCCACCTAAGGTTGCTGAAATACAAATATCAAAGATTCTGACTGGTAGATCTGAAGGAGAGTTTTGAAATATTTATTTATATATTTGTGTTTTATCAGTGGTTTAAGGTCACATATTTCTGAACAATGGCTAACCATGACCGCAACATTAATATAAAGTCAAGTCCAGTTAATCGTTTATACCCATGTTGCCAATTTTAGATGACTTCCACCCCATTGGTGACCGGGGTCCTATTTACCAGTAAAACAGGGCTTGTATTCCACGTTAAACAAGCACTGTTTCACTTACCGGGGTTCACAAGGGGGGGGGGGGGGGGTTGAAGAAATTACCCCATGTTGCAGTAAGTTAAAATTTAGGGTGCCACATGGAGCCCAAATATGAACACATGGACTTGCTTGGAATAAATGGAATAAATGAGAATCGGACCCCACTAAGAATACTGCAAACCAAATGTCACAAAATCTGACTGGGAGATCTGAAAAAGGTTTTCAAATAATTTTCCTCATATTGCACTGAGTTCAAAAGTGGGCTCCCACAAGGAGCTCATATATGACCCCAATCTGAACCTGCTAAAGATAACGTACAATAAAACATTTTGACCAGTATATCTGAAGAAGAAAATTGCTAATGAACATTCCTCAGATTGTAAAAGTTCTGAGTTCCCATATGGAGCCCACATATTCCACCAGGGACTTGATTTGAAGAAACGTGAATTAGGATGCTACATACAAGTCATCAACAGATATTAAAACATTTTCTCATATTACACAAAGTAAACAATCGGGCTGTCACAAGAAGCTAAATATCACTCCGGGCACTTAGTTTGAACATACTTCAAGATCCCCCCGCACCCTCCAAATCTGCAGTATATCAAATAAAAAGAGATTTTGACTAGTAGATCAGAAGGAAAAGATTTTTAAATGAATTTCCTCGTGTTACACCAAGTTAAAATTGGGGTTCTCATAAGGAGTCCAAGTATGAAGCCAGGGACTTAATTTGAACAAATTTGAATATGAACCTCATAAGGGTGCTGCATATCAAATATCAAAAGATTCCGACTGGTAGATCTGAAGAAGAATATTTTAAATAATATTTCTCATATTGCTCCATGTTAAAGTTAGAGATCTCACAGGGAGCCCAAATATGAGCCCAAGGACTTGATTTGAACAAACTTGAATCATCAAAATATTCTGATGGCTGGATCTGAAGAAGAGTTTAAAAAGAAATATCATCCTTGACTGAGTTAAAATTCGGCTTTCCTCAGGGAGCCGAAATATGAACCCATGGACTTGATTTGAACAAATTCGAATCTCACCTCACTAACAATGCAGTATGCCAAATATAAAGGGATTTTGACAGGTAGATCGGAAGAAGGAGATTAAAAAATGTCATATTGGACAGAATTAAAATTCGGGTTGTCATAGAGAGCCCAAATATGAACTCAGGAACTTGATTTGAACAAATTTCTATCTCACCCCACTTAGGATGCAACATATCCAATATCAAAAGATTCTGAATGATGGACCTGAAGAAAATGTTTTAAAGAATATTCCTCATATTACATTAATATAAATCTCAGGCTCCTACAGGGAACCCATTTATGACTCTGGGGACTTGATTTGAACAAACTTCAAGCTGACACCCCTAAAAATGCAGTTTACCAAATATCAAGAGATTTTGTGTGGTAGGTCTGAAGAAGAAGATTTTTATATACACCATGTTAAAATTCGGGCTCAGTTAGGGAGGTCAAGAATCAGCCCAGGAACTTGTAGCAAACAAACCTGAATCTGATCCCTCTATGGATGTTGTAGACCAGGTATCAAAAGATTCTGATTGGTTGTTCTGGTGAATTTTTTTTTTAAAATAAAAAAAAAATGTGGGGTTGTAACAGAAATATGCGCCGTTTTATCTCCCCGCCCCCCTGTGGGCGTGGCAACTGTATTTGAACAATCATGAATTGACATACAAACATGCATATCAAATTTAGTTCAATTCGGCTCAGTGGTTTATGAGGAGATGTCGATAATGGACAGAAATTGACCATTTAAGCGCCCCGTACTTTCAGTCAGGTAGATCAAGAATATGCAAACACAATATTTTCTTGAATTTTTGCTCAGGATCAATGTTCAGCTTCAGTAATATATATGTGTCCTGTTTATACTTTAATTTCTGAATGGTGAGAGAAAAACCATTACCATTACTGAATTGGATATATCTTAATTGAATACCCCTGTTATTTGCATATGACTTTAAAAAAAACCCAAACCATTTACAATATTTCATATTACAATGCAAATATGACCCGCCAATTTCATACAGGCTTTGAGGTAAACCCCTGTTAATTTAATAAAAGTCTTGTTATCTGTAGAAGAATTAATCTGCCAGTCACTGAATTCCTCGGACTTCTGGATATATGCGTCCTCAATGCGTCCAATATAGGCATTCAACCCTTTACCTAACAAAGTATTTTTAAAAAATAAATTAAATTTCACATTTTTCGAAAACAAATTTCACAATTTTTCAATAATAAAACAATACAAATATGGATATCACGAGAACCAGCTCGAGGAGCTGGTTCTCATGATATCCATATTTGTATGTTTTTATTGAGAAACTTTCGAGATATTTTAGGCTGTTGTTGGGTTATTATGATTAATTTTCTGGCCGTTTTTGGCCGCTATGTTAGGTAAAGGGTTACCCAATGCAGACGATATCAAAATGCATGAATTTAAATTTTATCTTTTGGAAACATTTCAAAGGCTCAGCAAAACCATATCATGTGATTCTTGTCGGGATCGTTCTAATGAGGAGGGTCATGTGATATGCTTTTTTTCAAAACTTTTGAAAAGTAATATTTTTCAAATGCTGAATTTGCATATTACACGGACGGATTCGCTGGTAAAAGATTAATCTATTATATCTTGCTTGCCAAGGTTCCATGAGCTCTATCGAGCAATCTAGAAGCCACTATCAGGGCGTTCAGAACAATGAGGCTACCAGATCAAAGACCGACATTTTCCTTGCTCATATTTCATATTAAGTCAAACGCAAATAATATTTTATTTATATACATTTGTTTTATTATGAATTATCGGAGAGAGCCCGATGGCACTATCTATTAATTTGTAATAAAACAAATGTTGCATAGCGAATTCAGACTACCAAAAATAATCTAGCCGTCAACCAATTAGGTCAAGATAGTCCGATTATCTGGGAGAGTAGCATCGAAAGACCGATTCACAACTCCAAGGCGTTTTTATACTGACGTGATTTTGGTTTTCAAGACAGAAAAAGTACCACTTACACACATCTGGCTCTGCAGGCACTGGAGTAGGTTCTACCATTTCTTCCACAAACCGGTTGATAGATCGCGGGACAAATACAATTACCTGGGTTGGGCAAGCCAAAACGTCGGCATCTTCCATGGTGTCGCACTTTAACGTTGCTGTAAGAAAACACCATATTGTTAACAGATTCAAACCGCACGATACCCCCAGCTTACCAATACTGACAAACGGGGAAACGAGAAAATATGTATGGGTCAAAAGTCCGACTTGGAAAAATACTAGCATATGACAAAAGTATTGAAAAAAGCCTAATTAAAAAACACGATGAGGCCTCATCATACAGTACGGCCGCCGTGGACTGGTCACTTTCCACGGGCGGCCAATATTTCCACGGACGCAATAATATTAGATTCCAAACACTAATTACAGGAATAATCCTAAAAAAATAATTAATGAAGCACCGGACACATTTTGGTGATGATTTTTATTACCTGGTAAACGCATGCGTGGAAATCAGTGTCCACGCGTTGATTACGAACAGTCCACGGTGGCGGTACTGTATACAACTGTGCCCAGGGTCACCGCTTCAGGAGCAGCTAACACAGATGGAGAGAATAAGTGACACGGTTACCTTGCATTCTCACCCATTGCATACGGGCTCTACAGTACAGTCGATGTGGATTGGTCATTATCCACGCATGGGTAGTGATATCCAAGCATGCGTTTACCAGGTAATAAAAATAATCAGCAGTAAAATGCTAATTAATGAAGCACCGGGTTGCACCCGGTGCTTTATTAATAAACATTGTGATGACTATATCTATAATTAGGTTTTAAAATGTAATATTATTGCGACCGTGAAAAAATTGTTCACCCATGTAAAGTGACCATTCCACGGCGGCAGTACTTTACACGAGTGATATTAAAATCACCGAAACTACTCTAGAATTTACTTTTAAATTTAATATTAATTGTTCTAAATCTATATGCAGCTATAATGACAAACAAAATATAATCCTCACTCACTGATTAGGTTTAATATAATTATTTATTAGTGTTTAACGCCGCATCAGCTTCTAAGGCTATATTATGGAGATAAAAAATATGAATTTCAAAGTAGGTCATTATGTTTCTCTAAGAAGTAAAAACGAGTTGATTAAATCTGGAACGAACATGAGGAATAAATACTTAGTGAATACAGTAATGAGAAAATGAGACCAGTGGGTTTACAGAATACTGTGTAAATCAACCTGTTATATAGATATGTAGTGATGAGAGTTCAAAAGAATAAGAACAATCTAAAATTTATTAAAAAGGTTGATTTCTTTGAGGAACGACGGGATTTTGTGAGAATTCATGTTGTAAAATAGGTTTCGAAGGGACGCATTAAAGTACTGCCATCTGACAAGATTAAAATCTGTACATTGCAAACAAATGTGCTCCACTGTCAGCACCTGCTGACATGGAACACATTCTGGTCGCGTATTACTCTCTAACAGAACGGAGTGTGTTAGTCTTGAATGACCGACATGACATCGTGTAAGAATGACGTGACCTTTCTTACTGAGGTACTTGACGGATACTTATCAGTAATTCGGAAGTGGTGGAGCTTGTTATTGTCGCTCCATCTCATTCCGCCTGCCACGCAGGTTTGATGTACTTGCCAATATGTGGCTTAAAATCACTGGAAGGAAGTTTAAAATTAGTGAGAGTCTTGGTTAACCCTTTACCTAACGAATCGCCCGCATCAGCCCGCGTACTATGCAAATTGAGCAGTTGAAGAAATTAAATTTTTCAAAATATTTCAACAAAACCATATCACGTGACCACTCATTGAAACGAGCTAATTGAGGGGTCACATGATATGGTTTTGTTAAAATTTTTTGAAAAAAAAAAATGATATTTAAAATAATAAATTTTGATATCGTCTGCGTTGGGTAAAGGGTTAAGGCCTGTTTTGCCACACTGTCTGTTCTGATGTTAACGGAGATACCAACATGTTCAGGTAACCAGCAAAACACGATATCATATCGGTCAAACATGAGAGTAGTAAACTTCTCACGAAGTTCCGAAATAAAAGGGTTCATCAACTTGGGGTTGAGTAAAACTAGCAAATAGCAAAGAGAGTCGGAAAAAATAATCGACTTTCTTTACCGTGCATTCTCGATGTGTTCAAGTGCTAGTTGAAAAGCTTTTACTTCAGCTGTGAAAATACAATTTTTATTTGGTATTCTGATTAATGTGATCTGATCACCAGTAATAACGGTTGATGATACTTTAGACTTTATTTCGGCACATTTTTGTTTAAATCGCAGTGAGTTTGTCTCCGATGTTTTTGGAGGAAGCTAGGTCTAAAATAACAGTTGGTTTCCTTAAATGCCAAGGAGGAATGTGTGGTTCACGGTTCTCTTTTATAGAATTAGATTCAAGCGTGGTGGATTCTAACTCCCGATGGAGGAATATGTTTTCGGCTTCTGTTGTAAAATTCTACATTTCGAGTATCGGCGACACAATTGTAAGCGGGATTTGATGGGTTATCCAATTGTTTGGAAACATATTGGAGGGGCGGTTTAATCCTGCGCTTCTTAAGAGAAGGCGTCCCTGCCTCAACAAACATTGGATCTATTGACGGGTTCTGAATGAGCCCAGGCTAATTCTGATCCTATTATGAATTGCAACAAGTGGTTTCAGATATAACTTTCTCGCGGAACCGTAAGCCACACAACCTTAATTTTGATGTATCATGTGCTCTATACAGATGGAGTAATGCTTTCTGGTCTGCACCCCAATCAGTGCTTCCAACTACCTTCTTGAGGTTCAATGCCCTTTTACATTTAACCTTTAGTTGTTCTTTGTGAGAAGTGAGATCAGTTTATTGTGAGACAATAAACCTAAGAACCTAAGAATTTCACTTCCTTGACAACTTTTAATAGAACTCCCATCTGTTTTTAATTCCGGATCAAGATGGTGCCCCCGAAGCTTACAAAAATGAACACAATTTGTTTTTGACTTAGGAAATTTGAAACCAGTTTCTGTAGCTCATTTCTGAATTCTGTTTAAACACAGCCGGAGTTAGCACTGGATGACATTCATGGTTTTGCTGCAAAAACAAATTAAAAAATCATCAACATACAACGACGAATCAACCATATTATTGGAAACAGCCTAGTGTAAGCCTCTGGCTTGTTGCTGAATCCATTTTCATGATTGTTACTTTTTTGTAAATTTATGCTTGTTACTGTATAAATTAATCATACTTTGCAGATAAATATTGTTTAAACGAACCATATTCTCAACTACGTCGATGATGCCATTGATCTTAACTGAAAAAGGGTACCTGATAAAACACTCCCCGAGGAACTCCCAGTTCTTGCTCTTGTGGATCAGATGATGTGGACCCAACACGAACTTGAAATGCGCGGTCTTTTATAGTGTTTTCAAAACAAAGAGGCATACGTCCTCTCAACCCTGTGTTGAAAAGATCTTTTAAAATCCCCCACTTCCACGTTGTACCATATACCTTTTCCAGGTCAAAGAAGACTGCACCCACATGTTCATTCCTGGAGAAGACATTTCTTATTAATGTTTCAAGTCTAACCAAATCATCCATAGTACCTCTCTGGCCTCCGAAACCACACTGAACATTCGCAAGTAGATTGTTAGAGCCTAGAAACCAGACAAGTCGACTACTGATCATCGTTTCCATGGTTTTACACAGACACATTGTTAATGCAATAAGTCTGTAATTGTTTGATTTGCTGTGATCTTTATCAGACTTTGGAATGGTAATTATCGTTGCCTTTGCCTTAAAATCCCCCACTTCCACGTTGTACCATATACCTTTTCCAGGTCAAAGAAGACTGCACCCACATGTTCTTTCCTGGAGAAGACATTTCTTATTAATGTTTCAAGTCTAACCAAATCATCCATAGTACCTCTCTGGCCTCCGAAACCACACTGAACATTCGCAAGTAGATTGTTAGAGCCTAGAAACCAGACAAGTCGACTACTGATCATCGTTTCCATGGTTTTACACAGACACATTGTTAATGCAATAAGTCTGTAATTGTTTGATTTGCTGTGATCTTTATCAGACTTTGGAATGGTAATTATCGTTGCCTTTCGCCAGGAAGGTGGAATCTGGCCAGACACCCATATTTCATTGACAATTGATTATAAAAAGTCAGGTGATGATTGTGGCAGATGCTATAAAATTTGGTAATGTATTTCATCGGGATCAGTTGCAGTATCCTTTGCTTTCTGTAAAGAGTTATTTACGTCTTCCATAGAGAAAGGTTCATTATAATCCTCTAAATTGTCAGAGGAAAATTTGATCGTTTGTTTTCTTTGCCGTTTTTTTAATTTTAACGAATTTTGTATTCCACGTTTTAGACAACGAATGTTTAGAAAATGTTGAAGCCAACTTGTTTCATATTTCATTTTCGATGTAATTAGTGTATTGCTATTTTCCATGTGATGTACTGGTGATTTATGTCTTTACCTTTAATTGTTTTTAATCATCTTCCAAATTTTGTTGATGGGTGTGTATTGATTAACATACTTTTCCCAGGAGATTTTCCTTTTATGTTTTATAGGTCGTCTGATCTTAGACCGATTCATACGCAGTTTATTTATTGGTTGTAGGTTACTTAGTAAATCCCCGTTTTATTTTCTAGCGTTCCTTTATAGCCAGCTTGCAATCTTTATCAAACCATGGTTTTCTGACGCTTTGGATTTGCCGAGGGTTTAGGAATGGCTGTGTTTGCAATGTCAAGCAAGTCAAGCAAGTCTTTAGTAAAATGTTCCAGTTGGTCAGCACATTCTTGAAAATTCTGCAGTGTGAGTCGTTCAGAAAAAAAAAAAAACGGTGTGAAAGTACCCCACTTTGTTTTTTTTAAAATACCACTGGGGCACACTCTCACCATCCGCCGGAACAAAGTGGTCACTCCCACACAAGCCATCCTCTAACTTCTCAGAAAAATCAAGGAAGATGGACGGACATGTTATTGAGAGGTCAATGGAAGTATATGAACCTGATGCGGGATGCAGATAAGTATCTGACCCAACATTGAACAAACACGATTGATATTCTGAAATGAGTTCTTCAACTGTTTTGCCTTTTATGTTTTTTGGCTGCAGGAATCACCACAAAGGGGGCTGTAAGCATTAAAATAACCTAAAAAATGTATGGAGTTGGGAGCTAGTGAATGAGTTGCTTAAGGTCAATCTACTGCTTGGGTTTATTTGGTGACACGTAAATTGAACATAATGTGACGGTCTTGTCTAAAGTTAGGGGTACCGCTACAGCTTGGAAATTTTATAGCAAAGGTACAAAAATGTGAATACTGTCACTTCTGGCCAAGACAGACGTTCTACGAACACGAAAATCATTTCCATCTCCCCAGGCGTTATACGAAGTAAAAGGCTTGAAAACATAATGATTTTGAGTGTTAGGTGTCTTTACGAGTGTTTTCTGTTATTACAATTATTATAATTTGTAATTCAGTCTTTTAATGACGTGTGGATATTATCTCCATCATCCACATGTCTCTCCTCTCAACTCCCAATCGACCTTTGCATATTTGTGCAAATTACAGATTACTTAACTCTTGTTTGTATGATAAGGTGTGTATACGGGCGAGTAACACTCAGAAACTACCTGCACACAACAACATTCAAACAGAATCACCAAAAAAAAAAAAAAAAAAAAAATCCGCGACCCATCGACAACTAATGATATATACGTAAAAGAAGTTTCAACTAGATACGTCAAGAAGTAAATAAATTATGCTTTAGACAGGGAAATGTGACTAAGAAAGATATTTTCAGCATTTGGCACTCAACTGTGATCTTGTTCCTTCATGCAGAATGTAAATATATATAAAGATATATATGTATCTGCTTAAGAAGTTTCACCAATTTATGACAAGTTGTGAAGAAGTTATGACCCGGAAAAATGTTTTACTAAGAAATGAAGTTATTTTTACATTTTACGCATAGCTGTGGCGTTCAACTTGGGATATGCGATGAAGATATATAAATAAATATATGTATATATATATGAGTGTAAGAAATTTCGACAAGCTGTTTAAAGTGGCAAAAGACTATGCTTCGGAAGTCAATATGCTTTTATTAAGGAAATCATGGACGGAACGGGCAAATTGTTGCCGACGAACGACAGGCGACCGACTACGGATTGAAGACGAACAATCGGAATCAGAAAAGCGTCATTTCGGGGGTCAAAGCGGAGGTAAAAACTAAAACAAAAACTAGTGTAAAGCCTGCAGTAAAACAGAAAAGCACACGACAAAAACAGTAGTATATTAATAACGTTTGGTGGAGAGTTGCAACATTTTGTAAAAGGTCCTTATTGTTACGCATCAATCATCACAATATAAGTTACAGGGCGTTTAGTAGGCAGATACAGTGTCATATACGGCTCAGAGAAAACAATATTAGGTGGGGCGAGGCCTCACCTAATATTGTTTTCTCTTCGCCGTATACGTAACTGCTATATCCAAATAACCATTCAAAATATATTATTTTGAATCAACCGTACGTGCGTTTTGACCGAATAGGGGTCATGGATTTAAAGAAATTGCGAGGGTACTACGCGATTCTGTCTCTATTGTGCGCCCTTGTTCCGAAATCACAAACTATGAAAATCAACTTACTCGCATTGCGCTCTGCAGGAGTTGGGGTATGTTTTACCATTTTCTCCACAAACTGGTCGGTACATCAGGAAGCAGAGGCAATGTCTTTTAGGGGGTGATCCAGAACTTCCGCACTCTCCTTTATGTTCTACTCGAACGTTGCTGAAATATAATAAAATGAAATGATAGATAGAGTACTTCGTAGATGATAAATAGAGGATATGGAATGAGTGTTTTTCTCATATAATATTTATGAAACGAGTCTAAGAATTTTCCGTTTTGGCGAGCCTATGGCGAGCCCAAAAGGAAAATTCGGACTACTTTCATAAATATTATATGAGAAAAACACTCATTTCATATTCTATTTATCATATGACACACACACGCACAAATCTGCCACTTAGTATGACTTTTTAACCCATCACCTAACTTGAGTTGCAGCCGGCACTTGGAAAAAACATCCTCGTATAACTAAAAATTTTCATTTTTTGCTTCCAAAACATAGGTTATGACCCCTCATTGGAACGAACTCTTCGAGCTCGTTCCAATGAGGGATCATAACCTATGTTTTGGAAGCAAAAAGTGAAAATAAAAAAAAAATGAATGGCGTTTTTCTTGTAGGTAAACGATTAATACAATATAACCCACCCTAAATATGACAGATAACGTAAATTCTCCCTACTGAAGTTATGCAAATGTGACCCAGTTGTATTTTGTTTAGCCAATCAAATTGTTCAGTTTTGAAATTGAGCAGTGAAAGCTCCCAACTCTAATTATGCAAATTATGAAAATGTGGCCCAGTTGTATTTTGTTCAGCCAATCAAATTGTCTTGTATTGAAACTGACCAATGAAACTGACGGAAGGCTTTATTTATCACTGATTAATATGAAAACAAAATATCAAATGTTTCGAAGTGAACGAAGTGAACAAAATGGACGAGTCAAATGATAAAGGTATTTCTGACATGTCAGTACATCTATATTAAAATGGTATCTATAAAACGTATCGAACTATTTATAACACTGAACGGATCAGGTTTGGCATTCCGTTCGATTGTCGGTGGATCAATAAGATACTGAATTAGTCGAAACTAGAAGTCCTGTCTCTGTATTGTGCACTATGTTGAAGTAATAGCGCTATGTAAGTGCACTTTTTGTCCCTATCAAACTCAAACTGAAACTGCCCCCCCCACCCCCCCCCCCCCCCCAAATAGAGTAACTCAATACCTGTAGAAAAATAGGGTCTCAACAATTCTATACAAAACGGAGATCATTAACATCAACCCTAACCTCTACTGGGGGAAATGGGCATGTAATGGCGTAAATATATATTAAAATTCGACTGCATATACAAAATAAAGAGAGTCGATTACTACTTAATCGTCGCGCCATACATGTATATACTCCACTCGAAAAGTACTTATAATTGTTCATAATAGCACAGGAAACACTTGGAAACCTTCATCACATGGACCACCGGGTGAATGTTTTGTCCTTCAAAATTGTAAACAATTAAAAAGTCTATCCCACGGCGATTTAGTGGTAATCCACCCTCCACACACTGTAATCGCAATATTTTCTTTTTGTTTGATCGGTTTAGTTCGTGATTACACTACTGACCTGGCTAGTAGCACATTATATTTTGCATTGCACAGCTGAGGCGCCCTTGTGCATTTCAAACTAATTCATTCTTCTGCAGTAAGGAGCTCATTAATTAAAGAACCTTTTTACACTAATTGTGACAGAACTTCTAGTTTCAACTGTCAGGACTGAGACTTGATATATCGTGCCGGGGCTATCGAATGCATGTAACAAATATCTGTCCCCGAGGGCAAGCTGTGTCCATCCCTTCCCAACACAACTGAAAGACGGAGACGGACTGGCAGCATGGTCGACTGGAAAAATTCCCGGTGGGCCCAGTATTGGGTTCCCCCCTAGGCCCCTCAAATTGATGCAGCCAGAATGACCAAAAGGCGAAATGGATCCGATTTCATAGACTGCGGGTTTATCGAAATGTTCCCTTTGTGGACTGCCATCC
The DNA here is from genome assembly GCA_031216915.1 of Pictodentalium vernedei. Taxonomy (NCBI): domain Eukaryota; kingdom Metazoa; phylum Mollusca; class Scaphopoda; order Dentaliida; family Dentaliidae; genus Pictodentalium; species Pictodentalium vernedei. Next base: position 191,547,986 of record CM062296.1, on the reverse strand, counting down.
GTCGGTAATAAAAAAAAAAATAAAAATAAATTCCTCCTTCCCTCATTGATTTGAAAAAAAAAATTCTGAGAAGCAAATTTTTGTGTGGCCAAATGAGAGAGAAATAAGTAATTACTGTATTGGACAAATAACACCTTTACCCAACGAATCGGCCGCATCCACCCGCGTAATATGCAAATTCAGCAGTTGAAAAAATATTATTTTTCGAGAAATTTCAACAAAACCATATCATGTGACCCCCTCGTTGGAACGAGCTCGGCGAGCTCGTACCAACGGTGGGTCACATGATATGGTTTTGTTGAAACTGTTTGAAAAATTTCAAAAAATGATATAATAATAAATTTTGATATCGTATGCGTTGGGTAAAGAGATAATCTAACAGACCTACTGGAAAAGGTTTGCTCTAGAAAATGGTTCACGTAATTTGTAATTGTACTATTTTGTAGATATTGGACTAATTTGTTAATGATCCTGCTTAATGTTTGTCCTCCACTGTGGCGTCTTACCATCTAATTCCGAATTTACCAGCTCATCTCTTTCTACAAACATGCTACAGTGCCCGTGAGGTGATTCCAGTTTGACGTATACCTCTCAGCTGCCCAGACAACATCGGTGATTCAAATGCACCTGCCTGGAACCATTTTTGATCCACCCATCTAGCTTTCCTCAATGAAATTTGACGACTCTTTCACAGTAATATTTTAACGCGGTCGAAGACAGCTGCAATGTGTACTTATAAACTAAGTTCTGCTGAAAACTACTAAACGCAATGGCCACAGCTACGTTTAAGTACACCCCTGAGGTGGAAGCTGGGCATCTTGAACACTCCAACTACAGTTTTGTGTCCGAAGAGCTCAACATTTTGGGTCGAATTGAATGCCGAATCTAATAATCAAAAGGATTTCGTATCGAATCGAATTTCGAATCTCAATATTGGCAATCTTTAATTCAGTATTGTATTCAATGGCAACTCGTCCGTTGGTACAAATCGGTCAAAAACGGAATAGTCCAGAAACATAGTCAAGGTAGTTTCGATAGTGGAACCTTCGTGACTTCTTCTATCATCAGGTATCCTTTACAGGAGACATGACGATAATGGAAGAGTTCAAGAGGAAGAGACACTTGACTGGATTTTGAGAACGTTTTAAACATTACAAAATTTCCGAATCAGTGTGACTCATATAGAAATGAATCGATTCATCTGGACGATTTCAAATCGAGTAGAATTTCGCAGGGCTGTAGCTTTGTTGATACGTCTGTGCAACCAACAATCCTTGTATCGTAAATGTTACGATAACTGCTACTACAATTCAATGTTTAGTGATCATAGGGAATACTATTGGGAAGGGGCGTCGTGAAGATGGCCGATCGGGGTGGGGAGGGTGAGTGCAAAGGTATTTGTTCTGACAGTAGTGGCTCAAGCCCCGACTGACAAATATTCAACTGCATCCTCAATGCATGAATATTAGTCAGTCGGGATTATAGTTGATAAATAAGAGTTCTTGGAAGGTTATTACAGTAAAAACTAGAAGTCCCTTGACTTTATTGTGCACTAGTTTGAAGTAATGGCGCGCTAAGTACACATTTATCCCTCTCACACTACACCATTAGCACAACTCAATTTCTATAGAAAAGCAGTGTGTTCAACTCTGTACAATTTTGCACTAGTAAATGGAGATCACTAACATTTTTCATAACCTCCACTGGGATGCATGTACATGTAATGGACGTAAATAGATATCAAAATGCGACTGCATATACAGAATGAAGAGAGTGGACTACTACTTAATCGCATCGCCATATATTCTCCACTCGGAAAGTGTTTATAATTGTTCATAACGGCACAAGAAACACTTGCAAACTTTCACCTCGTGGCCACTGGGTTGCGGTGGTCCATGTGATGCACGTTTACAAATGCTTCTTGTGTTTTGTTCTTAGACGTTACAATAATTACTAAGGCAAAATCTATCCCACAGCGATTCAGTAGTAATCCACCCTCAGCATACTCTAGTCTAAATATTTTCTTTCTGCTTCATCGGTTCAGTTCGTGAATTCACTACGGACTTCGCTAACAGCGCATTACATTTTGTATCGCACAGCGCAAACTTTCCTGTGCATTTCAGACTACTTCCTTCTTCTGCAGTAAGGAGCGCATTACCTCACGATCATTTTTTGTGCTTATTGTGACAGAACTTCTAGTTTCAACTGTAATGTATAAATAATATGCATAATATCCGTGACGCAATTTCTCATTTAATTAACAAGTACCGTACCGATACTCCAACGTGGACATGCTGAACACATAACAGACCGATTCGGGTACTGAAGAGCTCAATTTGTATGGCCGACTGTGTGTGTGTGTGGCACAATTACAAGTATAAAATCTAGTCTTTTAACATCAAAGTAAATGGTAACTAGTAGAGATGGGCAATATAACGAAAAACCGGACCGATACCGATATCACGGGGATACCGAAAAACCGAACCGGACCATTCGTTGAATACCGAAACCGTCTATTTATTTATTTTATTTATTGGTGTTTAAAGACACATATTTATGCACAATGGCTAATCGTGACCGTGACAGTTTTACTGGTGGAGGAAGCCGGAGTACCCAGAGAGAACCACCGAACATCGACGAGCAACTGTCAGCTCCTCAACATTCTAGCTCTGTTCAAGCTCCGGTCAAGGAGGGTTACAGCGGTTGAAGACATGTGTACCATCGACGTGCAGTACGCCTTAGAGCACGGCTTCATCATGCCCCCATTTAGGCAACCGTGATGATGTGCCTTACCCAAGGACACAATGTGGGTCGTCCCGGACGGAGATATCGAACTCGAGATCTCTAGCATAAAAGTCCAACAGTCTACCACTGAGCCACCGCGCGCTCACCGGAACCGTCTGAATTTTGAAATTTTCCTACATCCTTTATTTGTATGTCCCTGTTGAAGACTGATAACAGTTTACAAGTTCATTTTCATGTGAGAAGTGACTCATTTTCTTTTTCGTTTTGTTATCTAGACTCCAGTTGATTATCAGTGATTTCTAGTCAGGTCTTGGCTGCCTTAAACAGGCAGCCAAGACCTTACTAGAAATCACTGCTCAGATGTTTCGTCCACTGTCACTATGGCCTCCTAAAGATGGCATGGTCAGGGCACATGTTCGGAGATCCAAAAGGCTAGAATAGATCTTTAAACATTGAGGGGCGCTTAGAACAAGACACAAAATTACTGAAGATGTGATTTGAGGTCGTAGAAGAATGCCACTGTTGAGCTTATTGGCAGTGTCATTTATAGTGCTGTGATAGAATACTACTACAAAAACGTATTCTGTTTTTCCTGATATGAATTCCTGTTTGGTACTATCTGCAAATCTCAGTGAAGCGAAATACCAATTACCGAACCCACACCGAGATATACCTCCCCCCCCCCCCCCCCCCCCTTCCCACACACACACACTAAAAATACCTAGAACGATACCGAACTCAAAATTCCAATACCGTCCATCTCTAGTTACTGACGAGAGAGAATCGATATCTTAGATTCCAATCCTGAAGAAAATGTCCCGACTTGAGAAATTTTTGAAGGGGTGTTGAGGTCACAACCCACTAAGAGACGCCCCTCATTTTGAGTAGTGCTCACGTTCAGTGGCGAAAACGCCTTTCACAATGTCCGGATTAAGCTTTTCAATTCCCACTTTTGCAAAATGGCATCGTGAATGCCGAAAATTGCCAAGTTTTATAAAATTCAAAAGTACACTAATTAAGCAGCAGTTTAAGGTCATCAATTAATTTATTTATCTGGTGGAATTTAACGACATTTTCGATAACCAGGGTCACATCGTGACGGGCAGTTTTATGGGTGGGCGAGCAACAACGAGCAACTGCCAGACTCACCAACGTACTAACACCACACAAGCAGGGTTAGCATTGGTTGAAAACAAATGTACCATCGGCGTATCGTATGCCTTAGTACACAGTGCTACCGTGCTTCCGCGTGGGCAGTCGGGATTAAGTGCCTTGCCCAAGGACACAACGCGGTTATCCTTGGCGGTGATCGAACCGCAGACCTTTCGGTTGAAGTCCAAATCCGTAACCACTGAGTCACCGCGCTCCCTACGGTCATCAATTTTAAATCGCGGCTAGGATATCACCCTTGACGCCTTTGGCTCTCCTCACCAACGAAAAAAAAATACCCAAAACTCCCCGACATTTAAAGCACTAAAGCTAGTCGCACTAGTTTCGCCAAAATGTCAACAGTTATATGATTGTTGGCAATTCGGCCCACCTCGCCTTCAGCTGCAATGCCTTTTTAGGTGAGTATACACCAATGGGCATTGGTTCGATATTTTTGTACTCTTTCAGTTGTTCAATGAAGCTTGTGAAAGCTAGACAACACTTTCTCACTTTGCGGGAATAAATGATTTTTTTTATAGATAAGAATACATATATCTGTTATTGGTTCCGTTGTTGTTGTAACCCAAAATGCCATATTGTTTTTCCAGCGGTAGTGAGATATCACATCCCTCTTTTAACATTTCCTTCATATTTATTAATATTGTTTTCGAGAAGGAACATTAAAAAAGATATTAAATGGGTTCTGCTTTGGATCGGGACTTTTCACACGGCCTCACACAGTAGCGGATCATGATATCATAAGTAAGAGACAGAAAGAGAAGTTATAATACACGAGAGAACCCGCAGACTCGTAGTTGAAGCAGACGCGCTACCCTCTTGTGGCTTCAACACATATCTAGATCCTATTTCTCTGTTATAACGTCAATGCAAGCATTGCAGAAGAAGTTAAGAAATCCGACTCAAGACTCTAACTGGTGCACCACATTGCTTTGTCTCCTCAGCTTCATCCAAACATAGCACCAAAATTATGTGACTGACAGTTAGCAGAGACCCAAGTGGTTAGAGTACCACAAATCCTTCTCGCGCGTCTTCGGCACACTAAACCCCTTGGGTCGTCGTCGTTATCTTTGGATTGCAGTATCCCGTTAGGCCATTACATACATACTTGCATCCCGCTTGGCAAGAGTTTCCATAGGTTTTTCTGTCACATCCGCAAACTGGGTCGTATAACGTGATACAGCTACAAGCAGGATTTGGTTTAGCAACGCATCCATCCTGTGTGATCTGACTCTCTGAAGAAAACCAAAAACTATAAAATTAAGTAAATTTTCTCTTCATACCTTTGGAATATAATAAAACTAAAATGTTCAAAAAGAACTCCAGGAAAGTGTTCAGGAAGACGGAAATATTGGGCATTATACACACACATTGGTATGATGTTACAAACGCCGTCTGGCAAATGTCACTCTGTGTTTGAGTATTCATTTTGTGGACACTTGGTTAAGGCAGATACATTCTCCAAAATATGTTTGTATGGAGAGGTTCTAGTTTCTGGAGCACTGGGCACTGAACCAAAGAATTCATGATGATGCAACTGAGTCTTCACAAAACTTAAATGACCCAGTGTCATGCATTTATTCCACATATTTTTGGAGGTATGGTTTGATCCCGCTGCTCGCGCATGCCTAGAGTGTTCTGCGACACAGCATCCAGATATTATATCAGAGTCTATATATACGTCACTACAAGCTCCATTGTGAACAAATAATTAAATTCTGACGGACAGTAAACTAATTCAAACTACAAATCACATGTCACAATCCTAACCGTATGTTTGTTTGGTTTGCCCTCGGTTAATGGTTTGGTAATGTTCGTGCTATTCGAGAGTTCAAGAGTTTTTGTAGCTGTTCGAGCTGCATCCTCTGTCGTTTTCCTTACGGCATGAGACGTGAAGGAAGAACGTCTCCCCGAATACAGTGCAGGTGAGCATGATATCGATTTCCTTGAATATAGTTGAGTGAACAATCGATATCAGTTAAATTAACAATAACAATGAAGGGTTAACCTCACAAAAAGGCCTAGAAATGATGAGCATACAGCGTAACTCGTTAGCTGGTTACGCTATATTACATTGTGTTAATCTATATGAAAAAGAGTGATAGGCTTTTCGGCTTGCCTTGTTTTTACTAAACCAGCCATCTGTTTACATTTATACAGAATTTCCACGAAAATAAATAGCAACAGCTAACGCGCGAGATCTCGGCATTAATTGTTGGAATTGATTCTGGTAGAAATTCCGGTAAAGACGTAGAAGGCATGCCACTATATTCTTTTTTCTATACACACATTTGAGTGGAGTTTGACCAGTAAGATTGCAAAGTTGAACTAGCAAAGCATTAGAAATTTAATTGATGCCGTAATACTTTGCCCTAACATTCCGTTCGTTCGAGTGTTTTATCACTGAAGCAATCACAATGTTACCTAAGAATCGTTTCCGTGTTATTTCCAGGCCACTTCGTTTCGTTTATTTCAACTTTTAACCATTGCTTTGGAAATACAATTATAACCTATACACCAGAAAACAAGAAACTAATATATATACACGTCTGTGGTGTGTTTAACAATACAATTACTGTAATCGCCTGTTGCGATGAATCATTCTGCAGTCTCCTCACTATCCGCGGGCGGACGGGCGGGCGGGCGTTTCCGGGCGCGCGTTCCTGGGGGATGTGCGGGCGGGCGGGCGGGCGGGCGGGCGGGCGGGTATCGGGGTTATGGGCATGCACGCACGCACGCACGCACGCACGCACGCACGCACACAACGCACCCACGCACCAACGCGACCCTGTGGGTGTTTCTGCATTTCTAATTATTGCTATGAAGTTGAAATCATATTTATTACATAAATGATCAGTAGAAACATATAGTTTGTTCGCAGAAGGTTGGATGAAGAAGAAACAGCATCCATATTCAAATTGAGCCATCACGCCTTCTCGTATGACAAAGAGCTTCAATTTTCAGTATACTTTTTAGTTCCTTTTACCCAACGCACACGATATCAAAAATTGGTATTTTAATTATTGTTTGTTCAACACAGCCATATCATGTAACCTCTTATCGCAACGAGCTCTGTGAGATCTTTCCAATGAGGGGGTCGCAGGGTGTGGTTTTGTTGAAAGTCTTTTGGAAATATATTTTTCTAAACTGTTTAATTTGTAAATTACACGTGCGAGAGCGGCAGATTTATAAGGTAAAGTGTTAATAACACCACAGATCGGTAGCTTAGTGGTTGGACAATTAGACTATGAGGTAGAGGTTGACCGTTCGATCCTGACTAGCGATAACTACGTTGTTATCTTGAGCAAAACAATTAATTCCGATTGCACACATTGATGCACGGCGACGGTGTGTACTGATGCGTACTGTACGTCGATGTTGCACTTGCCTTCAACCGTTATTAATTCTGTTTGTTTAGTTCGTACGTACATGTAGGGCAGTCTCAGACCTACTCACTGCTGCTCGATGGTTCTCTCTGGGTACACAGGCGTCTTCATCCATCAGTAAAACTCTGTAACCCTCGGCTGTCTAAATGGGCACTAAATGAATAAACAACCTAATTTACTTACGAATGGGCTTAAATTTTCTGACTGTCCGGTATAGCCGTTGAACAGTGATAGTTAATACGTCACCTGCCAGATATTGTAATCAGTTTCTCATAAAATTAAATCAGAGCTCCTGCGAAGCAGCCATGACTCGATTTTATAGGAAATTCAATTACGCCTGACGTCAATATACCAAAGAAAAGATGACGTATTTTGCCCCCAACAGAAAAGGGGTAAAGTCAAGTAACTTGCCGAACAACATGTTTTACACGAAATACAAAATATTCGTACAAATTAGTGTAATAGAAACACAAAACAATAATAATCATTCATCCAGTGTTTAGTACAAACATAAACGCCGGCGGATTTTGAAGATCTGACAGGATAATAATGTATATAAGCGTTAGATGTTTATAAATGAGACGGACTTAATGCATAAAATGCTGGTGGAAGGTTTTGTTTTTTAACAACTTGGAGCCGGCTGATATTGCTCAGTTCGTTCGCATGTCAATGTAAGGCGTATCAGCAATATGAATTTATTATTTCCTTCAATGGCGTTGATAAGAATGTGTGCAAAATCAAGCCTTTGAATATGAATAATGAATAATTTAGTTAGCCCGTTAACGACACTCGTCCATTGTTAAGAGATCTGTTCGAGCACAGCATGTTAAAACGATACACTTTTTCAGCCATCTTGTTCATAGAAGCTGCTGAACCGAGAGGAAGCGAGACAGACACCTGCATCTCCAGACACTGGGACACAATACTTGCTTTGTAAGTGACAATAAAGACTTATGCATGGGTCGAAAGAAATGATCGCTGATATGAAAGAATGATTTCATACAGTGGATTGCAGAACGGCCGCCGTGGACTGATCTGTTTCCACGTTTGAGCAATATTTCCACGGACGCAATAATATTAGAATTCAAACACTAATTATATGAAGAGTCATCAACAATTTAATTAATGAAGCACCGGGTACAATCCGGTACTTCATTAATTAAAATTTTGCTGTTGATAATTTTTATTTCCCGGTAAACGCATGCATAAACACCACTGCCCACGTTTGGATTACGGCCAGTCCACGGAGACAGCACTGTACCCCTAAGCTACACGTAAAGTAGACTTTCCATTCAATCAAAACTTACACTGTGTCGAAAAGCATTAGGAGTGCAAACAAAGTTCCACTAAAGGGGTTTCCAGGAATATCCTGGAATATCCCGGATCTCCTTTGACGAACACACTGTTCGTACGTCTGGTACTTGATGGCAGAGTTTGAGAATTATCCTCTAGTATCTCGATTCTGCAAGTGTCCCCGTAGTAATTATGGTTTAATCCTGGGGACGGGAATTTCGCCACTCCCAGTTTTGAAAGTCAGTCATGATACTCGGGAAAGTCATAGGCCGGAACCGAAAAGTAAAGGTTAAATATTAATGTTTGAGATTAAGGCGAATATAACCTCTACCGAGATCAAATTTGACGTTGGAACTGGGGCTTAATCTCGAAAATGAAATTTCTCATTAATATTTTGTTTTTACTTTCCTAACGACAGCTACATGAAAGTGTGAAACGAGCTGTCTACATTACTGCGAAATTTATTTATTAGTGTTTTTGGTCACATTCTTATGCAAAATGGCTAATCGTGACCGTGACAGTTTTACGGGTGGAAGAAACCAACATTCTAACTCTGTTCAAACTCCGATCAAGCAGAGTTACAGTGTTGAAGACATGTGCACCATCGGCGTGATGTACGCGTTAGTACACGGCATCATCGCTCGCCCATGGAGGCAACCGAGATAAAGTTGTAGTTGGCCTTAGACGAAGAATGGCTCGAACCTGTGTGTGTATATTCAAGGACATAATCATATTGTTTCCCATAGCCTTTGCAATGATAAGGGAAGTGACATTGGATGACAATTTTATTGTTTGTTATTACTTTAGCGTTAGCCTTGATATCTTGACAATGTCTCTTCTCGTTTCGACAGAAAAGTGTGACGAAACAGACATTTTTAAAATTGGAAATTGACAAAATGCACTTTATATAAATTTTGTACTATACCACAACATCACGAGGTTGTAAACTGTTCAGAAGTTACGGGTCGAAAATGTGGGGGGTTATTTTAAATCAAGGTAACTTCGATGCGAAAATTTATTAACAATATCTGAAATATTTCACAAATTAACTAAGCCTGAACACTGCATAATCCATATAGCAAACACTTGGGGTTCAATGCCTTTGTTTAAATATTATTGTATGGAAACAAATTTCTTAAAGATAGAATTATCAAAAGAAAAATTAATAAGAAAAGAAGTCCAGTTAGGCTAAACAGTGTAATACAAAATCTCTCATGGTTCGAAAAAGAACATGACCGCGCTTTGTGTAGCTGCTAAGTTCACTACTAACAAATGAACAATTGATTCCTGGTTGTTATTGTTTACGTTAAACTTGATATATAGAATATATAGGTACTGGGGTCAGTAATCAGATTTAAACCACGCGTAGGATAAGGGTTTTAACCACTTACCTAGCCGAGTGGTAAAACCCTTATTCTACGAGTGGTTTAAACCTGATTACCGGCTCTCATTTCTATTTGTTTTAGTTATACCATGCTCTTAATGAATAATGAACTTTGCCACTTAAAAAAGATAAAAAACGGCACTTTCTATCGCAAACACGCGGTTTTGTTTTGTTTACATCTGTGCAGTACTACCGGGTGTACGTGAATGCTTGATTGACGGCTAGATAGTCATCAAAGTTGATGGAATTTACCTTGTCATTTCAGTCAAATTATTATTAACAATTCTTAAATTTTATTTTAATATTTAATTGTAGGTATTTTAAACTTAATAAGTGATTGCATGTAGTAGATAGTACCGCAAAGCGTCGTATGTTTGAATGAAACATCACGAAGTTGGCAAATTACATCATGTCACTCCATAAATGAACTTCCAACTGTGGGTGTAAATTTTGTTTAACGCCAGTAGACTCTTTACACAGGTAGAGGGGTTAAAAGCTTAAATTTAACACACATGTTTTTCATAAGTAGTAACATAGGCGAGCGTGGTATAAAAATGTTTTAACTAGTTTCGGCCAAAAATATAAAAAACATGATATTTTAGAGAATCTGTGATGAACAAAACAGATTTTACAGATATTACTATACAAAAAAAATATCAAGAAATTGTTGTTCAAAAGTCTCTGGACTGGCATTTGTCTTTTTTTAAATCAAGATAACTTCGGTAGAAAAATGAATAACAATGTCTAAAATATTCACTAAGTAACTAAACAAGCAAAAACATTGGATTCAATGTTATTGTTTAAAAATTATTTAAATTATTGTGTGGAAACAAAAATAATCTTAAGAAATGAAACATGTTCTAATAAGTCTAAATTCTTCGCCTACGGATTGAATGAGTGCCGGCGTAGGTTTTTTGTATGTTTACGGTTCCAGTAGCATACGTTCCCGTCTTACGTCACCACGCGAAATATATGAAGTTATGTTACCCGTTTCGTCGTAATTATGTCATCAACGGCAATTGCAAACCGCTTCATTTTCTTACATTTTTTCTAACGTGCAGTCGACGGTGGTCTGAATGAAGAGTTGTTTAAATTACAAATCAGTTTGCAATTTGAAGTAAGATGAAGTGACTTCAATCTTTATTATTTATTGATTATTTGTCAAGAAACGTAATGAGGTACACGAGAGATTTATTTACTGAACGTGTTATCGTTAAAATTTGCCCTGTTCATTTCACGACGTGGGTTTGGGCTGTGGGTAGTGCCTTATTGGAACATATACGTTATTGTGATGAGTTGACGGAAACATGGTCTGAAGTTTGCGGCTCGGAGGTAATGTTCAACCAAAACGCTCCGTGTCGCGGTTAAACATAACCTCCGAACCGCACACCTCAGACCATCGTCCTATCAGTTCATCAGAACTTATAATGTGAGTGTACTGTTACAAAAAATGCAAGGAATTGTTGAAAAAGTTCAGCCTAACATTGGCAGCCATATTGTTTTTAGCAGAAAAGTCATTATCAAAATGAACCTTCTTCTACACTCACCAATCCACCACAAAAAAACTTATCCTTGGTGCATTTCATCCTCAAGTTATTGCGTGGACAAGAAAACGCTAACGGACGGATGGATACGGTCATATCATAACACGGCCTGTACCAGAGAACGGCCACATAAAAACATCAGTAAGTTGTAAATTATTGTCCAAACGTTACTGGATCCGGAATTCGTTTTTAAATCAAAATAACTTCGACGAGAAAATTATGATAATTTTCTGAAATATTTCACCAAATTAAAGTAAGAGTTATTACGTTGAGGAGTCTGACAGTTTCTCGGCGGTTCTCTGCGGGTACTCCAGTTTGCTACACTCATAAAACTGTTAGACACACGAAGTGATCCTGGCTGTCATAAGTGTCGTTAAACCTCAAACAATAAATATTTAAATAGCATTACTGCGTTGAAGGCAAATGCATGCTCACTGCCACAACAGTTATTTCAAAAATAACCTGCATAACATTAAGAAAAACGCTTTCATATTTGCCCCAGTCCATTGGCTAGGGTGGTCAGAGGCAGACACGTTGTATGGACCACCTGGCAATTTCCCGGTGGGTCCCCTATTGAGTTCCCGGCTGACCCACAAAAGTGATCCAGCTAAACACTTGGTGGTGCGTGAAATTCCATGAAAATAACAAAAAGGCGAAATGGATCTGATTGCATCGACTGCCGGTATATTGTACTGTTCTCTATGTGGACTAATTGGCAGTCCACAGAGAGAACCGTTCAATATACCAGCAGTCTAGTCTGTTATTGATCTCTCAGATGAAAGGATACAGCCTTTCTTCAATTTCAAAACCCAAAATTTTCTTCGATTGGGCCGAACTATTCTCTCCCGATGAGCCCTTCCCTCACCCACCGTAGAACCATTTTTGTCAAATGTTCGATAAACATGATACAGGATGCCATCGAGAGGTCTTCTATGTGGACTGCCATTGATCGTCGGATGCAAGGAAGCCGCGTTTGTTCAGTTCGCAAAATCAAGATTTTCTCCGGGTCCGGTAAGTTTTCTTGGTCCAGTCCTCCTCTGAGGGTGGTTCCTGGGTACATTTTGTGGGTGAGAAAATTACTCTGCATTCTTCTTTTTATGTGTCATCGGAGGTTACAAAAAACCCACAGGACAGACCTCCCCTATCTTAGCAATAAGGGATAAAACGGCACTTAGAATTACACACTTTACTGAAAACCTAATAATTTACATATTTTTGAAAAAAATACAAAAAATATATATATTCGAGATAAACTAGCACTTGTTAGGTGCACACAGTTACAATTTACCCTTTACATAACGTAACGGCCAAAACCGGCCTGCGCTATTCTCAAAAATCGCCTATTAATTTTCATTATTTTTTTCATTTTTTGTCTCAAAAACATAGGTTACGACCCCTCGTTGGAACGAGCTCGTCGAGCTCGTTCCAACGAGGGGTCATAACCTATGTTTGTGAGACAAAAAATGAAAAAAAATAGTTATTCAAGAATTATTTTTGCAAGTGTCGTCTGCTTTTCATGTTAGGTAAAGGGTTAAAATATTAATTGTTCTACCACACACGTTCACTTAGTTGCCATCCTACTTAATGAAATTATGACGTATCGTGTTCCAGGAAAAAGCGACATTTCGTGTTGAAAGAGTTGAAACTTGCAATGGAAAATAAAAAAAAAACTGAGGAATTAAAAGATAAACTTGCCGAATACTTCGGAGATCGGATCAAGTTTGGCGCCCATCCTATTGTGGTGAACTTGAGATGAAGTATCCACTAGTTTTGCTATTGAAGCAGCTTTTAAACTTGCCTCCTCAGATGAAAAGCATTCTGAGGGGTCGGCTTTCATACTTAGATGTTGTATAAAAGAATCATAAAAGGTGTGGTGGCAACGAATGTAATTTTATAATAAGAATTTATTGGAATGTATATGTCCACTTGAAGAGCTTAACATTTCTGACTGCCATTGTTGAAAGAAGTAATCTATCCATTTTTTGTGCAGTGACTCGAAATTCTTCAGTAAACACCAAAACACCCATTTACAAAGTGCGATGAGACACTGTCTGGGACGGCAGTGGTGAATGGTAATTTGTGGAATTTCTGGATGTTTGCCATTTGAGTCCAACTAAATCTTGAGCAATACGAGCACAACGGGGGTCAATACCAAGTAGCTGTATGATAGAGAGTGAAATGCCGTACTAAATAAAATTATTTGAAGTTTGTACGTGTTTGTTTATCTGACAGTTTATAGACATTTAAGTTTTTAACGTTGCCAGATATAAGTTACTGTTCCGTACATAGTACAGTTAAAACTGGAAGTCCTGTCGTGAAATGTGCAAAAATAGCACGTTGATCTGCGCGTTAATCTACGCGTTATGACCGTAGCAAGGCTATCAAATAATGTATATATGTTTCAGCCAATGGACCTCCGGGTAACCTGGGGGTCCATTGGCTGAAACATTTCCTGTGTTTGCTATGAATAACCAGGAAAACCTGTCATGCTTTGGATGCCATTCGATATGGCAATTGTGCGCAATTCCTGCGCGCAATTAACACTAGTTAAGCCCACAGGTCATGACAGGACTTCAAGTTTTAACTGCAGTTGGTTGGCCCTTGTGCGCTATTCCCCGTTTAATTAACCAGTCAGCGTGGATTTTCTGGTTTTCTGTTTTTTCCCCGTTTTTGCCGCTTTCTGAATTTAACACCTAATGATTGCTCTTCCAGGTTCCCCCATTTTGCTCAAGACAACGTGTTACAGTTAATTTCATAATTTGGACAGAAGTCACCTTTGATAGTGGTGTTTTCGTTTTATCATACACGCATCGTGATTCAAGTAGGTAGCATTAGTATAGTTATCATATTGGTTACATTTTATATTATAAATGCTAGTAAACATGCATACTTTATCAAACTTAATATAATATTTTTTTAATATGTAAGCCTGTGAATTATCGCACATTATCTAAAAGATATTTCTCGATATCCATCGAATCGATATATATCGAGAAATATCCCTCAGTGGCTTCATACCTGCCGTCACGCTTCGGCGCATGACGTCGCATTGAAAGGATGATCAGCTGACCTTTGTTATTGTTTTGAGAGGTACGCCTTTGAGGTCGACTTGGTCTGAATATTGTGCAATAAAATGTCTGGTAGAATATAAAGAAAGAAAATCTACTCTATTTTAGTCAGTATCGTGAATAATCTCATGAGTGTGAACCTGAAAGTTTTATTTTTCACGAGCGCTTGCTCGAGGTCCACACGATGAATTTATTCTGTAGCTTCCTGAATGACGTTACGCTTCGGGGCATGACGTCGCCATGAAGGGACGGTCAGCAGATCTTTGTTATTGTCTTGAAACTGTTTGCAGTCGAATTGGGCTGAATATTGCGCATTAAAATATCACGTCACATATACTAAAAAGAAAATCTACTCTCTTTTAGAGAATATATTTATTAAAATAGTGTAATTATAAGAAAGAGTACATCCCTGACATCGTATACGTTATATCAAAGGATTTTCAAAATTTCATTCCACTCAGTTTTTGGGTCCACGAGGACTCTTATAACCTACAGTACATGAAGAGTGTATTACCACTAAATCACCCGCAGAGTGGAGATTCCACCCAAGTAATAATTGCGAATTTGTTGCAACGCATAACAATCACAAGCAAAGTTTCAGCCAATGGATCTCCGGGTTAAACCCAGAGGTCCATTGGCTGAAACATTGCTCGAGTTTTTTGACCATAGGTACAGAATTTGAAAGTGATACTTTGGGTGATAACCCCACTTCGCGGGTGATTTTGTTACAATCCACTCTCCATGTACTGTAAACTGTCAATTTCGTATCGTAAACTTTTATTTTGATGTTTGCTGATCGTCTGTGGGAATTTCGTCGTAGCTTTAAATATGGACCTA
Organism: Pictodentalium vernedei; assembly: GCA_031216915.1. NCBI lineage: Eukaryota > Metazoa > Mollusca > Scaphopoda > Dentaliida > Dentaliidae > Pictodentalium > Pictodentalium vernedei. The sequence continues at coordinate 191,532,562 of CM062296.1, read as the reverse complement.
CAGTGTAAATTAAAATTAAAATGTGACGAGATATGACTTCTACCGTCCCCGTAGGTGTATGCAGAATATTAAAGTGGCATCTTGTCGTATTGGGGGCAGGGGTACGCACAAAAATGGAGGGTATACCTCGACGTTGTTTAATTTTCAAAATTTTCTCAACTTAGTATTTGGGAACATGAGTCAAATTATGTAATTTCAACTTAATTTTGATATTTTCTGCCAGTCGGGAAAAAATTGTCATAGTGTTAACCACTTCACTGATGCGCAATTTGGTACTATCCTGTGCTGAGCCATATTGGCGGAAATGGGATAAAACGAAAAAAAAAAATGAAAACACCTGAAAACTACTTTAATATGCAAATTGTGTGTACATATTTCAACATTATACAACATTCTCATAACGAACACAGCGTTGAAAGTATAAAATAATACCGTCACTTTTTTACATAAACACCCCCAAACCTGCACCCACACTCCAATCATATTATTAGAAAAGACGTTTGTATGACTCGAAAGAAGTAAGTCCAATAGAAGCTAACTTTAGGTGGTAAGAGACTTGGTCAAAATGTCATGATCGGCAAATTTTTTGCCCCGACATTGGTCGGGGTGGTCGGGGCGGCTCCGGCGCCCGTGAATCGGAGGTGATTTAATTTAATTTTTTGTAACTTTGTCACGTTCAACGTGACAAAGTTACGTATCCGTTAGGGATTTCCTAGATGGGTACCACTATTTTAGATAGTGGTGTTTGTTGGAGATGAGATATGAAAATGTGGAAAGTGGGATGCTTGATACAGGCGTCGATATTATAAGTTAGTGTGGTGTATCGCGGCTCGGTTGAACACACAAGTTCCTGACAGCAAACATCACACCATGTTACCGTCAATACACCACAATAACGTATATGTTCCGACCCCCCCCCCACCCCCACGTTTGATATTTGTGAATAATAAAATAAAGCAAGTGGAGTTATGACAAATATAATTTATCGCATCTATCGTGGGCCTCAAAATAAAATCGAAATCGAAACAATTAAACTGGGTTAAATCGCGCATTTAAATCAGTGCAATGCATATGTGATTCGCGCCCCCAACCCCTACCCCCCACCAAAAAAAAACAAAAAACAAAAAAAAAACAACAAAAAAACGACAGGCCACATACACAATTTCATTCCAACGAAGAAAAATGAACGGCGTTCTTTATCGATGTTACGTCACAAAAATCGATAACTGATCGATAACTGATCATGAATGCAGGTCAAGGTTATTCGCAAGTTGGAGACGCGAAATAAATTTCAGTTCCTTTTTATTGTGTCCTGTTATTTTAATTCAATAAGTGATGATTGTGCATCTGTCAGCTAATCATCAGCGCGATTACTTTTGACAGTGCGATGTTTCTGAAGCAAAGACTTTTGTGATGCGATGGCGCGTTCAACCACGACTTTGTCAGCTGAGTCGACCGTGTAATGATGTCATCCGCTAACATAAAGTTTTTGTTGTACCGCAGCTGAAGGCTAACATAGAAAGTACAAAGCGAGCGCGTAACCAATCAAACGTCGAGAATTCCGCAATGATCGGAACATTAAAGATTCACGAAAAAAGTAAATTGAAATTTGTTTGGGTAAAGAAAGAATATAAAAATCGGACTTCATAACTTCCTGGGCCGGATAACCGTCAACATTTGTACCAAATGTCGTAACGTGAGCGTAGGTTGAAAGTGGCGTAATAAAGATTGTTGCTGCGATTATAAATCTCTTGTTGTGAGTCGGTCGAGGAAGGGCCAGGTCAAGAGCAGCAGCCGTGCTGAAGTCTGTTCTTCGGGGAAGGGGAAGTTAACAGGGTTTGTACTGATGTACTTGTTCTGGGGTCGACCTTTCCGGAGTGTGGGCAAGTGTAGTGTGATGTTGCAGTTTGAATTATGGTTTCTCGGAGAAGGGTCAAGTCACGAGCAGAAAACAGGAGCCATGCCGGGATCTGTTCTGGGGAAAGGGCGATGAACAGAGTTTATGCAAATCGTCGCTCTTGTCTGCCAGTACCCACTCTGGTTTGACTGCATGGGTGTGCTTGTTGCTGTTCTGGAGACGATCTTGTCGGGGAGAACTGGATGTATTCTTATTTTGCAAATACTAATAATTTTGTAGCATCAAAATCCACACATGGTGCTATATGGGTTTACTAAATTGCAAAATTCCTTGTAGAAAAGGTGCGTTGTAACCCTTTACCCAATGTAACGGCAAAAACCGGCCAACAATATTCACAAACATCGCCAATTAATTTTAATTATTTTTTTCATTTTTATCTCAAAAACATGGGTTATGACCCCTCTGTGGAACGAGCTCGTCGAGCTCGTTCCAATAAGGGGCCATAACCCATGTTTTTGAGACTACAAATGAAACAAAAATTGTTTTTAAAGAATTTTGTTCGCAAGTGTAGTCTGCTTTTCAGGTTAGGTAAAGTTTTAATAACAATCTTGAATAATTTTGGAGAATCAATTTCATTTAGACGTGTCGGAAAAAAAACTCAGTAGCTTTGACCCGGCAACGGCAAATGCCCTATCGTTAGCAGAATATAATTTAGATGAGGGCTAAACCAGACTAAACTTTTAGGATGACAGAAGAGACCCCAGAGACTTGTAACTGATTAGTTAGTTAGATAAGTAGGACGGGGGACGGTGCAGATCTTTTGATCCATTTAAAGATAGAAAGAACAAAATTGAACACATGTACTGTGATTTTCAGTCGATCTTAACATGCGAGTCGGAATAATTGCACACACTTGAAAAATGTCAATAAAAGATTGATACGAATCTGTAACAGGAGGAGAGATAAGTGCGGGAGCCGGGGTTCGCACGGTCGACCCCCAGCACACAAAGCGACCGACTTACCACGAGACTAAGAGATTCGGACCAACCAGGCTGGTTGGTAAATGACCTTTTTTCCTCGACCGCTACACTACTCTCCCCTTCTTTTGAGATTCACCCACCTTGAATCTCACACTAGATTCCACCTCAGAGCCGCCGAAACATCCACCACAGCGTACACAACGCCACCAACTGCTGAGGATTGGACAAGCCCCCAAATGTAACAGCAGGAGAGATAAGTGTGGGTGTCGGGGTTCGAACCATCGACCTCTAGCACATAGAGCGACCGATTTACCACGAGACTAAGCGATCCGGACTAACCAGGCTGATTGGTAAATGGCCTTTATACCCCGACCGCTACAAATCAAATCGAAAACTCAATTTTTGGTGAGTTTTAATGGTAATTGTTCATTCTTTGTCATAATATCATTTTGTCAACGTTGTTCATAACACATGACGCATCAATTAAAAATCGAATAATTTCAACTCATTAATAAATTATCTAAAACGCACCATTCTACTTTCGGGCTTTTTGGTAAATCTGCAGTCACTTTAAAATGATCTCGATGAAAAGAAGAGAACGCGAAACGTTTTTTGGATGAATTATGATAGATGGATAAACATACTAGTTCATGGGATTGGGATGGGGTTCTACTTTCATGTGTACCGGAGCACCATTAAAATTGATAAGTGCGGGAGCCGAGGTTCGGACCGCTGACCTCTAGCACACAAAGCGACCGACTTACCTCGAAACTAAGAGATTCGGACCAACCAGGCTGGTTGGTAAATGACATTTTTTCCTCAACCTCCACACTACTCCTCCCTTCTTTTGAGATTCACCCACCGCGAATCTCACACCAGATTCCACCCCAGAGCGGTCGAAACGTCCACCATGCTTCACCACAGCGTCCACAACGCCACCAACTACTGAGGATCGGACTAGCCCCCAAATGTAACAGGAGGAGAGATAAGTGCGGGTGTCGGGGTTCGAACCATCGGCCTCCAGCACATATTACGGTAGATGGATGAACATACGAGTTCATGGGATTGGGATGGGGTTCTACTTACCTGTGTATCGGAGCACCATTGAAATAATCACTAATACAGCAAAATACATATTTCTAAAATCTAAATTATCCTTTTGGGACGGCAACAAATTTATCCTCCTTCACTTGAGCGGTTGTCGCAAAGAATGTTCTCTCTGTCTATTTCTTGATAATAAGTCGTGCAGAATGTCAGTTCACTAGATCATCATCAGTTTGCCTCGAGACATCCGGCTCAGTCGTTCAACCAATTAACTCCCTCGCAGCTGTGTTCCTAAGCGTGGTCGTCTTCCACTCTAAAGGGACTTGGGTAACAAAACAACCCAAATCTATTGGGTGAGTGAATATGAACCCAGTCGGGTTTATATTCACTCAACCCAGTTGATTTGGGTTCATGTTCAGTCCAACCGATTTTAGAGTGTACAATAATATCAATCTCAATGACGACACTGGAGCACAGAGATTCATTGGTTTGAACATTGCACTTGAGGTTGAAAGGTCAGCGGACGATCTTGACCTAGGCTATTACCATTCATGTATTCGGTGAAAACACTGGCTATGTGGGAGAACGGTGGCGCTGTACACCAACCTGATGAGCAAGACGACGATTTTGTACTTTCATCCCGCGCCAACCCTGCTCATGCCGGGTTAGTAAGTTAAACGTCTGTGAGTTACTCGCCGTTGCTCCATGGTTCTCCTGGAGTATCCCGATTTCACCCACCCCCACCCCCGTAAAATGTCCGACATGCCATTATCCTGGCTGTTGAAAGTATCGTAAAACTCACATTATAAAAGCAACGACGTCGGATGCTGCACGGCGGATCAGATAGGTGTTGTCCTTCAGGATCAGTATTCCTGAACATGCGTTGCGTAGTTGTTCGCGTGTATTGCTGGACGATAGTTGAATGTTTAGTTTAACCCTTTTTGCTGCCCCGCTCATTTTAGCCCTATAAGGAGAACCAACAATTAATCAGATGGTTGGATAGTCATCATAAAATCCGACATGACATTACCCTGGCTGTTGAAAGTATCGTAAAACTCACATTAAAAAACAACGACGTCGGATGCGCCACGGCGGATCAGAGAGGTGTAGTCCTTCAGGATCAGGATTCCTGAACATGCGTTGTGTAGTTGTTCGCGTGTATTGCTGGACGATACTGAATGTTTAGTTTAACCCTTTTTTCTGCCACGCCCATTTTAGCCTTATATGGAGGAACTCTGTGTACGTGAGGACATTTAATAAGATTTATGACATATTTGAAACGGTATCATCTGATTAATTGTTTAAAAGGGCTCTCTAAGCTCTTTCCAACAATTAATCAGATTGTAGGTTTGATCTGCGCGTACCAGAAAATGTAGATAAATCATCATAAAGTAGAGGACAATAGTCACTTTCGGCAGCGTAAGTTTTAAAAAAAATATTTTTTATTTCAGAGCAAAACATGTTATATGTGTAAATCATCTTGCATAAACAACAAATCGCAACAAATCGAAATCTAACTTAATAGAACACAAAAGAACAAAGAGAAAAAAAAATATTTGTAAGTATGGAATTCAACAGAAAGCTGGAAGCTTTTTGTGAATCATATCCGCAGTTCAGGTACAGTGCGTGGAGGGTGTATTATCACTAAATCACCCACACAGTGGAGATTCCACCCAAGCAATAATTGCAAATTTGTTGCAAAGCATTACAAACACAAAGTTCCAGCCAATGGACCTCCGGGTTATTCCCGGAGGTCCACTGGCTGAAACATTGCTTGTGTTTTTTATCGACATGCACAGAATTTGAAAGTGATTCTTTGGGTGATAACTCCACTCGCCGGGTGATTTAGTTACAATCCACTCTCCACGTACTGTATAGTCTTATGGGGAAAAACCCCATTAAATTCAAAGAAAAATTGGTAAGAAACACAAACATAATTTTAGCAAATGGATCTTCGGATTGAACATTGTTTTTGAAATAATTTTATAGAAATATAGTCTTGGGTGATTGGTGAAAATACATCCCGCGGATGTTGTTTTCTTTGTGTCTTACCATTCCCGCACTGAAGGCATACAGTACTGTGATTATAAAAGCGGACAGGGAATTTAAACCGGATCGTGACAGGGTCGTGCCAGCTTTCCTCACCACAAAAGTTGTAGACTCTCGCCTGACGAAAAAACATCTGAGAACACTGAAATACAGTTGCTCTTCTCATTCAGTTTCTTGATTCCTTTTCGATTTCACTATGTTTTAGTTCTAAGGCCCTACAAATATAGGTCTTCTGTTTCTCAGGCCATTTTCGGAAAATTGCATGTGGGCGGGCGGTTTTCTATTTTCTTTTTTCAGATTTTTAATTATTTCTTTGCCATCAAAGTTCATGTTCTTGGTTTGTTTTATGTTTTAGGCCTCATAATCTACAGAATAGCATGGGTATTGCATTCAAGGGACAAAATGATCAATTTTATTAACTTGGGTAAAATATCAGAACCATATAATTATTATTTTTTGAATTTTGCATTGGTTATAAAAAGAGAGCATGCGGCAGCCAAAAGGACCATGCGGGAGGGACTGAGAAACAGATTTTAAACTTTTTAGGCCTAAAGCTTCCTACCACTAATACAAGTGTGTCACGATCCGATCCCGGTCGAATTGAGAAAGAGCTCATATTTGTAACCAGAAAACAGTAACGGCATTCAAATAAAACGGAAAATAATACAACACACTGTCAAACATGCTCAAAGAAACGAACCCGAGAAGAACGTTCCAACTAGACTTATGAATTTAAGAAGAAAATAACAGAATAAAATGTACGGTGCATTTTGCATAAAAACAAATGTTATGTGGCCATTTTATGGGTACATTGGTTTGATGGAGCAGAAATTAAATTTGTCCAGCTAGGAGTATTTTTTTTCAATAGTTGGAAATTCCGAGGTCAAAAACAAATATTTGGAAATTCGATACATTAACATTGTTCGTGAAAAATATTAAAATTCCAACTAATGATGAGAAATTTTGATCTTTTATTTCCAACAGGAAACTTGAGTTTCAAATTTCCTACTGTAAAATTGACATGGCCTCAAAATTTCGACTCTGACATCAATCCGGTAAATTTTCTGACCCAGACACATTATAAATGATGCTTTTTCCGTTTCAGGACTAGTGACAATTTTCAGAAGGGTTCATAACCCTTTACCCAACGCAGACGATTTCAAAATTCATTATTTTAAATATCATTTTTTTAAATTTTTAAAAAAAAATTCAACAAAACCATATCATGTGACCCCTCTTTGGAACGAGCTCGTTCCAAAGAGGGGTCACATGATATGGTTTTGTTGAAATTCTTCGAAAAATAATATTTTTTCAGCAGCTGTATTTGCTGTATTTGCATATTACGAGGGCGGATGCGAGCGATTCGTTGGGTAAAGGGTTAAAAGATATCACCCAGCGCTGCAATGCAACCACCTATCGAAACCACTCACAGTTGGAATTTACACCGGTGGCAACCCCCCCCCCCTCTCCCCAGCTGAAACCCTCTAGCCACATCCCTGGCAGTGATATGCCATCGTCGTGAGAAGGATCTAATTGGAAGGCTTTTGTCTTGGTTTTCACAGGGAGTCTATTCACGACCGTCCACCAACCACTGTCGGCAGATAATGGCGGAGTCAGCTGTGCAAGTATCAAAGTACATACAATAAACTCCAGTCCGTCGGGAATTTTGAACTGACATGACATGAGAAAGGAAAATGAAACGTGACGTTGTGGGCAATCGAATCGAAACAAAATCTACACCTTTCGATTAAAGGTTGACTGGTCGGTCCGTAAAGTGCATATGGCTTGCAACCTCGTGTAATATTTGTCATATTATACCGGTGTGACAGGAATGATAGTCCGTAGGAACGTTAGTCCCTCTGGACTATTATTCCGCGGAATTATAGTCCTAGGTCTAACATTCCTAGGAATGTTATATCTAGGACTATAATTCCGCGGAATAATAGTCCAGAGGGACTAATTTTCCTACGGTCTATCATTCCTGTCACACCGGAACCCCTCATATCAAGAACATTCTACTTCACCACATATCTGTGTATATACATTATTACTTTTATTCTCATTTTGAAACAAGAAACCACTGATGAATGTTAAGTAACAACTTTTTTTATTCCGCAAACATTTAACGAAACATACTAAGAAATGTTTCAATATTCTGGGTAACACTGATGACTTATTAACTATACACCAGTGGTACTGTTACGGAGGTGCTGGTGGAATTGGGGACAGTCGCCCTTCGGTTTTTCCGCTGCATATATTTTTCCTTACAGAGTTTCACTAACGCTTCCGAAACAATAAGTTTAACTCTTTACCTAACATGAAAAGCCGACGGCACTTGTATATAAAGTTATTGAATAGCTAACGAGTTCAGCCAGCTCGTTCCAGTGAGGGCTCATAAGATATGTTTTTGACGCAAAAAGATAATGAAAATTGAATAGCAATTTTTGTGAATAGCTCTGGCCGGTTTTGGCCATTAAGTTGGCGGAAAGGGTTAAACATTTCACCGTCACGAATGCTAATGACGTTCTCGCGTACATTATTCGGTTCGGCCCGTAGTCAGTTAACTACCGGCCATACAATAAAATATGGACAGGAGGCTTCACAATACATATGAAATAATTGAGGTATGATATTCCAACTTAAACCACTGTAGTCTTACGCCATTTTAAATGCAAGAATAAAACAAGATGAACAGCAGATTATCTCCTCTTCTCAACAGACTGCTGTATTTTTTGTTGGATGGTGTTAGTTTACACGCTGATGGTATGCACGCCTTTAACCCAAACGCTCGTTACCTGGAATGGTATCGTCTTTGTTCACACTTACTGTCAGATGGGTCAGTCCAGTATCAATATACAGGGAGGATAAAATGATAACTGCAGTTTACAGACGTCCGGCTAACCCAGCTTAAAAAAAACTACTTCATTTTCCATCTGGTCTGGTGTTCGGGGACAGATCAGCTAAGGTTAATCCTCTTGGGAGTATTGTAGAAAATATAAACAAAATCAAAACATCTCACCTCGAGATCGGAGACATTTTTTTCACACAAATTTCCCATTGGAACACGGCCTGAAACGATGGTCTGAGATTAATTTTTTTCTACTATCGTCTTTTTCGTTCAGTGTTACTCCAATGAGAAATATTTGAGAATTGTAGATACAGTGGGTTTTCGTCCTTTTATTTTTCTACCTTTGCGATCTCGTCATCCGTCAGATTACATTTTATAACCGCTTTTCTCTCTGTTAATCTAATGGGAAAGTTTCGAAGAATTGTAGAGATGGTTCGGGTGTTTTTCCTATTTCGTCGGGTCGAGAAATGCCTTAAGACAACGCGAGACTGAGTCGAACAACGTAGCCGTTAACACACACAAAAAAAAAAAAATGATGCGATTTTCGAGTAGGTGAAATAAAGAAAATATCACCTGTTTTTTTTCTTATATATTTAACTAGGAGAAAACAAATAAATTAAAAAAGGAAAAACACAAACCATTAATTTAAAAAAAACAACTTAAATATGTAATTGTCAAAGATCAAGAAGCCCAAGCTAAGAGATGAGACGGTTCTTTGATTTCTAGAATAGAGAATGATTATTCAAGAGAGCAATGTGGAGAAACGAATGGGAGACATCGAGATGAAACGAGAGACGATTAAAGTATTGAAACCCGTGACAGACACTCAGAAAGAGACTAGACTTTATGATTCTGGAGAATCATGGCGTTTCCAGATGAGATTCCATGATTTTCCAAGACCCCAGAGTATCTGATGAACTATTTTAAACTGTCCCACTGAAGTTCCTTTATTGATGTTATAGGAAAGGTGGGTATATTAGTCTGAAATGGCTCAGTTTGATAAAACAATGTTTAGGTTAAAACCATCATTAATAGTGGGGAAGGTTAATATCAATATCGTCGTCCGACAAGTTAATGACCGACAAAAGGAGTTATGTTTGTTTGACACTGAGTGCTGTGGCTATTTGAAAATGATCCATTTTATCTCAAATGTATTCAAAATATTAATGTCTGGCAGCTTGTAGAGGGTTAACAAGTGCTAACAGGAATATTTTTCCATGCAACTTGTAATGTCACACCAAGAACCGCAAAAGGCCATTTTTTTCTTAAAAATCTATAAGATGTTTTCAGAGAAATCCGGAGAAAACATGAATTTTAAGTTTTTGATGAGTATCATTATTTATCCAGCCCAAAACGGATTAAGGATTGTTTTTTAATACCCTTATTACTTACAAAAATAATTCCCAGTGAATTCCACTAACACTTATGTTGATCTCTCCTCTTAACTTTGGGTGCTGTGGGTACGAAAACACAGCCCATTTTATCAAACATTTGATGTTCCAGAGTCTGCATAAGGTTAACAAATGTTTACTGGAATATTTTGTACATGCAACTTGTAATGTCACACTAGGATCAGCGAATGGCCATTTTTTCTTGAAAATCTGCGAGTTGTTTTTAGAGAAATCCTCGGATAACATGAATTTTTAACCTTTTGGTGGGTATCGCTCTGTAACTAGCCATAAATAGGTTAAAGCTTGGTATTGTGAATACCGTCATTACAAAAATGATCCTCGAAGAATTCCACTTCCAATAAAGGAGGTTATGTGTATCTCGCAGGTACACATTGGGTGCTGTGTGTGCCCAAGAACAGCTCATTTTCTCAAAATTTCTATGCTTGGCAGTCTGTGGAGGGTTAACAAACGCTCACCAGAGTATCTTGTCCATGCAACTTGTGATGTCACTCCATGACCTGCAAATGGCCAATTTGTCTTGAAGACTTACTTAATGTTTTTAGCGAAATCAACAGAAAACGGGATCATTTCCCCTTAACCAGTCGAAAATGGGTTAAGACCTCGATTTCTGAATACCCTTAGAAGTACAAAAACTTTTCCCTATCAGTTTTGTGTTCGGTAAAAGAAGTTCCGTTTCTCTGTGGCATTCCGATTGGGTGTTGTTGGTGTCCGAAAACAGACTATTTTTTCAAAATTTGGATATTTAGCAGCCCATGGAGGGTTTACAAATGCTTACCGCAATATGTTATCTTCGTAACTGGTAATATGACACCAAGACCTATCAATGGCCATTCAAAACCTACAAGATGTTTTTAGAGAAATCCACAAAAAAACCCGTGAAATTTAAGCTGTTTAAGGGGTATCTCTTTTCTCCAGCCCAAAATGGGTTAAGATTTCGATTTTTGAACACCCTTATTACTTACAAAAATGTTTCCCTATAAATCTTGCGTCAGATAAAAGAAGGTACCTTTCTCTGTGGCATGCCTATTGGGTGCTGGTGGTGTTCACAACAGCCATGTTATCCCAATTTTCATGTTTAGCAATCCGTGGAGGGTTAACAAATGGTTACCGGAATATTTTGTCTATGCAGCTTGTATTGTCACACCAAGACCTGCGCGTGTCCAATTTTTCTTGACAATCTAAGAGACACATTTAGAGAAATACACAGAAAACGTGATTTGTTTTAACTTTTGAGGGCCATTGAAATTTAACCAGGGGCTAACTTTTGGTTTTCTGAATATCTTTACTACTTACAAACATGATCCTCGGTGAATCCCACTTCCAATAAAGAAGTTATGTTTATCTTTCTTGTACCCTTTGGGGGCTCGAAAACAGCCCATGTTATCAACATTTCGATCTTTGGCAGCCTCTGGAGGGTTAACAAATGCATTGCCTAATATCTCTTGTATACCAATAGTCGTGTCCCATTTAGGCCTAACAATGATGAATGTAACAAAAACTGCAAGACGCGTTTTGAGAAAGTGCCGATTAACCTTAATGTTGAGTTTTTTTGCCAATTCTGGCGAAATAAGTGTTAAATCGAAAATTCCGCTTGGGTTCATTTTTAGATTTCGTGCCCATCTATGTGTGTGCAAAATTGTGCGAAAATCGGTGCGAAAATGGCTTCTGAATCGTACTGACAAAATGTGTGGGAAAGGATTGCGGCAGCGATTCATAACATGTATCAGCAAAGTGGCATGGGAACGCACATACATATACGCCAGGGGACATATTATGGAGTTATTACCCAAAGGTGCTCTCCGCGCAGGTCTAAGAGCCTCTCCGAATTTACTCATCTACATTACCAGTGGCTTTGGTTATATTTGAGTAAAAGTATGAAGTAAATATGGAAGTCAGCTTCGACTTTCTGTGCTGTTCATTTTGTTTTTTGCACAGTCAATGACATGTACAAGTTCACACGTTGAATAACGAAGTGAGGCAGAAGAGGATGACCTTGCGCTATCACTCTCTTCCCCAGCCGTGGTCATATAATCTCACGGTTGAAGACAATCGCTGTGTGTCCGCCTCCAAAGACCGAAAACTCATGGCTTGTTGACCTTGAATAACCGAATAATGTCATAAGTTAACCTTTTAGCATCTCTAGTGTTATTGTTATATTTATAAATCTCTCTTTATAAGCTTCCGAGTGGAAGGTTTACTCGACCTCATAAATTTTGGAAACCTTCACGACATCAACGTTGTACACTTACAGTAGTTGTACTTCACAATCGCACGTTGTTGGACGACAATTATTCATTGTTCACCCTTAGTTTTGGTTTAAATTATTGTTTAAATATGTACATGTATCGTGTGAGAAACAAAATGTGAAATGCATGTTCATGAAAACTCGCCCTAAATGTTTTGCTATCTATCTCACTAGAGGCGGAGAAAATTGATAATACCTTGAGAATTCATTAACTGGTAGAATTCTAAATTAGTTTTGGTCGCGAAAATTTACTCTCACATCCCTGTTTCGTTACAATTAATGGAAGACTGCCTATAGGCATACTCCCATTAATTTTAACATGGCAAATTCATGTAGACTAAATCATTTCACTTCAAAGATGGTATGAAACACGTGCACAAAATATGAAGCTTCAAAGTTGCGGCACTTGTACGTCTGACTCTACCAGTTAAATGGAGAAGCTCCAAGGAGCAACGATTTGATAAATGGCTGATAAACAAATAAAACAAGATAAATAAAATAAATGTTTTATAAAATCGATCTGAGCGGAGGTTTATCGAGCCGCAGATCGATTTTAGTGCACAAGATTCACAACTTTCGTTTTGCTTTTATCACAAAATGTGTTATTGAAACCTTTGCCAAACGCACTGTGACAAAAACCGACCAGCGCTATTCACGAAATTCGTCAACCAATGTTTTTTTTAAAATGTTGCCTCCAAAACATAGTACATGAGAGGAGGTATTATAGTCCCACTCTTGAGACCCATAGTTGTGGAAAGACCTGCAAAAAAAATCAGTTTTTTAGCTTGAATTTTATTTATTTATTTATTGGTGTTTTGAGGTCACATACTTACGCACAATGGCTGATCGTGACCGTGACAGTTTTACGGGTGGAGGAAGACGGAGTACCCGGAGAGAACCACCGAGCATCGACGAGCAACTGTCAGCTCCTCAACGTTCTAACTCTGTTTAAGCTCACGTCAAGCAGCGTTACAGTGGTTGAAGGCATGTGCACCGTCGACGCGCAGTGCGGCTTAGTACACGGCATCATCGTGCCCCCATGTAGGCAACATGGATAAAGTGCCTTGCGCAAGGACACAATGCGGGTCGTCCATGAGAGGGATCGAACTCGGGTCCTCTAGCATAGAAGACCAACCGTCTACCACTGAGCCATCGCGCTCATTGAGCTTGAATAACCAAAGTTACAATGAACGTCTTAACATTGGTAGTGTTAAGTTATATTTATATGTTCCACTTGATAAGCTTCCGAGTGGTCCACTTGATAAGCTTCCGAGTGGTACGTTCAAGCGTTTTCTTAAAGTTCCAAATACCTTTCACGACATCAAACGTATACTCTTATAGTAGTTGTACATCACCGTCACGCGTTGTTAGAAGAAAATTAATTCAGTTCAACTCTCAGTTTTGGTGTAAACGACGGATTTATTGTTCAAAGTTGTATCATGCATGTGAGACACAAAATATGAAATGCATGTGCACTTGGACTGATATTTATATAAGCTTGCCGGGCAATCTCTATTATGGTTCTCAACAATGGTTGGGCAAAATGGAAAATTTAATAGAGAGTAATCGCTTGACTGGACTGGTTACGTCAAATAATTCATGAGAGGTGAGGGACGTTGTACAAACACGAGTGCGTGAATGCGCACGAGTGTTTTACAATATAGTCCCTCGCCTCGAATGAATTATTTCACGTAACCAGTCCAGTCAAGCGATTACTCTGTTTATTACTTTCCATTATTAACGATAATTATATTATTTAACCCTTTACCTAACGTAACGGCCAGTACTATTCTCAAAAATCTCCAATAAATTTTCATTATTTTTTGTCGAGCTCGTTCCAATGAGGGGTCATAACCTATGTTTTTCAGACAAAAAATGAAAATAATAGCTATTCAAGAATTTTTTTTTTGCAAGTGTCGTCTGTTTTTCATATTAGGCAAAGGGTTAAAAAAAGCAATGAAGTCCCAATTACACCCACGGCAAAGCGTCTTCGATTGCGCGCACGGACACATGACACAATTGTTGATTGCATAATTCACTTGTAAAGTTATCGTTTATAATCAAACCCTGAAATCCCAGTAAATCACACTTTATAAAATCGTTTGCTAAATACACTACGGTCGCCATGGACTGTTCACTTTTCACGTTTGGGCAAAATTTCCAAGGACGATATAACAAACTCTTATTATAGGGATAATCATCAAAAATTTAATTAACGAAGCACCGGGAACAACCCGGTCCATCATTAATTAAACTTTTGCTGCTGATGAATTTTATTACATGGTAACGCATGCATGGACACCACTGGCTACGCGTGGATTTCCACCAGTCCACGGCGGCTGTACTGCAGATGATCTTAAACGAGTCACACAATTTGATAAGCAATTTCTGAACCGATGATCACAAAAATCGATCTGTGCCAAAGTGTATTTCATTTCTAATTGTGACGATTGAGATTGATTTTTTCAAAAATGTGTGATTTAACCCCTTTCTAAACGTATCGTCAAAAACCGCTATTCACGAAATACGCCACCAGATTTTACTATTTTTGTCCAGCTCTTGCCTCCAAAACATAGATGATAACCCCCCACCTCCACCCCATTGGGACGAATTAAATAAGCTCGCTCCAATGAGTTGTGTTTTCGGTGCGAAAAATAGAAATGTTATTCGGGATATATTTTTGTAGATGTCTTCTAGGTATGTAAGGTAAACACTTCATTTTTATTTTCTGAAGCAACGTTCTCTCAAAGTTACTGTGTCACATTGACTTCTGACGTCATGATTAGACATGTTGGGTACGATATTTACGTAATGGGTCATTCGATGCTGATTAAGTGATAAATTTCCGCTATAGATCTCACCAGAGATTGTGCAAAATAGAAACTTCTCTGACTCCCTTAATAAATATTCGATATAAACATCCCTTTCATATCCCGTTCACCAAAATATTGCTGAGTTACGAATGACATACGACAGCAAGAGCATGGTAGTCATGACACTATTACGAATGTTAAAGTTATTGCAATTCTCCTCCCAGGAGAAGCTTCTGGGACAACCACAAATCGGCAGAAGATATTACCGTACTCTCTCCATCTGAGCACTGTGGTGGGACGAAGTATCATCTTCAATCGATTGAGGACGAACCCTCATTGACATGACATGGTTAGTTCCCCCTAGGAACACCAGCCGCTCTGTTGGGAAGTGACCTGCACCACCACTGCGAATAACCGATGCAACTGGATGAATGCTTTGCTTGATGTTACAGTGAATAAAACATGTATTGCCCATAAAGTCATTCAATGAAGCTGAAATGACTTCTTGGGATCATTAACCTGTTTTTTCATTTTTTTCTTCAGCGAACCACGGCAACATTTCTAAAGGTACAACCACCAATTTTGGTATATTTGTAAACGACCATTCTGAAGTGAAATTTTTGATTCTCGACCTTTAACCAAAACAAGGTCACTTCTACCGTTTTTTCTCTACTTTTTAATATCTTACTCTTGTATCAAGCCTCCCGCTTTTGAATTTTATAAATATCATCTTCAACAACAGGCATATCTAAAATATGTTGTCGGGAGGGGACGTGGGAGGGGGGGGGGGGGCGACCTGTAAAATTCAGAAGGGCTCTTGTCGAATTTTCGCCTGGCGTTATTCACGTCAACGTCACTAAAAATTAAATGTCGGCCGATTTTCATGAAAGTTTAGTATTTTGCACAGATACAAAAAGGGAGATACCTGTTTGGTTTTAGTATTTTCGATTTATCGCACGTTTCGACGTCTTTGCGTCACATCAAATATTTCACAATTTTCACTAAATACCCTTAAAACCCCTATTTTGTGATTCCATTTACGACGTGTTTATACGTGTACGTGGTACAGTTATGAAACTTCTCACAACTAGTTATGGTCATTTGAAGTTGTGCACCTTTGTTTTTTAATTTTAATTCCAGCCACGCGATGCCAGCGATGCCGGTTTTACATTTCTTTCTACACCTTTTATTATCATCTTCTTGTTGAGCCTCAGCCTTTTGGACTTTTTTAATACAATCTACACAAAAGAAACATATCTATGTGGTGCCGTCCCAGGAAATTCCCAGCCGTTATGTCGAAGTATGAGGTGACGATATAGGCAGTCATAAGATCCAAAATTAAAATGCGTCGGATTTTCTGAAATTTCAGTAAATTGTAAAGCTAATGCACAGAATGACACACGCGTGTGAATAGGTTAATCAATATGGCACGAGTGCTAGCGCGGAAGGATAAAACGAGAAGCCGCAGGCCTCGAGTTTTATCCTTCCGGAATGGCGCCAGTGCCATATCGATTAATCTATTCACAAGCGTGTGTCGTTCGGTGTTTATTACACGCCTTCACTTCTATAAAAGCAACTATTAGACGGACATTGAGCAATTCATTTGACAACGCGTACCCCGTGTTCCAGTGTGTTATATGTGCCTATAGGAACCCAGGGGCCGAACTATCAACAAAAAGAACACACATTTTATCGCCAACCAAATTTGAGAGGGAACCCGTGTTTCTATTTTAGCTATCGCTGGCGATTCAAAATTTAATTGCGGTGCACAATTTGCAGAATCTTCCAGTGAAATTTCGCTTCTATTTAAAAATAGTCCGTCAACGATTTCCGGATTTTCATTTTCCGCATGGTTTAGTGTTGCTGTAGATGGGCAGTTCAAAGAACAGGCGTGTAATAAAATCAATTATCATATGACTCGTCCGTTTTGTTCACTTCAAAACATTTGATATTTTGCTTTCATATTAATCAGTGATAAATAAAGCCTTCCGCCAATTTCATTGGTCAATTTCAAAACTAGACAATTTGATTGGCTGAACAAAATACAACTGAACCACATTTTCATAATTTGCATAATTAGAGTTGGGAGCTTTCATTGGTCAATATCAAAACTTGACAATTTGGTTGGCTAAACAAAATACAACTGGGTCACATTTGCATAAGTTCAGTAGGGAGAATTTACGTTATCTGTCCTATATAGAGTGGGTTATATTGTATTAATCTTTTACCTACAAGAAAAACGCCATTCAGTTTTTTTATATTTTCACTCTTTGCTTCCAAAACATAGGTTATGACCCCTCATTGGAACGAGCTCGACGAGCTCGTTCCAATGAGGGGTCATAACCTATGTTTTGGAAGCAAAAAGTGAACATTTTTAGTTATGCGAGGATGGTTTTCCCAAGTGCCGTCTGAAACTCAAGTTAGATGATGGGTTAAAAAGTCATACTAAGTGGCTGATTTGTGCGTGTGTGTGTTATATGATAAATAGAATATGAAATGAGTGTTTTTCCCATATGATATTTATGAAACTCGTCCGAATTTTCCGTTTGGGCTCGCCAGAGGCTCGCCAAAACGGAAAATTCTTAGACTCGTTTCATAAATATTATATGAGAAAAACACTCATTCCATATCCTCTATTTAGAAGATATTTTTGTGTTGTTTGTCGATTTAACGCCATTTGGACGCTTTTACGTCACTTTAAAGTTTTGCCGTTTTTCTACACTCCTCATTGAAATCCATATGTTCGTGAGTCTAGTTGCGCACTCTTTATATGTGATGCAGTTTAATTTGAACCACAAAGACAAATAAATATGAATAGCGAGACCCAGGAGTGATACTTTGTGATCGTCAAAAACACCCCGAGGACCAATACGATTCATAAAACGGATATGAATCAAACATAAATAAATTCATATCCTTGTAAACTGGTACAATGTAGCGGAATGTAACATCTCTAGGCAATGTCCTTATCAACAAAAATGAATAAGCAACCTTTAAATAATTTAAGGAGTGGGCCATCATTTTACACTCTGGGCAATTTCTGATTTTTAATGCAGTTTTCGGGATGCGAAACAACGTACACTGTTTACAGAAACTCTCTTATTCTATACAGTATTTTCTTCTCCACACCCAACAAATAAACACAATCTCACTAAAATGTGAGATCATGAAACATTTCGAACTACAATATTGTTTAAATAATAACACTACGTTTTGGGAAAGTGCATGTTCTATGCCACAACAGGTCTTACAAAAGTAACTTCATAACAGCCAGAAAAAAACTTTCGTATTTTCCTCCACGCTCTTCCGGAACCAGGCGATTCTTGAAAGGAATCCGATACCCACTTTTCGTGGAGTTTGCCGGCAGACTACCGCTGATTTAACGTGACGATCTTTAACTCACAAAGATACACGTGTAGTCCTTCGTGGTAGATATTTCACTCAATACGTATTTAACCCTTTGAGAGGCCGCCTTTCCGGTACAGGAACATGACACGCAAAATTCCATTAAGTAGGATATGTGGTGAGTGAATGTGTGGGGTAGATCAAGTAATATTTTCACCGTGCAGCCGCAAGGCTGCACGTTGAAAATATTAATTGAACTACCTCGAAATAATGAATATGGACTCTTCCAACTTGCTCCCATTGAACTGACATGTAAGATACCAGCAGGGTTTAAAGAGTTAATTCTCGTCGAAAACATAAAGACATTAACACAACTTTGGGACCACGAGGTTCAGATATAAAACTACAGCCACGATGAGTCCTTATCTATAATTATTTTATAAACAGTCATATTTAGTGCTATTGATAAAGTCATTAAAGATTCGGTCGCATCAAGGCTCCATTGAGAAAATATTCTTGCGATTATTATTGAGAAACATATTTAAGAGAAAATGAATGTTCAATATATTTGAAGATTCAATTGTCTGGTATATTTCAATTGGTCGGAAATATTGCCGAAGCGTGAATCTAAACATTGGCGACGAACTGTTTAATGCCCAAATTGTTCCAGAGTATAACAGGGTCAAGTTCCTCCTTACACAATTCGACTTGTTGCCTGGGAGGTTGTATTTCACCTTTAATGAAAATACAGCACCCGGCTCCGATTTCTGGAACGCCCTCTCGTCTCAGCTAGGTCTCTGTTATTTATTTATTTACTGGAGTTTAACAACACTTTCGACAGCCAGAGTCAACTCGTAAATCCGTAAATTCCGTAAATCAAGATCATAAGCTGATACTGTATGTAAGGAGTAAAACGCCACTCAAAGTTTAATATATATTTGAAGTTTTGCTTCCTAACCATAGATTATTTTTGTTTCTGAAACACAGCTTCTGGCCCCCTCGTTGGAAAGGGACCTTATAGTCCGGGTACTAATAGGCCCGTAAAAGTGTCAAAATGGCAGCAAATTGAAAAAAGCAGCTATCTCTTATTTTTTTTTTAAAATCGGACTCATTTTTAAATTTTTTTAAATTTATCTCACTCCCTTCGCATCCGTAGATTTGACCTCCGAGTTCTACCATCACGGATGTGAATTTCGAAGGACGGCAGCAAATATTTAGATATGGTGTGTAATGAAGATTGTATTGCCAAAATTTCAGAGATATAGGCTTAACAAGAGGCCTAAGGAGCCTTAATCACTCGCCCGATAAAATTACTTAAATAAGGATTTAACCCGTTACCTAACATGAAAAGCAGACGACACTTGCAAAAAAAAAAAAATCCTTGAATAACTTATTTTTTTAATTTTTTTTTTCAAAAACATAGGTTATGAGCCCTCGTTGGAACGAGCTCGACGAGCTCGTTCCAACGAGGTGTCATAACCTATGTTTTTGAGACAAAAAATAAAAACATAATGAAAATTAATTGGCGATGTTTGAGAATAGCGCTGACCGCTTTTGGCCGTTAGGTTGGGTAAAGGGTTAAGGTCACACTCATCATCTATATGTTAATATAGTTACTGTAATTCAGCTAGGAGAGTTGGATGAGGGGGGAGGGTCTGTAGGGTGATTTTGGTTGGGCGTAAAATCTCTCAAACACCTTCAAAACATATTTAAAGTTGACTGGTAGATCTGAAAAAGAAGATTTTCAAGAATATTACTCAAATTGCAATATGTTAAAGTTCCCACAGGGAACCAAAATATGACATGGGATCTTGAACCATCTTGACTCTGACCAACCCCAAGGAGACTCTATACCAACCATCAACAGATTCTAACTGGTGGAACTGGAGAAGAAGATTAAAAAAAATCCTCATTCTGCACTAAATTGAAATTCAGATCCTATGGGGAGCCCAAAGATGAACCCAGGGACTTGGTTTGATCCTACTTAATTTCATCCCACTCCGAATGCTACACGCCAAATAGCAAACCATTATGACTGACAGATGATCTGAAGAAGATATTTAAAAAATATCTCTCATGTTTCACTAAGATGAGCCAAAATATGAGCCCATACATTGAGCCCAGATATTACTTCAGAGACTTAATTTGAAGGAACTTAAAGCTGATGCCCCTAAAATGCAATATATCAGATATCAGGAGATTTTGACTGGTAGATCCGAAGAAGATTTTTCAATACATTTCTTCATATTGCACTAAGTTAAAATTTGGGTTCCCATAGGGAGTCCAAATATGAACACATGGACTTGATTTGGACAAACATAAATTTCAACTCACCCAGGATGCTATATACCAAATATCAGAAGATTCTGACTGCTCTATCTGAAGATGATTTTTCAAAAATAATCAAGTTACAATAAGTTAAAATTAGGGCTTTTTGATGTAGTCGGATTTTTTGTCATTTGGGACTTGAACAACCACAGCCGGGACATGTCTTATTGACAATTTGTCGCGCCCCTTCATGTTCCTCTTTTGTTACCCTGGTGCCATTACTTCAAGCCCATTTTTATTTTCCATTCACTTGTATGCAACCAGGGAAATCGCGAAGATGACTGATTTGGGGGACGATGTGCAAACCTGATTGATGATGACAACCGGAAATTGCGGAACTGGAGTGCCATTAGAGCAATAAGAAAAAAACGTTGAAATGTATTTTGGAAATGGGCAGACAACCAAAACAAAATAATTATTTCAAAGAGTATTAAAGTTGAGATGTGATGCAGAAACGATCAAGATCACCTCAGATCAGAATTCATTAAACAGAAGGGGAAATGTCATTGATATCTTTTTAATTTTTAGAAAATTTTTTAAATTGTTTTTTTCCATGTTTTTTAATTGGTTTTTGATTTTTAATTATACATTTAGAAAATCGCACGGCCAGGTCAGTCTCCTGGTAATATGATGCATGATGGGTACTCACGGGATAAAAACAAAAATAATAAACATGTGTGGCAGCACCCCCTCCCCCCCCCCCCTCATTCATCCATCTAAATAACAGGTTTTTGTAATTTTAATTATTAAGTTAAATTAATTCAATATGAAGGATACGCACGAGATCAAAACAAAAATACTCTATATGCGTGGCAGCCATGTTGTGACCTCAATCTCCTGGCAATATGATGCATGATGGATATTCACGAGATTTTAATTTTTATTTTTCAAACATGGCTTCCCTCAGCCAAAAGTGGTTACATAAACAGATAAAGGGATAATCTTGTTTACTGTTTGCTCTTATGCAAGTCAGAGACAAATCCTGTTGCCATTATTGACGAAATTATCCTCGTTCGACCACTTTGCCATTACATTAATCGTTTGTACAAACAATATATGTGTGAGAAAGCGTTTGACCATTGATACACATGTTTGACCGAAATCAGGAAATTAGCAGAGAAGAACACTTCAGATAAGGTACGACGACAGATTATACAATAGTGAGGTTTTCTGGGTTCGATTATTGGCCTGGTACTGAAAGTTTTAGCCCAAGGGCTACTCGGATAACAACGGAATATGCCAAGAAAATCCTTTTGGTAGACCCCCGTATGCAGGGGCGTATACAAAAAATAAACAAACGACCGAATGAAACGAAAACCATTTCGCTGGATGGAGAAATGAAAGATATCATTGATACGCCTAACCTAAGCGGAGTATAAAAAATCACGAGGTACAATCAAATGCTGCCGTTTTATATGGCATTCTATAAAAAAAAATCATTCGAACCGAAAACGGTCCGGTGTTCTGTTTGGTACTCCGTCACAAAGTAGATACTTTAATACGCTTCAAATGAAATAACTAAATCCGAACCCCTCCCACTTGAATGAGACCCTCTCGACTCATTTTTCGATGTTTAGAATAAACCACCTGCCTAATGGAGCCCACCACCCCCCCTCCACCCCCTATAAATACGAAACACGAAAGAACTACCATTCTCCAACTGAACAGTAGCGTTGTGTACTTAGGCGTACTGCTTGTGGATGGTGCACATGTCATCAACGAATACTAACCCCCCTTATGTGGAGTTAGTACGTTGGCGAGCCTGGCAGTTGGGGATTGGGGAGGGTGTCTATTCTTCGAATGCTGGGGGACGCTATCTTTGAAATTATAAAACTGGAGGTTTCTAGCATAATCATTAAGTGAGAGGGGGTCCGGATTTAGTTAATTCATTTGAAGGGTATTAACATATCTACTTAGTGGCGGAGCATCAGGCAGAACACTTTGCTTTAAGTGATTTATTTCAGTTTCTTTTCGGGGAGACAGGTAAGATAACGTTTTCTTAAATATTATGTTTACCATCATGCATCATATTACCAAGGGACTGACGTCACAACATGGCTGTCACACATGCAGAGTATTTTTGTTTTGATCCGTGAGTACCCTTCATATTGAAAGAATTAAACTGAATAATTAAAAAAATAGGTTTAAAATTACCAAAAAACAAACTGCTATTTATATGGATGAAAGTGTGTGTGTGTGTGGGGGGGGGGGGGGGGGGGGTGGTGGTTGGAGGGACCCTCAATTCTTTGTTAGGTGGGGGACGCCATCTTTGAAAAACAAAAATAAAAAAACTCGTGAATACCCATCATATTGTAAGGAGACTGACGTCACAACATGGCTGCCAGGCATGTAGAGTATTTTTGTTTTGATCCCGAGAGAATTGAAATAATTAAACTAAATACTTAAAAAAATAGGATTTAAAATCCCAAAAAGCTGTTATTTAGATGGATGAGAGAGGGGGTTAGAGGGAGGCTCCATTTTTTGTTAGTTACTCTTGAAAAACAAAAATTTAAATCTCATGAATACCCATCGTGAATCATATTGCCAGGAGTTTGACGTCACAACATGGCTGGTAAGCATGTAATGTATTTTTGTTTTGATCCCGTGAGTACCCATCATGCATCATATTATCAGGGGACTGACGTCACAACCCGGATTTTCTAAAAATCTAATTAAAACACAAAAATCAATTAAATTAAAAAATTTAAAAAAAAATAAAAGATTAAAAAAATAAGAAAAACAAAATAAGAAAAAAATAGAAAAAACCTAAAAAAATTAAATGACACAATCGACTGCTCCTGACTACTCCGGTGGCAAAAGGGGAAGTCCGGAAATCTCTATATTACATGTACTCCCCACACATGACGCTGAAATTGATATGCTTTACTTTTTTAGATTGAGTCTCTGTGGTACGAAATTTAATAGATTCTGATGTATTAAGAAAATTTCTGCTAAAATGAGGTCATATATCACTCTGGAAAATGTCCTGAATAGATAGATGCTTCGGAAGCCTGAAAGTTACTCTGGGGGCATAGTATGCTGGCAATGCCTTGGGAGATATTAGAACGATGGAGACTATGACATATAATGGAAAAATACAAAATTATGGTTATAAAAGGAACCTACACGAACGTGAAGAATGGGGTCTGAGAGCACCATTTCGGAAGGTGACAGCAAAGTCCTCCCCGCCCGAGAAAACGCCTTGATACAGCAACTAGTGTGGGAAACAGGGGAATTTGTAAATTAAAGTACCCTCTGACCTTGATAGATGATCCCAAATTAAGAGGGTCCGTCTTCCCATCACACCCATCCAACATACAAAGCTTGGTTTCGATCGGCACAGTAAAACTTTGCTTACAGAGCGGAAAACCAGAAGAATTTGTGTAAATAAAAAGTCATCACGACATTGACATTTGGCATAATGATCTTAAAATAGAGATGTTCATTACTCTAAGCATGCCCGTCACACATATCAAATTTGGTTGTGATCGGCTTAGCAGAACTTTAATACGAGATCGAAAAGTAGAGACTATGTAAGTTTGAAGTTATTGTGACCTTGACCGTTCGCACAGTGAACCCCAAAGAAATAGAGTTATCTCTCTTGCCAAACCCAACACACACGACAAGTTTAATTTCAATCCCTAGGGGAGTTTGGCCATCCCCTACTAGGCAGGTCCACAGGTGGCGGATAGAGAGTGGCCTGCTCAAATGGGCGGGTTTGCTGATTTAAAATGAGCAGATTTGTTCAAATGAGCAGGTTTTCTGCGGAATATCCAAATACGCAGTCCCGGACCAAAATGGTTCTTTCCTGTCATTAGCACCTTGCAGGCACTTTGTTCTCCCGTGAGGTACGTTCCGAAGGCCACGGAGGAAGTAATCCTGGCAGTTCAGGACGCAGTTGCCCTGATTAGAGCAATCTCCAAGATAGAGATCATGTCCAGAACACAGCTTTGACACTGATCTCCATTTTGGAGATCATGTCCAAAACACTGCATTGGCCCCGACTTCGGGAGTAGACGGATGGTCGGATGGCATATTCAAGCCAATTTTAACCCCCAAAAAGGTGTCATGTCGAGGGGCATGAGGTGATCTTTCAATCAGTTATTTCTTTTAACTCAATTTTATCACTGCTACAGATTTCTGGCTTTTATTGAATTTCTAACTTTTTTAACATATGTGGTTTTATTACACTGTCTGCGTCAGTTGTCAGTTGTAATTGTTGTTGCACTGGTTTCGCAACATGATTGGTTGAATGGCCACCACGACCTGGCACCACTACCCGCATTCGACGGGTCAATCCTCCGGCGGTATGCATTAGCATCAACGCCGGGGAAGTATGCTTTCCATGTACTTTTGGAATGATGGATTACTCTTAATTTTAAATATGGCAACTACACAAAACAACCCAGAAACGTGGTAGGATTTTTTCTACAGACTGTGAATCTGACTCGAATTATTACATTCCAAAATCAAAAAGTTGGCAGAAATTTATTATTATGTATGCGGCTGATGAGAATCAAAAGGCAACCACAAACTCATTTGTGTTGGAGAAAGCTATCAAAAGGATCGGGGAGCGCGGTGGCTCAGTGGTAGACTGTTGGACTTCTATGCTAGAGGTACCGAGTTCAATCCCCGTCCGGGAGTGGCTCAGTGGTTAAGACATTAGTCCTGAAACCAAAAGGTTCACGGTTTAATCCCCGTCAGGAGCAACTGCGCGGTGTCCTTGGTCCAGGCACTTTATCCCGGTTGCCTACATGGAGGCACGATGACGCACGTCGATGGTGCACGTCTTCAACCGCTGTAACTCTGCTTGAGCGGATCTAGAACAGAGTTAGAATGTTGAGGAGCTAACAGTTGCTCGTCGATGCTCGGTGGTTCTCTCCGGGTACTCCTTCTTCCTCCATGCGTGAAACTGTCACGGTCGGGATTAGCATGTCTATGGCTCACTTGCCTTCAGCCACTCATAATTCTGCTTGGAAGGAGTTAGAAAATTTGTGATTCTCACAGCTGATCGCCGCTTCTTGGTAGTTGTCGCCGTAGTTCGACTTCATCAAGTCATAAAACTGGCAGACCAGTTAAAACGACGTGGCCCTGGTTGCTAAAAGTGTCGTGAAACCACAATAAGCAAACACAAAATGTGAATAATAACTAAAATGAAAAAACAAAAACCAACTACCGTGAGGAATACATCTTAACTTGTTGCCACTCATTGGAGATACTCCGTTTTTGATCACTGATGGTGTTTTTTAATGTTAAAAGCAAATATTACAGACACTACGAGTTAAGAACAAATAGAGTCAGGACGCTTGGAACGTATTGTCACGTGTTGCCACCCAAAGAAGATATAACCCGATCGTACAGTACAGCTGCCGTGGACAGGTCACTTTTCACGGGAGGGCAATATTTCTATTTAGTATTAGATTCCAAACACCCATTATCGGACCAATAATCAAAAAATTAATTAATGAAGCACCGGGCACTTCATTAATAAAAAAATGTTGTTCATGATGATTTTTATTACTCGGTAAACGCATGCGTGGACATCACTGACCACGCATGGATTTCGACCAGTCCACGGTGGCTGTACTGTACATGGTGATGAGTAGCCGCCATTTTGCGATTTGTAGATAAATATGAATAATATACTTTTGCCACCACATTTTTAAATCCGTATATAAAATGAAATTCTGTAATGCATATGTTTGCCTTCCTGTGACGCAGCGGATAGTGGTACGCCACTCCTACGGAATAAACAAAAGCGGAAAATCAAAACCGCTGAGAATGACGGTATTTTCTATGGAATTACTATCGTGCTTTCACGGTCTTGTGTGTAATAATAATCCACAGAGATCAAAGGAAACCGAACTTATTATTATTTTTTGCTGTTTGTGTTTTGCTTCAATAACATAGCATATAACTCACTATTGGAACAGGTTATTTTAGCTAAATTTCCCGCAAATCTCTTCCAATGACGAAAATTGTTAGCCATGTGTAGATATGAAAGAGAAATAAGACATATAAAGAGTTACCTGTACGCCCAGCAGAAAAAATAGCAAACAAAATTAAAAAAAAAAAACAACTGAAATTAAGAAAAGGCAAGTTTGCAGATAAACTCATAACACATTTGATGTCAAAACAACCAAAAGCAGACAGGTAAACTCTAAACTCCAAAGTAAAAAAAAGTGATTCTCTATTAAGAATAGATAATTTTGGGTATAAAATGCTGTTGTCGGGCGGAAAATTGCTTGTCCGGACGCCAACATTTGCCCTGAAAGGCACTAAATGGAAAACAGAATTGACAATTTGACGAACTCACAATTTTATTAATGTAAACAGTATTGTATTCAATAATTTAAAACATGTACAACAAAAAAAGTATACAGCTTATAATGAAAAATAAATACAAGTAACATAATTAAACATAAATGAGTAGATCTGTAAACTATGTGCTTGATTCGGAATCGAGCATTAACTTATTTAAGAGAGTTAGAGTAGATTAGGTCAAACTTATGTTATTTGATATAATTAACAAAAGGGATTCGATGACAAGAGATTGATTTGGCATAATTATCCTTATGCCTCATACACCCTTTATATGAAAGCGCCGGTTCAATTATTATTATTATTATTTTCATTAACGAAAGTTATTATTAATAAAATAATAACGCATGTGCTCTTGGTGAATAGCGCTAGACTGCATTGTCGATGTGGTGCAGTGGATCGTTGTTTGTCTGCACACAAGATATAGCAATAATTTAACGTGAAGGTGACATATCGGCGAGTGTTATTCCAACATCGATCTACCAATGTTTCTGCATACTTCCGCCACTCTATTCAAATTCACGAGGTACTCCAGGATAGGGAAGTGGATAAGCACCAACCCCATGTTGGGAAATACCACAGTCTCGAGGTGCTTTAGTATTGTGAAAGTGAGGCCATTTTTATTAGGGATTAATAACACTTTCGACAGCCAGGGTCACCTCTATCGAACAGTTTTACGAGTGGAGGAACCCAGTGTAAGCGGAGAGAACCTCCGAACAGTGTCGAGTAACAGTCAGACTTCCCAATGTACCAACCCAGAAAACATTGGATGAGGACATGTGCATTATCGATGTGCCGTACGCCTTAGTACACAGCGCCATCGTGCCTCCACATAGGCAATCGAGATTAAGTGCCTTGTCCAAGGACACAACGCAGTTGCTCCCGGCGGGGTTAAATCGTGAACATTTCGGTTTTAGGTCCAATTCCTTAACCACTAAGCCACAGCGCACCCTAAAAGTAACACCATAGTTTATAGGCAGATAACACACCAAATAAACCCCAATTCATCTGCACTTGCACTCGTGATCAAATGCTTTTGTAAATTGGTGTTGCAAATGAAAGCTGTTACTGTTCAGCCGTCGTGGACTCGTCGTATTCCACGCGTGGGCAGTGATGTCCACGCATGCGTTTACCAAGTAATAAAATTCATCGTCAGCAAAATTTTATTTAATGAAGCACCGGGTACAACCCGGTTCTTCATTAACTAAATGTTTGATGATTATTCCTATAATAGTGTTTGGAATCTAATATTATTGCGCCCGTGGAAATATTGCCCACCCGTGGAAAGTGACCACTCCACGACGACTGTATTGTAATATATTATACCTCACGTGAATACCTTGCATTCTGATTGGCTAAAAGGTGATACACTATTTAGTGTAGTTGTTCAGCACAGAGCTGAAGGGTCACTACATGCGGCCACCATATGTTTTCTATTTTTAACACGGGCACTATATGCATTTTCTGGTTATAAAAACGTACAAAGCAACGATTTATCCAAAATGGTGGCAGAAAATCCCGGCCATCAATTAGACAATTCGATTTACATAAAACATATACACTTCGTTTTTTTTAGTGTCACAAGAATAGCCGCAAAGGTTTCCGAGGTGATACGTTCCGATAAATAAAGATTATAACCATTATGTGGATGTACAAAATATGTGTCCGAGTCGAGCTCTGGGTTCTAAGGGCAGATCACGACGAGTCGAAGACGAGTCGAAGACGAGTGGTGATCTACCCTTAGAACCCGGAGTGAGACATTGACAGAGGCGAGGAATAGTATCACTGTGTCGAACAATTATCAATATCCACACATTATTCTCATTTCTCGTTTATTGTTTAAAATAAAAACATCATTACATATTTACAATTTGGATTGTAGATTATTTGGTTAATTTGCATTTTCGTGTTGTTCGATATAATATAAGGACAAGTGCATGGCTTGTCGTTGACTACGCCCATATAGTGCCCAGTGAGGTGGTGTAGTTCCCTCCGCTTCGCGTCGGGAACTACACCACCTCACTGGGCACTATATGGGCGTAGTCAACTCCATGCCATGCACTATTCCTTAAATATTATATCTCACGTGACCTTCTAGGCTCCTGATTGGACGAATGCTGCACCCCTATTTCGTGTAGTTTCCATCCACAGAACTGACCAGGCACTACGCCCAGGCACAACACGTTTTTTATTTTTAGCACACTACTATATCAGTTTTCTTTTCATACTGGGCGAATAAAACTAATCAGGCTAAATTTAAATATCGATTCACAGAGGCACAACAGCCACAAAACGACCCGGAAAGAAATCATTGTGGAAAAATGTATCGCTTTTCCATTGATGAAGTCACATTTTCCGAGGCGTTCATTTTATTCCCTGAGAAGATGATCCATATCTCGAAGATCCATACCTGGGTACAACTTTCATGAGAACGCGTCCGGATATGAAAAATCGTTTGTTTCGCTGCTCATATTATTTCGCTGTTTAATTGTATGTTTTGGGCAGTAAACGACTAAATAATGAAATTCATTTGAATCATTCGGAGTTTTGTGTCCCGTTCTGACCCATTCGGTAATGTATATGTGTGACAAATGTGTGGAAATTATCAAACTGCGTTGTCAAATTTCGAAAATTTTAGCTTTCATTCGCGAGTTGCGCGATTCTAGAATACACAGTTCCGTTTGGGGGATATGTTTCGTTTACCCTTGACCGACCGATTCAAATCAACATTTGTCTTCTGCTCATGTCAATATTCCAAAACATAGCTTATAGTCCTTCATTGCAATGAGTGTCTTATTCTCTTTCCAATGAGGGGTCATAAGCCGTGTTTTGGATGAAGAAAATGCTTTTTGAAAACTACATGGTATGTTTTTCTATATAACGCTGGTTGGTAGAGCTGCTACCTTGGTAATAGATTAACAAATCGACAGATGGTTTTCTTGATGGGTGTTCGATATAATATAAGGATTAGTGCATGTCTTGTCGTTGACTACGTCCATGTAGTGCCCAATGAGGTGGTGTAGTTCCATCTGCTTCGCGTCGGGAACTACACCACCTCACTGGGTATTATATGGGCGTAGTCAACTCCAAGCCATGCACGATTCCTTAAATAGGCCCCAACCTGTTCATGAAACCCAATCTACTTTTAAAGTAAATAATGTGTTTAACCCTTTACCCAACGTAACGGTCCAAATCGGCCAGCACTATTCTCAAAAGTCGCCAAATAATTTACATTATTTTTTCATTTTTTGTCTCGTCGAGCTCGTTCCAACGAGGGTTATAACCTATGTTTTTGAGACAAAAATGAAAAAAAATAGTTATTCAAGAATTTTTTTGCAAGTGTCGTCTGCTTTCCATGTTAGGTAAAGGGTTAAAGCAACAATAATGAATGAACATTTCAGGCTTGTTCGTTTATTATTATTTCGAAGTAGTGTATAATTTAGGTTGCATGTTCGTGTCGACGACAGCGACCCGGGGACGCTGTCGGGAAATTTTATGTTTTCGACGAAGGCATGTCTTTGTGATACGGGATTTGAGCCATTGCAGTTGTGACATATCGGGTATACAAGCCCACCGCGTCCCTCACTCCCCAGTTGGTCACCTTCGCAACTCCTTTGGCTCTTGACAAAAATATCCATTGAACTGGAAACAAATAATTTCCATTCAAAGAAATATATTGTTTACGGAATCGTCCCGAATATCGGCATCTATTGATTCATAAATCTGTATTACAATTCAAAAGACAGAGTCGAAACACCAACTCGACGAATAGACAACTCGTGTACAGTTTAAGTAATAATATAGGAGGTACAACTGGTCGTAAACTTGAAAAAAATATTTTTGATGTTTGTAACGAGAAAAATAAAAAGTAAGGTTGTGCTTAAACAGTGGTAGGCTCCATTTGTGGTTGTCTGTGCGGAGGTAGATGTAGGCCAGACATTCAATTCTTGTAAAAACACTCCTTTTGAGTATTAAGACCCATTTCATCAGCTAGTGTGTGGAATCTACTTCGCTGTTGTTTGCCATGTCAACCGATAACAGTTGGAACCACAACGTTTTAAATACGTCTCTGGCTATTTAAAACTTCCCCCTTCTGCTTGATCGAAGTCATTTCGTCAAACAATTTGTCAAAAATAACTGAACTGAACCTCAATTACCACGTGTTACGTGAAATGGATTTTTTAATCTTTCTTTTTCAAATTAATAATCCATTGCAAACACTGTGAATCGTAAAATATATATTTTCTTATAGTTTTCGAATTTTCGATAATTTGTCAATTTCAGCAAAAAGATCACTTTCCCAATATTCGACGATCTGTCATTTCGACGAGTTGTCGTTTCGACGAATTGTCCTTTGATCAGTTGTCATGTTATTCTCATACCGTCTGTACAGTACGTGGAGAGTGGATTGTAACAAAATCATCCGCGGAGTGGGGTTATCACCCAAAGTATCACTTTCAAATTCTGTACAAATGGACAAACAACACAAGCAATGTTTCAGCCAATAGACCTCCGGGTTTAACCCGGAGGTCCATTGGCTGGAACTTTGCTTGTGCTTGTTATGCTTTGCATCAAATTTGCAATTATTGCTTGGGTGGAATCTCCACTCCGCCGGTGATTTAGTGATAATACACTCTACACGTACTGTAGGTGAGGTGTGTTTATCCGTTTAACATGCTGCTCCACTGTTTTTGGACAGTTCAGATTGTTGGTGATTTATTTATCTATTATTGGGATTTAACGACACTTCCGACATCCAGGACCACATCATGTCGGAGATTGTTTGTTATTAGAAAAAACTTGATTAGCATCAAGGAGAATTTAATTCAGCATCTATACTGTTGTATAGTTTATATACAAAAGCATAACAACACATTAATTGAACATTTATATGCACTTAAAATACAAAAACATAATAAACCATGTGTTGAACCCTTTAACCAACGCACACGATATTAAAAAAAAATTTCTCAATTATTTTTTTTAAAAAACTTTTCCACAGAGTTTCAAACAAAACCATATCATCATGTGACCCCTCTCATTGGAACGAACTGGACGAGTTGTTCTTATTAGGAGTCACATGAAAAGGTTTTACTGAAATTACCGAAATTTATTTAATTATTTATTTTTTGGTGTTTAAGGTCACATACTTATGCACAATGGATAATCGTGACCGTGACAGTTTGTGTGGAGGAAGACTGAGTACCCGGAGAGAACCACCGAGAATCGACGAGCAACTGTCAGCTCCTCAACATTCTAACTCCTTTCAAGCTCCGCTCAAGCATGGTTACAGCGGTTGAAGACATGTGCACATGGGCAATAAAGTGTCCTTGCTTGCTCTCCACTCTTTGGTTACTTCTGATTTTTCTATAGCCAAGTTCAATAATCCCGTTAGCCGTTTTTAAAAACTCGCTACGAATTTCATCTGCCCATCTTTCTTTCCCGTTCTGGTTAATCTAGAGACCACTATTCGCACCTCCTGCACTTTTATTTTTTGCGCGTCTATGGGTTCCTGGTGGCCCCTTGATTATCATTCGTCTTTTCCTAATTCTGAAACGATTTTGTCTTCATCTTGTTTATTTTAGCTCCCTACTCTAATAGGATGAGATTACATCCTTTGTTTTGTTTATTCACCCATTTCAAAAATCCATTGGAAATCGCCCCACCTACTCCCCACATCCCAGGTTTCTTATAATTTTAATGCGATTGCAATTCTGAATCATCAAATTATCATTTTTAATCTTATTCAATTTATTTCGTGCTTCTTGGTATTCTTGTTTTACAACCCTAACGTCGTTACTTCCCACTCCCTTGAGTTTTCGACTCAGCACGTTCGACTTTGCTGTTACGGTAGACATTTTCAATTCGTCATTCACTCTATATCTAAGTTCCCGCGCTGGCGCCCTAATTTTTCGTACACTTTCTTTCTTTGCCTCTGTTAAACTGGTTACCATGGCATCTATTATTTGCTGGACACTGTTCTCCCTGCGTACATTCTCACTGTTTCCAAATTGCGTCCAGTCAGCACCTTTTCTGAGTTCTCAAAAATCTCTCATGCCTTGTTTGTTTCTCATCACGTTTTTGCACCTGACTCTATCATATCTGTAATCAACATATGATCACCATTCAGCATTCTTTAACACCCATCATCCACTTCTACAATCACTTTAGAGAACATAACATAGAGAGTATTCGCTTGACTGGACAGGTTACGTGAAATAATTCATGAGAGGTGAGGGACGTTGTACAAACACGAGTGCGCGAATGCACACGAGTGTTTTACAATATAGTCCCTCGCTTCGAATGAATTATTTCACGTAACCAGTCCAGACAAGTGATTACTCTGTTTATTACTTTTCATTATTAACGATAATTATATTATTTAACCCTTTACCTAAGGTAACGACCAGCGCTATTCTAAAAAATCGCCAATTAATTTTCATTATTTTTTCATATTTTGTCTCTAAGACATAGGTTATGACCCCTCATTGGAACGAGCTCATCGAGCTCGTTCCAATGAGGGGTCATAACCTATGTTTTTGAGACAAAAATGAAAATAATAGCTATTCAAGAATTTTTTTTGCAAGTGTCGTCTGCTTTTCATATTAGGTAAAGAGTTAAAAAAACAATGAAGTCCCCATTACATCCACGGCAAAGCGTCTTCGTTTGCGCGCACGGATATATGACCCAATTGTTGATTGCATAATTCCCTTGTAACGTTATCGTTTATAATTAAACCCGGAAATCCCAGTAAATCACACATTGGAAAGTAATAAAATACACAATTTTAAACAAACAACAGCCTCAACTACTACAATATATACATAGCATAAATCAGAAACTACATTCTTCATGTAACAGGTCGTTATCTATCGTTCGACAGAAAAAAAACAAAACATATCCTCTACTTAATTTAAATACAGTCATGTATTAACTTTGAATCAGAAACACTTCCTGTAACACATAACATCAAAATTCTGTTATTCACCTCGGCTCCTTGCAAATTATAAACTTATACATCTCTCTCCCTCTCCCTCTCGTTCTCATTTATTTTGAAAATGTTCATGTATACAAGGTGCCAAGTATTGAAATGTAAGCACTGCTATTGGTGGTTGTTAAACTGTCAACCAGAACCTGTCATTCTAATAATGTTATGTAATTTTTAGCGGAGACAGCAATTTATAAACTTTCAGTGCTCCGTTAGATCCACCAAACCTTGTTCTGGTACGATTCTTCTGCTTATGTAATTGTTTTTGAAAATAAATATTGTTTAAGCTAAACTAAATCATCGCATGGACCATAGTTCACGTGACAATCTTTACTTATTCCCGGATCCTTATTCGACATTCTTCATCAACCGACAACCGGTTGACAACGAATGTCGAATAAGGAACCGGGAATAAGTAGCGGTTGTCACATCCCCTTATTGATAATGCAGTTTAGTTTGAACAGTATTTTATTCGTACATTGCAATGAACTTCAAAGATAAATCAAGAATAAATTACAAAAATAAAAAACAGATAAATACACATAACACAAAGGAGAAAGGAAAAGATCTGACATCAAACTTATTATCTTATGTAAGTTGTACTCAGCTTATATCACATACAAGTATTACACAGTTTGCGACTTAAATGGTAGGTTAACTCAGTTTTTGAACTATACAGCAACGGGGAGGGGATGGGTGTATTTCCTTTTTGGATTGGATGAAGAGCCGAGGATCCGCTTGCTGGATGTTGTGTCAATGGTGGTGTCGTCAGAACTATGTGGTTTAATACAAATCAATTTTACCTACCAGGATGTCTTTGGCGGATGTGATTGTCATAGTATTACTCTTGCAAAACCCATAGCTCATAACTGAAGGGAAAGGATTATGGAAAAGGATAATGTAGTCTGACAAGTTTCGATAGGCACTCTTTAACACGCTTATTCGCCCTCGACCCCGGCCGTCTTGATGAGTCTACATGACCTTGTCAGTTCCTTCTAATAATTGCATTGTAATATCATCTCCATAAACCGATAACTTTCAGCTTTGCCCAATCGGTCTCTTCTAGTGCATTTAACCAAACATCGTCTGCATAACATATTCTAACTGAGGGCAGTGTTATTACTATGTCATCATTTCAGAACTGTTCTTCCTCAATATTATCCAATGATAAGTGTGATTATTTTAACAATAACTGGTCTTTATTATTACAATAACTGATCATTTTTAAATAATGTTCAGTTATTGTTCAAATAAAACCTACTTGTCAAAAACAATACACAAACTTAGTTTTTACACTGCTTTTGCTTCTCAAACATCCGTGCCCCCGTCAACGTTGAGTTATTCCAAACAACAACTCATCAATGGAATTACTTGAATTTTAAATAAAGCCTAATGCGATCTATTTATAGCTGTTATCTGCATTGAAACAAGGATTTAATCTGAAACGGATTTTATGTAAGATAAATAACTAGACCCAGTATATTCGGCCAGCTGTTGCCGTCGGGTTTCAACACTGACCATTATCGGGACGAATATCATGGATTTAACCCTTTGAACCCTCGTTTCCTGGAAAGGTATCACCTTTGTGTACACTTAAGGTGAGATGGGCCAGTCCACTATCGATGTATGGGGAGATAATAATAACTGCAGTCTGCCGCCATATGGCTACAGACAGCAGTTATTACTTTATCATGATTGTCTCGTGTGTAGACCTCTAATAATGCAACAAAAGTGGGACTAAATTATGCCGTGGACCAAACAATCGATCTTACGACTTCAAAGGATTAATATGTGTTTATTATTCTTTGAGGAAAGTAAGTAAGTATTTTAAACTGAAAAATAACGTACTGCCAAAGATGTTTGCTGAAAAATATTTTTTTTACGTTTTGTATGCCACTTAATAATGGTATTTTGCAAACGATGAGCCGCGACGAAGGACTAACTGTTTGATTCACCACCCATGCAGTGCTCGCCAAAAGCTGATCTTTTGACCAGGAACTGCATCGACACGACCAAGTGAAAAATTCTTTTGGCGCCCACTCTGGCCCACAAACATCGGAAAATGTTTTAAATGATCTAAACTGGCCTCATGCAAATTTGTTTTACAGAATTGAAGATAGAGAGAAAGGAAACTGGTTAACCAGACTGGCAAAAACTAAAGTTTATTCTATTCCACGATGGGTTCAAGTTTGGCCCGTACGAGGAGGTCACGCAGGTTTTTTTTATGGTCGATGATAGGTCTAACATTTAGTGCAACTGACAATTTTGAATTCACCAAATTAAATTCCTCTTTCAGTATTTTTGAAAGTCCAACATTATTCCTGTTATAAGTTAGAGTGAGTGGAATGCTGGACTCTTTTCGAATTGCCATCTAGACTTATTTATTCCGAAAGGCAATGGTGTATGAAGACAGTAAATCCCAAAAGCTTCCCTTTGTTTTCTGTAATCGTTTGTTCTGACACCATCTCTCTAATAGGCTGTTGCTCAATCCGGGGAATTTCGAAATTTTCAAAGAAACCTTCAAGAAGATAGAAATGTTCTACTGGAGTATTATAATTGTGTTTTATGGAATGGATTCTGAGTTTCGTCAACGTACTGCTTTCGACAGAGATTACAGATGATAATAACATAAACCAAATTAGGTTAATCACAATGGTGGGGGTAGCGAATTTGGTAGTAATTGTTTGTTTGTTCTGACGAAAATTTATCGTTTTTATCCGGAGAAGAAGTATGTAATTAGCAGCGAGGTTTGTTACAACAGACAACTGCTCCTTTTTTGATATGCAGTACATTCAGTGTTTTCAACTTTTAATGGTTCAAAATCATTGATATTTCCAAGATTTTCAAATTTTCTAAGGGTTTCAGATTTCGTGGAAACGAGTGGAATATCCTCTCGATCTCAGCGACCAAAAGAGAATAGAACAGGCCTTGTTGAAATGTATCGCATCACTCGAACTGCGGTGAAACATGTGAGCTGTGATGTTATGATACCATTGAAAGAAGTGGGTGCGGAGCGACTTTGAAGGTGGATGGGCTAGAATGAATGCGGGGTTCCGGGACCTCTCCAAGAAAATTATGTAAAAAATGTGACCTAAAAAGCAATCTGGGTCATTTTAAGGTGTCAGAGGACTATCAGCATCGAGACGATGCCGATTGTCCACTTAATCACTACAAATTAAACAGACCACACAACAGTACTCCGTTGTGTAACCTACTCCGATACGCTAAGCTTAGGGTAAGAACAACTCTACCGCCGAGTCAGACAACAGGCGATTCGAAAGTAAGTTGTTTGGTATTATCTTGTTGAGTGCTAGAAGCTATAATGGCTGTCAACAAATGAGGGTACCGGAGTAAAATCCGACATTTCCATTGCCTGTGTTTCAAGTTCAACCAACGCAAATAATATTTTTTTGAATCAATTTGTTTTATGACAAATTATTGGAGATCCAATAATTTGAAATAATCAAATTTTCGTATAAAAAATTCAGACCACCAACAACAATCTAGCTCTACATGTAAATCAGTTAATGCTGACAAGTGGAACAAAAAGCAGTTGAGCTCATTTCGTTTACTATTTTCAATTCTTGTAAGCACTGTCCGCCACAAATGTGAGGGGATTGTTTCCTCCACCCCCGGCTCCTCGGCCTCTGCATACAATTTATTTTGAGAACTGGTAGATGAAATACAGTCTTTCGTTATGAAGTTATTGCAATACTACCAGATTAAATTTTAGTTCCTTGTTTTAACAATTTTGCAGTCGTGGAATCCACGTAACCTGACTGTGGATTAAGGTAGGTCGCGGGCTTTTGTGCGGTGGTGGCTATTCCATTTTGT
Source organism: Pictodentalium vernedei (assembly GCA_031216915.1). Lineage (NCBI taxonomy): Eukaryota > Metazoa > Mollusca > Scaphopoda > Dentaliida > Dentaliidae > Pictodentalium > Pictodentalium vernedei. The sequence continues at coordinate 191,494,497 of CM062296.1, read as the reverse complement.
AGAGATGGACAGGATGAGTACGTAAGCTGTTAAGCAGTAATTCTCAGGTAGTTCTCTCATGAGCTCACCTAGTCATGGGTGCAATGGAAGGACCATGGCGTTGATACAATACACAGGACAAGAAAGTCTTCAGCTGATGGAGCCTTTTTCTCAAGAACTGGGTGTGATATATCTCCAAGTTGGATGACCATGAAAAGAAGAAACATGAATGAGCTATGTTATAAACAAACACAGGGGCTATCTGAAGAATATAACAACAATAAACCAATGGACTCGAAGATACGCCGTGATGTGACAAGAAGGAATTCCGTCATCATCGAAAAGTGAATGAAGTGAAATAACAACAGCTATCAAGCATTTTGATGTAATGGGTCTACCATTGACTTTGTTAAGACAGGAAGAATGTGTCTACCAAGTGAACGGGGTTTTAAAGATATGAGTATGGCGGATGAAAGCCGAAAGAAACAATGGCTGTTGACATACATCATAAAGAGAAATTACAGCCTTGACTGATCAAAGATCTAACAGAAGGTCGCCATCTTTGTCCCGGTTGTGAAATATATAGTGTAGGTAAAAGTTAAGATAGGAAACAAAAGTGTCGACCTTGGGATTGCGTATGTACCCAAGTATTCTTAGCGCAACTGACAGAAACAACGAGAGCCAAAACGAAAAGGCTTTTTTGGCCTCTGTGCATATTCAAAAGCCATGACGCCTGAAGTGGAAGTAGAGGATGAGGCTTTGGGCTTGCGTGTGAGTCTGTTTGAATCATGATAGGATTGTTTAAAGACGTGCAAAACGTGTTCAGTTAGGATGAAGCTACAAAATGAGTCCCTACGAAGACTGGTCTCCAGCAGAGGTGTTTCCTTTCACCTATGTTTTTTATTGTGCATCACAGCTATGGGAGGCGTGCTTTTTGTAGATCGACGGAGGAGTGATGGGGTGGGGGTGTGGGTGTGGGTGGGGTACCAGATGGGGACCGGGGGATCCCAAGGTTATTTTTTGCTGATGATATGGTATCTGTGCTCGAACGCAAAAATTATGATTACAAATGGAGCTTACTCGAAAGTGAAGAGTGGGGTTGGAGAACTCCATTTCCGATGGTGACTACAAATTGGTGTTAATGGCAGAAGGATGGGTGACTATTTACGGCAGGGGTCAGTATAAAAATCACGGGAAGAGACAACTACCGAAACCACGAAAATAAACGGAGTAAGGAGGAGGGTTTTTGTCTAGCTGAAAACCTTTCGGGAAGAGAAGTTTCAACAAGGAAAAATATTTGGAGATGACGGGTATATCAAGTATAACATAAGTTTAGTACGGATGTGATACCACCAAGCCAAACGGTTGTAAATAGTTTGAAATCTGCAGAGTGGTGCAGGTAGACTGATAGCACTATCGAACAATGCCATTGCTTTTGGTAAAACCCAGCGTTAGATTGGGCGGATGAGGATCAAGGATAGTGTAGGCTTCTTGCGACTGTGTTACCTTCAATAATTGTGAACTCTCTCCGAAAGTCGGTGGTTTAAAGTAAACTATCCCTTCTGAATATTTGGTGGTACTCTAATACCCAAACAGGACGGATTGAAGCATGTTAGGGATTGGATGGAAAATATGCAGATGTAACAAGAGCTGGTCTCCACGGATTGCTACCCCCTAACGAAACGCCCATGTAACCTTGACCTTTGGAGTTTCGACTCTTCTTCTCAACACACCCAATCCACATGTAATGTTTCGTTTCGATCAGCCCAGAGGAAATTTAATTAGCTGAAACCACCATAATTTGTAAGTAAAAAGTCATTGTGGCAATGACCATTGAGACAATTGTCTTAAAATAGAGAGGATTATCACTTTAAACCTACCCAACCCTCATATCCACATTTGTATGGAGCTTAGAATACCAAATTTGCTTGTTGGATCTGTTGTCCTGCTTCTGATGGAGCAGAGTAACAGCTCCACGAAAAGGGAATGGAAAGCTATCAACCCACCGTACTACCTCCATAAGGAGGTAAATAATTACTCACGATTGCAACTCCAGTGATATGTGGCAATAGGGTATAAACGGATCGGGGATAATGGGAATGCAGCCGATCTGGCTACGCTATGCCACCCCAGTACGCGTATGCGTTATTGTTGTACTATCTGAGTGTATATTTTGTATATATGTATGCTGTGAAATAAATAGTCAACCATTCAATCAATCAATCGATCCAATATGGTTGTGATCGACACGGCAGCACTTTAACTGGAGAGCGAAAACAAAAACAAAAATGTAAGTTTAAAGTCATCGTGACCTTGATCTTCCGCACAATTACCGCCAAATAAATAGTATGGCTCCCGATATCATAAACAATGCACACAAGATTGATTTCGATCAGCCTAGCAGACCCTTAATCAGATAGTGGAAACACTCCCACTACGTTGACTGTAACCTCGACCTTTGGCGCAAAGACCCAATAATAAACACGACTCTCCCTCCTAGCATAACCAACCAGCTTGTCAAGTGTGGTTTCAATCAACCAGGACATTTCCTTTTTAATTAGAGAGCGAAAACCATCTCCGTCTACAGAAATTTCAAGAAAATAGTTTAAGGTCATTGTAACATTGATCCTTGGAACAACAACCCCACAATACGGCTATATTCCTTTCGGTGTAGGGGGGATAAGAGGGGACAACTCAGGGTAAAAGTCGTCAGTTGGGAGTCATGGGGGATTGTAATCATGTTTCGTTAAGAGTCCGCCAGCGCAAACAGGCCTTTGAGTGCCCTGCGTGATAAAGAGGCACCAGTTTTTGACAAGTACCTGGGTGAAACCTCTCTGGATCAATGGGTCGAAGAATTCTGTTCAAAATCGAGGGGACTAAACCTTAGGTCGGTGGGACTGGGAACGGCGATGAGAAGGGGTACCAGTTTTGTAATGTAGGAGTAATAGGGGCCATGGAACACTTTCCTATAGCATGTTGGACAAATCAATCTGAAAGAATATGATTCTAATTCTGATCGGAGAAATACACAGAACGACATACGAGTGTGAATGGGTTAATCGATATGGCACGAGTGCCAGCGCGGAAGGATAGATCGTGAGGCCACAGGCTCTATATTCATATCATTTGTGGCCAATAGGGGTTAATTTTAAAATATTTGTGTGGTGATTTTAGTGTATCATATTATGCTCTAAATGTGTGAACATCAATCACAGACTGAGTGTCTGATAAGAGACATGGCGGAATCTTGAATCTTGGTATTTGAATGAACTTGTACAAGTTGAGGGCACTCCAAGTAAAGGCACGACAGCTGGGTGAGGGTTAAAACTTGGAATAAAACATATAACAGCAAAATTGTTCTTGGATGAATGTCCTATCTTCTCATGGGAAACGGTTTGAGAAAATATGGCTCCAGTGCTGAGAAATTGCCTGTAAATTTTGGCGAAAATAACTATTATTCAGACAGTACCCTTATATGAAGTCTCAAATCTGCCAAGGATTAAACTTTTAATAATAACATATAGAACAAAATTTTCATACTGTGACTGCTACATGCAGCTATAGAAAACATTCAGAGCTCAATCAATTTAAAATGGAGTAAATCGTCACCTAAACATACCAAATTCTGAAAAAAATGGATTTATTAAGGACGGAACCTACTTTTATGCAACCAGAATGGGATAGGGTTAAACTTTACAACCAAACTTACAACAGCAAATATGCTTGCTAGTCAATTGTGAATACGTACATGAAAAGTGTTTGAAATTAACCCTTTTCAAAAGGATAGAAAAAGCAACCAAAGTTGGCTAATTTTAGCATTTTCAAACGGTACTCTTATTTAGGGCATTGTGCTTGAGGGTTAAATCTGAGATTAAAAAGTAAACAGCAACTTTCTTCCACAATCATTGTTGCATCTATCCATACCAAAATAATTGTTACAACAACCTTGTAATTAGAGAAATTTGCTCTTGAAGTTGTTCAATTTAGAAGAAAAAATCTATATTCATGTCATTTTTGGCCAATGGGGCTTAAAGTTGAAAGATTTGAGTGGTGTTCGTGGTGTGTTATATTATGCTTTAAATGTGTGGAAAATTTGAGCTAAATAACTGTAAACAATTTTGAGACATTTGGAGAATGGTGAAATTTTGACGGTTTTGGCAGAATATTTTGAAAATACACATTTTCACAGATATGACGATACCGCATTTCACTAGATTTTATGACATTACATAAGTATGCCAAATTTGTTCAAAATCGTACAGCTTGTTTTTGAGCAGTTCAACAGACAAAATTCGAGGAAAAAAAAAAAAAAAACAATAGAGAAAAAAAATTTTGAAAAAGAAGAATAACAAGAGTCTTTCCCAAACTGGGTTTGGGAAAGCCTAAAAGTAAATAATAAAAGAACGAAGGGTATTTTTTTGCAAGGACTGCCTTCTATTTGAGTTGTATGAAGGGTTGATAACAGATGGGCCATATCTTGACGTCTTGCCACCCACGAATGATGTCCCGTTGTTCATTGGTGAAGTTTTGGTGTGTTTAATGTTAAAAGCAAATATTGCAGGTAATATTGCTTAAAACAAATAGTAGCGTGGTTCGTGTGTAACCACGTCATCACTTGCTGTCACCCAAGGAAGCTACATGTATATCCCGGTATTTGGTTCATCTTTAGTCGCGACGAGAAGCCTGCACTTTGTGACTTGAAAACGGATAGGCAAAACGTGCTGGGGCCTTTTTAATTCGCAACTAAAATGAAATTTTGTGGCGCGTATGCTTTTACGATTCAGTGACGCGGCTAATATTAGAACGACAAACCAACTGAAAAAAATATGGTCGAAACTCAAAGCCGCTCAGAATGAAGTCATCTTCCGAGAATGGCTGCAATTTTTTAAAACGTTATATAGCTATCTTTTCGGATCTTTTGCACAACAATAATACACAGACAAGTACTAGAATAAATAGGGTGGGGTGGCATACGGTGGGGAGGTGGAGGGTGTGCAGCTCTTTAGCTATCACAACGGGAAAATTTGGCGAGAGCTATTCACAAACATCATCGTTCAAAATAAACTGTTTTCATTTCAGCCTAAAAAATACTCATTTCACCTCACTGAAACGAGCTGGTAGTGATCGTTCCAGTGAGTAGTCATTGTCTTTGTTCTGGGGACAAAAATATAAAAAATTTAGTCATTCAAGAAAGTCTTTTACAAGTGCGATCGTCCGTCCTAATTGTATAAAGGGTTAATAACGAATGGATATCTAAATCAAAATGGATATGAAAAACCAAACGAAAAGTAGGATAAATACAAAAAGCTACTGGATCTGTTCGTCGGAAACGAATACTATCCTTTGAAGGGTTGCACGTTTCAAATACCGGTATCGCTAAACAAACAAATATCGCGGTATACCGAGAGACTATTCAGATATCTGAACATACTTCCATAATCGGGACTTGAGCCATCACAGTCGGAGCGAATCAGCATGCTTTGATGATGCAGTTCCAATAGCCCTTTTCCCAATGCAGACGATATCAACATTTTTTATTTTAAATATTAATTTATCGAATTTTAAAAAAAAAAATGACAAAACAATGTCATGTGTCCACATCATTGGAACGAGCTCGATGATTTCGTTCCAGTGAGGTAGTCACATGATATGGTTTTGATGAATGTTTTTGAAATCTTTGTTTTCAACTGCTCAATTTGTATATTACGCGGATGTATGGTATCGATTCATATGATATGGAATAATATTGTTCATTCGGGACAACACATAAATAAACTCAACATATCTTGAAAATTAAGTTGTGGGTAAATAAATAATGACGATAACCGATACTTTTGTAATTACACCGGTATTCAATCGGTAGAAGTTTGAATGTCGGTATATATTGGTTTATAGATATACCGTGCAATCCTAATCCTTTGCTTGGATGCGAGTATTTTTTCATTCTGCATCACTGACAGGAGTAATCTCTCAGCCTTCTGCTAGAAAACTACTCGGAAACTACAACCGAACTCAATCCGAATCGGTTTGTGTATCGTACAGTCGTCGTGGATTGTTCGTAATCCACGAGTGGACAGTGATGTCCACGGATGCGTGTATCAGGTAATACAAATCATCAGCAAAATTTTAATTAATGAAGCACCGGGTTGTACCCGGTGCTTCATTAATTCAATTTTTGATGATTATTCCTACAATTTCTGTTTGGAATCTAATATTATTGCGTCCGTGGAAATATTACTCACCTGTGGAAAGTGATCAGACCACGACGAATGTACTGTACATCTCGCAATTTAACAAAAGGTAGTTCTACACCAACTCTTTACTACTCTACTGCTAACAATTAAGGCCAAAAACAGGAGGATCCCATGTGAACTGTTACAAATAATATGGAAGTACCAAAGAGGCTCGGCATCAGTTATTGCGGCTAATATTCCAAAAACCCACGTTAGTCCAAGGCAGAAAAAAAGTTTAACAGCAGCCTTTAGCACATTACTTTTCATTTCTATGCAGCTGGATCCCCCAGGGGCAAAGCTGTACATTTTCACAGTGGAAATGACGAAAAAAATAACGTTTAAAAGCAACATGGCTATAACTGGTATGCCAAAGGTGAAAAGGAGAGCTTTTTTGTTATTAATAAAACATGTCGGCGTGCCGTAATCTACAATAAAGATGTTTTTCGAGTCCAAAACAACTGTAATAAGACTAACAACGGACGGTGTCAAATAGGCGATTGCGCCATATATGTACAGCCGTAGGCTCCTGCGTTTCGCCCGAGCATTGCAGTTTGGTCGATTCTGGAGTGGCAATGTGGAGAACACAACCACGGAATGGAATCCAAATAATACAGACCACATAAACACACAAAGCCAAGAATAATGTGTGATGATAGCTAATACATAACAAATCTTTGGGTGTGTATTAAAAATGTTGCTCAGTATGAATAACACACATGTTGCTAAAAGTGTAATCATGGTGCAGAGCGATATACGACAAGGAACAGATTTTAAATCGGGGTGTATAACATAAATCAACGAAGAAATAATCAGAGCTACTAAAGAAAGGGAAACAATAGTTAGAGAAAGTATTGTCTTCAGTACATGTTTTTCCTCCACATATGTAGAGTGAAGACTGTCCAAGGATTTCAAAATCTTCTTGTACTCATGATAACAAAATAAGAATGATTGGTTAATTTCCACAAATGTACCTTCATTAAATGACGTGGCCTTGTCTCTCATTTTCTGTTCTAACATTTTGAAGTCGGTTTTGTCCAATGTGATATATGGACATGATATTGGACTGTTCTGCTCTTTTTGTATCGGCTGTGAACAGTTTGGGAAGTCATTTCTGATGTTAAGTCGTATTAGATTCGCGTCGCCGTTAGTGGTGTTCAAAGCAAATATATTTTTGAAAACACCTTTCGCTTTCATGACATCAGCTCTTGACATTTTTGAGTGAATACTCACAGAAGAGCAGGAGTTGTAGCAATATTTGTCTCCAGACATGTGCGAATAAAATTCATCCATGTGGTGCCAGATCCTAGGTGGAGGCAGAAGTCTGATATTTAAACCGATCAGTTTATATAACATGCCTGTCGAAATACCTTTAAGGGGCTGATCGCATGGAGCAAATGTCATAAATGAAAATCTTGAAGTCGTTGTGGACGAAAAAGGGCGTATACACTTTCCATAGCTTGCCATACGCCGTGCTGTACAGATTAGCCGTCTACAAACGTTCTGAAAATAAAAAAAAATCTCGTATGACTTTTTTGACAATTGAGCTTATACAGTGTTGTGTGGTGGAAAGCAGACAGTGAAGTACGACAGTATTGTGATTGAATCGCGATACGTTCGAAATTCTGTGCCCGCGTTTGGCATTACAGAACCGTAATTACATTCATTTACAATTTCTACTTGACATTCTGAGTGGTATCGCAATCTACAAAACCGTTGTGTTACCCCTCAAACACTGATGTCATTTTCCACATATCAGTTCAATTGCTCCACTTTGAAGAGTCCATTTTCATTATTTGGAGGTGGAGCAATTAATATCTGTTATTTTATTTTCTTTCGTTTTTCTCACCCCAAAATAAAATGGTATTCGTATTCCCACTCACACTTTCCAAAAATTGTATTCGACTCCCAGCATCGTATTCCAATCTCAGAGATGACGGACTATTTTTTTCTTTTTTGACATATTTCAAAAGTAAGCAAAGAATCAATTATGAAGGTGAAAATAAAATAAATACAAAAGTTTCTCGCTCGGATTCGAGTACGTTTGTGTCCTCTCATGGGCTGCGCGGATTATTTCACGAGGCTAACGCCTCGTGAAATAATCCCCCGCACACCCCACTCGGGGATAAAAATCGTACTCGAATCCGAGCAGTGGACTATTATCTATTTATTGATTGATCTACTCTCAGCTTCACTGAGCAGCCATTTACTTTATCAAATTATATCGTTTGAACTTGGACCGGAGAACCCGCCTTACGCGTTGAAAGGGTAAACCAGTATTTATTTCAGATGCCCACGTCAAAAAACAATATCACATACTACACAACAACCTATCAGCTGAAGTGGATTCAAAAGTAATCCAGTTGTTTATGCAAAGTTGTCTCTAAAAATTGTTGAACACGGTAAATATTAAGAGCCAGTTTTGAAGTATGCAGCTCTCATCACTATGTTTCATATTTGATATAAACAATTGTTATTTCAACGGATACATGATACAACATAGAACATGTGCTCGACGGAAAGCTGATAGCTTATGAATTGTCGTTTCCACTCGTAAAAGAATTACAGATATAACGTATTCGATATGGAAACTTTACCATTTCTATTCCAATCACAGTAAATATATGTTTTCCTCAAAAGCCTTACTCATATTATTTTCTAATGAATTTATTTCTGTACTTGTCAGCCATTCCGTTTTTCATCTCAGCTGTTGCTTTTGTTTCTTGCATCATAGCCAACGCGTGTAACTATTCTGCATCAAATGTTACAAACACTGCCAAAACATGCTAGCCTACGTGGAACCAGACTATCCAACGTTTAACAGTTAATACCCAAAACTAAAAATATCATGTAACCTTTGGCATGGTATTACACTATACCAGGATTGACCGTTTGCACATTCCCAGTCATACGAGAAGAATCCGAACTGTCTTTCTGGCCGAATCTACATTCCCTGTTCTCTTTTATGTTATTTGTATCGTCACAGGCGCACCTTTTTTTTCCTGGTGTTTATATCCACAATACGTCCATTGCTTGGTTGTAGACCAACCATACAAGAAATGTTTTAACCCCAAATTCCAAATATCATCTATCAAGCCAATATTATAAAAAAAAATACTCAAAAAGCGGATATTTGTTACAAATAATACTCAGAAAGCAGATATATTGCTCTGCAGAAAAGACTGGGCATTGCGTGCTTTTTATGCATACTGATGACTCAGGTTACTTGTTACCTAAATATCATTGCCCCTATATCCCGATATATTCGTTCTTTTGATTGGTCAGAATGCCTTGGACAAATACCCATGGCAAAGGATGCACCCAACATCCAAGGTATCAGAGCGTGCAATATCCAGGGTATAAGCGCACCCGAAACATCGGGGTTATATGGTTTAAACGAAAGCTTTCCGCTTTTGCTCGCCTCGAAATAAAAATGGAACAAAAAAAAAAAAAAACAGAAAATAGTCACAAATATCACGAATATCATCAGATTTCAGACAATTCAATCATAAAAATAAAATAAGAGCAAATAATTCGTCCCCTGAGTTCCAATGTGTTTTTTTTTTATTAGGTTTTAACGACACATTAACAGCCAGGGTCACATCATGTCGGTGACAGTTTTACGGGTGGAGGAAGCCGGAGTACGCGGAGAGAACCACCGAGCAACGACGAGCAGCTGTCAGCTCTCCAACATCGTAACTCTGAACTCTGCACCGCGGCACAGGCAGGGTTAGATTGGTTGAGGACATGCGCACCTTCGACGTGCAGTACGCCTTAGTACACAGCATCATCGTGCCCCCATGTAGGCAATCGGGGTTAAGTGCCTTGCCCAAGGACACAACGCGGGAACGCGATTCCAATATGTTCCATGCGCCAGTAGGCACATAGAACACATTGGAACTCAGGGGACGATATGTCAACAGAATACTGTTTACTCGTTTCCTTAATGACCTAAGGGATGTAACTATATCTATTGTCTGCTGCGATTATAAAAACAAACTAATTATCACGAATTTGGTCCAAGTGATTGTGGAGCTGAGAGATGCGTCCACAAATTTATTTCCTTTATGTTTGTATTGTGTCTCATTTAAACACCTCGCCTACGACACGGCGTTTAAAAAACCGTCATCCAGGTATCATTATTGATTTCATGATGAGGATAGCAGTGAATAATAATATTAATACCGTGTAAATCACAGGAGAAATGACAAGAGAATACTTTTCGAAAATGAAATGTGGGGAAAAATTTAAAAACAGCTAAAACTTATTAAAAAGCCGATTTCTTTGAGAAACGAGAGAATCAGATAAGAAGTGGTTGTTTCAAATAATTCACTCGGAGGCGGTACATGTCGCCGACTGATGTCATTAGAGACAGCACAATCTAATAGAATGTGTTCGAGTGTTAAAATACATTATAATAGGGAACACATTCTGTTCGCATATTTCCCTCCAATAAAAAAAACGACATGTAAGTTGTGTTATGGCCAATATGACATCATTACAGAGTGACGTGATCTTCTCTACATACATTGCTGAGGCGGACACTTATCAGCTGTAATGGAATAGATTTTTGTATATCGGTGTTTGTCTCATCTTTACAAGTTGAAGATTTACTTTTTATTACATGTAGGTAATTACAGTGTATAAGTAACTCCGTCAAAGTCGGTCCCAAACCTTGGTTGAGACACGAGGAGGGCGCCTTGTTTTTCAGTGAAGTGCGTACTGAAGGCCATGGAGGACGGGATCCTGAGTAGATGAGAACGGCAGTTGGCCTGTCGAGTAATCCCCATCGAGGATATTGTTCGATATTCCATCTTCGGCCCTAACTTCATGGTAGAGAGTTGGTCGGGCGGGGCTCGATTTGATCAATCGGGTGCACGAAAAAAAGAACGTGCCGTTGGGGCACAGAGTAGTCGCTAATCTGACAAGTCTGTTATAATTTCCATCTCTGATTTATCATTGTACTTTTTATGCATAATTCTTTATATTTTCCAATTACTTTTATTACAGTCTGATGGACACCAACTCTGTTTGTACAATAATGTCCCTTGTTTGATGTGGATAGTTTATCGATTGCTCTATGATGGCACGGCTGCACGAGTCCTTCGGTCAGCGGTATGCGTATGCATACCCTGGTCGAGGATGCTCTTAATTTACTCTCGGTGTTGTCACCATCTCATATTAGGATGGGACACAGCCCCCATGTTTGGTTCTTAGTAAGGGTGGAAGACATGAAGAGAAGAATCAATCTTTCAAATTATCGCAGCGAAAAACAGAAATTAAACGATCATATGATTCGACAAATGATAAATCGTCTGTCTCTGATTCTGAATATGCTCGAAAATTAAACAATTACCAAACAGATGACTGACCACGGTTTATACAAATACGTCAAGCGGATGTAAAAAAAAACCCAGTTAATTTGAACCCCATCGAATTAGAGGGGACAATAAAACGGATCGCTGGCACCATTACAATATTCAAACGTTGCGATCATGTGGCATACTAATTGTATGCGTTAGTAAAATCCAGTCATTCAATCTCTTGAGGATTCAAAAACGTTTAGACGTTCAATGGAAATCGGAAGCTCATAGAACCCTCATTACCAATAGATGCTTTTTTTAAATCGCGAGTTTACCGTCATCGATGAAATGTAAATTGTCAAAGAAACGAAAGCACAGAGAGTAACAGGTGTCAAACGAATCATAATAAAGACCAAAGGCAAATTTAATTAGTAATGACCAACCTCGGTAAAATAGTTTTTGCTACAATTTATTGGACAGTGCCCAATGGGCACTCTCCAATAAATTTAAATTGCATCAAAGTTAACCTGCATCAAATCGTTGCTGATTTGTCATTCAAATCTGGACTGACTTCCCAGCCTAAACTATTTGTTTTTTATGCAAAGCAGACCCCCAGGTATAAGTTTGGTCCTTTGCTCATCATACAGTATACGAACTACATGACCTTCATTAGTAATTACCAACCTCGGTAAAATAGTTTTGCTACAATTTATTGGACAGTGCCTAATGGATATTCTCCAATAAAGTGTATCAAAGTTGACAGGCAACAAATCGTTGCTGATTTGTCATTCAAATATGGACCGACTTCCCAACCTAAACTATTTGTTCTTTATGCAAAGCAGACCCTCAGGTATAAGTTTGGTCTTTTGCTCACAACAGAATATATGAACTAAATGGCTTTATTTAGTAATGACCAGCCTCCGTAAAATAGTTCTACAACAATTTATTGGGCAGTGCTTAACGAGCACTCCCCACTAAATTATAACAAAGTTGACCTGCATGAAATCGCTGCTGATTTCTCATCCAAAACTGGACTCACTTCCCAACTTGAAGTATTTGCTTGTTTATGCAAAGCAGACCCCCATGTATAAGTTTGGACTTTTTGCTCACCACAGAATATTTGAACTGCATGGCTTTAATTAGTAATGGTCAGCCTCGGTAAATAGTTCTGCTACAATTTATTTGACAGTGCCCAATGGGTACTCTCCAACAAATTGTATCAATGTTGAACTCCAAGCAGTGCGACAGATAATATAAATTAACGTACTGATTTGTCATTCAAAACTTGGCGGGCCTCCAAACTCAAATGTTCTAAAAACGTATAAATAAAAGTAAATCTAATATTTTTGAGTGGATACCGATCATTTCTAGCAATAATTCAACGCGTATTCACCTTGAATTGATGCAAGAAATCCGCCAGTTCAAACATGACCTGAAAATCCATTATATAAGTTTTTGGTTTTGTTCGTCCTTTCAAAGGACATACCAACCAACAAATTTATATTACGGGCTTTCAGGCGATGTTTGGACTAGAAGCCCGCCATGTTTGGACTATAAACCCACCAACTGAATCAGATTGCAAGACGCTATCTGTTCCGAGTATCGATCAAATCACTTCCGCGTATCAATGATGCAATGCGGTGTTTACTTCCATGCATCAATTCATTGTTGAAAGGAGTGGAATTATCAGATCCTTATAAAAAGCGTATAATAAAATAAAAATCTCGTGTTTTTGAGTGGATACCTAAAATTATCCCACTTGTGACCGAGACAAATAGTTCTTTTCGCTCGCGCAACCGCTCGCGAAAAATAAACATTTGTATTGGTCACTCATGAGATAATTCTCGCTATCCACTCCAAAACACTAGATATCCTCTATATGCGAAAAACATATCTTAAAATATTCTAACCATTAGGGTCGAATGCTGAGGGGACATCACATGGGTCATAAGGTGAACAATTATAATCAGTCGGATTTTAAAATAAATAGTATGCTGTGGAACGAAAAAAATAAGAGGTAGCTAGGGTTTTTTTTTGTTTTCTGATTTGGCGCCATTTTGACCTTTTTGACGTCATTTCAAAATTTAGCTCATGTTTAGCATATTCCATTAAAACTCCACCTTGTGATTCACATGGCACCCAATTTATATTAGACACAGCTACGAAACTCAACATGCGGTTTTCTGTTGTTTTTTTTTTAAATTGTGCAATTTTATAAATTCATATGAAATTTACGCACCCGATGCCAGCGATGCTGATTTAACATTTTGCTATACATTTTATTTTCAACCTTCATTTTTAGCCTCAGACTTTCGATATTTTTGGAATATAATCTACGTGAAATACCATATCTGAAACGTTCGAGCCGTTCCAGAAAAGTTCAGCCGCAATTGTCAAACGCAAAGATGATGTCATAGGGTCATAAGGTCAAACATTAAATTCAGTCAGAAATTAAGAGATAGATGTTTTTTGTTTATGGTTTGCTTCCATTTTGACGTTATTATGTCACATCAAAATGTAGCCCATTTTTGACATATTTCATTAAAAACGCTACCTTGTGATTCACATAGCTCCCTATATATATTATACAGGTAGTAATCTCCATACTCTGATTTGTGGTTATTTGAAATTGCGCAACAATTGTATAATTTTATTTGAAATGTACGCTCAAGATGCCAGCGGTGCCGAGCTAATTTGTTTTCTTTTCCTTTTGTTTTCAGCCTCATTTTTATCGTCAGACTTTCAAACTTTTTAAAATATAATCTATGTGGAAACCATATATAAGCTAAATATCGTGCCATTCCAGGAAATTCAAAGCGTTGTGGTCGAATCCTGTGTGACGTCAAAGGGGTGATCAGGACAAAACTTACAATCAGTCAGATTTTTTTCAAATTTAAGTATACTTAAAATATTGTTTTCTTTCATTTGAAATTGTTAACTTTCAATACGAAATTAAATTTTTGACCTACGAAATTAAATGTTTTGACCCCCGATGACAGCGATGCCAATTTTACGTTGTTGTGTTTACCTCTCCCCACCCCCTCATTGTTTAACATTTCCTTTGAAAAAAGTTACCAATATCCTCAAAATACACATCAAACTTGGCCTCAAAAACGGCGTTGGCTGCAAAATGGCGTTAACAGTGCCTTGTTGAATGACTTCTGGAAATTCGCTCTCCGATTTCAAAACCATCAAGTCTTTCTCTTTTTTGGAGGAACCTCTTCATATCTTCCAATTTTATTTATTGTTATTTTTGTTTAATTTTGTACATTATTTCATGGTCCCAGGATTTTTTTTTAAAAAACAGGAATCACAATTAATTGAAGATCTACGAGAATGCAACTGCTTGAATTTAATTTTATATCGCCTGTGTCAAGCCGGACATCCACCAAGCATAGTCCTGGAACCGAGCCACTGTACGGAAAACTGTAAAGTTTTTCAGAGGGTGGCCCTGACGAGCGTCTACGACGCCCAATCACCTAGCCATAAATGGTCTTCCACCGTATCAACTGAGCTAACGGCACCCCAAGGGGTTGCCGCCTTGATTGTAATGCATCGACACACCAGTCCTATTGAGATCATAATGCATCGTCATAGATCTCTGAAATTTTCAAACACGTCTGCCAAGAGAAGAGCGTATCTTTTCATATACAAATCGCGATAATCTCTGATCAATTTCATGTCGAATAATCGCCACATTGTTTTGAGCGTGCTCGTAATCCTCGTCCAAAATCTTTGCGGCATAGAGCATTGAATAAAATTAAAGTTCGCGACGAGTCTTCAAATCTGTCAAAACCGTCCATATAATCGTATGGATAGACACTCTTTCGTCAGAGAATGTCCATTTTTTCGGGTAGAGGAAATTTCGAGCCATGAGACGACACTTATTTCTTTTCCAATTGATCAAACGGACTTTCCAAGCTGAAAGCCACGAATTTGTAACTGTCGACGAAATATATGTCTCGAGTGATTGGTACTAATGTAGGTTGTCTTTTACCCACCATCATCTTTTTGTAAACGAAATGTATTTCTCTTCGTTGTTGCAATGTAGGACAGGCGTTGAACCAAGCAAAGTGGTCGTACCCGGAAAAAAATTGGGACAAGCTGATATTTGTGTCATTTTGAAGAGGAATTCTCCCGAAGAACATATCCAAAATCCGCTTTAAAGTAAATTTTTTATAGCATTTATACTGATGGTGGTGTCAGGGCGAATTTCGATCAATTTTCCGAAACCAGCATTCCAACGTTTGCGAACGTGAGGACATTGATTTGTGTGAATCCAGTTTTTTTTCTACTCACTAACACACAGGGTATACAGAGTGTATCATCACAGTCCACAACATAACACCGGTGCACACATCTTACTAGCTCAGAAATGGCTGAACCTGATGCCGCTTCGAGGAGTTCAGGTAGCGTCGGGAGTTGACAGAAATCTATCAACAGGGGAAATTTAGATAGTGTCAAGGAGTTGTATGATAATGTGATGGACAGCTCGATGGCTCTTTCCGATGTTGCAAACTCAGCAGCTCTCGTAAGGGTAAACACTTGCCTCGACCAGTACAAAGCCAAACTGGCTGAACAATCGCGCACTGCTAAGCAATGGATACAATATCTAGAATATGTCCAGACAATGAAAATGTTCATCAGAGGTGAACGCCTTAGGATTGGAATCTCCACCTTATTGCTGTCAGTAATATGTTGAACCTCTTCGCTGCCACGGGACATGTACACTACGCTAAGAGTTGCAAGTTGTATCTGCAAATGATGCTTGAGGTCCCCGAGAAACATCCGTGTTTGTATGATAGGTTCTTCTTTGATGGTTTCCATGCTATACGCCGGAGTTCCAGGGTATGGGCAGGCCTTTCAAGTGACCTTGTGATTGAACAAGTCCCCATGCGCTCAATTAAAAGTCCAGGTGGACTAACGCGAGGTCGTGGAATGACCGAATTAGTGCGTCAGGAGTGGATTTACACCATTCATAAATGCGCTGAAAGACAACGCTGACTGACATGAAACTCCGTACCAGTGAACAGCATGTAGACATGGGCACTTCTCGTCGTAAACGAGACAACACCGACATGATAAAAATACTAGAGTGGTTTGACTTGTACGATCCTTTCGATGAGAATATGAAAGATTATGCTCCCTGTCCTCCGGATTGTTAGCTTCCTTGGGTGATAGTATTAACTGCGACAATACCGAGTCGGTCGGGGCGGAGATACACTCTAAACTAGACAATGTAGTTGTTTCTGATGCCTCCATCAAAAGGAGTGATCAAATTCGCACTTTCGACCGTTTGAACCCCGGGGTGAAGTTGGATAACCAGAGGGTATCAATAGACTATAAGTTCTGTTCACTCGATTGATAGCTATTGCTCAGAGGGAGCGCGACGTTGCACAGTTCTTCGAGTACGAACTGACTGTGATGCCAACAGCCCTCTTCAAAGACTTCTTTCTCAGAAAAGCAAACACGGCAGACCTAGCTACTGCAATAACAGATCGAGTAGCACTTTCGAAGCCGCCATCTAATTCCGTGTACGTGCTTGACGGAGGGGCTCTCCTCCACAGAGTCAAATGGAAGGCGAAGGCTGGCTACTCGGACGTAGCCCATCAGTATGTTGGATATGTGGCCAACAAATATGGGCAGAATTGTTGTGTCGTCTTCGATGGTTATGGACAGCGACCAAACAGGAAGAGTCATGAGCATAGAACGAGATCTGTCAACGTGTGTGCCAATATCCGTGTGACAGACACCATGACTGCACACAAGAACTAGGAACGGTTCTTGTCGAACGAGAATAACAAAATGCAGTTCATAAGATTGCTATCCACGTTACTGAGAGCGGGTGGACATACTGTTAACGGCAGTTCGGGCGATGCTGATAACCTGATTGTTGAAAGTGCCATCAAACTTTCATCTCAAGGGAATCCAGTTGTCATTGCCGCAGATGATACTGATGTACTAGTGCTATCCGTTCATCATTAGAATCATACTACGGCAGATGTTCATTTCCAATCAGAAGCACGGAAGTCACAGAGGGGTGGGGAGGCATGGAAGATCGCAGATATAATTGCGAAGATCGGAGAAAGAACTAGGCGACACCTCCTGTTCATACATGCATGGAGTGGGTGTGATGTTACTTCGGCAACGTTTTGCCATGAGAAAACACAGCTTCTCAAGAGGTTAGAAAAGTCAAGGAAGATTCAGAAGATATCATCAACAATTCACGACAGCACCGTATCTCAAGCAGAAATTGGAAGAATCGGCGCTGAACTGTTTGTAATGCTGTACTCTGACAAGCAGTCAAACACATTGAATGGCTTGAGATACTCAAATTTCATGACAATGGTCACTTCCAGCAAGACAGGAATCGAACCTCAGAAACTACCTCCAACTGAACGCGCGGCATACTTTCACAGCCTGCGAGTCCACCTACAAACGGTGGAATGGAAGCAATTGTATATTGATATCCTAGATCCTCAGAAATAGGGCTGGGAAATTCTCGAAAATGAGTTGATACCCGTGATGTCTGACCTGGATGCAGCGCATGAGGCTCTCCTGAAATTTATACGTTGCAAATGCAAAATGACTCCCAAGCACCCCTGCGGAAAGAATATATGCTCTTGTAGAAAGAACGCAATCAAATGTGTCTCTGCTTGTGGATAGTGTCGAGGGGGAATTGCCTGAACTCCGAGCCGGTTGAGATTGGAGACGAAACAGGCGACAGCAGGGTGCCTTGAGGAACACCGGCATGATTTCGGTCAGATCTCATCTCGGTATTTAATCATTGCGAAGAAAGTTTATCGATATCATTCTTCGCCATTTCGAGAGAGTTATAAAAAACATCGTCAGCAGAATTATAGCTCGTTTTTCTGTTCTATTCAGACTCAACTTCGTGTGGGTGTTAAAATTGAAGAAAATGGTATTTTGGGGCCATTTCCCAAACAATTGTGAATTTTCTCATTCATTTTTCCGCTTTATAGGATTGGCATTCGTGCTTAAAGTACAAATGACGCACAAAACTTCTCCAGATCTCACACAAAATATCAAGACTGTTGAGAAATTGATGTCACTAAAAGATTTTTTTTCTATGAAACCCCTCCTTGCGGCCATCTTGCATGAAATATTTTCCCCAAAGCGTATTTTTGCGGATTTTGGATATGCTGTTCCCAGGTAAATTCCGCGTCGAATGACACCAACATCAGCTTGTCTCAAATTGTTTTCCGGGTCAAACCATATTGCGCCTGGACTAATGCTTTAACTTTCGCCTTCCCTAACGCCTAAATTTTTGTCGAATGGATGATAATCGTACCCATGACAAAGTATGAAAAAAGATTGGAAACAGTGTTGCGAGTCGAAGCATTTATTGCGCGTGGGAGCCTATACAGACCGGGGTAATGGTCATGAGCCCTGACTCTTCCGTACCCAGATGGCGGTTTATTGTCGAACGATTCCCGATAAATGTGGCATTTATACAATCTCTTATATGTTCGTCCGTCAATGGCTTCATCGGCACGGGATTTTTAAATCGCTCGAACAACTTTTTGATTTACGATTCCATGTCGCACTCGAACATTTGAGCCACATCTTCCCCTTCCGATCGTTTGGCGTACACGATAGGACCCGCTGAGAGACGATCGTCGAAAGAACACTCAAAGTAAAATTCAATATCCCGAAGGCGCGTGTTTTTTATTTTTCTCCACGTAACTGTCGGCGGACACGAACTCATCTACGTGAACGATTTGAAATCAGCATACACGACGAAAGGCACTCCTCAGCCGTCTGTTGTAGTGCTTGAAATTTGATAGGGTACTCTTTTTCGGCATCAGTATTTTTGCGGATCGATGGACACAACTATATTCCTCATGTCTCTCTATCGAATCTTTGCGGTCGAATGAATTCAGACTGATTCCGAATTCTTGACAATCGTCTCAGCCTTAAGAGTGAAAATAACTCTCGCAGACATCGGGCGTCGTCTCGTTTTCGCGTGCGTGTTTTCCATGAAACATTTCAGTATCATTTCTATCTTCATACCGCGATCCACATTCTCTCGAAACAAACTCATCTCTTTACATTTCACGGCATCCATGAACGCTTCCGTATCGTACTTCTCGCGACCCCATGATAACGTACTCTTATCTTGACGTGGTTCTGTGCTGAGTAGTTCCCAATAGGGAATGAAACTAAAACGAGTGACGACTGCGCCAAAGCCGGTCCCAAACTTGGCTGAAAAGGGAGAATGACTCCTGTGAGGTGCATTCCGAAGGCGCTGGAGGAAGGAATCCTGGCAGTTACGGACAAACAGTGCCCAGGTAAGGGCAGTCCCCATTTTGGAGATATCTGTTTAAAAGCCCCGCTTTCGTCCCAATTTAGGACGTGGACGGATGGTCAGATGGGACTGGTCTGGCCAATCGGGAGCCCCTCCCCCAGAGGATGTCACCCCGGGGGTATTGGGAGGTCATTCAGTCACTCATTTCTCTTGACAACAGTTTGCCATTACCATTGTATGCGGACATTACACGAATTTCGGGATTTGTTAGCATGCTCTTTTTATTGCACTGTCTGAGTTGGTTGTCGATGGAAAGTTTCATTGCACTAGTGTAATAAAATGATTGGTTGAATGACCGACTTTTAAAGATCCTGCACTGCCTACACTGGACGGGTCGATCGGTTGGCAGAACATGTGCGCACCACACTTGTTGCGTATACTGTTCATATGCTCTTGGTGTTGTTCGCTGGAATTCCGCGACGTAACCCCACAGGATGTGCTCAGAGTACCGATGTGCGCCTTGAAGAGTTTTTTTTTAAATTTGAGTGGGTAACCAACAATACAAAGTACAAACAAGTGTTATTCAACTCTATCTCTGAATCAGAACAAGTAGTAAAGAAACGTAAATCTTGTCCAAATTTGTAATTGTGTACTCGGGTGAAGAAGGGAAACAGGCAACTAACATACATCCATTTGCACTGAAACCGCTATCAAGGGAACAGATGCAACTGTCAATAGTGTAAACATATTATGACCAGAAGGGATATTGATAGAGTGCAGTTGAGAAAACCAGGTAAGAAATTTATTACAAACGACAAAACAAGCAGATTTGAAAGTCAGTGTATTCCACCCAACAGAACACTCGACAGCAGCAAAGGCATAGTTTGAGCAAGAAAGCAACTGGCGTAGATGTAGTCGAAATAAAAGCGTAGTTAAAACCACAGGATGTAAATAATGCGAAAAGAAACAGAAATACAAAAAGATGGTAGCACAATAAAAACAAACACATATATTTCTACCTACCAAACTGAGAGTGCGGTGTCTCAGTGGTTACGGCATTACACTTCAAAACGTAAGGTCCACTTTTCGATCCCCGCCAGGGGTAATTGCGTTGTGTCGGGAGCAAGTCGAGTAATCCCGATTGCCCACGTGTGGGCACGGTGGCTCTGTGTACTAAGGCATACTGCACGTTGATGGTGCACTTGTCTTCAACCAATGCTAAGCCTGCTTGTGCGGATTTAGTACGTTGGAGAGTCTGACAGCTGCTCGGTGGTTCTCTCTGGGCACATCAATAAATAAATAAATAATAAATAAATAAATAAATAAATAAATAAATAAATAAATAAATAAATAAATAAATAACATTCGAAACTGTCCAAACGCCGAAATCTTTCATGGTTGGTTACATGAACATCAATGTGGATTTTTCTATTCTGCATCCACTTCGATGCTTCAAATGTACAAACTATGGCCATGGACAAAAAAGCTGCAGGAAAAAGAAACATACTATAAATGTGGCCAACAACACCAGTAGCCATGTAATAACGCAACTAAATGCTATAACTGTCAGGAAATCATACTGCAACTTCAAAGGATAGCACTGTGTGGAAAAAAAATATATATATTCAGAATTAAATGTGAGAAGCAGGTAAGTTTTAAAGAATCCAAAGAAAGAGTCACACCAACGTCTGGTATCAATCACATATGCAACGAAAGTAACACAAACAGTTCCACCTAAATCTATTGCATAGCAGATACAACATACGTGGTTAAACGACAGTGTACTGTCAACTTTGAAAGTGCCTTTTACTGTCGCAAAACCAAACAAGACTGAACCCAAATGAACTTAAACACAAGCAATTACTCTAACAACAACAGAACAAACATTGAAAACCGATTGGAAGAAGAACACGACAATGTTCAACCAGACGAGAAAAAGGTAGGGGAAGCAAACTGAACCCTAAACCAGAAACTAAAGAAAAACACCTCAGTGAAAGTCACAGAATGTTGTTAGGAATGAAGGGTTGCAAGACATGGATGTTGTTGACTGCATCAACATCACCTTTTCAAACAAAATGCACCTGAGTTCATCTCAGAGTGGGTCCACGAATAAAAAGCCACTCAACAAACCTATCAGTGCATTACCTGCCACACATTCGCCATCTGATTCACCATCTAGATGCGGCTAATAACTAATGAACTGAGCCTTCTTGGTCAAAAATATAAACCTTTTTGCTTGCAGGAAACGTTCCAAAAGACACCCGATGCTCTAGATCATTCTGTTTTCAAGCATTATACCTCATATGACACCTGGGCAGATGAAAAGAATATTCATGTTCGTAGAACGTCTGTCTTCGTCAGAAACGACATTATTCAGAGTCATGTTGCTTTACAATCACATTTACAGGCTGTAGCGACACGCCAAACTTTAGACTGGCAATTACATTACGTTCTAATTACGTTTCACCAAATAAGACCCTTCTGCTGAATGGTCTTGAGCAACTGGTTCACCAACTTTCAACTCCAAATATTTTTCTGGCAGAGTTTAATGCACATAACTCTCTTTGAGGTGACTCCTGTAGCAAAGACGACCTCAAAGGCAAAACAGTAGAAGAGCTTGTTTCCAAATATGATTTGTGTTTGTTCAATGATGGATCAAACACCCATTTGCATCCAGCAACTGGCTCTTACACTTCAGTTGTTCCTACAATTGCATATTCTTTGGTCTTCCTTGTTTTTTTTTCTTGAAAGGTTTGGAGATTACTTGTGTGGGAGTGATCACTTTCCAATTGTGCTGGGAAGTGTGGTTTCTGCTGTGGATGAGAGAGTGTCCCAGTGGAATTTTAAAAATGCAAAATGCTTCGGCACTCCATGTCGGAGCGAGGATTGCGCGCTCTCTCTCTCCCTCTCTCTGGATGGTTTTACCGTAACTGCGGAGACATCAGCCTCAGACCTGCACTGTGGGGACCATAAATTGTTGTGAGCTTTTTCAATGAATTAACACCAGATTAGGTTAAATTTGATCATAATTAACCTTATCTAACCAAAAGAAGTTGTATTTAACCAGTTTTAGAAAAGTGAGAGAAAAGTGAGGAAAACGCTGTGGTGACATCTGAGAGAAGCGCTGTGGGGACATCCGAGAGAAGCGCTGTGGGGACATTTGTTAATAATTACCGAGGCAACAGTATTTGGTCACCTTACACACTTTTCGTGTTTACTTTAGTACCGATGCCCCCCAACAAGGAAATAAACAAGATGGCAGGGGAGGTCTGGCCCCTCCCAACCAGCACGGCAAATTTTTCGATAAACAGTGAGAGAAGCGCTATGGGGACATCTGAGAGAAGCACTGCGGGGACATTTGTTAATAATTACCGAAACAACAGTATTTGATTACCGTACACACTATAAGTGTATACTTTAGTTCCGACGCCCACCCACAAACGCACAAACAACATGACAGGGGCAGTCTGGCCCCTCCCAACCGGTACGGGGAATTTTTCGGTAAAAATCCCACTTCCAATGCATGTAGACATTTACCGGGCGCAAATTGTCACGCCGGGAAGGATTTTTAGAAAAGAAGAACCGCGATGATTCAATCTAAAATTAGTGGTCTCTATATGATTTTTAAGCCCTTACGGACGAAAATATGCCGACTAATTCTGAGCTATCATGCACAATTAGTCTGAGGAGCCCTAAACTATGGGTGACCCACTCCCGAAATGGAACGACCCACCCTCAATACTGGGTCGATCAGTTCCTAACCCTTGGCGGCCCTACCCTCAAAACAGGATGACCAATAGTCAGCAATAGGCCAGTTCACACTCAGAGTCTTCGACCATGAGCCGGCTCATCTCAACACTAGGCCGACTATCCCTCATGGGCAGGCCACTAACATCCCCCTCCCTAATCCTCAACCATTTGCTATCTAACACCTGGTCAAAATGAAACTGGAGTTCACATCGACCAACAAAGTTGAGGTCGCCAGACCCGCGTATGGCCAAGTAGTGGCAATGGTCCGATACACTAGACTGGTAAGGTCTCCGAACGAAACGTCGTCTGTAATGTTAACTGAGAATTTTCTTCTGAATGGGGCACTGGCCTATCTGGAAATCTCCCAGACTCCCGTTAGGCCAGTACGCCCCTGCAAGATAGGGTGTGGTGGGTGATCAGCGAGTTAATTCCACCCACCCACAGAAAAAAAAAAAACAAAACAACAACAACAAATGGTCGAATAACAGTGTTGGGTATCAGTAATTTGGTATGGTGGGTTTGGCTTTACATGTTAGTTGTACTGGTGAGTCTGAACATTTCATTTTGACCACTCCACCAAAACACAAACACACACAAAACACATAAACAATTCTTGACACCCCCCCCCCCGACCCCACCCCCACCCCTGCGCCACTCAGTTTCAATAATTGCTAAGTGGCAATTTCGGATTTCATGTATCCATCACATACCGTAAAACAAGCATCAACCACAAACTGGAGATTCCAGAAAAACTTGCAAAACAATCCCAACAAGGAAATAAAATAGGATACAAAATGAACAAATTAAATACTGAGCAAACCTTGTAGGCTGGAGTAGAGTTACACCCGTGCTCTTCCTGATATATGTAACGGCTAGCAAAGTTCAAATCACAGTTTTAATAACTACACAATCGCTACTAATTTTATCAGTTGACTTTCACAGGGAAGCTGGAAAGAATAGAAAACATGCAGTCCCACCCTGTATACACCCTCCTGTCTTCAAGTTTTGCTGCAATCGGCCAAGCGATCAGCAAAAATTTCGAAATTTTGAAAATCTGGGGGTTGGGAGCATCAGGCCAAGGGGTATGACTAATCACAGAAACGGACAAATACCGGCCGAAATGGGACCGAAACGGACCTCTGTTATATGACAATAACAAGATTTTAGAGGTTATTACGGTTTATTTATTGTCCGACAGGAAGAAATAGCAGCCAGTGGCCAGCTGTACCATGTATTAGCGGTCAGATTGAGGTGGAACCGACAGCCATTAATTGGCCAAAAGACACTTAACCATTCTAGGTGGGTAAATAATATAACAATGACATTATTATTGAGGGAGGGGGGGGGGGGGGCGGAACGGTTGATTAACAGCCCGAGGCGGAATTGAAGAACGTTATTAAGCCAGACGGTTATTAATCATTCGGGGGGGGGGGGGGGGGTAGAGTTAATAAACCGTGCCACACGGCAACATCCTCATATTACATTCAGTACGTCGCAGTTGGGCGTTATGGAGTTCTGCCGTACTAGAAGATTCACGTTATTGGACTGGAAACTCCCTGCAAGGTGGCAATAATTACTAATATAACAAACCGGATGGCCCCTCGTGGGAATAACGGGGCTCTACGGGCTTCACACAGACACGTAAAAGTGATCCAGATTTAGTGAGAAACGTTAGTGAAATGGACATGGGTCACATATGCTCAAAGAAAAGAAACAAGGGTTACACGTGGTGAAAATAAAGACACTAAAATACTTTCATATTTCGACATTTTGCCTCATCTTGTATCTCAAATATACAGCACTAAAAATAGCTATTTATTAAAAGTTATTTATTTGGGTTTAATGACACTTTCGACAGCCCGGGTCATCTCATTTTGGACAGTTATATTTGTAGAGGAGGCCGGAGTACCCGGAGAGAAGCAACGGCGAGCAACTATCAAACTCCCCAACGTACTGATTCCACACAAGCAGGGTTAGCATTGGTTGAACAGAAGCGCACCATCGACGTGCTGTTCGCCTGAGTACACGGCGACACTGTGCCCCTACAAGGGCTATCAACTTGCCCAAGGACACAACGCAGTTGTCCCTACAAAACAGTCAACATAACATTTTTCTCAGTTTGGAGAGAGATAAGCTTAACGGCTAAACGCGATAAGACAAAAAAAAAGAAGAAATACGAAAAGAAAAAGCGGAAGAAGACGAAAGATGACGGCCAAATATGGGACCATTTTTATTTGGATTTACGGGTTTCATCGTTCGAAAGCCAATACCGAAATTTTCAGTCTAATGCTGATGGGATTCGCAGCGGCAGTTCAATTTCGTACGCTACCGCATGCATGTACCGCTGTCAATGCGTTCCTATTTTAATTTCCTCTGTAACAAACGCATCCAGCGGAAATAAAGTATCGAACCCCAGATTCGTTGCCGAAACCGCAAACATATGCGCCTAGCTTCACTTACAAGCCACGCAGCATGTGCTAGTTTTTAATTTTAAAATTTCCGGAGGAGGTCCCCGGATCAGGAGCTAGGATTCTCAGAAAGGGGGCCTGGACAATATCCTTGGGAACGACGTGACATGCTATAGGTATGTCTCGTGTGCCAAGTGGGGGTGAGTCTCAGCGAGGGTGTCTCACTTCTAAGAGTGGGATATGGGGAGGGGTTTCTCTGGAATTCCTTTTTTTTAGAAAATAAAGAGTGATTCTGGGGAAACATTTACTTCCGTCTGGTGGTACTTTTCTGTTCCGGGAAGACATGGAAATTGCGGTGCGGACAGACGTGCTAATGCTTTACCGTTCTCTCGGGCAACAGATCTCAAATAGGTCACAAATATACAAATATCAAAAGATACAGCCACAAGTTACCCAGGCTCCAAACGCCTGATTTGGTGTCGGTGACTGTCACCAAATATCTGCATGCCATTATTTTAACCCAGTCTACCTTATAAATAATTTACATACAAAGTGTGAAGACCCGTTCATTACTCAAGTTATCATACGGAGAAGAAAATAAGTTTGCTTGAATGCTAGGACAGGTGGAGAGATGGACAAACCATTTACACATACATGATCGGTTTTCCAAACCATGACAATAGCCCATATTGACTTCGGAGCAGTATCTGTGATTCAATCCCGAACGAATTATGTTGAACGTTCCCAACCCATAAAGTGTGTCAGT
The DNA here is from genome assembly GCA_031216915.1 of Pictodentalium vernedei. Taxonomy (NCBI): domain Eukaryota; kingdom Metazoa; phylum Mollusca; class Scaphopoda; order Dentaliida; family Dentaliidae; genus Pictodentalium; species Pictodentalium vernedei. The sequence goes on along the minus strand of CM062296.1, from coordinate 191,467,792 downwards.
GATTCTGCCGCAGCGCGTTTGTAACATGTGATTGATAGGTGAATATTGCTGAATGTGGTTTGAATTGGGGGCCGGGTGAGATTGGGGAGGCAGTCTGTTCCTCGTAGACACCCCATGGTCTGCCACTGTCCAGACACCCACCCCTCCAACAGAAGAGGGACACCCCCTCTATAACCAACATTACCCCAGGTCTGCGGCCTTCGGCATATATGGGGCCCCTTGCTTAAGTTTGTCCGGGGTCTTCAGACAGTCTTGGGCCGCAACTGTCTCATCGACATATATGCAGGTAAAAAATGTTTCATTTTTCATCTTCCGAACTCCATCCATTCAACCATCCGTTTCGGTTCGTTCCGGTCCGTTTCGATCCCGATCAGACCTGTTCACGTTTAAACGTTCCATGTCCCAGAAACACATGTCAACTGTTCCCCAGATTGGTCGGAAATCAACTTGTCTCTTTGTGGTTATTTGATGGAGGGAAATGGGCTATCATCAAACAACATGGGCCAACGTGGTAAAGGGATAGAGAAAATGAGCGAGTGAGCTCCAAATAAAACATCTTTCAACCTACGGTCAACTCGCAGACCTTGCAATCCCCTCTGGTAAACTTGCCCAAGGCACTGAATGTCGAAAGGTATTGCATGGTCGCTTCTCAAATTTAAAAAAAAAAATAGCACAAACTTGGCAACTTCGACAGTTTTTTCGCTACTTTTGTTTGATCATTAAATCAAGAAGAGAAGAGGTCTAACCGCGACCTTCCCATTTTACTATCTTTGCCATGGACGTCGACTACGCACTCCATAGTCGAAAAATACAAGGCCATGGACACTCTTTGTGTGATGAAAAGCCAACACATTTGAAAGTTTAACTACATGTTCCAATGGACTGGTGGATCTTGGGCAGCTGTTCTTGTCGTTCTTCTTTCTGCTGCAGTCGTTCCACAGTAGAGGCGCGGAACCCATTAATAGTTTCTTGTTCAAGGTGAATCCCACTACTAGTTCCTGGCTGGGACTACTCATATTGTACGTTTAGGTTAGGTGCAGTATATCGATAGCCCATTTGTGCGTGTCAATCGAGCCAAGTTGAAAAGAGGCCGGCGTCGGGCGATTTGTGAGCCTCTCGCAAGTAGTTACATCATGACAAATGCGGCCCTTGTAAAATCACCATAATACAAATCCAACTTGTACCTAGTTTGATGTGAATCCCATTACTAATTCCAAGTTACTTGTTCGAACTTAGAATCTGGACCCATAAATATCTTTAGGTGTGGTGTTGTGTAGCAAAAAAAACCCATGAGTGCATCAGTTGAGCTGAGTCGAACAGGGGCCAGCGTGGACATTGCCTGAGCCTCTCATTAGCAGCCATATTTTGAGTGCGTCAAGACAAATACGTTTCTCGTGAAATCGCGATCATGTCATAAAACCAAACAGTTGAATGTGAATGCCACTATTAGTTCCCATTCTGTACAGGCCCTCAATCGAATTAACAGGCTACTACCAAATAATAATAGCCGGATAATTCCATCATAAATGTGTTGGTATTTCAATTTCTAGAATCAATTTTGTGCCCCCTTTCCTGGCTTCATTTTCAAAAAAAATTTTGGTAGTGATTTTCCAACTAGGGGGAGGGATCTTTTGGGGGTTACCCCCCTCGCGGTCCCTACCTCTAGTTGGAATTCACTACCCTACACCCCTCCAATCGGAAACCTCTAGCCACGTCCCTGTTCGTCTGAGGTCAACCGCGGGACTTTCGTGGCACGGTAATAAACGCGTTCCATATTTTCATATAGCTGCCGTTACAGTGCTGTAAGGAAAGTTGTACCAACCAAGTAATCGTCAGGAGCTTAAGCAAAAATACTACACCCAGCCACCACATTTGGTGTGCAAAGACCCAGAGATATAGATGTTGGACTCCAGATTACTCGGCGGGGTTGCCGAAGTTTAGATTTCAGGCGGAGAACTAGACAGCAACATTGTCATTTCCGCCAAAAAGATTGTGTCAATCGAAATCCACCAACATTGTTAAGAAAAATAAAGTTATAAAACCAACTCTCCGATTGAGAGAAGAGCATGACCTTATCACATGACGGTAAGGGGTGATGGTTCCATAGGGAGAAGCCAATCATACCAAGGTGGGGGTGATGGGGTGTTAAAGGAACGAATTATCCAACCGAGTTAAAAGGTCTATCCACCTATTTAGACAGCCGATTTTATTGAGAAATGTGATTGTGTGGTAATCTACTCCCATCATTAAACTTTGGTCATCAAGGAAAAATAAGCCTTGCATTTTGCTCGATTCGTAAATAAATCATTCCTAGAACAATTGTTCATCCGAACAGTCAATCTATCCTCGGGTGCCTGGGCTCAAGACAAGAAAAGAATTAAAAATGGCTATCTATCTGGTTTTATAAAAAATGACAGAGACAAAACTCTCTTATATTTTAGCCACTGACAGACAACCTATCGCTAGTTTTATGCAATACCTGGAAAATGAGAGAAGTTATTTCCATCAGTCAGTGGACATTCTTTGTTCGGGAAAAGAGTAACAAGAGCTCACTTGGGGCTTTTCTTCGCGGTATTTTATGGCTGAAAGCCATGTGTTCGAGTATTTTATCAGTGATATAATTTGATTTTGGTTGATTAATGCCCAAAGAATATCCCGGCTGTTGTACATCTTGGTGAACATATTGCTGATGAACAGGTTGATGTTATTTTTAACAACCTCATGACGATTGTACGAATCCCGATCTATCCTACAAAGCATTTTAAAAGAGAAAGATACTTGCAAAGCCTGAAAAGGTTCCCGACGTCTACGATTAAGAATAGAGACTCGAATGGATGGCTCGAAAGGTGGGCTGGGGATGGCAAGTGTCGAAAGTTACAGACGAACATTGTAGATAATGCTGGTATGTGATGGAAAATTGATGGAGAAGTTGGGTTTTCCGTAATTCGCGTTCGACATCATAGAGACGTTGACCGCTATTGTTTATTGTTGTCCATTGTACATTGCGGGTACCTTACTCGAGTCAGGGATGTCCAGCTTCCAATACGAGGGGGGGTGGGGGGTGGGGATAGTGATATCATAGTATGGTATGTTATATATATCCATGTGGTACCTTCTTGACCGCCCAACACCTTCATAGCTACCAGGCCTGTAAGCACAAAATCTTGGTACTACTGATCAGCCTTCATCTTATCCTTTGAGTGGTATAGGTATTATGTAATGTTATTCCAAGCGGTTTTGTGGGATCGTAGGGGTAATGCATGGTCCTCTAGTTCGGTTTTGCGAGATAGTCCTTGTTGGTGGTATAGAACGGTAGTATAGTAAGTACTTCATACTCCTCTGTAGGTCCCATCTAAATCCTGGTTAACCTATTGCGAACTCTATATGTGTGTAAGTTGGGAAGGTGGGGGTGGGGATGGGTGGTGGTAAAGCATGGTCGTCTAGTGTGGTAGTACATGATGTACGCTCTTTACCCCTGTAGGGCCCATGTTAACTCTTAATACTATTTATCCGCTTAATGCTTCATATTAATCTATGACTGGTGTAGGAGGTAAGTAATGCTAGGTCAAGCGATATTGTGGGGTGGGTTAATGCCTGAGAGTTTATAACGGTGGCAGCATAGTATGGACGGCAAAATACCCATGTAGGTCCCATGATGGTCACCTAATGCGTTATATTATCTTATAACTGGTATAAGTGGTACCTAATGCTAGGTCAAGCTGTGTTGTGGGAAGTGGTAGTGCCTGGTAGTTTAGAACGCTAGTATAGTATGGTCGATACACCCCTGTAGGGTCCATTGTGACCCCTGGTACTATTATCCAATCAATTGCATTGTTTTATTATATGATTGGTATAGGTAGAACGTTATGATAGGTCAAGTGGTATTGTGGGAGTTAGTCTAATGCATGGTAGTTTAGAACGGTAGTGTATCATGGGCTGTCTATGCCACCGAAGGTCTCCTGTTAGCCCTTGGTACTACTAATGCATCAAATGTTTCGTATTATCAAAGGGTTGGTATAGGTGGTACATAAAGCAAAGTCTAGCTGTAGTGTGAAATGGGGTAAGGCCTGGTGGTTTAGAACGGTAGTACAGTATGGTCGGTATACATCCCTGAAGGTCTGATCTTAACACTTAGTACTAACCTACCGAACGCTTTGTATTAACTTATTATTGGTATAGGTAGTTCATAACACTTGGTCAAGCAGTATGATGGGGCGGGGTTGATGTATGGTCATCGATGCGATGGTTTAAGGTATACAGTCTGTACGCCAGTTGGTCTACTGTTAGTATTTGGTGTTCGTAATCCACTGAACGTAGTTTACCATCGAGGCTGGTATAGGTGATGTGCAATGCTATATGCGGAATTGTGAGGTACTGTAGTATATGATGTATATCCTGTACACCACAAGTCTACTATTACTTCTTAGTACTAGAAAACCATCTAACGGTTTGTACTAGCCAGTGGGTAGATCGAAATGCTCGGTCATTTGATTGTGAGGTGAGTGTTTGCTTTCTGGTATCGCATCGCAGTAGAGCACGGGTGGTCCTGTTGAGTTTATGAAACTTAGCTGAGGGTAGAGATAGTAACCTGAGATAGCCAACAAGCCTGTAGACGTGCTACAAGTCAGAAGTAATTGTTCAAGGCAAGTAGAAGGCTATAGTATTGGGTGACTGATGTAGAAGCTAATGATAGCGACTACGGACAAGTCAGTAGCAGTAGCAGTGGACTGGTAGCTATGAAGGTGATGGACTGTGAAGAAGATAATGTGATTTTTTCATGCCCCTCGAGCAATAAGCCAGAGGTTCAAGTGAGCCTAATACACTCACCTTTACTTATGCACAATGGCTAGTCGTGACCGTGACAGTTTTTACGGGTGGTGGAGGCCGGAATACCCGGAGAGAACCACCGAGCAACTGTCAGCTCTTCAACATTCTAACTCTGTTCAAGCTCCGCTCAAACAGGGGTACAGCGGTCGAAGACATGTGTACCATCGACGTGCAGTACGCCTTAATATATGGCGTCATCGTGCCCAACGTAGGCAACCAGGTTATTAAAGTGTCCAAGGACACAACGCGGGTCGTCCCGGACGGGAATCGAACTCGGGGCATCTAGCATAGAAGTCCAACAGTCTACCACTGAGGCACCACGCTCCCGTCAAAAGAGATAAGTGCATCAGTAAGTGATCAGGAGCAAGAGCATTATTTTTTATTTCGCTATGACACAATCAAAGACAATCTTTTTGTCCATTGATTTCTGCTGGTCCTAAGAACGCTTCCTAGCAAGCTCTGTTTTGTGAAGTATTAAAAATCAACCCCCGAACGAAAATTTCATTTTCAACTACTGTGGTTCTCTCTAACCCCCCTACCCCCCCCCCCCCCCAATTTGAAATACTTATGACCCAGTTATATGCAACATGACAAAATTGGTTCACATCTTCCCACTGGATCTGAAAATAGAAATTTTGAGTGTTGCCCATATTTTGACTAACTGAGTTTCTGCATCACTAAAGTAAGTTCCAAACAAGAAATATACGCATTATTTTGCAAGTGCCTTATTAAAAGAAGATTTTAAAAGCATTTTAGGCTTATGAAGCATTAACTCCATCCCAAAGGATATACTAATTTGGGGAGGAGGGGGGGGGGGGGGGACGAAACAGTAAATTCCACCAGCCTGAAGATGACAGCAGCTAGCTTCGTTTGAACAAAGGTTTTCTCCAGAGATGATCTGTGCCATAAATGAACGAATTTGGACCAGTGGTTTTAAAGACAAAGACAAATTTCAAACTAGAGAAACAGAATTTTACTGCCACTAGTAAGTCTGTGTGAAAATGGTTAAAGCATCAAAAATAAACAAAACATAAAGAAAATTTATGGAGTCTTATTTTGGGGGGTAAAATATTTTTTTAAAAAATCAGAAAAAGGTTTTCATTAACAGTATTACATGGAGTAAAATCTTTGGAACCCACATTGCCGTCTCGAGAGGGTTAAATTAATGATATTCATGTTGGAATCAGACAAATATTTACAAGAAACCAGAAAAAAACCCACATGTGCACGGCACTGAAAGGGTTTGATCATGGCATCAATAAAATCTTTGGAACCCACATTGCAGTCTTGGGAGGGTTAAATTAAAGATATGCATACAGGAATCAGATAAATGTTACCAAGAAACCAGGAAAAACATATATTCGTAGCATTGAAAGGGTTCAACATCAAATAAAATGTTTCTAAAACACTCTGAAGTCATAAGAGGGTTCATTAAAGATGTTCATACAGGAATGAGATCAACTTATTTCCAAGGAACCAGAAAAAACATATATGTGCACAGCACTGAAAGTGTTTGATCAAGGCATCAATAAAATCTTTTTTTGGGGGGGAGCGTGGCGTCGCGGTAAATGGTTCCCGTCAAATCACCGAAGTTAAGAAACATCGAGCGCGATTAGTATTTGGATGGGTGACCATTTCAGCGACTGATTCGCGCCCCCGCGTTGTGTCCTTGGGCAAGGCACTTAACGCCGTTTGCCTACATGGGGGCACGATGGCGCTGTGTACTAAGGCGTACTGCACGTCGAAGGTGCGCATATCTTCAACCAATCTAACCCAGCCTGTGGTGCGACGCAGAGTTCAGAGTTACGATATTGATGAGCTGATAGCTACTCGTCGTTGCTCCGTGGTTCTCTCCGGGTACTCTGGCTTCGTCCACCCGTAAAACTGTCACTGACATGGTATGACCCTGGCTGTTAATGTGTCGTTAAACCCTTATAAAAAAATCTTTGGAACCCACATTGAAGTCTTGAGAGGGTTAAGGTAAAAGATATTCACACAGGAATCAGATAAATGTTTCCAAGAAACCAGAAAAAAACATATATATGCAGGACATTGATAGGGTTCAACATAAAATAAGATATTTGGAAAACATATTGAAGTGTTGAGAGGGTTAAATTAAAGGTATTCATACAGGAATCAGATAAATATTTCCTAGGCCACTTATGGAAGTCTTGAGAGGGTTAAGCAACGAACAGGTAAAATAATTTTAAAGAACATTTGACAGGTTTGACAGGTGGCGGGAGTCTCTCCTCTCTCTTGTTGACATAATGCAATGTTTTTCAACCATTCCATTCTACTTGTATTATGGATGGTTCATACCAAACGACAGTTCTCTGTTCCATATGGTTTGGGAAATATGGGCTTTTTAATTGTTTCCTGTTTTTAGTCCCTGGGGTTGCCACGGGGCTGTGAATTCTTCTGTTTTTTTTGGTTTTTTGTTGGGGGGGGGGGGGGGGGCATCAATCAATTACTTAGGACCCACTTATACTACATGGAAAAATTGGTTGAAATTGGCCCAGCGGTTACTGAAATAGAAATTTTGGGCAGAGACCAAAATGGATATGCCCCCACAGAGAGCCCAAATATTGACCTACCAACTTCCCGTGAATAAACTTAATCTTCAACACCAAAGGATGTTCCATACCAAATATCAAGGCTTTACCTCTTGTGATTCGTGAGAAGATTTTTAAGCTTTTGGGGCATTAACCAGAGCCCGAATATGACAGCTGCTTCGTTTGAACAATATAGAAAGGGTATACTCCATAGATGATCTGTGCAATATAAGTTTGAATTTGGCTAAGTGGTTGTGAAGAAGTAAAGTTGCAAAAGTTAACGGAGGACAGACAACCATACGACGGACGCCAAGTGATGGCAATAGCTCCCACTGACTTGCAGTCAGGTGAGCTAGAAAGGGGTGCCGAAGGCCAGTCGTTTTCCAAAAAAGGGGTCCCAAAAAGGAATTCCATGGTACGTGGCCGTTAAATACCGACATGAGGCTAAGAGTTGTCGTAAATTAGATCCCATTGAGGGATTTAATGGCCACCTGTCATGGAATCCCTTTTTTGAAAATGTATGGCCTTTGGTGCCCCCTTTTTTCATCACATGAGGATATGAGAAAATCCCTCAATGAGGTCAGATTTACCATCCTTCTTAGCCTCATCTCGGTATTCGAGGACACCTATGACATACATACATATGATGTACTATTGGGGGATAACCTTTCTAGGATACCTTTGCATGATAACTGTCTGAAGATAGTCATAGATACTATATATCTTCTAGACCATCATTCACCTTCATACCCCCAAAGCCACTACTGCTGTCCTCCTCCATCGTAACCATCATTTGTTCTATCATTAGCTTCTACAGCAGTAATCCGATACTATAGTCTTCTACCACCCTCTCTACATGCTTGCTGGCTATCTCAGGTCACTATCTCTACCCTCGACTAAGTTTTATAAGTCAACAAGACCATCGATACTGTACTACGATACCAGAAACCAAGCATATACCACATAATCGAATGACCCAGCATTCCTAACAACCCACTGTGTAGTACAAACCACTAGGTACTGTTCTTGTACTAAGAAGTAACAGCAGCCCTGCGTTGTAAAGACTGTACTTCACATACTACCAGTTCTAACCTTACCTCGCAATACCGCCTACCATAGCATTACACACTACATATATCAACCCCGTTGGTAAACTGCCTTCAGTGGATTACTAATACCAAATACTAACAGTAAACCAAGTGGCGTACAGATTGTATACCACATACCATCGCACTAGACAACAATACATTACCCTACCCCTCCCCCCCCCCATACTGCTTGGCCTAGCATTACGCACTACTTTTACCAACCCCCGTTGGTAAAATAACTTCAGTGGCTTACTAATACCAAATACTAACAGTAGACCAAGTGGCGGACAGACTGTATGCTATATACCATCGCACTAGACAACCATACATTACCCCCCCCCCCCCCTCCATACCGCTTGACCTAGTATTAGGCACTACCTGTCCCACTAATAAGGTAACACAAATCATTCGGTAGGTTATTACTACCAAGTGTTAATATGAGACATTCAAGGGTATATACCGATCATACTCTACTACCATTCTAAACTGCCAGGCCATACTCCATCCCACAATACTGCATGACTTAGCATTACGTACTACCAACACCAGCCATGGGATATTATTTAGCATTATGTGAAGTAGTAGTACCAAGGTCTAAGAGAACACATACGTGGGTATATATAGCCCATACTATACTACCACTAAAACTACCAAGCATTACCCCTCCACCCCCACCCCCCACAATACCGCTTGACCCACCATAACGTTCTACCTATACAATCATATAATAAAACAAAGCAATCGGTTGGTTGATAGTACCAGGGGTTAAGATGGATCCTACAGTCAAAACTTGACCTAGCGTTACGTAATACCTATACCAGCCATAGGATAAGATGTGGCATTTGGTGGATTGGTAGTTCTAAGGCTAAATGGGTACACAGCGTGCATCCAGTACTATCACACTAGACGACCATGCATTACCGCCACCCCGCAATACCGCCTGGTCAAGCAGTACACCCTATCTATACAAGTCACAAAATAGGACAAAGCAATCGGTAGGTTAACAAGGATGAAGATGGGACCTACATGGGTATACAGCGCTCGTACCATACTACCGTTTTAAACAACAAGGACTATCTTTTAATACCCTAGTAGATGGACATGCAGTACTCCCCACGACCCCACAATACCCCTTGGAATAGGATTATTTAATACTTATACTACCCATAGGATAATATGAAGACCGTTTCGTAGTACAGGGGCTAATAGTATGCCTACATGGATATATACCACCTACACTATACTATCACCCCTCCTCCCCACGAGAAGCCGGACACCCCTGACAACGGACAACAATAGAGGTTAAAAGTCGCGCGCGTATTTTGATGTCAATACTAACGTCAACCGTTTTCCGGGGGGGGGGGGGATAATTCAAGAAAACCCTACTTCTCCATCAATTTTCCATTACATACCCATAATAATTATACACCCATTGCCCTGTGTGTAATAAACATATCACTGTAGCATACCATATTATATGCAGTACGTTCGCCACTTACCGAATCCAACTGGATGGAGTTGAATGGAGCTGAAATTTTGCACCGGCAAAGCTCCGGTTCCTATGGGAATTCAACACTGTTGTTGTCCGGGTTATGGGGGACGATTCATATATGCTATACTACTGATCTGTGAACATAATATCATATAACTAGAGGCCACATGGGGCGTGAGGGCGCTCATCTGACATGTCAGCCTAAATATGAACCCAGGGAATTAATATGAACAAGTTGCATATGCCTCTCCTAAGAAAAGCTTGTACCAAATATCCAAAGATTCTGACCGGTGGATCTGAATTTTTGTTTTTGAAGACTATTCCTCATATTGAACACAGGGAGCCCAAATATGAACCCAGGGACTTGGCTTGAACAAAATTGAATCTCACCTCTGAAAGGCTGCTGTATACCAAATATCAAGATTCTGACTACTGGATCTGAAGAAAATGTTTTTAAAGAATATTCCTCATTGTGAACTAAGTTATAAATGGAGCTCCAAAGGTAGCCCAAATAGGAACCCATGGACTTGGCTTGAACAAACTTGAATTCCCCCACCCAGGATGCTGCATACTAAATATCAAAAGATTTTGGTGGGTGGATCGGAAGAAGAGTTTTAAAGAATACTCCTCATGTTGCACTAATCTGAACATTTGAGCTCCATAGAGAGCCCAAACGTGGACCCTGGGATTTGATTTCAACAAACATGTGAACGAATCTTCCAAAGATGTTGTATGTGAAATATGAAAGATTTTGGAGCACTGGTATGGGGGAAGAAGATTCTTTAATGTTTTTCCCCATTACTCACAGTGTTAAACTGTTAAAAAATGATGACTCGGCATTTTTTCAAAGTCCTGGAAAAGTACACTATGATAAAACCGATGGCAATTTTTACCATTCCCTTCTGCACTTCCTAAGGAAGCTTCACATAAAATAAAAATTCTCAGTGCCGTGTAGTTTTGGAGATATAGGCATTTTTTTCTCTATTTGTAGGTCATGTGGTTCCCATGGGGCCACAAGGGGAATTTTGGGGGGCACAAATTAGGTATTTATGACCCAATAAGCCCTCATATCAAATTTGGTTCAAACTGGCCACTCAGTTCAGAAAATAGAAATTTTGGTACAATTTGGGCTCCCACAAATATGAACCCAGAGACTTCACAAACTTATATCTCACCTCCTTAAGGATACTGTATACCAAATATCAAAAGATTCTGACTGGTGGATGTGAAGAAGATTTTTGAAGAATATTTCTCATATTGAACTAAGTTATAATTCGGGCTCCCACAGCTCAAATATGAACTCTGGGACTTGGCTTTAACAAATTTATATCTCACCTGCATAAGGATACTGTATACCAAATATCAAAAGATTCTGACTGGTGGATGTGAAGAAGTTTTTTAAAGAAAATTCCTCAATTTGAACTAAGTTATAATTCGGGCTCCCACAATGACAGGGAGCCCAAATATGAACCCAGGGACTTGGTTTGAACAAACTTGAATCTCATCCCCTAAGGATATTGCATACCAAATATCAAAACATTCTGACTGCTGGATCTGAAGAAGTAGATATTTAAAGAAAATTCCTCTTTTTGAACTAAATTATAATTCAGGCCTCCGCAGTGAGCCCAAATATGAACCCAGGGACTTGGTTTGAACAAACTTGAACACCCCCCCCCCACCCCCTGATGCGGCATACCAAATATCAAAAGATGCTGATTAGTGGATCTGAAGAAGAAGATTTGGCTTGAACAAACTTGAATCTCACCTCCTAAGCATGCTGCATAACAATCATCAAAAGATTCTTATTGGTAGATCTGAAGAAGAAGATTTTTAAAGAACATTCCTCATACTGCACTAGTTTAAACATTTGGGTTTCTATAGAGAGCCCCAATATGGACCCAGGGGTTTTATTTCAACACACATGCGAAACAATCTTCCAAAAATGTGATATGTGAAATTTGAAAGCTTTTGGTGCAGTGGTTTGGGAGAAGAAGAGTCTTAAATGTTTCTCCCATTACCCACAGTGTTAAAAAATGCTGACTCAGCACTTTTTCAAAAGTCCCAAAACAGTACCCTATGATAAAACCAATAGCAATTTTTTGGACCATTTTATTCTCTTGGTCTAAGGAGGCATCACACCAAATAACAATATTCAGTGCAGTGTAGTTTTGGAGAAAAGGGCGTTTTAAAATATTTTTAGCTCCTGCAGTTCCCATGGAGTGACGGGATATTTTTTTTGGGCATAAATTAAGTACTTATGACCCAATAAACCCTCATATCAAATTTGGTTCAAATCAGCCTCTAGATTTGGAAAACAGAAATTTTGGGTGGGGCAAATTGCCCTCCCATAATGAAGGCAAATATAGCCCCTCGAACGTCTCTAGAGTCTGCACATCAAAAGGATGCTGCACACCAATTATCAAGTCTCTGCTACTGCTGGTTCATGAGAAAAACGTCTTTTAAGATTGAAGCACACTTTTTTGGCGTGGCCCTTCCTAGGGGTGGGGCAACTTGATTTGAATAAAATCAAAATGCGATGTCATTTTGGGCATGGCCCTACAGAGGGGTGGTGCAACTTGATTTGAACAAAATCAAAATGCGATGCATAACAAACAATTATCTCAAATTTCACTTAAATCGGTTCAGCGGTTTTGGAGAAGACGCAAAGACCATGTTCACAGACGACGGACGCTCGACGGACGGTGAACAATCAATGCATGTATAGCTCACCAGACTGAGAGTCAAGAGAGCTAACAAGAGATTCCATAGGACCTGAAGCACACACCTTGAACAGAACACAATATAAAGAAAGTCCAACAATGAATCTACATTAAACAATCCATCTCCATAGGATACTTTGTCGATCCTTGAGCCCCTCAGGAGTGACAAAAATAGTCCAAGCATCATGCCTTTTGATCTTAGTCACACTCCTCTAGAGGGTTCTGAATTCAAAATTTCTAATACTTTAGCTACATGTCCAATTCAGTCTCCCATAGGGAGCCCAAATAATAACCCAGGCACCCGATTTGAAGAAAGTTGAATCTGACCTCCCTAGAGATGTTGTATACCAAATATTAAAGCATTCTGACTGGTGAATCTGAAGAAACTTTTTAAAGAAATTCCCTCATATTACACTAAGTTAAAATCGGACCATCAGTTCAGAAAATAGAAATTTTGGGCGGGGCCAAAAATCTTACCCCTCCTATTATAAAGCCAGATATTGTTTCATGAACTATGTTTGAACAAACTTGATTCTACAAGTCAAAAAGAAGCTAAATGACAAATATCAAGACATGGTATCCACTGGTTCATGAGAAGATTTAAAAAATATTTTGGAGCCTTTTCCTTCACCCCCCCCCCCCCCCCCCCCGGAAGTCGAACAAAATGCAATGCACCTTAGGAACCAATACTCACACAAACTTTCACTAGAATTGATTGGCCCAGTGGTTTTGGAGAAGGCCAAAACATGATGTTGACGCACGGCAGGGGACAGACAACGAATGGAGAGCGATAAGATTAGCTCAGCTTGACTTTGTCAACGTGAGCTAACAAGTCGATAATGACGGAACTCACGTTCTACAACTGGTTTGGTTGGTAGATTAACCATTCTTCTGTCATTGCCAAAAACGTGCACAGTATAAGTGCATTAAAAGATCAGTATTGGACTGCTTTTGGGGGAATTGTTTACTGAACTCACTCAGTCGGTGGTAGGGCAAAATATTGTTTTTTTGTTTGTTTTTTTTTTGGTTTTTTTTTTGGGGGGGGGCTTATGTCTTATGTCTTATGTCACTTTGGTGAAGATATGGCCGATTGCGACCGCAACAAAGGTGTAACATGAATTTTGCCAATCGTTTATACCCAGAATGCCCATTTAGCAGACTTTTGCCAGGTTGTAATTGACAAGTCAAACCGAACTTGCTCACCATAGTAAGCAATTACTGCTTCACTTACCGGGTTCACCATCATGTTTGTTACTTATCCTGGAAATACAAAGGAGCAAGAGTGAAATATTTTAGGGGTTTTGTTGTATTTTGACACATAGTCTGACAAGTTCTTCAGTATTTGGAGACGGTTGCATGTGGAATTGACAAGTGCCCTAAAAACCTGTGTTGTATGTCAGTTTAGAAATAATCCAATCGAATTAAGGTGGTGGGGAAAAATATAGAGAGGCTTCATCTAATGTGCCCTGAACATCAGATGACATCAATTCATATTTTGTGGCCAAAATCTTAAGCACAACATGCAGGGATGTGGCTAGAGGGTTTCCGCCGGGGGGGGGGGGGGGGTTGGCACCGGTGTAAATTCCAACTGTGCGTGGTTTCGATAGGTGGTTGCACTGCAGCGCTGTGTGGTATCTTTTAAAGTCATTATATATATATATATATATATATATATATATATATATATATATATATATATATATATATATATACATATATATATATATATATATATATATATATATATATATATACATGCTTATGAACTCTTCTGAAAATTTTCACTAGTCCCGAAACGGAAAAAGCATCATTTATAATGTGTCTGGGTCAGAAAATTTACCGGATTGATGTCAGACTCGTAATTTTGAGGCCATGTCAGTTTTAGAGTAGGAAATTTGAAACTCAAGTTTCCAGTTGGAAATAAAAGATCAAAATTTCTCATCATTAGTTGGTATTTTAATATTTTTCATGAACAATGTCAAAACTATTTGATTTGTGACCTCAGAATTTCCAACTATTGAAAAAAATACTCCTAGCTGGGGGGGGGGGGGAGACCCCCACTCCCACCCACACCCCCCCCCCCCCTGCCGCCACATCCCTGACAACATGTACCTTTCCTACCAAGAATCTCACATTATATATGAAGAATATATTACCACAAAATTTATATTCCATTACCAAATACTTGCTCAGAAATCCCGTTTTTCTTCTGTGGCCGTACACACTACAGTTCAGAAAATGAAAATGTCTTTCCAACACTCAGGGGACATTCTTCCTTCAGGAAAAAATAGTTACAAGATCACAATTGGAACTTTTCTTCATAGTATTTTCAGATTGAAGGTCATCTTTTTGGGTCAATGGCCACTGAAATAATTTTCAATTAGCTATTGGTACAGGCCTTAATTGGATTTTTGAACAGACTCCTTTCTAGCATCCTAAAGGATGCTGTATACCAAATATCAAAAGATTCTAATTGAGGATCTCCAAAAATTAGATTTTGTAGCGTTTTAAAAAAGCTTTAAGTGTTAACACAATTCTGCTACCTTTTTAAGGCAAACACGGGCATGGCAAATTGTATTTATTCATTTATTTATTTCTTGGTGTTTAAGGTCACATATTTCTGCACAAAGGCTAATAATGACCACGAAAGTGTTACGGGTGGAGGAAGCCAGAGTACCAGAAGAGAACCACGTAGTAATGGCAAGCAACTGTCAACTCCCCAACATACTAACTCCAAACAGGCAGGGTTGGCATTGATTAAGGACAAGTGCACCATCTACGTGCAGTGTTCCTCAGTCCACAATGCCACCGTGCCCCCAAGTGGGAAATGGGGGTGAAGTGTCTTGCCCAAGGATACAATGCAGTTGCTACAGGTGGAATTCTAACTGAGGACCTCTCGGCTTACAGCCTGCACATGTACCAAATGAGCCCCCCCCCCCGCCCCCCCCCACCTCCGGCAAATTTATATGAATTGACAAGGAACATAAATACCATATCAGTTTCGACCAACAGTTTCTGACAAATTGATGAAAGAATATTTGTCGCCATGCCTCAACTAACAAGAAACCCCATGAGGCCTGAAGCGCTCGCCTTCAACAGAACCCGATATAAACAGAGTCCAAGAATGAATCTACATGAAGCAATCAATCTCCATAGGATCCCTTTTCAATCCTTGAGCTCCTCAGCAGTGACTAAAATAGTCCAAACATTATACCATTTCTCCAGTTAATCATAATGTAAAAAGTTGAGCTCTCCTTAATCTAGGGACCCGATCTTAACAAACTTGAATCTGACCCACCTAGAAATGTTGTACAACAAATATCAAAGGATTCTGACTAGTGGATCTGAAGATGATTTAAAAAAATTATCCCTTATATTGCACCAAGTTAAAATTTGGGCTTCCATGGGAAGCCCAAATATTAACCGAGGGACTTCGTTTGAACAATCTCGAATCTGACCTTCAAAACAACAATAATGTATTGCAACATTAAAAGATTCTAAAGAAGATTTTTTAATACTCCTCATACCCCCCCCCCCCCCCCCACCCCCAACCCTGTTTTCCGTATGGATGTATACTAAAAATTCTGCCCACTGGTTCTGGAGAAAGAATTTTTTAAAATCTTTGCAAATATGCTGACTCAGCATTTATGCCCTTCTCCTATCCCCCCCCACACACACCCCATTTCTACATACATCTTGACATCACCAATGACAATTTTATTTTTATCATTCAATTATACTGGTCCTAAGGATGCTTCATACTAAATAACAGTTCTCTGTTCTGTGTGGTTAGGGAAATATGGGTGTTTGTAATTTCTATTTTTAGTTCCTGGGAATTTCTTTTTACACGAGTCAGGTACTTATGACCCAATAATACCACATACCAAATTTAGTTCAAATGGGGCCATCATCTCGGAAAATAGAAATTTTGGGCGGTGCCAAAAATCTTGCCCCTAGCATTACCAAGGAAAATAATGCCCCACAGACTTTGAACAAATTTGATTCTACACCTCAAATTTGATTCCTTACCAAATATCAAGTGTATTGTACCCGCTGGTTCATGAGAAGATTTTAACAAGGACACATTTGTCCTGAAGCGTTCACCTTGAATAGTGACTGATATAAATTGAGTTCAAGAATGAAACTATATTCAGCAATCAGTCTCCATAGGATCCATTGTCAATCCTAGAGACCACCAAGAGTAATGAAAATACATATGTAATCCAAGCATTTCTTGTATGCCTTTTCTTCAGTTGTCCACAATATAAAAAAATGGTGCCCTTTGATACAATCTTGGAGGAACAATCTTTGTTACACATCTGTAGAGGGCACTTAAATTTCTAATTCTTCAGCCATAAAGCCAATTCTAGCTGTTATAAGGAGCTCAAAACTTGACCCCTCCCCCCACCACCTTACAGATGGTGTATACTAAATATGAAAGCATTCTGACTGGCGGATCTGAAGGTGATGATTTTATAATTATTCCCCATATTACATTAAGTTAAAATTTGGGCTTCCATAGGAAGCCCAATATTAACCTAGGGACTCGGTTTGAACAACCCTAGTAGTATGCCTCGTATGTTTGGGGCATGGTTGGCAGGACCTCGGTGCAGGACCCCGGAAGTGACGTCAAGTCACGTGACCCAGTGGTGCCATGTTGTGTTGTCATGGTAATCCGCGTGAGCGGCCACGTTTTGACGTCATCGCCATAGTAATACATGTGTTAGTGCTCCGAACATACCCCTGTCTTGTTGTAAGCCTTTGGGTAACATAGCAACCACGTGCTACCATAGAAACCAAGATGGCAGCCTCCAGTATACAAAATGGACGACGGAAACACGTATCACCCCAACAACACGCGTTGCGCATGCACACTAAAACCACGTATCACTATGGCGATGACGTCACAACATGGCCGCTCACGCGGGTTACCATGACAACTCAACATGGCGCCACTGGGTCACGTGACATGACGTCACTTCCGAGGACCTGCACCGAGGTCCTGCCAACCATGCCCCAAAAATACGAGACATACTACTAATCCTAAATAGGAAGCCGAAATATTAACCTAGGGGCTTTCTTTGAACAATCTTGAATCTTGAATATAAATAGGAAGCCGAAATATTAACCTAGGGACTTGGTTTGAACAATCTTGAATAATTATAACCCTCATAAGAATGATGTATGCCACACATTTGAAGATTTTGACTGGTGGTTCGGAAGGTTTTTGAAGATTATTCCCCATATTGCCTCCATGTTAAAAATTTGACAGCCTGTATTGAGCCCAAATATGAAGAGGTTCATTTTAATGAACTTGTATCTGCCCACAGTCCCACCCACCCCCACCCCATCCCCTGTCCCCCACCTTATAGATGTTGTACACCAAATGTCAAAAGATTCTAACTTTTCCTTTTGGAGAAACATTTTTTTTATTTTTGCAAATACACTGACTCATCATTTTTTTGATGCCTCCCCCACACCCACAGAAGATCCTGACAAAACCGATGGCATTCCTTTGACCATTCAATTCTGCTGGTCGGAAGGAGGCTTCATACCAAATAAAAGTTCTCTGTTCCATGTGGTTTGGGAAATATGGGTGCTTAATATTTCTATTTTTAGCTCCTGGGTTTCCCATGGGGCACACGAAAAAAAGCAATCTCGAATATAACCCTCTTAACAATGATGTATGCCACGCATTAGAAGATTCTGACTGGTTGTTCTGAAGAAGGTGTTTAAAGATTATTCCCCATATCGTCCAAGTTGGGTTTTGACTGCAAATGCATATTTTTTAATAATAAAGAGAGCCAAAACCAGCTCCGACTGATAAAATTTCAATTTGAAGGTAACTATGACCTTGGCATTTGGCATAATGTCCTAAAAATACATTGGGTTCTTCCTCACATTATGCCCGATCCACATGCCAAGTTTGGTTTCAATTAGGCAAACAACATTTTAATTGTAGAGATGAAACCAACTCTGACTGAGAAAACATAAAATTCAAGGTCACTGTGACCTTTTTCGCGCAAGCAAAATGTCAATTTGAGAAGCCAGCTAAGGTAAATGTTCAAGTTCCAGGTCACTGTGGCCTTGACTTTTGGCACAATGACCTCAAAATCAATAGGTTCTTCCTCTCATCATGACTAACCCACATGCCAAGTTGGGTTCCAGTTGGCCAAGTGGAAATTTAATTACAGATCGGAAGCCAACAATGGTAAAAATTGAAGTTGAAGGTCACTGTGACCTTGACCTTCAACATGATGATCCCAAAATGAATAAGGTTTTTCCTCTCATCATGCCTAACTCATAGGCTAAGCTTGACTTCAGTCGACCAAAGGTCACTGTGACCTTGACCTTTGGTCCAATGATCCCAAAATGAATAGGGTTCTTCCTCTCACCATGCCTAACCTACATGCCAAGGTTGGGTTCAGTCGGCCTAGCAGAATTAGTTTGGAGTGGAAACAACTCTGTCTACAGATGGACTGCTGGAAAGACAGATGGACAGCGCCATGGCTTTTTCCCCTCAAACTTTTTTTTTCGGGGGGTATAAAAATTAGGGTTCAGGCTGTAAATAGGGTTATTTATTTATTCACTAAATTGATGGAAACTACAGTCACTTTCAGCATTGAAGGCTATATCACAACCACAGCACCTATAAATTCAAGTTTAACCAATCACTTTCAGTCCTCTAACCAATTTTAGAGCACTTTTGCCCCAGGCATTGTTTTCTGGGTACGGTGCTTACAGTGAACTTCTTTACCTGAAGAGTGAAATCACTTCAAATCAGTGCTATGGTAAAACTTTAGACACTTACTGTAATTTTTTCCTTAATTCCAACCACAAAGCTTGTGAAAGTGAAAACCAACTTCATTTCATTTGCTTTTACAGTGACTGCCGGGAAGAAAATGCAGGCGAATGAATGATCACTCTGCTCATTTTGACTTTGCGAGAGTGAAAAATTCAGAAGAATAATTTTAACCTCTCACCTATGATGACAGCCCAAACTCACCAGCACTATGCACAAAAACAATTATACAAATTTTGTTATTTTATTCATTTTTGCTCTAAAAACATAGCTTTTTACTCCTCATTGGAACGAACACATTGAGCATGTTCCAATGAGGTGTCATAAGATATGTTTTAAGAATGAGCTTGTTCCAGGGAGAAATCATAAGCTATGTTTTTAGCAAACAAGAGGCCCCAGGGAGGCCTGAGGGTGGTCACCTGACATGGTAGTCTAAATATCAAACCAGGGACTTGACTTGAATAAGCTGCATACGTCCCTCCTAAGAAAAACATATACCAACTAGATGAAGTGATTGTGTCTCCACAATACACAGGATTTTCCTTCTACTTTCAGTTCCTGCACTTTTACATTACAAAATTGAGATAAACGCATAAAAAACAGATTTTTTTTTATTTTTGTTCGGAAATTTTCGAACTCCCAAACAAAATATTTTCAGATTAACATTTTTTTTTCTTCTTCTTAAAATTGACCAAAACGCATAAAAAAACAAAAAACTACTTTCCGGATTTTGGTCCAAAATTTCTAAGTCCCACCCAGACCCCAACTTTTCAGTGTAAAAAAAAAATTATCTTAAAATTGACCGAAATGCATAAAAAAACAAAAAACTCATTTCTGGATTTTGGTCCAAAATTTCTAAGTCTGGACCGGGGTCCCAAATTTTCAGCCTCGAAATGCATAAAAAAACAAAAAACTCATTTCTGGATTTTGGTCCAAAATCTCTAAGTCCAGACCGGGGCCCCAAATTGTCAGCCTAAATATGAACCCAGAGATTTGGCTTGAACAAACTTGAATCTCACCTCCTAAGCAGGCTGCATAACAAATATCAAAAGAGTCTTATTGGTAGATCTGAAGAAGAAGATTTTTTAAAGAATATTCCTCATACTGCACTAATTTAAACATTTAAACTTCCATAGAGAGCCCAAATATGGACCCAGGGAATTGAGTTCAATAAACATGTGAAACAATCTTCTAAAGATGTTATATGTGAAATTTAAAAGCTTTTGGAGCAGTGGTTTGGGAGAAAAGTAGTATTGAATGTTTTTCCCATTACCCACAGTGTTAAAGAATGCTGACTCAGCACTTTTTCAAAAGTCCCCAAAAAGTACCCCATGATAAGACCGATAGCAATTGTTTTTAACATTCAATTCTGTTGGTCCTAAGGAAGCTTCACACCAAATAAGAATTCTCAGTGCCATGTAGTTCTGGAGATATGGGCATTTTATTTTTTTTCTATTTGTAGTTCCTGCGGGTCCCATGGGGCGACGGGGAAAAAAAAATTGGCATAAATTAAGTATTTTTGACCCAATAAGCCCTCATATTAAATTTGGTTCAAATCTGTCTCTCGGTTTGGAAAATAGAAATTTTGGGCGGGGCAAAAATTCTTGCCCCTCCCATAACGAAGGCAAATATAGGACAACATGATTTAACAAAGGAAACATATTTAAAAGTAATCAAAAACAAACAGACAGGAACAGGAAAAAATAAAGGCTTTACACTTATGGAAATGCCATGTTCACTTACGTACAGACGAAAGATGGTTTATCTTACTTTTATCCAAAACGACTAGTTCAAGATGACGGTGTGTCGACTTTACCATTGACAATTTAATTTCTTTCTCTATAACCAGTGAATATTCTTCCACAAACTTTACAGAAATCCAGAGGTAAGCATAATTCTTATATTCAAATTATTCCAATCAATATTATTTTTATACTTACATAGATGGTTATCCAAGAAAAAAATTTTCTTTCTTTTTTTCTCATGGAGTGGGTGAAAGTAATTACTTGTACATATTTGTAAATAGTTTATGGAAGGAACAATATCATTCATGTTGTACACTCCTGGTGTAGGCTAAGTGTAACGAATGCTAAAAAAAATTATGTTTTGTTTACAATGTTGATCCCTAGTATCTCTTAGGTTACACCTATTGGAACCAGATGATATCCAATTATATTTATTTTCACAATACTCAAAAATTTATGTTTAGTTTACAATATTGATTCCTGGTTCCCCTTTGGTTACCCCTATTGAAACCGGATGATATCCAATAATATTTATTTTTGCAATACTCAAAAATTTATGTTTAGTTTATAATGTTGATTCCTGGTATCCCTTAGGTTTCACCTATTGGAACCAGATGATGCCCAATTATATTTCATTAACAAACAATGTTTAGGTTATCCCTACCAATGGAATAATTCATGTTGTCGATTCATCATCATCATCATCATTGTCATTCTCTGTTGAACAAAGAATAAATTTCCTTCTACTTTTTTATAGAAAAAAAAAAACAAAAAAAAAAACAAAAAATAAAGAAAAAAAAAGACAAAAAAAGGAAAAAAAAAAAAAAGGAAAAAAACCAAAAAAAAGGAAGAAATTTCCTGTTGTGGGAAGGTAATGCTCTCAAGTTATTTGATCATTATCTTCTGGCCAACGATCAATAAACTTGACCTGCCCCAAGTTCAGTACAAAATGCAGAGGGAACCTCTTACAGGATATCAGATTGAAATAGAAAAGAGTATGAGCTGCCGGGGGTGGGAATGCACTCGAACTATCTGACTTATCTGCATTGGACAGATGTTTGTAGCATGACCTGCCCCAAGTCAGTATAAAATGCAGAGGGCCATATCCTACAGTTTAAGGATCAAGATTGCAGTTTGATCGCCAAACTGACCAATCAGATTGAAGTTAATCAACCAATCAGATTAATGTATTCCTATTGTGTTTCTATTCCATTACTTTCTATACTAATGTTCTAAAATTTCTAACTTTAACTTATAATCCTATAGGAAACAATCACAAACCCCAACCAAGAATCAAAACGTCGATCAACATCTGCTGAACTGTGGCGGTGTTTTCAAAACGTCCGTCAAAGATATATAAGATTAGACAAAGAATGGACTTAAATGATGGCATCATTCACGTTCTAACCATTGACCAGAGAAGATGTTCCGACTTGGCATCAAGCAGACTTACACTAAGGTCACCCAGTACCAGGGTGAACTGAAGATACATGTTCGAAGATACTTTGAGGGTAAAGACCAGAAACTTTATCCAATAAAGACTGGGATTGCACTATCTTCAGAAGAATGGAATACCCTGAAATCCCAAACAGAAGAAATAGATGCAGCCATCAACATCCCAACAAAGAGACAAAGAGGTTTAACTGAAGATACTAAACCTGAAGAAAATACACCAGGATCTTCTAATCATGATGACTTCAAAAAACCAAGTGAACCACATTTGAAGAAGAAGATCACAGTGAGAAGACCCAAACACTACCATTGATCATTGATGAAATTGATAGTGAATTCAGGCAAGTTCGCTTGCAACATGAACTTTGTTTGGCATATGCTCATCGTGTGGAAGAGAACATTGACACTGCAGTGAAAGAAAAATGCTATGGATGTACAGTCGATCATCCAAGTCAGATTCAGCATAATGTATGCCCCATGATGTCTCAAGAAGAGAGGATTATAACATGTTTTAATGAAGCACTTGAAAGAGTTAACAAGAATGATGTCCATCTACTGTGGCACAATAATACTTCTGGAATGAATCCACCACCAGTACAGAAAGAGTATGAAGATATGTTCGAGAAACCTCTCAAAAATGAACAGAGATGTTGTATTATGGATTTGGTGATTGAATTCATGACCTTCAAGAAACCACTCAGTCTGAAGATGTTGTAAATAGACGTTTTGTTTTTTTATAAAAAAAAAGAAAAAAAGGTGGTAATGACGCTTTAGTTATTTGATGTTTATCTTCTTGACTTGTCTTGCTCCCGGCCAGTAAGTCAGAGGGCCCCCAATGCAGTGTATATTTTTGGAGGGTGGTCAAAAAGACCACCTTCCCAAAAGGTATAAAATGGGGGAGCAATACCCCCGTTCAGTGGCCACTGCTCGCCAAAGGTGTAAAAGGGGAGTAGTACCAACATAGAACAACAAAGATGGATCCTCGTTGGAAGCATCCATTTACTTGTTTATTGTGTGGTCCCATGGGTAGTGGTAAATCATTCTTTGTAAATTGAGTTATTCAAAACATTCAAGATATTATTTCACCTGTTCCAAGACTCATCATCTGGTGTTATAGTGAATGGCAACCATTATACTATATTTGTCCCAAGTAGAATTTGTAGAGAGTCTCCCTCAAGAATTGAAATCTGATAGTTTAGTCATATTTGATGATCTGACGCTCGATGCAGACGTTCGAGTGTCTAGATTATTTACCAAAGGTAGTCATCACCGTAAGATTAGTGTGATGTACATTGTTCAAAATTTATTCGACAGAAATAAAGTCCATAGGACTGTAGCTCTCAATAGGCATTACATGATCTTGTTTAAAAATCCTAAGGATCGTTCTCAGATCGCACACTTGGCAGGACATGAGTATCCTGGACATTCCAAGTTTCTGTTCTGAGAGAAGTTTTTGAAGATGCCACTTCGACCCCATATGGTTACCTTTTAGTCGATCTCAAACAAGATGCTCCTGAACATATGAGAATGAGAAGTAAAATTTTCTCTGGGAAAACCCAGTACGTGTACCTCCGAAAAGTATAAAAGGGGAGCAACAAGTCTGCCTCAAGTCATAAGTATGTCTGACCGTCTCAAGCGCAACATCGCTCTTCTCAAGCTTCTTAATAAGTCGAAACCCACACTCGTCAAATCCATACTAAAACATGCAGACAAAGAATTGATTACTTGTTTGTGTTACTGTGCCTTGAAGGGGGCGGCACCTCTGACCAACGCTCGAGAACCAAACTCGTTTGTCAGAAACAATTAATGAGGTCAATGGCAAATGAAGGTACCTCTGACAAAAGGAAGAGACAAATCTTGCAGAAAGGGGGATGCTTGGGTGCATTACTACCTCCTGTACTATTGGGTGCTGTTAAAGGTATTTTTGGATGATGATGGAATATGCAAAGACGATGGTTTTAGTAGAACCAAGGTTACTGGAATGTCTACAAGAGACTCCAAGACAACCGAATGAACTGGCTGTTTCATCATTGGGTCGAGAAATGAGAGATATTCTCGATGCCCCCTTTTTCAGCTGATGAAAAGATGACACATTATAATCAAGTCTTACAAAGATACTTGACATTTCAACAAAAGGTAGTGGCTCCCCGTCCTATTAAAGTCGAACTTGAGGAAGATAATAAAGACCAAGACATTCTGGATTCTGTATCAATGACTATGAAGAAAGGAAAAGTTGTTGTTGAATCGTATTAGAAATGACCCAAATATATCTTGGAATGAGAAGGGTGAACTAGTCCTCAAAGACAAAACAGTGGTAGGGTCGAATGTAACAGATCTTTTAAACGATTTACTTAGAAGACGAAAATCTTTCCAACCTAAGGGATGGGAAGTGATGGCCGAAGTCTCGAGAGATAGTAACATACTCCAAGAATTGATTGGTCATAAAGAACGTTGGGATTTTTTTAAACAGGCCTCGACAAAGTCGGAAGCAAGACAACGAAAGAAAATAAAAATGCCAGAGTGGAGTGAAGAAGGGTATAAATAGAGTTGACACGTGCAAATAGGTAGTCATGGAAGCATTATACTATGATTCTGAAGCTCCTGGAAGTTTTGGTGGTATAGACGCTTTTCGTAGAGCGTAAAAGAAAAAAACTAAACAAGTTGTGAAATGGTTAGAGACTCAAGACACATACACTTTTCACAAACTTTTTCGTCTTACATTTCCTAGAAGGAAAGTGATAGTTAGTGGTATCGATGCCAAATGGCAAGCTGGCTTGGTAGATTTCGCACACATAATTAAATTCAACAAAAACACAAAATTTTTGTTGACATGTATAGATGTGTTTAGTAAATATGCTTGGGTCATACCCCTAAAAAACAAACTTGGTGATTCCAACGTTAAAGCTTTTACCACAATTTTCAAACAAGGTCGTAAACCAATAAAATTACAAACTGATCAAGGCAAAGATTTTCTGAACAGAAAATTTCAGAATTTTCTCAAACAACACGCATTAGAATATTTTTCACTACACAAAATGTGGAAACAAAATGTTCCAATGTAGAATGATTAAACAGAATTTTGAAAACCAAGATGTGGAAATATTTTAACAAGAACGATACACTAATTTTTCCACTTCAAAACTTGGTGAAATCTTATAATCATTCTCATCACCCTAGTATCGGTATGGCCCCAATTGCCGTGGATTTTGAAAATCAAGAAGAGGTTTGGCAAACACTTTATGGAAAACTCACAAAACACAAGACCCCAAAGTTAAAAGTGGGAGATAGAGTGAGAATCAGTAAAGTTAAGAAAATTTTTGAGAAAGGTTATTTGCCCAATTGGACCGAAGAGTTGTTCACAGTGGCATCTGTCAAAAAAGGTCATCTAGTCACATATGCGGCACTTGCCGAAGATGTCACTGAAAGAAAAAATGCTAAAAAGGCAGCAATCAAGAGATTCAAAGAGGCTAGTGTGGGAGCTTGGAATGAAGTGGTTGGTGGTTCGAAACAATCTGGCAGGAAAGGTATAAAAAGGCCAGCACCACACAAAACTGACAAATCGACAAAAAGAAGGAGAACTGTACAGACCCAAAACATTCTCGGTGCATGATGTCTCTCATCAATGAAAATTCTTCTGAGTGTGGCAACAGCGAACTCAACGTATTTTCCATACCACCAACGCGGACTAGTGTGGAACATGGGCAATGGGTAGAACACAGGCCTTTGGCGACCATAGGAAACAGTGGTCCAATAGAATTCCACATTGCAGGATTAGGAGATGATTATTTGAATTTGGCACAGACATACTTGTATGTTAAAGCGAAGGTTCTGGATTCCAATGGGGCATCACTTGCACCCAATGCCAATGTGGGCCCAGTTAATGTATGGATGCATTCCTTATTTAATCAAATCGATATCAGCTTGAATGAAAAACTGGTATCTCCTGCCAACAACACTTATCACTACAGAGCTTTCATAGAAACTTTGTTGAGTTATGGACCAGCTTCAAAGAAGTCACAACTGACTAATGCATTATGGTACAAGGATAGGGTCGGACACATGGAGGATTTGATAGAAGATAACAAGGGATTTATTCTTCGAAAGAAATTTATACAGAAAAGTAAAATCGTGGACATGACTGGAAAATTAAGTTTGGATATGTTTTTCCAAGCTCGTTATTTGCTGAATTGCGTTAACGTTCATCTTAAAATGAACAGAGCCAAAGATGCTTTCGCATTGATGGCAGATGCCGATACATACAAGATCAACATTCTAGATGTATCCATGTTTGTACGCAATCATTTGTTAGAATGGCTCACGAGAAAGCACTAACAAAAGCAACTGCAAAATATCCTATGGATCGTGTGGAAACCAAAGTGTTTTCAGTGCCAAAAGGAAATCTGAGCATTACACAATAACATTTATTTTTAGGCCAACTGCCTAAACGCATCGTGGTGGGATGTGTAGACAACGATGCTTTCAATGGAAACTTTTCAAAGAAGCCATATAATTTCAAGAACTACAACATCAATTACTTGGCTTTGTACGGAGATGGAAATCAAATTCCAGGCAAACCATTACAACCTCGATTCGAACAACAAGAAGTGGCCAGATGTTATGCGACTCTGTTCAAGGTACTGGACAAATGTACGCGAATGAAGGAAACCACATCAGCTGAGAATAGTGCATAAATGGATACACCCTATTCGTATTCAACCTTGACTCCAGACCTATCACATGGACAACACTTCGATCTGGAGAAGAGAGGAACTTTGAGACTCGAAGTCCATTTCGGAAACCCATTACCAACCACGGTCAACGTACTGGTGTATGCAGAATTCCAGAACATCATAGAAGTGGATAAGAATAGACAAGAAATCTTTGATTATTCATGAACACGTTGCAGTCAGAGAACGCCCGTCGATCAAATAGCTGTTTGAAGAGAATATGTTTGCGTGTATTTGCAAGAAACAGATTACCAAGAAGACTACCAGATCACAGACCAGTGGCGTTGATAGCCAACACGAATCCCGACCACAGAAAAGGAGAACATTGGGTGGCTCTCTTTGTTAGTCACCACAATGCCGAGCACTTTGATTCCTATGGATTACCACCACAGAGCAGACCATTCGAGAATTTCCTGAAGCAGAATTCCAGATATTGGAAATATAATACCAAACGCCTTCAAGGACCATTACCAGTATGTTGACAATACTGCCTATTTTACTTGAAACATCGCTGTCGCGATGTACCGATGGAAACCATATCCAGCATGTTTACAACTGATCCAATGGATAATGATGTGTTGGTTAATGACGTCATAGAAGAAACCTGCGACTAGATGTCGCTGTATTGAAGAAAAAACTATACAAAAGGGTGCGCTTGGTGTTCAGCTCTTTTGTGTTTCGACAGCCAAAGAAGAAGGATGTCTACAAATGTGACCGTCTTCAAATTCAGCAACGATTTACAGATTCAACTGTTCAAGAACGACGTTGGATTCTAGTTTACCACAAGAGATTGGGAACAAGTGACCAAAGCAGTGGATGCTGCAAAGAAGAGAAGCCTTGAAATAGCAGAGCCCAAGTCAAAGAGAGAAATAAAACCAAAGAAGAATGGAAATAAAAAGGCTTGAAGAATGTTTAATATTCCGTCTTTGATGCAGATGGCGCTGAATGATTATCAATCACGAAACTAAGAAACAAGAAATTCAAGAGATTTTGTGGAGAGAATGAGTGTTTCATTCGAAGCGTATTTTTGTGATGTTCCACCACCAGTACTGGAGCAGTTATTGCGTGGAGAAGAGAAAATAAGAAAGACACCAGAACAGAGACCACCAAAACACATCAAGTATGCATTGGAGGAAAATCGTCCCAAGACATTTCAGTTCATATTACAAAGTGAAAGTGTAAAAACCCCGAATGAACGGACAATAGCTGGATTCTTTTATTTGGGGGCAGGAGACAGAACTCAATGTTTCATTGTGGTATTATTGTTCGTTTCTGGGAAACAGAAGATGGTGTTCTAGAAGAACACAGAAAATATTCTCCAGACTGTTATTACATTCATAATTTATCATCTGAATTCATGGACACTGAGAAACTTCAGGAAAAAGAAATGATCATCAAAAAGGAAATGGACACATCAGTTCAAGAAGAAGATTCACGAAGGACGAAATGTAGTGTGTGTTTATTAGCTGAAGCCAATGTCACTCCGCGACCAAGTAACCATTTGTGCCTGTGAAAGACAGTTGTAAAGCACTGAGAAGATGTCCAATCTGCAGAAAGACTGTTTATGAATAGATGACAATCAACATACCATAGAAGACTCCATAAAAAGTAGTATTTTCTTTTTGTTGAATAAAAGAAAATAAAATTAAAATGTAAAAATTGTGTTGTTATAAATGAGTAGTACAATACAAAAGGTGTCTTCAAAAGGTATCCTCAAAAACCGAAATGAGGCTAAGAGGGCTGGTACATTAGACATCATACGACAAATAGGTAGATCCTCACATGAGTTTTTAGTGGGACTTGACGTTAGCTTCGTGGATTTCATGTACACATATGAGCCCTACTTGTAATTTGAATAATGGTTAGAAACTACTCTTATAAACCCAAAATGTAGAAGCAAAGGAATTTGTCGTATAGCACTACGTTCTACTCTAAACCAAAGGAACGTGACTTTTATTGGAGAAAAAAAAGGTTATGGAATAGGGATCCAAATAAAAGGATTCTTGGGGAAAATCTGAACCAGAACATTACTCTTGTCAAAAGGAATGTACCCACAGGGTCACTCAGTACTGTAGCACTACTATTATAAGCCAAAGTATGGCGGTCCTATAAAGGATTCTGAAAGAATTCGAAATAGTACAACTTGTCGGGTTGTTTGTGGTAATTGTACGAATTAAACGAGGAGTCTGGGGAAAATCCAAGAAAGAAAATTACTCCTATTCAGTTGAACTCACCCTCTGTGCCCCCTAGGTACTATAGCACTACGTGCTAAGTCGCTAAAATGGGGAATCCGTTGTAAATAAAATCGTTTTTGGTCATTTGGAGGGGTGTCGAGTTTATTTGGATAATTCGAAATAATCCGATTCAATCGAACATACCATCCGAACATACCCTTGTCCTTTAAGAAGAATTTAGGTCACATAGCGACCACATGCTACCATATAAACCAAGATAGCGGCCTCCAGTATACAAAATGGACGACGGAAACACGTATCACCCTAACAACATCCGCTGCACATGCGCACTAACACCACGCATCACTATGGAGACGACGTCACAAGATGGCGGCTCACGCGGGTTACCATGACAACCAAACGTGGCGCCACCAGGTCACGTGACTATGGCGTCACATGAGATCCTGCATGATATCCTGCCAATGTGGGCCGTTTCGTCGCTCTCCTACTACTCACGATATCATCAACATGGACGGGAGAGCACTTCTGAAGGTACAATCTCCTACCTTCAAATCTTAATTCAGTTCACATATACCACTGTTTAGTAGGCGTGCCCCCACCCACACCCCCACAAATTTCGAAAAACGTATCCACAAGTGCGATAAATAAGTACCTGAAACACACCTTTTTTTAGCGTGTTTCTAAAAAGTGATCTATTTCTGGGATAAAAATATTTATTAATCAGTGGCCAACGATCTGGGTCGAGTTCTCAGTTCAAGACGGTCTAAAATAAACAGTTTATCTCCAAGCTTTCGGTCCTTATAAATATTTAAAGCTGAACAGTTCATAAAATAGACAGAAATAATGACAAACTCGGCCGGTGAAGGTAAGTAATGAATGGAAAAGTCATTGAATTGAGAATCAGGTGCGTAGGTTGTTATTATTAAGTACACACATAGCGTTGGATTGCTTCTAGATACTGCTCTGTAATTTCAAAATCATCTAGTTATCATACTTTCATGTAAAACAACATGGAAGTATCCTAACAATTGCTGAGCAATTTTTGTGTGGGCCAATAATTTACTATATGAGTTCCCTTGTATATCTTTTGTCAAGACTCCCAGTCATAAATAACTTATAGGCACACGGCCATGTCCCCATAATTTACTCGGGATAGGGAGTCTAGACCAATGATGTCTATGAAAATTCCTACATGCATAATACTTTTTTGGCCCAGACTCTCAGTCCAGAGGTAGGACGAATCCCGTGTTAAACCCTTTGGCCTGCACTCCCAGTGTTCACTACTGAAGCGCAAACCATCGAATAAACACTCTGGAACCTTCGCTATACTCACATATAACAATTATATCCCACCCATGAAATGTATTTATCCTAATCGGTGAGCATACCAAATATTTTGGAAGAAAACGTTAATACCTTCGTGTTCAAAAGCCACATTGTAATGCGCAATGTGTATATTTGGAAGTAGCCACGTATGATCCTCCGGATTGTTGTTGAATTCACTTATGTAATCAATTACTTTTTTCACGCTGATACACCGAATTTGTTATTTGATTTTCAAGAAAGTACCTTTAAACTGAAGCAGTTTTTAGCAGCTATCGCCTAAAAATGCTGTCCGAGTCAAACGAAAGCGAAGGAATCAGGCCGAAAAATCCACCTTCGGGAGATATCCATCAGCCTATGAAGGGATATTGGATGTGAACTTCTTAACTATGGGGATTTATGTTCAGGAATTCACGATTACAATATCCAGTACACCGTAGAACCCCCCCCCCCCCCCAAGCCCTACCCCCACTACCCCCTAAAACGAAACAAAACAAAAAGAAAACAAAAAAAAAATACAAACAAAACCCCAAAATAAAACAAAACCAAAAAACAAACAGCCTGTTCGTTTCCAGTTACCGATAGCGGAGTTATCGTGATTTTGACGGTGATTATCGATAGGTTGTTCGTCGCGTGGACATTTTTGGGAAGAGGAAGTGGTAATACCACAGTTAAAGAGTTTTTCCTGTGGGCATTACCGTTGAGCACCCAGCCCCCTATTTTTCTTACGTCTTCCCGTGGCATTCCCTTGATAGTTTGGAGGGGTGGAAATTAGTGTGTGAGTGTGTGTGTGTGTGCGTGTGTGTGTGTGTGTGTGTGTGGGGGGGGGCTGTATCTGTCCTTTTGAGCGAGTCCACCATGTGGGGGGGGGGGGGGGGCGGTGAAAACGAACCGGACCGTGGAAGTCATTCATCATACCTTTTTCGGAAGTTTGAAAGTTCCTTAATGATGCTATAAAAATTATCAACATGGTCAAAATGATTTGCAATAATTAGGGCTCTGCGAAGTTTCTCTATTCGATCCGGTTCGAATTCGTTCAGATGATTGTATTCACTTAGCGTTGCGCTAATTCGAAAATGTTCAGGAGACCTGATGGTAGTACAGGAGTTAAAGGAGGTTCCGTTTGTGGAACTACTTTGATTCCGTTCTGGATTATTGTGCCTTTTCGTTTGATTTTCCCAGTTTGTCGTTACATACAATACATGAGTGGAGGCTGATAGTATTTAGTGTTGTCAAAAATAGAGAATATAACCATAGTAGCTTGGTGTACTAAATGTTCATCACGAGTGGTGTTAACCGCGAGCCTTTGCCGAACGGTTAACACCACTTCATCACGATTGTTGAACATTAGGTACACCAAGCTACTTGGGCGTATTTTATTTATACCATGACCGTCGACAAATGTCGATTAGTAAGTCGCTATTATTTTTTCTCGATTTTACGGAGCAGCAGACGTTCACACGTGCGAATCTATTTTTATTTGCGTGAGCACTGGTGGGCGGTGAAACGAAATGAAAAAAGAAACGCGCAAATCACGGGGCCTTTTTTATTTTAATAACAAATTAACATACTATTTCGAGCTATAGATGCTTTATTAACATGAGACAACGCATGTTTGTTAATTTCTGGTGTCTTACAGTGACGATCAGGGCCAAAACCTAGTAACAGGCAAAGGAAGCTTTAAGGGGATTTGGGAACTCAAGAAGAATGCTGACTGGGCGAAGCTCCAAGAAAAATTGAAACCAAAACTTGCAACCGTACACAAGGGGGGCAGTGTCCAGAAAATGGCCGACGCCATAGTTGCGAGCCAAGTAGAGGCAGGAAGGAAAGTGTAAGAAAGATTATGGTGCCAACACGGGAACTTGGGTACAGAGTGAACGAAGCACTGAAAGTGTCCATAATGGGTAGAAAAACTAAATGTGCTGCATACAGGAGAAGTAGAAAACTCAAGGGGGCGGGAAGCAACGAGGCCATAGTAGCAAAAGAAGAATACCAACAAGCACGAAATAAAGCAAATAAGATTAAATACGATAACCGGAGAGTGCGAAATAGCAGTCTTATTCGGTCGATAAGAAAGACAGGGGTCGAGTTCGAGCGTATTTTGGAAATAGGTGAATACAGAGTATTAAAGTAGATGGCAGAATTACAGACGATCGAGATCAAATCGCATCACAACTGGTCATGCACTGGGAAAAGGTAAACGATAAGCGATGGGGCTTGGGAAACGCAACGGAGTGTCTGAACCAGGTCGAGGAAAATCTATCGAACTTCGTGTGCAGCGAAATTAAAACGAAGGGGTGCGAAAGATGATCTCAAAATTAAGGAATGGAAAAGCGGGAGGGGTGGACGAAATTCCTAACAAGTTTATCAAAAAAGGGGGTGAGGAACTCTGGGGAAGCCTAACTGCCCTATTCAATTTAGCCATAGAAAAACATGAAGTCCCAAAAGAGTTGAGAGAAAGCAAAGTGACATTTATTCACAAAAAGGGGGAAAAAAGACGTTTTTGGATAATTATCGAGGGGTCTCTGTCAGTAGCAACATAACATTGGAACAGTTTTCTGTAAATTGCTGTATGGGAGATTAGAGGAGGTGATTGAGGAGAAGGGTTTTTGGGAGAGATTCAGAATGGCTTCAGGAAGGGAAGCAACGTCTCTGATCATCTTTTCACGTTACCCCAAAAGATAGAATCCGCGAAAGCAAAAGCGAAAAAGATGTTTATGTCCTTTTTGGATGTTAAAAAGGCATACGATAGAGTATGGAGGGGTTATGTGGCGAAAGCTTGAGGCTCTTGGCTTGGACGGCGAGTTTCTTGGAATTCTGAAACCATTATATAAAGAGATACAGAGTGAACTTAGCCTGGGTAAAATCATAACAAAACATGTGCCTATGGAGATACGCCTAAAACAGGAGTGTATCCTTTTGTCAATTCTTTTTGCATTGTACATTAAAGATTTAGGAGATGGGGTAGCAGGTGCGGACTGGGCTAGTTTTTGCAGACGATATGGTGCTAGTGTCAGAAAGCGAAGAGGGGCTAGCAAAAATGCTGGGAATTGTTGGGGAATAAGGGAGCAAATAGAGACTCGAACTTAATAAAAGCAAGAGCAAAGTTATACCCGTGGGCCGCAAAGTGGTTGCCAATCGAAGGTGGAGAGTGGGGGAGTTCTGTATTCCAGAGGGTAGCAGCAAACTTCTAAGTGTAGGGAATGCAGGTGACTACGGGTATCTGGGGGTAAATATAAACATCACCGGAAGAGGCATCTACCAAAACCACACAAATAAATTGATTCTGTAGGGGAGGCGAATCCTTTACCAAATGGAACCTTTAGTGAGAAACAGTTTCAATAAGGTTTTCGTGGGGAAAACCATTTGGGAAATAGTGGGTCTGCCAAGTATAACATATGGTACGGAAGTGGTTCCCCTAAACCAAACGGCTGTAAACAGCTTGGAAACCCTGCAGAACGATGCAGGCCGATGGATAACGGGGTCGAGTAATGCCACAGCACTAGAAGCAATCAGGGGTGAGCTTGGGTGGATGAGATTCAAGGACAGGGCAGACTTATTGAAACTCGGTTATCTTAATTAGTTGGTAAATCTCCCCGACACCCGATGGTGTAAAGTAATGTTCCAGAGAGTTTTCAACTCAAATATCAAGGCAGGCAGGATGGCCAAAGTGAGGGAGCTAATAGAGAACTACTTATTGGGGATCTCGGACCTAGACGTTGGGGCAAAACAGGGTAAAAAAATCGTAGAGAAAGGGTCATGGATGATGGTAACCTTAATTGGCAAGAGGTGGTCAAATCAAAGAGGTCTTTGGGTGACCTGCGTGATAAAGAGAAGCCTGGTTTGAAGAGTACCTTGATGGTACCTTATGAGTTTCACAGTTGTTCAAGCTGATTTCGCGGTCTCTGGAGCTGAGGGGAAAATTGGAAAAAACATTGAAAACGAGTGCCAGATGTGTAATTTGGGCGTGGTGGAGACCCTGGAACCCTTTCTTCTAGAATGCTCAAAATACCAGTCCAAAAGAATAAGATTTTCTGGGAGTATAACGGGGAAGTGGGATGGGGGAATGAAGGACATGTGGTTAGTGAGAGACTCAAAGGAGAAGGTCAATATGCTAATCGGAGAGATTGGGAAGAATGGGGCAAGGGATGTCATCAAGCAGTTCGCCTCCGAGTGTTTGGAGGAGAGAAGATGCGTGGGAATAGGGAGGCAGTTTGGAGTATAGGAATAACCAAGGCCCTCTCACCTGAGAACCCGGACAAATCAGCGGCCGGCCAAAGTGTTATTATTGTTATTATTATTATGAGGTAAACTCATTTAAAAACGTAATAAATAATTGCCGCTTCCATTTCATTCTTCGCGTGGAGACGTGCGATAAATTTAGACAAGTCTGCATTCAGGTCGAGCAAACCCTAATTCTTGTTAGCTTTGAGGCATTGAGTGAGAGATGTCAAGTATCAATCGACTCCCATGTTCTGATAGGTCTGCTCTTGTTACCTGATTCTCAATAGGTTTCAACAGATTTTCTATTTGTTCAAACGTACGTGGGATGTGAAACATGGAAATACGTTACAATGGGCCTTACCTAGAGCTTCACGAGCGCTTAATACCTCAAAGCATGGGCTTTTCCTGAATTATTTAGATGTCAGCCATTTAGGAAGAAGCACACCGTTCTATTTCGGATTTAGATTTTAAACCGAGGAGGTTTTTAGTTCTGAACATTATCGTGAAAAGCCGATTCTTAACTCTTTATAATATTTCTCATTTAGGGTGAGTCTATTTTTGGTGGGGGGAGGGGGGGGGGGTGCCAGAGGCGGACGGGCCGTGTGTTCTATTTGGGAAAACCCCCGATGAGCCCCCTATTGGGTTCCCCTTGTGGTCCCCAAAATTGATGAAGCCCAACACCCAGTACGTGAAATTTTGTGAAAATGACCAAAAGGCGAAATTGATCTGATTGCAAAGACTGTCGGTATATCGAAATGTTCTCTGTGTGGACTGGCAGTCCCCATGGAGGACGTATCGATATACCAGCAGTCTAGTCTGCCACAGATCGTTCAGATGAGCGGAAACAACATTCCTTCAGTTTCGAAAATTAAAAATTTTCTCCGATTGGGCCGAAATATGATCTTCCCGATGAGTCCTCCCGTCCCCCACCCCCTAGTAAATTTTGTCGAATGATCGATGAAGATGATTAAAAAATGCAATCGAGATGTCGCCCACGTTGGTTGCTATTGATCGCCCAGATGCAAGGAAGCTGCGTTTGTTCAGTTCGCAAAATCAAAATTTTCTCGAGGTCTGGCCCCCTTGGTACATTCCCCGATAATATCTCTTAGCACAGTCGGCCCCTGGGGGCGGCACTGTTCCATTTCAGATTTTCGTTTTTGCTTGAGTTTTTTTCGAGATTACAACGGGTATTTTATGTTTTTCCCGTGATGTTTCTGAGTGCGTTTCAATCATTTCTATATTTGCAAATTCGTGGAGCTATTGGACAGATGCATCGAATGAAAGCTTACTGCATTTTAACGAAGGGCTCTTTGTTGGCTTTCAAAGTTTTTTTCCGTGGCATGTTAGGTGATTTATGCATTTGCTGGTCTTAAAATCCGTGATAGTATGTCATTGTCTAGGGTTAAGTTTCAGGCTAGAGCCACACCAAGAACCGCAGCTTCAATACAAGTTTAAGTCTGTTACCAAAGCGTTCTTTGGGGGCGTTCGTTTTCTAGTTGTGGTTAGGAGTTGGAAGTGACGTGGAGTTTTGTGAACAAGTCTCCAAGACCGCGCATAGCCCTTTGCAGGTGGTTTTAATAGTATCTTTCGATCTGTTTGGCGTTTACGTCCATTGGTCGACTGCAAATTGCGGAAAACACGCATGGTTATCCTCAACTTTGGCAATGTCGTTTACATTATATAATGAACAGGGGGGAGGGGGGGGGGGTGAGGACAGCACCTTTGGTGTACCTGTCGCTCGGACAGATCAGGGAAGGAAAAGTCCCCCTTTAGCAATTAAAAAATATGTTCACTGCTTATGGGAATTTCCACTGATACTGTGTTTCGTTTTAGCGGAGTTCTATTGAACATTAAAGTTACTTACATAAAGAGGATCACTTATCTCATTTTCTTTGCAGCTTGCGTTTCTGCTACTGGGAAAAGTATCAAAAACTGAGTGAAAGTTAATTAAGACGCTGAATGAATGAAATTTTTCTGTAGCGTGGCTTTTATGTTTCAAACAAATCTTCTGTGAATCCTTGCACCAGGCACAGACACTGTTTCTGAAGTAGTACCACTTGGTATTCTTCCTTATCATAATAAGATTTTTGTAAGATAGGCAAACACCTTTAATAACAGAAACGTTTACCGAATAGTCGTCGTTTGTGGAAAATACATCGCTATTCTGTCGCGGTTGCCTTGTAAAACCTTTGTTGGTTCTACGATTAGCTATCGCATGGGAAACCGATTCCAAGCTGTCCGTCATTTCAGATGTTCTCGTGTTTATTTCTTCTGTTGGATCATATCCGTCACATTGATATCCGTCAAAGTAGTTTTTGAGACACACGGCTCTGCTAAATTCACGGCTTGGACCCACATGTAATGTACAACGAGTACCCGGTACATTGAGAAGCCCATCAATAAAGTGTGTCATAGCATTCATTTCTTGATAGTCAAAAAAATTGCAACGTCGTAACCTAATCTCCCAAAACCTGAGATTCTGTAAAATCGCCCCATTACATCTGGCACAAAAAATGTTTCTGTATGATAATTTGAGCATATTGTCGTAAACTGGTGTCATACTGATGACGTTGGTTTCGTTGATATAAGTACAGCCATTTTCCAAATCGGTGGCCACCAGGTCCGGTGCGCAAGCTGTTATAAGTTTGTAGCTTTGCATCCCTAAATCGACACATTCCATCCTTTTTGCAAACGAACGGAAAAATGTACTATTTATCCTTAACTTTTCTGTTGCATCCAGACAACAGTTATCTAAGACAACACAGCTGTCGTCACAGGAACAATGTGTCAGGGAACTACACGAGTCAACAAGCCCGGAGTTATAGCAACTGTCGTATCTCTTAAGGATAGTATGCAAAGTGTTATTATCCAACTTCTGGGACAAAATGTTGTTGGCAACATCTTGGGTATGAATACTGGATCGCCTACTGCGGTGGTTAAATACATATTCTGTATTCCGTATCAGGTAATCGTTCAAAGTTAGTTTGGGTAAAAGCTCCGTCCCAAGTATTATTGAATGCCCTTCTTCTTTTTCTGAAAATGTTTCCTTGACCCCAGACTCCTCCGTGGGGGCCAAAGAAATATCGACTACGTCATCATTACGTCTTGACGGATTAAGCTGATGCATGTCGTTTTGAACTTTCATGCTATCACCTATGGTTTTCACAATAAACGTAGCATCTTTATCTTTCTCTGCTCCACTAAATTCGTTATTCTCAGATTTATGTAGGCAACATGATATAGCAACCAATAACGAAACTGTCAAAGATAGGTTCTTCATCGTGGAATCTAAAATTAATCAAAACAAAAATATATTGATCTTGTATATATAATTATCGCCTGGAAGTTGAGACCTCATCTGTCGACATAATATCGATTATTTCGTAGGGCGAGTCGATATGTGACACACAGACGAGGCCGAGATTCCAAGGCACCATCTTGGAACCCCGTTTTATCTTATAATATTTTCCTTGAAAGTGACAAACTCGTCATTTTAACTATATTATGGTAAGCAAACTAAAATACTAAAGCAAGGCACTATCATTAGAGATTCGCTGGATTACAAACGATGGGAGGTTCCGTATCAGTTTGGCGTAATTTAATTGATTTTTGTCAGTGTGTGTGAGCATATTAAATCATTTGGCTGTTTTGACTAAATTAATATTACCCAATCAAGAACCTAAACATGTGCACAAAACGGCTAACTTCGTACGTGCCAGCAACGTTGGTATCATCAATACAAATTTGTATTCCATCTAGTCTTTTTCACTTGTATCTGGAACATTATATGATTGTTGAGGGACAAATTGTTATATTTTACTGCATCTCCCAGGCAATCCTGTTACCAGCTACTGCTGCTGTTGCTCTGTATTGAATTCATCACCTGTATGGGATTATCGCGTTTGATACAGATGAGACGCATCTCATTATTCACTAGACGGACCAGCTGAAAACGGTTGGATATATCACTCTATTCGAATGACTTCGCTTGGTTTTTTCCTATCCGAGTGACGTACGCATTGAGAAAATCAGTCATACTATCCGGGACCTGCCCTTGTATCACCACTGACCTTTGTTACTGCCCCTATTGGTACAGTTTGTTACTTTTACATTGATTACTTCTAACAGCTACACTAGAGTCACCGTGGACTGGTCATAATTCACGCGTGGGCAGTGATGCCTTTACCGAGTAATAAAAATCATCAGCAGCAAAAGTTTAATTAATGAAGCACCAGGTTGGACCTGGTGTTACATTTATTAAATTTGTGATGATTATTCATATAATTAGTCTTCAAAGTCTAATATATTGCGTCCGTGGAAATATTGCCCACCTGTGGAAAGTGACCAGTCCACGGCGACCGCACTGTATAACTGTCGTTTCTTCTTCCATATTACCATTTATCATATGACTCGTCCGTTTTTTTTGTTCACTTTAAAACATTTGATATTTTGTTTTCATATTAATCAGTGATAAATAAAGCCTTCCGTCAATTTCATTGGTCAGTTTCAAAACTAGACAATTTGATTGGTTGAACAAAATACAACTGGGCCACATTTTCATAATTTGCATAATTAGAGTTGGGAGCTTTCATTGGTCAATTTCAAAACTGGACAATTTGATTGGCTAAACAAAATACAACTGGGTCACATTTACATAATTTTAGTAGCGAGAATTTACGTTATCTGTCCTATTTAGGGTGGGTTATATTGTATTAATCTTTTACCTACAAGAAAAACGCCATTCCTTTTTTTATATTTTCACTTTTTGCTTCCAAAACATAGGTTACGACCCCTCATTGGAACGAGTTCGACGAGCTCGTTCCAATGAGGGGTCATAACCTATGTTTTGGAAGCAAAAAATGAAAATTTTTAGTTGTACGAGGTTGTTTTTTTCCAAGTGCCGTCTGCAACTCAAGTTAGGTGATGGGTTGAAAAGTCAAACTAAGTGGCGGCTAATTTGTGCGTGTGTGTGTCATATGATAAATAGAATATGAAATGAGTGTTTTTCTCATATAATATTTATGAAACTCGTCCGAATTTTCCGTTTGGGCTCGCCAGAGGCTCGCCAAAACGGAAAATTCTTAGACTCGTTTCATAAATATTATATGAGAAAAATACTCATTCCATATCCTCTTTCTTCATTTTTATTATCATTACATGTTCTACTGTGCAAGTTTGTATCATTAAGAATCACTTGACAAGATTCCACCACAACTGAAGTCTGCGAAGAGCTAAATATCATTCGAAAAATCTCAACCTACTTCATCTCCCCAAGTCATATGGGATAAAGGTAAACGTCAATTGTTACCATATAAGCAGATACGACGAAAAAGGACTGTACAGACTAGACATAATTGGGAACGATTCCGCTACGACATAGCATTTAAGAAACTGTAGTGAAGCATTCAGTTGAAGATATTCTCTCAAGTTCCAGTTGTGGATATTCCAATCAATAAATATATAATTCGCATCAAAAGCATCATGATATTAACAAAATTAGTGGAAACACGCAGTACAATAATAAAACTACAGATATGGTAGGTCTTTATTCAATGTATTTGGTAAACAAACATTTTAAGTAGTAATGTTATATGTCATCAAAGATTTAGTCAAATCAAGTCTTGATTGAGAAATATTTCCCTCTTTGATTAAAACAGTTCAATGTTTATGGTATTTTAGATTAACTGGCTGCAATAGTTTAGTTCGTTGGAAAAGAGAACCGTTCATGTTTCCTTTTCCGACCAACTGCAGCACTCCACCCGATTGACCTAAAATTGAATCTGAAAAGTGGCAATGGCCTATTTAGGGCTAGATTAGTTGCAGACCATAACAGCTTGGAAATCGTTGGCGGACTATCTTTAAATATAGAAGTGACATTTCACTGGAATTTTCTACAAATCGTCACCGCAATTACAAGTGAAATCACTAGCGATAGCAAAAATCGTCCCCGAGGTCCAATGTGTCCTATGTGCCAGTAAGCACATAGAACGCATTGGAACTCAGGGGACGAAATAGTAACGCGGGTTCCCCTCGCAAATTTGGTTGGCGATAAAATGTGTTCTTTGTGTTGATAGTTATCAAATGAATTGCTGAGGAGTGTCCTTCTAATAATTGTTTTCATAGACAGAAAGGCGTGTAATAAACACAGAATGACACATGCATGTGAATGAGTTAATCAGGATGGCACTTGTGCCACCGCGGAAGGATAAAACTCGAGGCTTGAGGCCTCTCGTTTTATCCTTGCGCGCTGGCACTCGTGCCATATCGATTAACCCATTCACACGCGTGTGTCGTTCTGTGTATGAACTGGATGGTGCAGTTTCTTGCAAAATGGAAAACTGTAAGTTATTGTGAAGAATTGACGGTAACATGGTCTGAGTTTGCGCCTCGGAGCCATTTGTTAGAACGAGAAGAGCGAAGCACAATAACGTATATGTTCCGATAAGCCCCACCCATAGCTCAAAACCCATATCCTGAAATGAACGGGGCAGTTTGAATAAACAAGGCAACTTTAGCGATAACAAGTTTAGTAAATAACTTCTGGTGTATCCGAGACGTCACTGGACAACTAAAAATCAATAACTTAGATACAGGTCGTGGTTACTCCATCTAAGTTCAAATCATGAACAACTTCATGATTTGAACGGAGATGGAGTAACCTCGATTTTTTTTATAAGTGGGTTTTCGGTATACATACATATAATGAGCGCTGACCTCAAAAAATACGATTTTATAGGCAGTATGCGCTTTGAATCTCCTCCCATTGTTATCATCTTTTCAAATATTTCACTTCATGACGTCAGCCGGTAACATATGCGACTGAAGCCGTAAACGTAGAAAAAAAAACAAGCGAGCTCTCGTCAAACCCGAGGGCGAGGATTTTAGGGTGATTGGAACACAGGTCTTTGTTTAGGAAAACTTGACACTTTGTTCTTTGCAGAATTGTCATTTTATGAAGGGAAAGATGTGAAACTACTAGAGTCTGAAACAGACAGTCAGAATCGCGTGCATCCCTTACTTGCGACGTTACGTGACTTTTATTGTTTCCAGAACTATGCATTATCGTTTACAGCTGAATTGTTATCGCTTCCGAGATCGCCTTTAGTTGTTCCGATTTTAGGTAAATGGTAGAAAAAGAGATACAAAATTTAGTGAATAGAAATGCCATCATTGAGCTAAGAATTGTTACATTCTTGAGCTTAGAGTCCACGGTTTGTAACATTTCCATCAAATTCTGGATAGCACTTGCCGATATCTGCCATGATCTAGTACAGCGTTGTCCTTTCGTCTGAATTTTTTTGTGACTTGTGCAGCATCACGTTCTTCGAGTATCAACCACCATCTGCAACAACATATTTATGCTTCATCATGATGTAAACGTTAGTCACAAGAAGTATATTTGGGTCACTCTGTTGTCCAAGTTTCAGCCTTTTATATTCTCGGATCTCTGGCATTTTCGCATGATGCTTTCCAATATAGAAACCATTCTCTGACACCCTCTCTCAGTCCATCGTTCCAAGTGTTGACTTGACAAATATGCCCGAATCGAGATTTCAGTCCAATCTACAAGCGTTGTCCACAATGCGTGTGTCATGTTACCACAAGCGTGCATTAATATATTTCAGCAAATGGTTGAATAAAAAAAATGATTTAGACTTGTCCCGGTAGCATTGATGGGTGTGAGTCATCAGTCAATAATACTATGGGTCATTATTTAAAATACACGATTCCGCGATACACAAAGTAGGCTTGCGAAACTGGTCGTGCATGCAGAGGGGGGTGAACTGAAGGAACATATAGTGCGCTGGCAGGATTCGAATAAAATTACTATGTGAACTTGAAATGTGTATTTACTGGTTGTTAAATCCCCCCCCCCCCCCCCCCCCCCCCCCCCCCCATACACACACACAGCTTATCCACTTTTCAATTAGGGTTCATTTTTTGAGGAAAATATCATGCCAGTCAAAGAGGTCATACGCTGTGGTTTGGAGGAAAAAATATTTTTAAAAAAGATGATATTGTTCAGTGTTTTTATGTACACTTTATGTGTATATACTTTCATGTATAGGACGTAACATGGGGTTAGTCAATTTGGATGTTAAATAAAATGTTCTGGGCAAGCATTGCATGGATTTAGCATCAAATTTCCCCAGTGATATAAAGGGGAGATTGTGAGATTGGATGTGCGTGTAGATGGGCGTCAGTCGTGGTGATATGGACTCCCTGTGCCACTGAACACGGATGCGCAGACATGAATGAGGGAAAGTGGCGCTGAAATTATGCAACGAGAGCATTGGTAATGTTGCGCAAGTTTTATTCTAATATAGGAGTGGCGCG
Organism: Pictodentalium vernedei; assembly: GCA_031216915.1. Taxonomy (NCBI): domain Eukaryota; kingdom Metazoa; phylum Mollusca; class Scaphopoda; order Dentaliida; family Dentaliidae; genus Pictodentalium; species Pictodentalium vernedei. Next base: position 191,424,308 of record CM062296.1, on the reverse strand, counting down.
TAATCTTTGCTAATTCTGCGTCTATTTCAGGTCCGCCCCTCTGCGCCACTAAAATAACGATTTTACTGCGATGAGGGGTATATATGTCGTCTTCTCCGATCTTCGTCCGTCTTCTCTGTCAATGTATTCACGAATCGCTTTCCGTGTGTATCATTGAGATCAGCCAAGAACTTACCCATGCCATTCAAGTTTCATTTTCACGCTATATCAAAAACGGACCAAAACTGTTGTATGCATGAAATTAAAAAGTGCTATCACAACATTTTCGACATCTTTTCGCCGTTCACACAAATCTCACATTCGTTTTGTATGGAAAATACTGCCACTCCCGCATTTCGTTGCAAAAAGTGATGCATTTCTATACACATCATGTATTCTCGACAAACGGGATATTTTTCTCGTACAAACGCTATGATTTTCACGGAAACCCTACCGGGAGTTTATTAGAAAACCGTTTATAGCGAAAAGAGGTTGAAAAGGTGGCGGTAATTGATTTCCGTTTCGTCAACATAAAGCTAAGGAAGAATTTGTATGTGTCAGGGCAAAGTCTGTGTTAAAAAGGGGGAGGGGGCCCTCTCCCGATTTTCAAGTTCAGATATATGTATGTATTTCTTCTTTCTGTGTTGTTAGCACACTATTTAATTAGCCTTAGACAATTCCCAGTAAGATACTTCTTTGGCATATTACTAGTCAGAATAAAATGTTTCCATCTTTTCGTCAGTCAATTAGTCGAGCAGTGACTATCAGTTATAACTCAATCCCAATCATAACGGCTATCAAGTATATTATTTCCCGAGATACTCTTGATAGCCTATGCATTTGGGGGGGGGGGGGGGCGGATTTTATCTTCAATGTCGCGTGCAATGTTTGGACATCCCAAGGCAAGGTATAAGGGCGGAGAACGAGCTAGTTCAAGGAGACTTGGGTTCCGGATGTTTTGGAAAGATACTTGGGTTTGGCCGTTTATGAGACCCCATAATAGGGTCTCGTGCGAGTGGAATTGCTGGGCTATCCACGAAGCTCTGTTGTATGCCGCAATTATCAGATTAGGTGGGCGTATGAGGGCTACAGGCTCGAGTTTATAGAATAGATTACGAACCGAAATAAAGGCTTATATCAGATGTCGTTTGCGAGGATCAACTCGGCCTGTCTCAAAGTGTAGCCTATTGCATTGAGGTATTGACCCTAAGGTATGCAGAGGTTGATCGCGTAGTAGCCTGCTTTAGTATCAGAGTGTTGTGAATATCGACACAAAGTCGACAAGTGACAGTTCGCGCAAGCTCGAAAACGCATTTTGAAGTTGTGAGTTCAGCCATGAACTGTGTGAATTCCAAAAGGACAGGAAAATTCGAGGAGAGTTCTATCAAATCAGAACTTCGGTGCCACAAGGTAATTAACACTGCTAGTCGGGATCCCCCGGCAGTCAGAGCTGCAGACGCGCACAGACGTGATAATTAAGACTCAGTGTATGAAGCTCCTGTCGCGAGCCCGCGGCAGTGACATTTTCAAGGTGTTCTGTAGCGCCAGTACAGGGCTATAGTTAAACTAAATAAGATGAAAAAGACACTTAAGCCTTGTGATAACTATTCTGCCATGTTGATCAAATTGTTGAATGAGTCATATATATTGAAGTCAGCTATGCGAGCCGAGTTTGGCCCGGGTCCGGTTCCGACCCTCCTTGTTGGCTCGTTCCCCAATATTTTGAATGGCGAGGCTAAATAACCCCATGTCATTCCTCCCACGCGGATTAATGTGATTGCCATTAACTGGCGAGGCACACCAGGATTTCCTTTAAAGATAAAAACGGCTGCCTGGAAACTGACTATGCAAGAACGATTCTTTTAAAATTATATGGCTGCGATCATCTGATACTCTTCGGGGTTTAATAGCAGTACAGTAGAACCCTTGAGAATAGTCCGCGATAACCAGGTAAAGTTTCGAAATATTCGTTGCGTTAATTACATGAACTTATACAGGTAAAGTTTGAATTAATTGCCATCGGGTAATTTGTTGTTTCTTTCTTCATTCTATCTGGTAAGGTTTGTAAAAAAAAATGGATAGTGTTATCCCACTCGCCTAACTGTTATCTATGGGTAAAGAAATGGGTCTTGAGGTCGACAAAAGTTTGTTGAGGAGGAACAGAGGAGGGAACAAAAGTAGTTGGCCTCGCGTAGAGTGGAAAGAGTGAGGGAGGCCCAATTAGAAAGGGAGGAGAGAGAGAGAGAGAGAGAGAGAGAGAGAGAGGAGGGGGGGGGGGGCAAACTAGAAAGAGAGCCCGAGAAAGAGGCAAGAGAGGCGAAAGAGAAGAATGTACATTTGGAATGGGAAATAAAAGCGAGAGAGGCCAGGTTAGAAAGGGAAGCGCTTGACAGGGAAATAGAAATTGAGCGACAGAGGCATGAGAGAGTGTTGGAATTACCGAGAGCGCGAGCAGATGCACACATTGACTCCACGGCACTCACTGAATGGGAGAGCCGGGGAGGTAATGTGTGTACCCCGTCCTAATCTCCCCACCTTCAATGAGCTAACCGACAATCTGCACTCCTACCTGGCGAGGTTCGAGACTTCGCCTATAGTCAAAGGTGGCCAGAAGGCACATGGGCTATGTGCTTGAGGCATTTGCTGTCGGGTAAAGCCAGTATGCCACCTGCCCTTTTAGAAAACTACAGGGAGCTGAAGAACGCCATCCTTCGTAGATATCAGCTAGCGGAGGAGGTATTGCTGACCAGGTTCCGAGAAATTAAGCAGGAGAAGGGAGAAATTGTACCTCAGTTTGTTGCCCGTACTAAGCGGTACTTTGACCGCTGGACAGGCCTCGCAGAAGTGAATCGCTCATACGAGACCCTGCAAGATCTGTTACTCTGGAGGCAGTTTATGACAACCTGCTCCACGGAATTGGGTCTCTTCATAAAGGAAAGGCGCCCCCCCCCCCGAATTTCGATGAAATGGCGACTAAGGCGGAACGCTACATTGAGGCCCATGGTAGGAGCGTGAGCTTACCTAAAACGGCTAGGGGTGGGGACCAACGGGTTGGCAACAGCATCCGTAAAGCATATCCACCCCAACCTACCCAAAGTGGAAGGTAGCCAGAATGGGGGCGCTCCCAAAGATATAACACGCTTTATATGCTGCAAACGGGGGCACCTGGCCAGAGACTGTTGGAGAAGGACGCTCACTGGGAGACAAAGCAGGAGTTTATACAAAAATTGGACGCAGGGACTCGTCCCTAGATGGAAATAGAAAAGGGGGTAATGCAACACAGCCTGTGGAGAAAAGGCAGACAGTGGCATTCTGCCAAGCAGTTGGGCAGGAGGGGAGCCCACTGCGCCAACCTCTCGTAACTGGGTAACTCAGCCTGGGAGGAGGGGGAGGTATTATCTATTATTAGTGGACTGTGCGAGGGATACCGCGCCCTTGATAAAAAGGACGAGATGCCGGTATATCCAACGTATGTGGAATGCCCGAGCAGTCCGCATGCTACGTGACACCGGGTGCAGTAGAGTAGCAGTAAAGAATGGACTGATTGCCCACGGAGAACTAACGGGACAAGGCCACGAGTGCGAGCTAATAGATGACACGGTTAGGAGATTCCCCCTTGCGAGGGATAGGGTGGGTACCCCATTCTATAGCGGTGAAGTAGAAGCAATGTGTATTGAGGCACCCATCTATAACCTCGTACTTGGGAACATTCATGGGGTATGTTCAGAACCCCATAAGACACGGTTGGAGAGAAAAGCGCCCAAAGGGACATCGGGGCGGTCCCCGAGCACATGCCACGGAGATAACCAGTTGGTGGAATCATTGAATGGGCTCGTTGGGTCAAGTAGGAAGGCACATGTAGAGGGTACAATGGAAACCCCTTCGGCAAGGAAAGTCCGGGGACTTGCTGTTAGGAAGCAGCCCGGGTATGTGGAAAAGGAGAGGCGCAATGAGGGTCGGTACGGAGTAAACCAAAGGTTTGGAACTTTTGGGTCTGTCAAAAGGTGACCGTGCTCCGGCCGACGAAATCTGGTAGACCGCGGTTACAGTGGGAGAGGCCGTACACTGTGACGAGAATAATGGGCAAGGGTTTTTACGGAGATGCCAAAATATAAAGGACACTTAACCCACGCCACTGTCTGGGGGAGGTACATTAGGCAAGGAGAGGCCGCGAGAGGTGGCCGGGGTTGTCACACAAAGGCAGCATAATGGGAGAGTAGTTAGCAGGGGCCCTGGGCTTGTAGTGGGGAACCCAAGGAAAGATTAGCAGTAGTCAATCAACGGAGCGCTGCATCTGGGGCAGCGAATTTTGGGACGGCAGGCATTACTTGGGCGCCTGTAGATGTTAGGTGTGAAGATGAGTGGGGGTCCTTGGTGGAACCCGCGCTCAAGAAACAGTTCCAGGTGGAGCAGGCTGAGTGGCTCACCAGAAGATAGTAATGGTCCCACCACACATGGGCATATTTAAAGGTAGTGCCTAACAAGGCATGTGACCCGACGAGGGCATGAGCCGGGTGGGGTGTCCCTGTTACAAGATAGAGGGACAGAAATACAAAGTGAGGAAAGTTTGCGTTTTAAAGTAGACCGGCGCAATTGGCCTGGCTAAAAACAAAAAAACAAAAAAAACCAAAAAAAAACCAAAAAAAAACAACAAAAAAAACAAAAAAAAACAAAAAAACTCTGCCAATATTCAAGGGATATACATAACCAACGTATGTGTGCGGTTGAAAGCCCTAGAATGATTTCGCAGATTCTATTAACTTAAATGTAAATGAGAGAGAGAGAGAGAGAGAGAGAGAGAGAGAGAGAGAGAGAGAGAGAGAGAGAGAGAGAGAGAGAGTGTGTGTTATGAGTCTGAAAGGTAGAGCTATACTCAGTCCGGTAATCCATCTGCTGGCGTGTGTAGAGACAGCACCATGTGGTTGAGTAAGTAACTGGTGAGTTGTGTACATAGTGAGCTGCTTGTAGGTATGTGTGAATGGGGGCTGAAGGTGGTTTTGCCCTTTTTGTGTTTTCAAAGAAACGCAGGGTGTTTCTTTTGAAGGGTGGTGCTAACAGGGATAAACCTTCTAAAAGGGGGAGGCCCCCTCCCCTGACTTTCAAGTTCAGATATATGTATGTATTTCTTCTTTCTGTGTTGTAAGCACACATGTTTTAATTAGATAATTAGCCTTAGACGAGTCACAGTGGGATACTTCTTTGGCATATTACCAATCAGCATAAAATGTCTCCATCTTATGGTCAGATTACGAACCCAAGGAAAGGCTCAGTTATGTCGTTACTGAGGATTAACTCGCACCTGTCTCAAAGTATAGGCTATTATGTTGTGGTATTGACGCTTAGGAACGCAGAGGGTGATCGCGTAGTAGCCTGGTTTAGTATCAGAGTGTTGTGAATATCGACTCAATGTCGACCAGTGACACTTCGAGCAAGCTCGAAATCGCATTTTGAAGTTATGAGTTCTGCCATGAACTGTGGAATTCCAAAAGGACAGGAACATTCGAGGAGAGTTCTATCAAAAGACACGTGTATCAGGTCTGTGGCGTAGACTTGCTAAACTAGCCGACCGAGTGAATGAACCTAATCCAAATCAGAACTATGTTGCCACCAGGTAATTAACATTGCTAGTTGGGATCCCCCGGCAGTCTGTTCTGCAGACCCGCACTGACGCAAAAGTTGAGACTCAGTGTATGAATCTCCTGTTACGAGCCCGCGACAGTGACATTTTCAAAGTGTACTATAGCGCCAGTACAGGGCTATAGAAAAACTGAAATTGATGAAAAACCACTTAACCCTTGTGATAAATCTTCTGCCATGTTGTTCAAATTGTTGAATGAGTTATATATATTGAAATCAGTTTATTTTAAGTGTAAATAAAAGAATCGTTATTACTTAAATCATTGTTTTCTTTACACAGCCCGAAGTGATTATGAATCACACCTAACGAAGAACGAATCTATTTTCGAGTTCACTCGGTAGGGAAGAAAATCCTAGTGCTGTCCAAACTCACCTCTGTGAGCCGAGTTTGGCCAGTGCCCGGATTCCGAAACTCTTTGTTGGCTCTTTCCCCACTGTTTCGAATGGCGAGGCTAAACAACCCGATGTCATCCCTCCCACGTAGATTAAGATGTCTGACAGTAAGGATGCTGAAAAGAGGCCGAAAAGGTAGTTATCTTCGATTTCGTGCATACAAATGATTTGGAAGAACAAAAAAAAAAATTCGGGTGGCGCTAAAAATAAATTATTCATGGATTGATAAAACGATATCCAAATTTATACCATGCTCTCCTATCTTACTACCTGTGAAAATTCCGTGTGTTAAATTTTAGCTTTCAACCCCGCTTCCGGTGTAAAGCTTCTACTGCGGTTAATACGTTTTCCGTGGGAATGTCATCACAAAAATGTACACCTATAGTAGGAACTACATCCAACTTGACCTTTGACATGACCCAAGTTGCCGACTTCGATACATTCACACTTCGCTATGTTTTATCCAAACATACAACGATTTGTGGTGCTATCTACCACATGCAATGACTTATACCAACAATTAAATATTTAAAATAAAATTCAAGAATTTATAATAATTTGACTGAAAAAGCACGGTAAATTCAGTCAACTTTGACGACGTGTCTGGCTCTCAATCAAGCATTCACTTGCAGCGGGACGTGCTGCCCACCAGCGCCGACGTAAACAAAACAAATCCATTTATCGCTCGTCTGCTAATCGAAAATATCGTTTTTATCTCCATTTTAAGTGACAAATTCGATTATTTATTAAGAGCATGGTATAAAGAAACAAATAGGTACTCGGTAATCAGATTTAAACCGCTCGATGAATGAGGGCTTAAACTACTCGGCAGATCCTCGTCGTTTACACCCTTATCATCTCGTAGTTTAATCTGATTACCGGCCCTAGTGCCTATTTATTCTATATATCTCCATAGAGCATAAGATCTGACGCATGCTCAATCTTGTCAAGAAGTTTTCAAGAGCCACGTTCAGGTCCATTCTGGTGTTAGAAACAAACGGAAAAGCATGATTCATCACCACGCGGAATTCAAAGTGACAAAAATCCACAAAACGGCATTGATCGTGAAATAAACCCATTCTACTTAGATTGTACAAAACATTTGTAAGAGAGCAATCGAAGGATATTAATTTTTCCGTGTACATATTTTTGAATAATCTCTCTGTTCTCGTCGTCGTTAGATTTCAATATCAGAAGATTTTTGTAATAAATGTTTGAGATATTATTACGCATTTTTAATTTTCTTTGATAATCGGAAATTGAAATCTTGTGAATCTTTCCGTTTGTGTTTGGACGTTTTGAACGTCTGACGGGTGGGAGTAGAAAAATACATCACTTCTCCGGATTCGTTCCAGGGAATGAACTCCACGACGTGTGCTTCGTCGTAGCTACTGGTTTCTGTGATGCGGCATTCGTTTTATAATATCGCCTCATTCTCCTTGTTCTCTTCCATGCGATTCGTGTCTCTCATTTTGGTTCTAGATATTGCGATCTGTTCACTACCATATCTTTTTCGGAATGTCTCAATAAGAATACATATTGTTGTTTCGAATCCAAATGCCTATCGCAACACGTTTGAAAATAGTTGACACCATCGGTTTTCTCCGTGTGTCAACCTTTGATTTATGCCGCACAGATCGAGTACTTTTGCATTGGAAAATATCTTTCTCCCTTGGTAAAGTGACAATTCTGCCCTTGTCGCAATTGAATTGTCGTCTCGTGCATTCTTTATAATATTAGATTGATAAAAAAGAAGAAAATCATATCAGTAGCCAAAAAATCAATTTAAAGTTATGCAGATTCATTCCGTATATTAAATTTAACAGTAAACGTTTTCGATAGGAAACTTACAACCTCGAAATGAAAGACGCCGAAACGGGTTTGGATGACAAATACGGGAAATATAGAATACCATTCATATTAAATGGAAAACAAGCTGAACTGTTTTTAGATTGACGAAAGAGTTGCGTAGAATCGTGAACAAATAAGAGAAAAATTTCGATCAAGGCGATTTGAGTGTAGTCTAAGGTAATCGCAATCGCATACATCAGAAAATCAATAGAGATCTGGTAGATCGAATCGGGGAAGAAGCTATCAAACATGCAGAAAAGATTACGAAAGTAGACATAGTTATTGATGGTTAAAAGAAATCTGCAGGAAAAGCAACACGTGCATGAAAATAAGACATATTTATACCATGGTTACCTATTCAACAATATATGAAAAGCCTATGACATAAATTTTAGCTTTACACACTAACCGTGGTGAACACGCCAGCAATGGGATTTAATAGTTAAAATTTACACCTACAGTGGAACTACATCCAAGATGACCTTTGGTGACGTTGACCTGAATGAAACTTGTCTAAATTTATCGCACGTCGCCTCAGGAAGAGTGAAATGAAAATGACAATTATTTATTACGTTTTTAAATGAGTTTACCCCATAAGACACCAAAACTTAACAAACATGCATTGTCTCATGTTAATAAAGCATCCATAGCTCGAAATGGTATGTTATTATGCTACTAAAATGAAAAGGGCCCCGTTTCATTTTCCATATCGTTTCGGCGATAAAATTGACAGCGAAAGTACCGCCCTCCGATGCTCGTGTAAACAAAAACAGATTCTCACATATGTACGTCTGGTGCTCAGTAAAATCGAGAAAAAATAATAGCGACTCTTAATAATCTGACGATCATGGTATAAATAAAATATACCCATAGTAGCTTGGTGTACAAAATGTTCACCACTCGTGGTGAAGTGGTGTTAACCGCGCACCAAAGGCTCGCGGTTAACACCACTTCACCACTCGTGGTGAACATTTGGTACACCGAGCTACTGTGGGTATATTCTATATATCTTTATAAAAAAATGAGCCAATAAAAATAATAGATATGACATATGACTTTATATTTTTGTAAAAAAATTGATCGAATCAATTTTTTGTTGTTGTTACATGTTGAAATAAAAAAAATACAATTGAATGTATTTTTAAAAAAAAAACTTTTTTCTGAAGTATTTAAGAAAGGAATTAAACAATCATTTTCCCAAATTGAAAAAGTGAACTAAAATTCTCAACATAGCAGACTAAATCCGCTTTGGTCAAAGCCACATGTACCGAGATCACAGAAAAACACTTTGTGAAGTAAATTCAAAAACGTACGAAATGGGTTATAAAAGTATTTTTTCCAAATTCAACAGAAATGAACTCGAAGACTTTTTGTTTGAAGGAGGAGGATTGCCGAAGAAAAATAAAGCGATGACGAAAAAAATCCAAAAAAATCATAGTAAGAAAAAAAATTGATCCTAGACGTAAAAAAAAAAATTATAAAAAAATCGAAGAACAAGAAAAAATAAAATCTTCGTATATTAGTATAAAACGAAAAGTTGAATAGGATTCGTCTTCTTTGGAATAAGAAGAAGAACAGAACACATGCTCGACGCAGTAACTGATATCGTACACTTCGTCATGACCGAACTCAACGATGACGATAATGAGAATAATATTGGAGGTATCTTAGTTAGAACGATATAGAAGAAGTTGAAATTCACTTTCATTCCCAAAGAACGAACTCGAACAATGAAAGGAGTTTTTAAAACGTCAACAGCGCGGGTCGCAAGAAGTTCATTCCGCACAATTTTATGAAAGAAGCAAAGTGTCAAGTGATGACTTTATTTCCTCAGAATTTAGACACGGGCATTGAAGTGTACATACAGTACCACAGCAGTGGACTCGTCAGTTTCCACGGGTAAACAATATTTCCAGGGACGCAATATTAGATTCCAAACATCAATTATAGGATTGTCAATAGCCTAAACTTTCTGCTTTATATGATTTGCTTTGAGACTGCACTACTCATTGTCCACTGAGTTTGTCTGACCGATAGCCTTGTCTTGGCACTTCTAACTGTATTTTTCAGTGTATGGAAATCAATATTCCCATGTCTTACTCCTATTGAAGCAAACTTCTGGTTCATGTCGTTGAAAGAAGTTTTGACTAAACTTTGGCTCTTTTTCTCAGAATGAATATTTGTAAGGATCAAAACCAAAGTTGTGAAAGAGCAATTACGGAACTTGCAGCTCAAACAGAGCCGTGCCACAGGAGCAGTCTGCTATACTTTCAGGAATTCGTTTGGAGTTCCTACATATGCTGAACATGGGCCCCTTTCCCAATGGATTTGTCCAATTCTGCCGCCGACGTGCAATACGCCGTAGTACACAGCGCTACCATGTCCACACGTGGACAAACGGGATGAAATGCCTTACCCAAGGACACAGCGCAGTTACCCCTGGCGGCGATTGGTCTCAGTTCAATTTGAGGGTAATATTTCTCATTCTTTGTGTGTATCTTCTTCAAAACAAATTCCCAATTGGATCCCTCATGATGCGAATTTCTCAATTCCATGGGCTAAGACCCTTTACCAAAGAGGACAGAATAATCTAGTTCCAATTATAGAAGTTTTAGGTGAAAAATGGGGACATCTAATTAGTATTTGTTTTTCATTTAGTGCACGTCCGTTTGCCATAGAGCCTTATGCGCTCATTGGCCACCAATCTAATTCTGTGAGGGAATCGACGCTGTTATGCTGTTTGTTTGATCACTTTTCGTGGCGTTTGCGCGCAGCCTAACGTTGATGTACTGCGATATTCCTTCACTCACGGAGATATACAGATATTATTTGGCGCTCCAGTTATAGATACTCCAATCAATAAGTTTCAACCATGAACATATTAACACAAATTATCGAACTACAAGAGGTCACATGATATAATGATATAATTTTTTTTGAAAATTGTGGACAAATTTGAATAAAAAAAATTCCAAAATAACAAATTTTGGCAGCTTGGGTAAAGGAAAACCGACAGTGGACGAATAACAACTTAAATTCCATTTTGTGATATAACTATAATAATTTTGAATGATTTAGTAGAGTAGAGAAGGGGGTGGGCCGAATTAAGGAAGGCACACCGGCGCTTATCTTGTAATAATCTAATAATGTGCTACATAATATTTACACTATGTATAATACATATTTGAATTTATGTTGATCAGTTGTGAACAAGCAAAGATTGCAGGAGCACATACGCCAATTGTTTTCGTATTCTTTCTCTCTCTCTTTCTCTCTCTCCTTTCCAAAGAGGTACCAGACCTCCAATGTGTGTATACTTAGTTAGGAACTACAGGGCACTTAGAGCATGAGGGACGTTTTCTGAAGGGATATTATAATATTAGAACGTTCCTTTTCATGTTGTATCGGTCGATAGTACCTGAGTTTATGTGATTTCTGAAATAAAACCTGAAGCAGCTTCGCTGCTTCAGGTTTTATTTCAGAAATCACACAACCTTAGGTACTATCGACCGATAGAACATGAAAAGAAACGTTCTAATTATTTTATTATGCCATACAAAAAATAGCTTTCATTGTTAAGCGTTAACTGCAACATGTCATCAATCTTGTAATAACAATGTAGTCGAATCCAAAAACATGACGTCATTTCGAACGAATGACGTCTCTCCAGTGGTTACAACTGTATCATGCTATAATTCATTATTAATGCTTGTGTGAGATAAGTGGTATAATGGAATATAAATTCATGTTTCTTGGACGACGACAGTTGTTAGAATTAAGCGGAGTGAAACAATTATTTTGAACTTGAGGCGGAGGCTCAGTGAGGTCGAGGAGTACTAAGCTTGTGGAAATATAATTGACTGAAGTCATAACTCATATTCAGGATTCACTGAAGTGGTGAACAACATGCGAATTTTTAATATTTCTGATTCTTTTGAATGCATTGTTTGCAGTTAAAATTGAAAACACACCCACTGATGATGATATATTTGTTGGTAAGTTTGTGTCTATCTGTGACGAAAACAGTTAAGCGGACACGGCGCCAGCGTTTGGTGTTGAGAAATTCCAATCAGGGCGTGCATAATCGACGCTGATCAATGGAAGTGGAGCTTACATTTTCTTTGTTCTCTTGTCTCCAGAGAAGAACGTTCCGATAATACCCGTGTTTTGCCCCAACACTTCAGTACTATGACCTTTAGACGGTGTCAAATTAACTAATCACGGCTGATGTTACAAACGTGAGGCATAATAAATACACTTATTGAACCGAATGTTTCCCAAAAGGACTTAGTTAAGTTAACTAGAAGGTTGAAAGACAAGCGGTTTAAAATACCCATTTAAAGAGACCTGTGTTTTTATTAAGAAACATGCACTCACTTCGAAGACAATTACAGTGATAAGTCATCCTAATTTTCTCGAAATCATTAAGAATGTGTTCGAAGAAATTACAAACTCCCTGGCATATTTGTTGAATAGAAAATTAGTTGTTAAAGAGAACTACATTTTATCCCTTTCAGATCTGTTGATTGAAAACACAGATCTAGAGACAAAACAGTTTTACACTCTGTACACTGATGTTAAAGCACAGCAATTTTTAGCAGAACATTTTCCCAATATCTTCTCGAAATTTTGATATTTCGAAACCAGTGTACAGAGTAGTTTTGTTTTTCCGATCAACTGAAATATTCCAGACAAATGAATATAAAAATACCATAGACATCTATTTTCTTTCAATCGACACAAGAAATGTGTCTTAATCGATACTTGATAGTTTTGCTCAAATCTTTGATAACATTTTGTATACCAATACAGTTTTGTTTACTAAATAATTATCACCGAATACTTATCACGACGGTTTTATGATAACGCCAATAACTGTGTGACAGTACAGTCGTCGTGGACTGATCGTAATCCAGGTGTGGGTAGTGATGTCCACGCATGCGTTTACTAGGTAATGAAAATCATCAACAGCAAAAGTTTAATTAATGAAGCACCAGGTTGTCCCCGGTGCTTCAATATATTAAACGTTTGATGATTATTCCTATAATTAGTGTTTGCAATCTAATATTATTGCGTCCGTAGAAGTATTGCCCACCCTGGTGGAAAGTGACTAGTCCTATGTGTTCGTACTTTAATATCTTGCTGTCTTCGAAACTCTTTGATTAGACTATATATAAATGCAGCACAAAAGAATATCCCTATATCATTGTGAGTAACAGGACATAGCTTCTGAGCAATGGGAGTCTGCGCGCACACTGGATTAAACATTGGTGTACAAACAGCCCACAACAGAGTCGAATTCTTCATAGCTTAGATTGGTGGTTCGATACCTTGAATCTTACCGTTTTCGATGCCGTTCCAACACATCCTTCGATACAAATATATGCTCTACTTCCGGGCTCTTGTAAAAGACAATTTACTTCTTTCATTGTTTGTGCTTAATCCTTTCAACAATGAATGATATTATCTTTAAATATTTTATCATATGACTCGTCCGTTTTGTTCACTTTAAAACATTTGATATTTTGTTTTCATATTAATAAGTGATAAATAAAGCCTTCCGTCAATTTCATTAGTCAATTTCAAAACTAGACAATTTGATTGGCTGAACAAAATACAACTGGGCCACATTTTCATAATTTGCATAATTAGAGTTGGTCAATTTCAAAACTGGACAATGTGATTGGCTAAACAAAATACAACTGGGTCACATTTGCATAATTTCAGTAGGGAAAATTTACGTTATCTGTCCTATTCAGGGTGGGTCATATTGTATTAATCTTTTACCTACAAGAAAAACGCCATTCATTTTTTTATATTTTCACTTTTTGCTTCCAAAACATAGGTTATGACCCCTCATTGGAACGAGCTCGACAAGCTCGTTCCAATGAGGGGTCATAACCTATGTTTTGGAAGCAAAAAATGAAAATTTTTAGTAAAACGAGGATGTTTTTTCCAAGTGCCGTCTGCAACTCAAGTTAGGTGATGGGTTAAAAACTCATACTAAGTGTCTAATTTGTGCGTGCGCGTGTCATATGATAAATAGAATATGAAATGAGTGTTTATCTCATATAATATTTATGAAACTCGTCCGAATTTTCCGTTTCGGCTCGCCAGAGGCTCGCCAAAACGGAAAATTCTTAGACTCTTTTCATAAACATTATATGAGAAAAACACTCATTCCATATCCTCTATTTATCTTACAATAAGTATATATTGTATCCGTAATTACCCGAAAACAGCATGTATGGGGTGGGGTGGTGGCGGGGGAGCTGTTACAGATCTGTATCTTCCAACCGCATAATTCAACAGCGTGCTTGGTTCTGATTTGTTTAAACTACTAGTTATAGAACACTGCATGTTTTTATAACACGCTCGCGAGGATTAAGTGAAGCGAATTTGGCTACACATTTCAAGAACTCGAACGTTTGAAAATATTAGCAAGTATATGACAAATCAAGTTTAGCGGTACTGTGGTGGCGAAAGCGCCCTCTTTTGCGATTAGATCGCGATCTGGTCGCAACACTTCATCATCAGTGGATCGAAATTCCATAAATAAAAGGACGGGAATTTAAAAATAAATCGCGGAAAACAAACGAAACTTGGCATGTAATATGCAATGTGTTTACGTTTCCTTTTCAAAGGAGGAAAGGAAATCGCCCACAGAGTTACCGCTAGATTCAACCTCTCAAGCATCCAGTTAAATTCTATAAGAAATATGACGATATTGTGACCTCGAACAGGTCTAGTCCTTAACTGGTTGAGTGTTAGAAGCCACTATCAGGGCTATTAAAAAATTAGTGCAAAAGCCAACATTTTGCCAACATTTCATTGCTCAAGTTTCATATTCAGTTAAACGCAAATAACATTTTGTTTTATATAAATTTGTTTTATTACAAATTATTGGAGAGTGCATGTGAACACTCTCAATAATTTGTAATAAAACAAATTTGGATGAACAAATTCAGATCACCAAAAATAAAAATTGCAGTATTCACTTTTCAATACCACGCAGCCCTACCTTATATTTCATATATCATTTGGCTGAACTTGCCTGTTTTGTTTTAACCCTTTGAACCCGAGCGGCGGCTTTTCTGGTCAGGAACATGATACGCCATAACATCATTAAATAGGATGACTATTCAGTACATGTGTGGTTTTGACCAATCAATATTTTCAACGTGCAGCCCCGAGGCTGCACGTTGAAAATATTGATTGGTCTACCCCAAATAATGAATATGGACTCTTCTAATTGCTGCCATTGAAGTGACATGGAAGATACCACTAGAGTGCAAAGGGTTAATAAGACCCAAAGTATTAACTGGTTGAGTGTTAGAAGCCACTATCAAGGCTTTCAAACAATGAGGTAACCAGAGCAAAAGCCAACATTTTGGCAACATTCTCGTTGCTTGTGTTTCATATTCAGTCAAACGCAAATAATATTTTCTTTGTACGAATTTGTTCTATTTCTGTGGGCACTCTCCAATAGTTTATAATAAAACAAATTTTGATGAACAAATTAAGACCACCAAAAATAATCTTGCCCTCAACCAGTTAAATTGTACATCAACTATGTTTAGATTCATATTCTTCCGGAATGGTTCCGCAAAAGTGTTTCGCTTTTCCAACCAAATGTGACACCCCAGATGATTGAATCTAAAATAGCGTAAACCTTCATTCTCTTGTAACCAGTACAAGAAGTGCTTCTCAATCGAGACCTGATTTGAAAGAAACTGTAATCACATTACCAATACTTTTAGGCACGTTTGTTTACTAAATATCTATGAATCAAGACGTACAAAAACTGTAGTTTAATGATTACGTCTCGGAGTTCTCAAGGTGAAATATAAGCTTATTGATTGGAATATTTAGGGTGAGGCTATTTATAGGCATAGCCTGTTTACCAAACCATTTCTGCTTCAGAAAATAAAATACTGTTTGAAAAAAGAATATCTATAACTGGAGGTCGAGCGAATATTCGAATACCTTCTGAGTAAAGGACATCATATTACATCAACGATAGTCTGTGTGCAAACTGAACGAATAGTGGTTAAACAAACCATTCACACCCATGTCGGAGTCCTTAGAGTATGGAAGGTTTTAGGGTTTGGACTGGATTGCGACCTAGACGAAATTCTTTGATCTCTTTCGCAATTACTGTATTGTTGACTGTTTTAATTGAGGATACACGTGTCCATAATATGTTTGTAGAGATCGGTCGCATAAGTAATGAAACGTGATGTTACTGAAAAAAGTCGAGCGAACAATAGCACAAAACGGCAAAGACCTGAGTATTTGAATGAATAAACTTGAGCTGACCGGGCTGGGGGAGGGGGTGGGGGGACAGGGGCCAATGTCTCCACCAAAAAACCCTGATATATTAGCACAGCGAAACTTTAGAGAGAGGAGACCAGGAGTTGTGTAAGTTAACTTTCACTGTGAGGATTCCCTTTGGCAGATGGCCTCAATATAAATATGGTTCTTCCTCTCCTCATAGTCAAACCACATGTCAAGTTTGGTTTTGATCGGCTCAGCGAAACATTAATTGGAGAGTGGAAACCAGGGGAGTTTGTAAGTTAAAGGCAATTATAACTTCGAATCTTGCCACAATGACCCCATACCAGATAGGGTTATTTCCCTCATCATAGCCAACCCACATGTCAAACCTTGTATCAATCGGCCTAGCGGAATCTTAATTGAAGAGAACAAACCAAAATAAATTGAAAGTTAAAGGTCACAGCGACCTTGATATCCGACAAATGCCCCCCCCCCCCCTAAAAAAAAAAATAAATAGGGTTCTTCCTCTCATTAAACCCAATCAGCATATTAAGTGCGGTTTCGATCGGCTGGAAATTTAATTAGAGAGGAAACTAACTCCCGAAAATCTTTCAAGTTCAATGTAACTGTGACCTTGACCTTTCATGACATGATTCAAAAATAAATAGGGTTCGCCCGGTCATTATACCCAATCTACCTGTCAAGTTTAATATTGATGGCCATGCGGAACTTCAAATAGTGAGTTGAATCCAAGTCCGTCTACAGAGAAAAAGTCCGACGTAAAGAGGAACGGAAATGCTACAGCTACATATCCCACCCGAGCTGTCTTCCAGGAGATAACAGTAACGGCACTCCATGTTAGTTGGGACTATGATCCACCTTGTGTGTAAGTTTAATTAAGAAAACATTTTTTCTTTTTTTCTAAATAAAGTTTTAAAAGCGTGTTCTTTCAGTTAGAGTGCACGCCCGCCAATCTTTTCCAAGCTAATTAACCCTCTCTCTTCTGGTGTCAAAATATTAAAATTTCAGCATACAATTATTTCCCATAATGCAACTAGGAATTTAACCAATTCAATGTTGTTTGACAGAATTCAGTGAGCTCTGTCAAACAAGACTGAACTGGTTGAATTCCTAGTTGCATTATGGGAAAATTAGCCGCCTGACATTTAGAAATTTCGACATCAGTGTGCAAAGGGTTAACTGGATCTTTGCCGTACTTTTCCTCTCACTGTGGGCGAGAGGATTGTCAGTTATATGCGCTCTGCAAACGAATTGCTCCAATGGGACTCATAAGCTATGTTTTTGATACAGAAAATGAACGTGTTCAAGCTGCGCAAGTGATTTTTCTATTCAGGTGAAGTAATGGGTTCAAAGGTGCCAACGTGCAGTTGTTTCCAAACAGACAACACCGCCGGCAATTGTTGAAAGAAAAGTAGAACTTAAAAGTGCACTCACTGCAAAAAATAAAAAATAATAAAATAAACGTGTTTCCATTTATACGTAACGAATAAATAGACAGAACGGCAGTCGCGTTCGTCCTGTCATTTTTTTACCGCATTCGGCTTCTCGTTCAATATTATCTCTCCGCCAAAATCGATCTCGTGCGATAAAAAATGACAGTTCGAACGCGTTTGCGGTTCTGTATTTATTGAACGCCTGAACTTTACTAAAACATTATTAAAAATACAAATTATTGCCAAAAATAACCAAACTGTAAAAAAGAAATATTATTCTGTGGCAGTTAAAGAGCCAATTGACCCTCTCACTGGGAACCAGTCTAACTTCCGGCAAGCAACCTTCGTGTTGTTATTTTTCTGTTACCGCCCCAATGGACAAATTGTACGCTCTTTAACATTTATGAGAACCAGCTTAGAGGATGGGAGTGTTAAATAGTCCGAGCACGGAATCAGTATTGTTCAAGGACAAAACAAAAAAAATTATTGTTCGCTTCGTTTTTTGCAGAAAAAGAGTGTATTTTATGAAAATAAAAGCATAGACGTCCAATAAAAAAAAAAAAACTTATATATTTTTTTATGTTGACTTCGCCCATCCAAAGCCCTTGTACATTACGGCCGCCATGGACTGGTCACTTTCCACGGTGGGCGATATTTCCACGGACGCACTAATATTAGATTCCAAACACTAATTATTAGTATTACATGGTAAACGCATGCGTCAACATCACTGGCCACGCATGGATTACGACCAATCCATGGCGACCCTATTGTACTACAAGTTTTTTATACACAAAACAATTTCCGACACCTCCGGCTATTTAACAATTATTTCAGTTCACTAATATTTCAAGTACTTTTTGGTCGTGCCACCGAAGGGCTGCACTAACAATTAATGTACGTCATTAATTAAAATGTTACTGATGATGATTTTTATTACCTGGTAAACGCATACTTGGGCATCACTGACCACGCGTGGATTACGACCAGTCCACGGCGGCTGTACTTTAAGAGATTATGGAAGTGTGTAAGCTAGGAAACAAATGTAAGACATTTTTTTAACCCTTTACCCAACATGAAAAGCAGACGACACTTGCAAACAAAATTCTTGAATAACTAATTGTTTTCATTTTTTGTCTCAAAAACATAGGTTATGACCCCTCGTTGGAACGAGCTCGTCGAGCTCGTTCCAACGAGGGGTTATAACCTAAGTTTTTGAGACAAATGAAAAAATAATGAAAATTAATTGGCGATTTTTGAGAATAGCGCTGGCCGGTTTTGGCCGTTACGTTTCGTAAAGGGTCAAATAAACCGTACAGATAGATGTACCAGACATTGCGCTTGCTAATACAAAGCTCGGATAGAAGATATTGTCCCTATATCCCGATAAATTATGTCTCTTGATTGGTCAGAATGCCTTGGACAAATAGCCATGGCAAAGGGTTCACCTAACATCCGAGGTATATGAGAGCGTGCAACATTCAGTGTATATGGGCACGCGTAACATCGGGGATATATGGTTAAAATGAGTTTTCCGCTCTTGCTCGCCTCGATATAAAAACCCAAAACATGACAATAGTCGGAAATGTCATCAGATTTCCGACAATTCGATCATATTTTACTGTTATAAATTAAATAGTCGAATAATTAAATGAACCAACTTGAGAAAAATAAAATAAGAGCAAATATCGTCCCCTGAGTACCAATGTGCTCTTTGTACCAGTAGGCACATAGAACAACATTTTGGAACTCAGGGGACGCTATGTCAACAAAATACTATTTACTCGTTTCCTTAACGACCCGGGGTGGGGGAGGGGGAGGGGCGGTGGCTCAGTGGTGAACTGCTGGATTTCTATGCTAGAGGTACCGAGTTCGACCCCCGTCTGGGACGACCGTTGTGTCCTTGGGCAAGGCACTTTATCCCGGTTGCCTACATGGGAGGGAAGGGGGGGGGGGGCATGATGACGCCGTGTACTAAGGCGTACTGCACATCGTCGATGGTGCACATGTCTTCAACCGCTGTAACCCCGCTTGAGCGGAGCTTGAACAGAGTTAGAATGTTGAAGAGCTGACATTTGTTCGTCGATACTCGGTGGTACCCCGGGTACTCCGGCTTCCTCCACCCGTAAAACTGTCACGGTCACGATTAGCCATTGTGCATAAGTTTGTGATCTAACACACCAATACATAAATTAAATAACGACCCAAGGGATGTAACTCTATCTGTTGTCTTGTGCGTTTATAAAAACAAAACAATTATTCACGAATTTGGTTCAAGTGATTTGTGAGAATTGCGTCCACAAATTTATTTTCACTATGTTTGTATTGTGTTTCAAACGGGACAAAAACGTTATCTCCGCCAACATGCATGGTATTTGGAGATTAAATACCGGGATGTCTGTTTTTAAACACCGAGCCGCAGGCTCGGTGCTTAAAAACAGACATCCAGGTATTTAATCTCCAAATACCATACATGTAGGGGGAGATAACTGAAAATGGTTGCATTTTTATAACTATTGGATTGTAAGTAGTAAGCAGCACATTACCTAAAATCCCATGCATCCCAGATGAAGACAACTGGTACTGGTTAGCCTTTCGCATGTGGTGAGAGGCGTAAAACCAATTACGTGCACCTTGAAAAAGACTGGCGAGCGTTCAATCTACATGTATGCGGAATAACCAGCTCTAAAAACTCTCTTAAAATCAAATAAAAATACTTTTATCTGATACAAACTTACACATCGTGTCTATTATAATGCAATGTAATACGCAATACCAGATTTTATTTACTTAATTTTATTATTTTTTTCTCTGATTCGTTTTTTTTTTAAACGAGCAGAACAATCTCATTCTTTGCAAATCTCCGTCGTAATTCTGTTAGTTCTTTCTATGAAACATCACTTAATTGCATGTATCTCGTCACCAGGAGCGTGGAAATGGAGAAATAGAAAAGGGAACAAAAGTTTTTTCTGCCCCCAATGGCAGCTTCCCCCCCCCCCCCCCAAAAAAAAACAAAACAAAACACACGCACACAAGCTTAATTGTCTGGCGTGCAGTAAAAAAGGGTTCATGTTCACTTAGGTTGTTGGTTGAGACTTCGCCTGGATAATGTTAAAATATTAATGTCATCTTGACACCCAACGCACTTAAGGATTAAGTTTCCAGAATATGATGGCATATATACTACTCAAAGTTACGTTTGCTAAGTGCCAAGTATATCCAACTACCTGTTATACGTTTTAGTTGAAATAGTGTAATGAAAAGTGTATATGTTTTTTTATTTAATTATATCTTTAATAATTTAAGTACAGCAATTAAGATTTTATTTGTGTTTGACATTATTTTTTAGCTTTTGAATACGATAACCATGGAAAATGGATATTATTGGTAAAAGAGGAAATTTTTCAATTTGCCAAAAAGTTGACGGAGCGAACTGCAATGTGTTCAATATCAGGTATGAGACCTATTACTGTTAATTACAGCTTGACAATGCCTTCTCATGCCCCCAATCAGGTTCCTGGTGGTTCTTTGTGGGATGTTGTTCCATTCTTGGACCAGCATGGCACCAAGATCCTGGACATTTCTTGGATGGACTGGACGGGCTGAAATTGCAAGCTGCAACTCATTCTCGACTTGTTCGATTGGATTGAGGTCAGGGGATCTTGCTGTCCAGTCCATACGCTCGGTCCCCTTTCCCTTTCGGTAGTCTCCGACAGCATGAGCAACATGAGGACGGGCATTGTCGTCCATCAGAATGAATCTATCACCCACTGCACCTGCATACAATCTGACGTGGACATCCAGGATCTCATCAATATACCGTTGTGCAGTCAATGTACCACGCTCAAGGACACAGAGCTCTGTACGTCCATCCCAGCTGATGCCACCCCAGACCATGATTGACCCTCCACCATAGCGGTCATGTTCAGCGATGTTGGCTGCATGGAGTCTCTCTCCTGGTCTTCTCCATACCCTAGAACGCCTATATGTGTGGTCTAGGCAGTACCTTGACTCATCTGTAAAAAGGACAGGTCGCCAATCTTCTCTGGTCCACCCAACGCGGTCCATGGCCCATTCATATCGTGCCTGGCGGTGGTTCTGGGACAGCGGAATACGAATACATGGTCTTCTCGATCGGAGACCACCTTCGTGCAACCTTGCCCGGATAGTCTTCGTCGAAACAATTACTCCGGATACATTCTGAAGGTCACTGCGAAGCTGGATTGCTGCGATTCCAACGAGCCTGAATGATCAAAAACCGGTTTTCAGCTGCAGATGTTGCCCTGTCTCTGCCACCACCATGCCGTCTTGTTGGTGTGCCATACTGCTGAAATCTTGCCCAGGCTCTGGTGATCGCCGTATGCTTCACACCAAGGGCTTCACCAACATGGCGATGGGTAGCCCCTTGCTCCACCATCTCCACAGCCCGCCACATTTCTGCTTCAGACAAATGTCTTCTTACATTTGCATTTGCCATATTCAATCATTAAATCACAAGGGTTTGTGTTGAAATGAAGATTGAATGCCCTACACATGTCATGTACATGTAGACAGTACACGAAAGTATCATGGAAATCAAGGAGTACATGCTTTCCATGACTGTCACGAAAAGTCTGCCTGTCAAGAGCGCTAATGTAAACACTGGGGAAAATCTCAATACATTCCTCAATCATATCCACCAAAAATATCGCAAATATGTCACAAGCAAATTTCACAATGATGTGTCAAATATTTGGTGCTTATCAAACTTTGAGTAGTATTTCTATCATTATTTTAGTTTTATTCGTTTTTCTTCCCCCAAAACAAATCGTATTCTCACTCCCTCTCGCCCAAAATGGTTTTCCTCTCCCAGCACAGTATTCCGCTCTGATCGATGACGGATACATTTTCTTGTTTACATGTCGATTGAGTTGAATCAGCTATAGAGGGTTTTCTTGGGAATACAACTAAGGAGAAAATAAAAAAAAAAATACCGGATTCGATTACGATTTTATCCTCTCGTGTCCAGTGCGGATTATTTGACAAGACTAACACCTCATGAAAAAATCCTCCGCGTGCACAATCGAGGGTAAATTTCACACTCGAATCCGAGCAGTGAGCTATTGACTATATATTGCACCGTGTAGAGTTGCCTATGCCAAAATAGAGGTTCCTGAGGAAGAAAAGTCCACTCGGGCGCGTGGACTATTCTTCCTCGAGGACCTCCATTTTGGCACTGTCAACGACATGCTGTGCAATAATTAATACATTATATCGCACAAAACAAGCCTTGCAACATACCCATCAAAGCTCTAATCCTAAATAGATTGCCTGTTGTCAATAACCTGGAGTGAAACAGGCATTTTAGTGTAAATCTGAGGAGGTGGATTTTTTTATCGATCACAGAAAAATGAATTCACGGAATCTCTGATATATTTCCCATCTCGTGAGAACAGATGCACGGGACGAGAAATTCCCGCAAGTCTTTGTTTGATGCTATAGAACTGGATTCGTGGTCATAATATCTTCCATGAATATTGAAATCCCGAAAAAGGAAGCCAGAAAAAAATCCCTTAAAGGGAGTGTCGAGAACTGAACCCAGTACTATTGGGACTTTGATATTTGCGGCCAATGCGTGGAATTGTCTTCTTTCGTCTGTGTAATCTTCTGTAGTGTCAATACGCAAGTAACGCTGCGCATTCCTGTCTCATCCCTTGTTGTGGTCGCCATTAAAAAGAATGAACACGTTCATGTTGTTTTGGTTAATGTAAATGCCGAATACATAGATTCGTGTTGCGTCAGTCAAACATCCTAGAATATTCCCCTGGTATTTTTACAAAGTGTTTAGTACACGAAATATTGACCGTTTTATTTTTAGAACCCTCGCAGTGGCGGCTCAAGAAAGTTTGGGGGCCTGGAATACTTAAGCAAGGGAAAGGTCCCCATATGCGCCGAAGGCCTGAGGTGTGGGTGGTAATAGGAGGGGGTGTCCCCTATTGTTATGGGTCTTGGGGCTCCCCCGTGAAAATATTCAAAAATGAATGCCCTGACCGCCAATGAGAGGTCATTTTGGCCATTATATAAACATTATGTTTGCATTCACACTACCCACATTTTTCAGCGGTAGGTAGGTAGTTTGCTTTTTTGTATATAATAATATACATGTTTGTGCGGCAACGAATCTAGGGTCCTAGGGGCCGATGCATTAGTTTTACCGGATGCGTTTGTCGGAGAGAAAATTAATATTGGAACGTTCTGACATCGGCAGTTGCGTATGAAACTGCATTTGCCGCTGCGAATCCCATCGGTATCCGACAGAAAATGTTGGTGTTGGCGTATTCCCGATGAGGCCCGCAGGCGCATATAGAAACGCCTCATATCCGGCCGTCTTCTTATTTCTTCTTCTTCTTCTTCTTCTTCTTCTTCTTCTTCTTCTTCTTCTTCTTCTTCTTCTTCTCCCAATTTGTTTACCGTTTCAACTCAATGTTGGGAGCCCCATCCCAGGCCGAAGACGCCCTGGATCAACTCATGATCACTCCCAATGTGTGAGTCGCCTCTGAACCCTCGATATGTAAAACTATCGTCAATAGTAGAGGTCATATAATCATAATGAATTGATCAATAAACATAAGGATGGGATGATATGAACCAGTGTCTGGGAATTCGCACATTCACAGGCATACGAGGTACATAAAGTTGACATTCGTTACAAAAATGATGAGACGACTCTCACCCAATCTCTCCACTTTATCCGTCGCTGTTTATATCAAAATAATTGTAGCCCCTTTTTATTGCAATATTAATAACTGTCAACAACGAAAGATAAAGAGGGGAAGCCCTAAACTTTCTGAAGCTATTTTGCTTTTTGAGTTAAAATTAATGTTTATAAAAAACACGACTTCCACTCAGAACTTGAAATGCGGGATGGGTTTCGAAAGATCATTAAAATATACCGTTCGAACTTCAATCTCCATATATGTGACCACCTGCAAACTCCCGAGTGACAACATTTTCTGTTCATATACAGTGTACGCCAACGGAGATGTTAAATATTAAATTACAACTAGAGGCGATTGGGATGGGGAAGAAAACCTAATTTATCCCAGCTGTGAGGGCTCACTGATGAAATATGCCAACTGAATCATTAAGTCATTCCTTCATGATGGGCATCCTCTAATAATGATGTTCGAATATTAGTCAGTCGGGATCATAGTACATACAGCTTGAATCCTTGGAAATGTATTTTGGGATTATTATAACCCCTGATGGGTACGGGTGTGGGATGGGAAACTCTCACCCTCGGGACAAGATATTTGGTCCAGACACTCGGCAGCCGGGTGTCTGGACCAAATATCTTGTCCCGAGGGTGAGATTTTCCCATCCCACACCCGTACCAATCAGGGATTATTTTTCTCCCCCACCATACAGCGGTTACGTTAGCCAGAGGTAATCGGCGGTCACGTGCTGATATAATCAACTCATTTGGTATTCGTTGTTTTGAAAAAGTAATGGAACCATCTGAAAGAGCATGCAAAAGTTACGTATATACGAAAGGTATATACCACGAAATCAATTAGGAACGGTGGCATCTTGGAGTTTAAAGAGTTTTAGAGCATCAAACTTTGATCACACGGCATTCTGATGACGTCAATATGAATTAGTTGGTAGCAAGAAGCTGATACGATATGCATAACGTCATAATTACGTTATAAATGTATAACGTCACGTGGGTGGGGTGGGATACATCTGTCTCTCCCTGCTATCTCACCCTGGACAGACGTATGTTACACATGCAGTGGGGGAGAAAACCATATCTAGGAGACGAGACGCATGAACCCCAACTTATTGAATTAGCACGTACTGTACTTTGGTACTACTTAGTTCTGCCCGGTCACCAGTAGCCCGAATCAGGTAATGCAGTACTCCATTCGTGTGACATTTTTAGTTATTGTGATGAGTAGACGGTAACATGGTCTGAGTTTTGCGGCTCGGAGCTTATGTTCAACCGAGACGCGAAGCAATAACGTATATGCTCTAATAAGACACTACCCATAGCCCAAAACCTACATCGTGAAACACGAGAGGTTTATTTACTAAACCTGTGATCGTTAAAAGTTGTCTTCTGCAAGGCAACTTTAAACAATTACAGGTTTAGTAAATAAACCTCACGTGTACCCACGACGGCACTGGATAAATAATCAATAGACTCTTTCCATCTTAGTTCAAATCGTAAATCGGTTTGTAATTTAAACAACAGTTTATCGGGAACACCGTCTGTTGCACGTGTGAAAAGTCCGAAGCGGCTTGCTAGGCACTCTGTTGATGAAGCAATTACGAAACAGGCGACGTCATTTCAAATATTTCGCGTTGTGGCGTCAGACGATAACATTTGCCACTTGATACGTAAACATAGAATATACTAAGCGAGATCTCGGGCAATCAGAGGAGGGGGAGTTTAGTCTGAATGGAACATAAGTATATGTAGCAAATGTAATCTCGTAAGAAACTAATTGATTACCAGCCAGACTCCAATCCAACCCGCCTGGAAAATATATTCAATGCGTTTCATCCACTCCCCAACCCCACTCGAGATACACCACTAAGTTACTTACAGCTGTTCCCCTTGTATCTTCACCTGCAGATGACTTCAGGGTTCGTGTCCGTTCGTTCTCGAACTTCTACCATAAAGTAATAAACGAAATCCCACCTGACACGTATTTATGGCAAATACATTAACGTCAGCAAAAGGTATTTCAGTTTATTCTATTATTCCATCGTCCCTGTTTCATTGTATTACATTTCCGTAAATAGAAATAAAATAGATTGTGGACCAATATGCGATTAGTGAATCCAATATACCCCTGGTTAAATCAGAATAGTCTTTCATTTCGTTTACCTCATATCAGACTTTATTTGCCCTACCACTACGTGGGAAGTGGATAACCATTTCATTACATTCCATATGACTTCCCAGTTCCCACGCAGGAAATAATTATCAGATTCTGATATAAAGGATAAAAGAGCAATTATCAGCAATTTAGTTATATTCACACTTTGGACTTAGGTTATATATACTCCAGGTGCGCGGACACAGTTAATCAATTAGTTAATTGGAATGTCATTAATTGATCTCACAAACAACTACCTCCCTTCGGGAATCCAAAAGACACTGCAGGGGTTCAGAGCTTCCTCTTCACTCACTTGGACTATCCATGTACAGTACGAGAGCGTTCACCTCACAATGAACGGACGGTGTTTTATTACACGCCTGTACTGTGAAATCCCCACACTGCAAAAAATATAGGTTCTCTTTAGAATAGAACTGGTTCTAATCTTGTCCCTAAGATGGAACCAGTTCTGTTTAGACAGTATTTATTTCAAATCACATAAATTTATAAACGTGGTTCGTCCAGTTGTTACAAGTAATGTATATAATAACTTATTATTTAGAAGTGCTTAACGCCACATCAGCGTCTAAGGCTAGATCGTCGTAACGATGACCGATCAGGGCGAAACCTGATTGTCCCTGCTGTACTGACTGAAGTCCCAACTGACTAATATGTCAACGTTATCATCAAGGCATAGCTTTGTCGTTTCAGTAGGAAAATCTCTCGGCGTGGGTGAACACCCGCCATGCCACCCTCTCTCTCTCTCTCTCTCTCTCTCTCTCTCTCTCTCTCTCTCTCTCTCTATATATATATATATATATATATATATATATATATATATATATATATAGGATGAAAGACTCTGACGCCGATGGGTATCGAGCCACTGCCTTGACGAGAGTACATTTCTGCGGCACCAATCGCCTAGCGAAACTGGACCAGCCCATAAAAGGCATACTAGCAGGTCGAGCGTCCATGGAACTGGCAAAGTCTACACGAAATTACTCGGTATCCCCCAGAATTAGCTGTTTACAATGAATTATACCATGTAATGCAGATGGAATCAGTGAGAATCAATCTCTTTTTCAAATTTCCCGCTTGAGGTATAGAATACAGAATTCGGCACTTCTGTTATGCATTTTTTAGGATGAAAGACTCTGACGCCGATGGGGATCGAACCACTGCCTTGACGAGAGTACATTTCTGCGGCACCAATCGCCTAGCGAAACTGGACCAGCGCCATAGACCACTCGGCTACCGACAAGCTCATAAAAAGGCATGCTAGCAGGTCAAGCGTCCGTGGAACTGTCACAGTCCACACGAAATTACTGTTTACAATGAATTATACCATGTAATGCAGATGAAATCAGTGAGAATCATTCTCTTTTTCAAATTTCCTGCTTGAGGTATAGAATTGTAACAAACCTGAGCCCCTCTCAATTTACACCGCAACTAGCGCCTGGAGTGGTTATAATCGAAGACGACGCCTCCTATAGACCTCAAAAGAGAAATGCCGTGCACCGCCCCCCGATCAAAACAAAAAAAGAGGGTCCCATAGAGGTCCACAGTTTGGGAAAACTGGGTGTTAAGAAGCGGGTTCTCATTCCTAGCGGGGTTTCCAACGACTAAACAACAAGAAAATATATGATATAATATTTAATATAAACAATCCATTTCCAACAATTTTCAGTACATTATACTACTCCTTACTCCAGTAGGGGAAACTCGCATCTTTCTCTTTTATTTAAATTGGCCAACGGGCCATTCAAGAAAACTTCTTTACCAACAACCTGAAGGAGGTTTACCAAAACGAGCAGGGCTTGTTTAGCTGTGTAAACAAGCACTACTCCACACTAAAGCTAAAGCGTCACATTCAGTCCAATACCAGCCGAGAACGCTCAGCCAATGCGCGAAACAATAAATAAGCTACTACCCTTACCCTATCCCCGTCGGGAGGAGGGGAGCTACAAATAGTTTTAGTTCTACGTACTCAAATGAGTTCCGCTCCAAAACTCCGAGCTGAAATCCTGTACAAAATTACATACTCAAGGGAGTACCACAACCAAATACCACGATTATCGCGACACAAACTTAAACTATTTTATCCAGCGCAGACCTCTACGGAGGTGAGCTGGCCTACATATATCGGATCCCAATCATTAACTATTTTATCCAGCGCAGACCTCTACGGAGGTGAGCTGGCCTACATATACCGGATCCCAATCCTAACCATGTTCAAGCTAAACTGCTTATAAAACTTAACTCCTCCTGTACTTCACGGGTGGGGAGGGGCAAAGGTCTCCCCCACCTACAACCAAAGTGTGTCCCTTACTAAAGTGTTCCGTCCATAATGTACTAATTACATCCCAGGACTATGACATAATCTCTACAATTCCACAATAAAGTTGCCAAAGAGTGCATAAGGGAGAGGGGGCAGTATCTCGGCAAGTCAAAACTAGGTTTGGTTCGGACTACTCTGCCCTCGGCCCTCCGGTTGAGTCTGCCACTGGCTGAGAAGTATGCGGCCCCTCTAAGAAAATCTCAGTCGGGTCGCACAATTCTCAAGCACAGAATATACAAAAAGCCAAAACAAATATAGTAAATTTGCCTATAGACTCACCAGATCCACCGAGAGAGGAAATTCCATAATCCTTCCCAAATTACAACTAGCAAGGCATTGATGCAATAATATTTTTCCAAATAAATATAGCTAAACTTTACCTCAGCTGCCTTCTCAAAATCCCAAACTCAATCATAGCGAAACGATATTTATACATGGAGACGCATCCAAGTGATACATTCTTCACGTATTCATCACTATGAGAATGGAAATCCGTGCAGCTAGTGATGCTTGAATTACCCGTCTCCTAGAATTATGATTTAACTCTTCCTCGAAGGCAAGTAATAACATTTATCTCTTCCATGGCCACTACCATCGGTCCCAAACTACTGAAACAAGCCGAGAATAATTTTTTACCGACCCTCCAAGGCTGGATCTTTTCAGAATACAGAATCCGGCACTTCTGTTATGCATTTTGGGAGATATCGAGTAATTTCGTGTGGACGGTGCCAGTTCCATGGACGCTCGACCTGCTAGCATGCCTTTTATGGGCGTGTCGGTAGCCGAGTGGTGTATGGCGCTGGTCCAGTTTCTCAAGGCGATGGAACTTCGGCGCATGCGCGAGTAGTGTGCAGTTGAAAGAAGTTTATGGCTCTAAAATTCTTAATTTTCTTCAAAACTACAGTTTATTTACAAGATTATTTGGTACAGTGTATATCTAGAAGGTATATTGATTGCAGATTGCAAACTTTAAATTTTCTCTCGCCCCTAAGTTAGGGGATTTGGGAGTGTTGAATTTCTTTTGAAGAAGGCAATATGGCGACCTCCGTTGTTGACAATGGGAAAGACAAGTCAATTCAATCGAGCTTGCAGACTAGTTCCAAATCAAATAAAGTTATAAAATCTGCCGTGTATAAGAAAGATTGTACAGTTAGAATAACAGTTGGAGATAACCAAAAGGCAAAAGTTCCAGAAATTTTAAAAGTAGTAAACAAGGCGTGTGGTAAAAATTCAACTTTGGCATGCGTGCCTGTTTGTGGCGATTCGTTTGACATTACCCTCGCTGAGAGATGTTCTGCCGAATTATTAGTAGACAACTTGAGAGACAAAAGCCCTAAACATAATGCAAAAATTATTTTTTCCGAAAATGTTGTGGTGTCTTTTTTACACTTGCCAAGTTATATTGAGGACAAAGAAATTATTTCCACACTCGCCGATTTAGGTATAGAACCACTCTCGTTGATTTCGAGACGATTTTATCCTGGAACAGATGTGGCAGACGGTACAAGATATGTAAAGGTGAAGTTCCCCCCTCACATTAAGTCATTGTCATACAGCATGCGATTTAACACCGTAGACGGACCTGTGTACTATCGTGTTCTCCATAACGACCAAGTGACAGTTTGTAATAAATGCCTGAGTGACCAACATATATTTAAAAACTGCCCTGAAATTTTCTGTTTTAAGTGGCACCATAAGGGACATATGGCGAGATTTTGTAATCAACCCACCTGTGAAAACTGTTGTAAAGTTTTGAAATTCTGTGTTTGCAAACAAGAAGAAGAAAAAACTGAAGCTAGTGCTAGTCCTCACCCATACTGTGACCTTTTATGTGACAAATGTGGTTTGAAATTTGATAACTGCAAGTGTACATTGATGGATGGTTGGGTGCTTCTGATGGGGCTAAGTCAGAAGATTCACATATTATAACTACTCCACAAATGGTTGAAAACAAGCAGTCTGGTAGCTGCAAGTGTAACCAAGTTGCGAAAGCTAATTCCAGTAATGATGTGCAACAAGGTGAAAATAACTTTCCACAAATTGTATTGAATTCTGGACACCAGTCAGACGATATATCACAAGAAAATGATATTGACTTTTCCTCTTGTGATGAGGAAGTTACTGCAGATGAGCTTCCACATACCAAGGAGGGAAGTATTATGGAAATTGACCCTACTAACATGAAGAGAAGGTCCAGAATGATTTTTACACCCAGTCTTGAAAACGCTAAAAAAGTAAGAAAACAAAAAGCCTCAAATCACTGATTTCCAGAATTTTAGAAATATATGCGTTTCCCCTTTTCTTTCACTTCTCTCATAATAGTTATATTGTGTAATCTGAACGCCAATGGGTTAAGAGATATTGAAAAATTTCGAAAACTTTCTACTCTGCTTAAAGAAAAAAGATGTGACATTGCCGCCCTTCAGGAGGTACATTTTGATCAAGAGTTGGTTAAAACATATGAAAGTATTTGGGGTGGAAAAATAAGTTCCAACAGTTTAAGTAGTACTTCTTGTGGGGTGGCAATTTTACTATCCAAACAGTTGGCGGCTTCAGTAACTGATATTAAAAAATGTGGTGAAAATAGATTTTTGGCAGTTAAAATAAAAATTGAGGACAGCCACTACAGTATTATTTCTATATATGCCCCTAATAAGATAAAAGAAAGGTTAGTTTTTTTACTAACTTGGATAAAAAATCAAAAAACTTAGAAAATATTATCATGATGGGAGATTTCAATACTCATGTGGGTATTTTGGACTCAAAAAAAATTGTTTTCAGTGATACAACCAAAGCTCTTGAGACTATTGTTCGTAATAATGGCCTCACAGAGCTCTGGATGCATCGCAACCCAGACTAGATACAGTTTTCATGGCATCGCTTCTGTCGTGAAAACATTCAGCAAAGCAGAATTGATTATGTTTTCAATTCCATCAACCTAACTGTTTTAACGCAGTATTGCTATATGCAAACAACCACATTAAGTGGTCATAGTTTAATTGTTTCCAAATACAATTTAGACAGAATTGAAAAGGGGAATGAGGTGTGGATTGTTAATAATCAGCTGTTAACAAATGATAAATTCACTGAAGAAATTAATAATCTCATTGAAAAAGACAAGTCGTGCTTTCTTTATTGGGACGATTTGCAGACGCGGTGGAATAACCTAAAATTTAAAATTAAAAAGTATTCAGTTATGTTTGCAACTCGTCTCAGTAGAGAGAGGATTGACAGAGAAAATATGCTTAGGAATCAATTGAGAATTGAGCGTGCAACAACTTACCAGTTATAGGTGAAACAATTCAAAAGATTGAAAACGAATTATGTCATTTAGAAGATTTGAAATTGAAAGGGGCTGAACTCAGGTCAAAAATTAAAACAGTGGTGGAAGGAGAGAAGAATACTGCATTTTTACTCCGAAGTGAAAAGGAAAGAAAAGACTCCAATATAATTAGTGAAATCATGGACCCATTAGGCAATACTGTGAAAGATCCCTTTCTCATATTGGATACTGCAAAAAGTTATTACCAAGTCCTGTATCAGTCAGAACTAATAGATCAGCAATGTCAAGATATCTTAATTAATTCTTTACAAAAGAAATTATCTATAAATGATTCAGGTTTTACTGATGACGCTATTACCTTAGAAGAAATGAAGAAAGCTCTATTTTCAATGCCAAGCAACAAATCCCCGGGTTTAGATGGGTTAACGTGTGAATTTTATAAACATTGTTTGAATTCCCTGGGTCCAGTTTTATTTGAAGTTTCAAATAAATCATTTTATCTGGAGAACTGCCACAATCAATGAGAAAGGGGTTAATTGTACTAATCTTCAAAAAACGTGGAAACAAATCTGATTTAAAAACTGGAGACCTATAAGTTTACTAAACATTGAATACAAAATTATTTCCAAGACATTAGCAAATCGATTAAAACAAGTTATTCAAAGTATTGTCTCAGATACCCAAACCTGCTGTGTTCCCGGTAAAGATAGAAATGAAAATGTTTTTAGTATAAAAAGTATAGTGTAATATATAGAACAAAGTAATATAGAAGGCGCCCTGTTAAAACTGGATGAAATGAGGGCTTTTGACAGGGTTAATAATGATTATCTTTCTAAAGTGATTGATAAATTAGGTTTAGGGGTTAACTTCATTTCATGGATGAAAATATTGTACAAAGAAGCTTGTAGCTGCTTAAAATTTAATGGTCACACAACTGGGTTTTTTGACATTGAAAGATCTGCGAGGCAAGGGTGCCCAATCTCAGCGATGCTGTATGTTCTTTCTGCTGAGCCTTTTGCAGAATTAATTACAAATTCCCATGATACAAAAGGTATAACACTTCCTGATAACGCTAGTGCTACTTTGTTTCAGCAGGCAGTTGATGCCGAGATATTTTTAAAAACTAAAGACAAATTTTCAAACCTATTAAAACTACTTGATATATACTCTCCCAAAAAAGAAAGTGTGCATGCTAAAAAAAATAACACTAAAAAAAGATATATATCATTTTCCTTCATGGAAATTTTATTCAATCACAGATGAATGAATTTGTGATCAACACGAGAAATTTCATTACGCTACGACGAATACTCTCGGTGCCATGGAGAGTCAAAGACACAAAGGGTCAAACACAAAAGTCACAAACTCAATATCTGGTATGACCTCCGTCTGCATCGACTACTGCTGTGCATCTACGCCTCATGGAAGCGAAAAAGTTAGCATGGAAGTGTTGTGGGATGTTATTCCATATTCTGACAAGCTGTCTTTGGAGTTCCACAAGCGTTGACGGTGCATGGGGAAACCGGCGTAGCTGACGTTTCATTTCGTCCCATACGTGCTCAATGGGTGAGATATCGGGCGAATTTGCGGGCCAGGGAAGACCATCCACTTGTTGTTGCTGCAGATACTGTTGAACAACACGAGCTGCGTGGGGTCGGGCGTTGTCCCGCTGTAAAATGACGCCGGGGCCGTGACGTAACGTCAAAATCGGACGAATTGCAGGTCTTCGAGGACGTAAGCCGTATTCTCTCAGCCGGTTGATTACTGTTTGAGGATGTATCCGTCTCAGGTTAGGGGTGTTCCTGGCTGTCGTCGTCATCATGTTGTGCATGTCGATGGACTAGCCTGTCTACAGTGTTACGGTGGCAGTTCAAATGCTGGGCAACCTCTCTGTGTGTTCTGCCAGCTCTAATCATACACAGGGCAAGGAGACGTTGATTCATTGTCAATCTTGGCATGCTAATGTGGAGTCGTTTTAACAGCAGCGCAAGTTTGAATGTGAACGATAGGAAGGCCTTACTTTAGTGTTTAAATACCCAAGGATTCACACTGCTGCATGAATTTTCAGACTCTCCACGTGAAAAACATGCCTTTTCACAAACGTGCAGCACGTCATTTAACGTTAATGCAATTTTAACGGGGAAAGCTGTTTTTGTGTTCAATATAACTTATTCATGAACAGGTTAACACTCTTTACACCTACGAAATTATTTTTTTGGGGTTTGATCAATTTCTGCAATGCACACTTTCTTTTTTGGGCGAGTATATATAGACACGGCTCAGGGGCTAAAATTAATTTAGAAAAATGTGAGATTCTATCCTTGGGAAAACTTAAGAATTCAGATTTTGATAATTGCCCTTTTAAAGTTCAATCTGATTTCATTGAAATTTTAGGGGTTTATGTAGGACCCAATACAACAATGTGTAATGAAATGAACTGGAATCCCCTCATTCAAAAAATTAGAAAAACCCTCAATCTTTGGAAGCAAAGATCTCTAACATTGAAAGGTAGAGCAATTATTTTGAACTCATTAGCTTTATCAAAAATTTGGTATGTCCTTAATGTATGTTCAATTCCACTGAAATATGAGGAAGAAGTAAAAGTTATTTTAGCCAGTTTTTCTTTTGGAACGGCCTCCCTCCCTTGAAAGGACGAGAAGTTTTATCCCTTACACCCAAGAAGGGAGGTTTGGGTATTCCTCATATCACCAAGAAAAAATATGTCTTTAGATTGAAATGGGTTAAAGGACTAAATTCAATAGGTTCCCGTTGTTATCTGTAATGAGTTATTGGTTCAAACTGTATAAATTTAAATTTTGGAAAAGGGATTTTTTATATAATACCAGAATCTCGGTTACTGAAGGATTTACCAGGATTTTTTTTTAAAGAAATTCTGGTTGCATGGGATAAAATTCAGTCTGATAGGAAAAGTATTATTATTCCAAATTGTGATATACCAGAACAAAGTTTATTTAGTAATCCGTCATTGGCAAACGATTCAAAATTACTTTCATTTCCTGGGTGGATAAAAGCTGGAGTTACAAGAATAAGCGATATTTCATATGAAGTTATCACAGGGTTTCTACCCAATGAAGCAATATGTGAATTAAATGATACTGAAAGTGATTGTAATGACCAAACATTAGTCCAGCAATACAACATAATCCTCGATTCTCTCCCCATGACTTGGAAAGCATTTGTGAATGAGCCCATTAATTGTGAATCAGATACCACTGTGTATTTTATCACAGGCGGAGAAGTTTATCCAGCAGAAAATTTATCCACAAAACTTGCATATAAATTCCTTAATAATAAATCTAAAGAAACATCATCCCCCGGCGTTAGGTTTTGGACATCTGTGTATCCAGAGCTGGACTTTGACTTTATTTGGCACAACAGTATCATGTTAAAAACTCCCGACATGTGGGAAAGAGATTTCAAGGTTGCTCACAACATAATATTGACAAAGGAAAAACAACAATTGATTGGCCAATCTGATTCTGACACATGTGAATTGTGTGACACAGAAACAGAAACAATCAAACATATGTTTGTTGACTGTCCCCTCTTGCTTGACCTACAAGTCAAATGCAGATATCTTCTCGATATTTTGTTTGAAAACACAGTCCCACTGACCCATGAATTATTTGTCCAGAGTCTCCTGTTTGGTTTGACAACTCATGCTGAAAATGTCAACGTGCTATTTGTAAATTTCCTGTTATATATCATCACGGCATCATATAGAGCAGCTATTTTCACGAGAAGAAACTTCTTTATAAAGGAAAACAGATTAATCCCACTCATCAGATTATTTGAAAAATTACTGAACAGAAACTTATGCTATTTTTACACACATTTCAATAATTCTCATGAAAATCGTAAATTTCAAAAACGTTTTCGCAGAAGCAACAGATTAATTTTTTTTAACTGGAGACTCTGTAAGGGTTGACATCACATAACATTAAAACCGGGTAGTCACAGGACTGAGGTGGTCTGAGTGTATGTGTGTGTGTGTGTGTGTGGGGGGGGGGGGGGTGACCACACCAGCTTTGTGTGGCCCCGTTCTGTTTACTATCGTTGTAACGAAGCCACATATAAGTGCTTTTGACTATCAGCTGTCAGTTTTGGCCTTAATATACTCTGCTCCGTCAGAAATGAAAGGAAAAGGATATCAATATTTTTGGTGGGCGTGGGGTGTGAGGGTGGGGCAGGGGTGGGGATGAACAAAGTGTGAGAGCTTCAAATTATTAATTTTGAATAATTGAACTTAAAGGGAGAGAAATCTATATTTTCATTTACATTCAGAGGCAGGTATTTGGTCAGGTAGCATACATCAAATATATAAACTTTTGGTTTATGTGTTTGATGGATGCATTTTTTGACTGGAATTTCACACTATATATACTGTGCATATAGTTTTAACATGAAAGCAACATATTTTGGTGTGCAATTCATTTTGATTAGAAGAGGCGGGAGGGGGTTAGGATGATTAGCGCATAGTGCTATAAGGCCAAACTCTAAGAATCTACTACCATTAACCTTATTTTGGCATGTATGTGTTCACTCACGCAGACGTGCGTATTTTGTCATTGACGAGCATCTGAATGTTTGTACAGATGTGTGTGCACCAAGATGGACATGAGGTAAGATGATAAATCGATAGGTAAAACTCAAGACTTCGTGTAGTCAACTCTGAGTTGGAACCTCAGTTGTGTAGCATTGCTTCTTTACTATTGTAAACAATTATTTTTTTTCTTTGGGGGGGGGGGGGGGGAGGGAATTGAGCCCCGGAAACAATGCTTAAGATGCAAAATCGCTAATGTGAGCAACATGGAGGTGGGGATATGGGAGAGAAATGTATGGCTAGGAAACTTACACGTCAGTTTTCCTGCCAAGGGGTTAGTAACATGTACCAGAGACTGTATGCTAGAATGAATGATCTTTACTGATTGATTGCTGTAAACTTTTTATCTATCTGTGATATTTGTAAATGTTCATGTAAATATCAAATCATGATTTTATCAATAAAAAAGATAAAAAACATGGCGCTGGTCCAGTTTCGCTAGGCGATTGGTGCCGCAGAAATGTACTCTCGTCAAGGCAGTGGTTCGATCCACATCGGAGTCAGAGTCTTTCATCCTAAAAAATGCATAACAGAAGTGCCGAATTCTGTATTCTATACCCCAAGCAGGAAATTTGAAAAAGAGATTGATTCTCCCTGATTTCATCTGCATTACATGGTATAATTCATTTTTTGGTATATAATTTCTTCAGTTTGCCGCGGCAAATTCTTCCTTTTCATTCTTACCATTTTATCACAGGAAGAAGACCAAAAAGGTCGAAAGCCAGTGTAAAAAAATAATCATAGGTCGAATAGGTGTTATTATCCTTTTACTGTATCAACTAGGACCTTTACAATGGCATGGCGGAGGTTCGAACCCATGCCGAGAGACTTTCCTACAGCACCAACCGCCTAGCGAAAGTGCACTGAACCACGCACACCACTCGGCCGCCGACAGACCCCCCAAAAGGTATGCCAGTTAACCAAGTAGGTACAAGATCAGTACTGATCACACGGAATTCCCTCTCAATTATGTTTAAGGTATTTTTTATTTTTTATCAAGTAATTGGTCGATTCTACATACTGCACTGCAAGGAAATCAATCAGAACTTCTCTATCAAATTTCCGCTTGTCATAGAAATTATTAGAATCAAGGACGCTGGTTTTGTTTACAATGGCATGGCGGGGGTTCAAACCCACGCCGAAAGAATTTCCTGCGGCACCAACCGCGTAGCAAAACTGCACTGAACCACACACACCACTCGGCCATACATGTATATATATCCACGTTTAAGGAGACATCGTCTTTTCGCGGACTGCAATGTTTGACTGCGACTAATACAACTTTCCGGGCGCTTACCAGGGTTTGCACCGAGCCTACCTACATTTTTGAGGGATGTTTTAGTTGTTTGGTGATTCTATCCATCTTTGCTCTTCATAGATGATGTATCTGCTAACTTTGTTTGTTCATTGCAACACTCTAGTGTGGGTGTGGTTTAATTTCGGTAACAAGCCACCCAGAAAAGCCGACAATGTCCAGCTTGGAAACTCTGATATTTTGTCAAAGTTACGAGATCACAACAGTTTATACCCATATCCTTTATTTCGGTGCATATACTTTTCTTCAAAAATTTCATGGCACTTTCGGCATCACAATCATCTGGATCCTGTGTAATACTTAACTCCGACCCCGCTCTCGATCTGTCCGCTACAATCGTAGCTATCTCTGCCGTGGAAAGGACTAAATTGTCGTTACTGTACTTCTCAGTAAGCTTGACGGGAAATCGCCATAAAATTTGAACATGTCTACCGAATTCCACATAAAGGATTGACCATCTCTCTGGAAAGCTACCACCGACGTCAAAGCTTCGCCATCGGGATTTGAATCTGTTGAGGTAATGTCAATAAACTGCTTTGCCGCGAACGCTACAGATCTTGGACTCATAAATGTAGCTGTGCAGACCGAGTGATAACGAACGTCTGCAGTGTGCCAATCTCTCATATCACAAGGATTCCTAACCTAACCTCTACTCCCATTTATCTTTTCGCTGCCCACACATCTGGAATATCTCATCCGTTTACTACTGCTGGTTCCAGGATTCACAATTTGACGGAAAATATAAGCCTCTATCCACCTTGACAGGTTTTAGAGTCTTTTCTCCCACCACAATTGCAACCACAAAATAAACATTCTCGTTTGAAATCAAACACAATTTGTGCCTGGAATAGCCAAAATCTTTTCTTGGGTGGTGCATCTGTCTCGGTAGGAACATGTCTGCTTTATGTAGCTTGTCTGACACTTTTAGGGTGAAAATATTATTATTTATTTATTTAGTGGTGTTTAAGGTCACATATTTCTGCACAATGGCTAATCATGACCATGACAGTTTTACGGGTGGAGGAAGCCAGAGTACCCGGAGAGAACCACCGAGAAACGGCGAGCAACTGTCAGCTCCCCAACATACGAACTCAACACAAGCAGGGTTATCATTGGTTGAAGACAAGTGCACCATCGGCGTGCAGTACGCCCTAGGACACAGCGCAACCGTGCCCCCACGTAGGCAGTGGCGGTGAAGTGTCTTGCCCAGGACACAACGCGGTTGCCGCAGGTGGGATTCGAACCGAGGACCTCTCGGCTTAGTTTAAACAATATTTATTTCCAACAGCAAGTAATGAAAACATAGATACAATTGATACATATGAGTTTGGATGATGGAAACGGATTCAGCAACAAGCTGTGTAGCTTGTACAAGGCTGTTTCCGTG
Source organism: Pictodentalium vernedei (assembly GCA_031216915.1). NCBI lineage: Eukaryota > Metazoa > Mollusca > Scaphopoda > Dentaliida > Dentaliidae > Pictodentalium > Pictodentalium vernedei. The sequence continues at coordinate 191,384,900 of CM062296.1, read as the reverse complement.
GCACAGGTTTTATCACAAAAGAAGTTATATAGCGTGACAAACACATTGTACTTGTAAAATATTGTGTTAGCATTTGCCTAAACCAGTTGAGTGGATGCATATAAATATTTATTTTACATAGATGCGCATTCACTCACACGCGCAGACGCGCGCCCAGACTCACACAGACACACATACACACAGACACACAGACACACACACACACACACACACACACACACACACACACACACACACACACACACACACACACACACACACACACACACACACACACACACACACACACAGAGTCTTGTCTACCCTACATACCGAGGTACCCCATTGTTTGTCCTTTGTGTGGACTAACGGTTTCTACCTCGTTTTGCCGGTACAGTTCTGGGAAAACAACCGAGGTAAAGGGTTTCTTTTGTCTTTTGTACCTCGGTAAGGCGAAACACGCAAACTCTTTTGTCTAGTTACCTCGTCAAGTTGGTAAGACAAACCCAAACACACACAGACACACACAGACACACACAGACACACCACAGAGAGAGAGAGAGAGAGAGAGACACACACACACACACACCCACCCACCCACCCACCCACACACACACACATACACACACACACACACACACACGCGCGCGCGCGCGCGCGCGCACGCACACACACACATTCAGAGAAGAGAAAAAAATGGTGTGAGAAAGAGAGGAAAGAAATAGGGAGGAGGAGCAGGGATCCGAGAAGTAAGTCACTTGTTCACCTCCCTTCTGCAGTGGCGTAGACTTTAAATACGTGGAAAAAAGACAGAGAGACAGAGAGGTAAGCGTCTATGACATGATTCGGAGGTAAGCGTCTATGACATGATTTGCAGCCTGCACCTCTACCTACTGAGCCATCGCGCCCCCTAGGGTGAAAATATTTCTCTATACAATATTTGTGACTTCTCAAGACTAAACTGGCATCCAAATCTAGCGATTGTAAATCTACATGCAGGCCATCATTATACAGTTTGCTGCATCTGACTATTTTCTCGATTCGTTTCAGTGCCACGTTTATCAGACGCTCACTTACCCTAACAACCTCACAACCGTATTTCAACGATCGGCCGTGGCAGATTCTGCACATAAAACGACAGAAAAATTCAAATAATGCCACTCTAATGAAATATGAAATGACAAAAGAATAAGGCAAGCTTTGCTGTCAAATGCTGTTCATAAAATGCTTGTTTTCAAAACAAAATAGCAGTTTTTGCGAACATTCACCTATTCATTCATTGAATAAGGTCATGACGTCTAAACGAGTATAGACTTCTATGTTTGCGCATGCATCGGATCTTGACAGGCTGGTTAGAAAATGGGGGTCGTAAAATTTAGAAAAATACTTCTTTTGTGCTATTCTTTCCAAAGAAATTTGGATATATGTATTGGATAAATTTACGATGCAAGGTAATGGGCCTGTTACAGTACCAAACATTTCACCTAACTTCACACCGGGTCTTTCGGCACCTCAAGCTTATTTACAAGGATATCCTTCACAGGGTATACACTTTAATCCTAATGCAGTATCTACACCAATTGGAAATGTAAACACAGCATATTCACCCATTGCATGCTCACAAACTTCACGCCCTATTGCGTCTATAGAAATTGTTGAGAAGCTTGACTTCATATTATCCAGGTTGTCAACAATAGAATTTACGGTCCGTAAAATGGACAACATCGAGTCACATTTATCGAATATTGAGTCCAAAATGTCGGTTTTTGAGCAGCAGCTTGACTATACTAAAGACGGTATGAATATTCTTAGTGCAAAGGTGGATAAGGCCTGTAATGATCAAGTGTCCTTGGGCAATGAATTACCCAGTGAGGTTGAAGCCATCAAATCTGATAACGAAAAGTTACATAATGAGGTGATGAATTTGAAGACACGATCGATGAGAGAAAATTTACTTTTCGTTGGGGTTAACGAAACCGACGATGAATCTCCTGAGAGTGTGTTGCAGGAATTTCTCGAAAGTATCCCGAAGTTACCCGACGATCGAGTGATTAGTATAGGTTTCGATCGAGTTCATCGATTAGGGAAGAAGACAGTGGACAAATCTAGACCTCTTGTTGCAAAATTCCAGTCGTTTAAAGACCGCGAATATGTTCGTTTTGGGGGGCAGTCTCTGTACAACAGTCCATACAGAAACAGGGAGAAGTTCCCACCAGAAGTGTTGACCAGACGTAAAGCTCTTCTGCCTCTGCTCAAGAAAGCCCAAAGTGACGGTAAAGATGCTAGATTAATTCGGGATAAACTTTACATCAATGGCAAGCTTGTTGAAAATGTGTGCTTGCAAGGATAGGACAGGAGTGGGGGTAGCACGGCGAACATTTGTAAACTTTCCATTTGTTCTTGGAACATTGAGGGTAATTTTAAACTTAAGAGCCAAGATCCTAACTTTGTAGAATCTGTGTCGAGGTACGACTTTGTTTTCTTATATGAATGTTGGTTACCGGGTGGGTTCGGTGCAGAGAGTGAAAGTAAAACATTTAATGGGTATGTCTTAAAGGCTTTTCCCAGAAAAAGGCGATCTGGTGCCAAACGAGATAGTGGCCGTACTGTGGTGTTATATAGGGACTCATTGGCCGATGTCTTATCTATATATAAAGTTATAAATGAAACTATTGTATGGCTAAAAATTAATTCCTCTGTGAGCGCCCGCGCCGAAATGTTTATGTTGCTGGTGGTAACATTCCTCCAGAAAACTCCCCCACTACACAAAAACAGACGTCGATTACTTCCAGTGTTTGGAAGGGAGTCTGGCAAGCTTGAAAGGTGATGGCGATGCTGTTGTATGTGGGGACATAAAAAGCAGAACTGGAACTTTGGCCGATGCAATTGTCAATGACTCCCTCCCAAGTAATCTTGTTGACAAACTGAACGATGTAGTTGATATACAATTTTATACAGTTGGTATCTGCAGAAAGTCGACAGATACTGTAATTTTGGACGTAAGCTTTTGATGTTTTGTTAGACGACTGGTTTGCGTATTATGAATGGACTCGACCAATTGCCTGACACCGAACGTCACACTTGTTTTACACACAATGGGTACAGTGTTATTGACTATCTGTTGTCAACCGAAATCCATCAACTCAATTCATTCGAGGTGCTTGGTTTCAATGAATGGTCCAATCACGCACCGCTTCACTTTAGCTTGTCACTGAATGCCACTCCCAGCCCAACAATAACAAATAAACAAAATACCAGTTCACTGCACGGGGTTTGTGAACAGCGAGTTATGCACACATGGAATGATGAGTTAAGTGTTGAAGCGCATCGAATTTGTTCTGATAACGCAAACATATTTGAGTTGATTATAAAATCTGTTGCTGATGATTAAAGGTCAATAGCCACCGGTGTTAAGGGCCAATATAAGTAATGAAATTTTGTTTATTTTGAAAATTCTCACCTCTGATATTCCTTCAATTCAAATTAAATATACACAAAATGTACATCAAAATGAAAGTTGGGATGTATAGAACACGAAACACATGTGTAGTCAACTCATAGAGTCGACTGTAGGCACCACTGGTTCCTGGAAGTCTGCTGCCGTATTCGCACCAGAACTGATAATTTAATAATATTTCACGAAAACAACTAATGGCCAAATGTGCTTTACATATCCAAGAACAAAGCTAGGGGATAAAAATTCTTCAAAACACGGCGACAGAGCTGCATTGGGGAAAATTCCAAAGCCTTTGCTTTTGTTTACGTATGAGTATACTGTGGTACCAGGCGACCTTTTATAGACCTCTCCAATGTTCCTCAAGAGCCTTGGGAAGTTACTTAACAAATCCCTTTGTTTACAAGTATTTGACGCACTTGTACTGAGGAATTCGAACCGTTGAGATCGTAAAATAATACGTCTGATTTACCTGCTTTGCAGAGACCTGAATATTCAGCGCAAGTGACATTATCATGTAGGAAAATCACTACATTTGGCGTCGCCGACGAAAAAATTGCGGTGATACCCTCAATTTTTCTGAATTTTTTGTAAAATTTGATAAGTTTCAGTCACGAAATTCCGTGACAAAATCTCAAAAGTTCATCATTTTCTTTTCAAATGTTTTCATTTTTTCTCAGCTGTTTCACCGGTTATGAGCTGTTGAAACAATGTTTTGATGCTCTGGCTTCAAGAAAATGATGATAAATGAAAAAATGTTTTTAAATTATTGTACAATTTCATTTTGAAGTGGAACTGATTTTCCCTTTGTTTATATCGGCAACGTCCAGTGTTACTGGCAAGGGAGGTAATCAAATGTAATTTACCACTATTTGATTACAATGAACTAAATAGTTCATCACTGCACATAACCCGGTCATGGTTATATTTTGCACTTCACATTAACACATTTGTTTACTTCTGTTTTAAATATTGTCCGGTTGCTTCTACAACTGCACACTGCACTGTCTTTTGTCCAATTCAAGGCGCAATTATACACTTTGTAAATTGAATGCGTGTATCATTCTGCATTGAAAACCAGACAGAATTTTTATTCACAATTTACTTCCACAATTCATCAAGGTTATGAGGCAAATAAACATTCAAACTGCCACAGCTGAAGAGTTCCAGCAATTGAAGAACATTGACGAGCGAAAGGCGAACAAATTATTAAAATGTAGGGGAAGAAAACAATGTCTGGAACTGGTTGATTTATAAAGAAAATCCGGCTTACCCATTGACTATTGGTCCCATCTGTTGGTGAAAGGGAAAATAACGCTCATACACCCATCATATGAGGAGAAATTACAAATCTCCAAATCCTCTCTTGAAAATGACTACTGGCATGGTATCGTACAACTTCTGGGGGAGGAGGTGAAGCATTTAGAGGCAGAGGTAGAAAAGAGAGAACAATTATGTGAAGAAAATTATTGGATGGCGGTGGAAGATACCGAAAGAAAATGGGAAGCACACCTTGCAGACAATTACATTCTTCGAGAAGCCCATCTGATGGAACTAAAACAAACAGACCATCAGTGGGAGAACAAATATAGAAATTTGGAAAGAGAGTCGCAAACCTTCAAACATTACATCCAAGAATATAAAAAATTAAATGACAGATTAATAAAGTCACTTGGAAATGGAAATCAGAAATCTACGGATGACGAGATTCTAACATCTGAAAATCTCTCAGGCAGCTGGGAAAAAAATACGATAAAGTTAGATGAAATGGATAAACTGCCGAGTGGTCACATTTGCATCGATATTGACAAACCTATATCTGTAGATATTGCAGTTGATGTTGATTCTGATTTTGTGGCTGAGGAGTCAGTCGAAAAGGAATTTGAAAGGCTAACGTCTCTTGCTGAATTATTTCATTTGCCTTCTCAAGAGATAAATTGTGCAAGTTCTGATGAAATCAGTGTAAAGTTGTCGGTAGAATTATCCGAATCAGCGCCAAGTAGATGTGACACTCGTACTCATGATATTCCAGTTATTAATGGTGTCAACGTAATACCAGATGTAAATCCCGATGATGCCAAGAGTAATATGTCATTTTCAGAACTCAGCAAAAAAAGTGAGAGCCACTCTCGTCAATCAGGTGAAATTTGTCTTCATGATTTACAAACAGAAAATTCCAAAGCACCGCTGTCCAGTCAGATCGTTGACATTGTCAACTGTGGCTTATTCTCTCATTTTGGAGAATCAAACTGTAATGAACATGAATCTGTCATCCACAATGTTCCTTCCAAGAATGTTGAAGAAAATCATCCTTCTCAGTCGCCTGTACAAATTTCGACCAATGTGGAACAGTTCCAGAGCAGGCGACTTGAGAAAATTTCTGATTATGTCAGAGACCACCCACCTGTCTATCGTATCACTAAAAAACACAACAAATCACGGGGACGAAAACATTCAAAAAAGCTGAGTCTCCAGTGACAGAGGCGTTATCTAAAAGTGGAATGGCGTATCGCATTGATGTTGGGCACACTAAGGCCACCACACCAGCCTCGTATACCACGAGAGGATTATCAAGTAACGAAAGGGCACGAGAGCAATTTGTTCGTCAGAGTAGGCAGAGTAACAAACTACCTATTTCAGCTGTACCTGCAGCCAATGTGCGCCACAGACGCCCTTCACTTCCTGAACTACAATCTTCGCACAGTGTACGTGGTTGTTGTGGTCCAGTAATTCTCGGTAGCTCTTTCCAACAAGGTATTACATTGCCACAACATTATTTTCCAAGGGTATTTACAACACTGCCACCAATTCCAGAATATCATCATGCTACGAACCAATTGATTCCGTACAACTACACAATGATCGATGCCCATCAATTGAATAACTCATACCCGACACCCCCACTATCGAGAAACCAGTCTCTGAATTCAGGTCTTATTTCTAGACCACCACTATTACAGACCAACATCGGAATTACGCCTCCACGCCAATCCATCATACCGGTGTTTCTCTTACAATGAGTTTGTAAATAATGCACATAGTAGTGTCACAAAGCACCAAACAGCAATTTACCTATCGGCATCTAACTTTCTTGGTGAAACTGTGGAAACTGTTTCAAGAATAAATGTAAATAGATTGTCACTTGAAACAGATTCACAATACCTTTCACCATTAACAGTAGGGGTCCACGGAAACTACTAAAAACAATCTTGTGCCAGCATTACACTGTGTAATAAAGTAGAAAGTACACCAGTTGTACAATCTGCCAGGAGAATAAATTAATAATAGCATTTTATATATTTCACATTTGTAAATGTTTAAATCATTGTTAACTGGAGGTCATAAGCTTTAGGTTAACAGTGACTTGTCCATCACACTCTATTGCAGTTGCGACACTGATATTGATTTTTCATCAGTGACGATTTTACCAGATTTTCCATGAGGCAAATTTTTAGATACACTGCGTAACTTTAAAGTACACTCTGTAGTGTTGAACACATTGAGTTGCGTATATTTTGTATATAAATTGGATCAGATGCACAAAATAATATTGGTAGCTGCATTGTGAGCAAATCTACTATGTATATGCTTTTGTTCATTGCGCATTTTATCCAAAAACATTTTGCCATTGTTAATTTGTACATAATGAATAGCAAATATTATGTGTATTTTGTACAGCACATGCAGAAGTTTTTGCATGGTTGGAGATGTAAAAATGTAAATATCCTCTCAAATTCTAAAACCTTTTAACTGATTAGTGTTAAAGTTTATGGAATTTCTACCCTTTAGCTTTGATTCCAGTGTCCGCGTTGCTCAGATAATCAAACTGTAAACTTGTGGTACTAAATATGTTCAAGTACATTATTGTGGAAGTAAGGAATTAGAATCTGAATTTGAAAATATCTATATCAGTGGTGATTGGAGGTTATGTGCTTCAGATCAACACTGATTTTTGTCCCACAGAGGAATTTGACTCTTCTGCATATTTTATTCTGACTGTTGTTGGACACTGTGAACAGTTTTATGACTACTGTTTTTATTTTTAGAGGAATTCAATCAGTGGGGATAAGAGGTTATGTACTTTAGAACACCCTTGATTTCCCCGGTGATTTTATTAAATTCCATATTAGGGAAGATTAGCTTTTAAGTACTTTAGATCTACACTGATTTATTCTCTGAGAAAATTAATTGCTTCTCAATCAACATGCAGAATAATGAAAACACCCTTATGCTGAACACCGCTAAAAACACTTTGTGCTAATTCTTCTTTTTTTCGTAATTTCAGTCGCATACTTTTTTTTTTTACATTTTTAAAAAAAGATTACGTTTTAGTTTTTACAAGATGGGGAGGAGTGTAGTACCAGGCGACCTTTTATAGACCTCTCCAATGTTCCTCAAGAGCCTTGGGAAGTTACTTAACAAATCCCTTTGTTTACAAGTATTTGACGCACTTGTACTGAGGAATTCGAACCGTTGAGATCGTAAAATAATACGTCTGATTTACCTGCTTTGCAGAGACCTGAATATTCAGCGCAAGTGACATTATCACGTAGGAAAATCACTACAATACTTTCGATTTCCGGTCGACGTCATCGGACATAAAAAACATGTAAAAACAACGCCGTCTAAAATCAAATAATGAAACAGATCGCCTTCATACAGTATACTGTTATTAGATAGAGATTGCACAGTTGCCATATTCAATGCAAGGTATCATGATACCTGGTGAAATTTCTTAGAATTACGATTTTGTTTTTCGATGGAAATTCGTGGTAACGAGTGATTTGCGCATGTCTGTCGAGCATGGATAAAAAATGCCGGCAGTGTTGTCCTTTTCCAAAATGCAGTCCTATCGCTGTATTCGAAAGTGTTTTGAATGCTAGCTTTGTTCTTGGATATATGAAGCACATTTGGCCACAAGTTGTTCTGATGAAATATTATTTTATTATCAGTTCTGGTGCGAATACGGTAGCAGATTTCCAGGAACCAGTGGTGCCTGCAGTCGATTCTATGAGTTGATTACATATGTGTTTCGTGTTCTTTACATCCCAACCTTCATTTTGATAAAAAATTTGTGTATATTTAATCTGAATTTAAGGAATATGAGAGGTGAGATTTTCAAAATAAACAAAATTCCATTACTTATATAGCCCCTTAAGGAATTTTCGGAAAAAAAAAATATTTACTAAAACCCATTTCGGAAAGACGTGTTTGGCATAAATGCAATAAAGGTGCGCACAGACATAAACCCAAGCCATGGTTTAGCTCTGAGTGTCGTGATAAACGAAATGCCTATTCACGGGCACCAAATAATTTTAATAAATTACGATCCCATTCTAATCACAAGGTGTTGGTAGTGAGGCGTCGGGAATATAAAAAAAATACTGTGAAGTGCAAGGCCGTATATAATAGGACAGTGACCCAAAAGTTAAATTACTAACGGAGAAATAACCCGGCTAACTTCTATAAAAAAAATTCCATAAAAGCCAGACACTAGCCAAAAGTAATTTGAAAATCACAGATTTTATAGAACATTTCAAACAATTAACCCACCAAGAGCAAACTCCTTCAGAGTAAATGGACGATACACTAAACATACCCCTTTTGGAGAATGGTATAGAATCGTCTAAATGAGGAATTTAGCGCAGAAGAATAGACCAGATTATAAGTAATTTAAAATCAAACAAAGCACCCGGATGCGACCAGACAATCAAAGAGTACCTAAAAGCGGATACGCCCGTATTCATTCCCTTACTGGTTCGACTCTTTAATAAAATTTACGAATCTGGTTACTTCCCAGAAGCATGGTGTCACGGTGTAATTGTCCCAACCTTTAAAACAGAAGGGGTCCGTTAATGATACCTATAATTATAGAGGAATAACACTTATATCTGTTCTTGGTAAAATATTTACATACGTACTTAATAGAAGATTGCTAAAAATAAACAATATTATAACAGATGCGCAATTTGGGTTCAAAAAGGGCATCGGTACGACGGACGCATTAGTCGTCCTAAAATCCATAATTGATGATTACCTGGACAATAAAAAAAAAAAACATTGTACTGCTGCTTTGTCGATTATGCAAAAGCATTCGACTCTATCAATACAAGCTTACTTTTAGCGAAACTCCTAAAATATGGCATAAGCGGGGCCTTCGTCAACTTAATAAAAAAATGTACAGTAAAGTAAAGTTGTCAGTCAAGTGGGAGGGGGAAATCGCGGGCAGTTTTAAATTAGGGCTGGGCCTACTACAAGGGGAGTCGTTGTCACCAATTATGTTCTTCCTGTTTATCACCGACCTAGTGAGTTTTTAAAGAAATAATGATGACATGAAATGTGACTTAACACCTGCCATGCAGTTTGTGCTGATGTATGCCAATGACATGGTACTGTTAGCGGACACACCTAGGAAGTTTCAAGATTGCATAGATTTGCTCTCACAATATTGCCAAATAAATAAATTAAATGTTAATATAAATAAGACTAAAATAATCTGTTTCAGAAATAGGAAGAAGGAATTAAAAAACGAGAACTGGTTATATAGGGAAGAACAAATTGAGGAGGTTGATCAGTTTAACTACCTGGGATGTGTACTAAACTATAATGGCACGCACGACATTACCCAAAAGACTTTAGCTTCCCAGGGGCGTAAAGCAATGTATAGCTTGATAAATAATTATACAAACATGAACCCCGATATTGAAATGAAATTGAGTTTATTTGATACATATATTGGTAGCATACTGAATTATGGGTGCGAAGTTTGGGGCCTTCATAAAGCAAATGATATAGAAAAAATACACCTGTAATACTGCAAACGGATGCTTTGCACGCACAGTAAAACAACCAATGTTATGGTATATTACGAACTTGGCGGGTATCCAATGATTATAGAACGACGTGTTCGCATCTTGAAATATTGGGTTAAACTGCTATGCACGGATAATCCAGTACTTCGAGATCTCTATTCATATATATTTCAAAGAAATCAAAGTGCTTGGCTCACGAAAATAAAACGTGCACTCGATGAGCTGGGTTTATCTTACATGTGGCTGGGTTTATCACCACTTGCAGCCAGTTCAGCATTATCGGAAATAAGACATCGGATTCGTGATCAATACCAACAAACAATTATGGCCGAACTAAATGATAAAACTAAATGTAATCTTTATAAGAACATTGTTGATCAATTCGAGTTACAATGGCACCTCAAGCAAAATATCCCGCCTAATTTGGTTAGACTACTCTCTAAAATAAGGTTATCCTCCCATAAATTAAAAATTGAAACAGGTCCATACGACGGAAGTCGAAGAGAGAACAGAATGTGTACATTATGTTCCTCCAGTCAGGTTGAAGATGAATTTCATTTCATTCTTGAATGCCCATCACTGAGAGTTATTCGAAAAACATACATCCCACGGTTTTGTACCCAAACCCAAGTATGTTTAAACTGTGTGGTCTATTTTCAGAACAAAATCGACGTCTGCAAATAAAATTAGGCATATTTCTAAAGAATGCATTCAATTTCTGAGATAATCCGGAAAATGCCGTATGATTAACTAGTTAACCTACTAAGGGCAACTTTACTCTCAACTGAATTCGCTTGTTTTGTTGTAAATTATTGTAGAGAGCCGACGGAGACCTTCCGGTGAGTTGCAAAGGAGCAGAATTTGTGCTATTATAGATCACTGGAGAGAGCCTACGGACCCTTTCCGGTGATCTATTGTGGACCAAACCCACAGCAACAAAATAGGGCTTGGGGAGTTGTTGACCTACTGCATGAGGATCACTTTACATTCAACATGCATAATTCACCTATTTCATTTGTAATATTATAGATCATTGGAGAGAGCCTTCGGGCACTTTCCAATGATATATGATGGAACAAACCCACAGCAACAAAATAGGGCTGGGGAAGCTGTTGATTTTTTAAATGGCGATTATTGTGGACCCACTACATGAGGGCTACCTCACCATTAGAATACATAATTTACCCATTTCATTGGTACTATTGTGGATCGTTGGAGTGAGGCTACGGACACTTTCCAGTTATTTATAATGGTATAAACCCACAGTAACAAAGTCGTAACAGCCTCTGACTTGTTTGGGACAGGAGAAGGGGAGGTGTTGATTTCTTATGCGGTTATTTGTTTTTACCTACTGCATGGGTAATTTACCCATCTAATTTGTACTATTGCAGATCATTGGAGAGAGCTTATGGACACTTTCCAGTGATCTATAATAGAACAAACCCACAGTAAAAAAATAGGGCTAGGGGAGTTGTCGAATTTTTATAGAGCGATTGTTGTTGTCCTACTGCATGAGGGCTACCTTATCTTCAGAATAAATAATTTACTCATTTGATCTGTACTATTGCAGATCATTGGAGAGAGCCTACGGCCACTTTTCGATGATTTATAATGGACCAGACCCACAGTAACAAAACAGGGCTGGGGGAGTTGTTGATTTTTTATATGGCGATTATTGTTGACCTACAGCATGAGGGCCACTTTACCCTCAATATACATGATTTGCCTATTTCATGTGTAATATTATAGATCACTGGAGGGAGCTTTCGGGCACTTTCCTATGATCATTGATGGAACAAACCCACAGTAACAAAATAGGGCTGGGGGAGTTGATTTTTTATGTCTATTTTTTTGTTGACCTACTGCGTGAGGGCTACCTCATCCCCAGTATACATAATGTACCCATTTGATTTGTACTTTTGTAGATCATTGGAGAGAGCCTACGGGTACTTTCCAATGGTCTATAATGGAACAAACCCACAGTAACAAAAGAGAGCTGTAGGAGTTGTTGATTTTTATATGGCTATTATTGCTGGTCTTCGATTGGAAAATGCAGGTAGAGTCAGACGCGTGTGCTTATGTTTTTGTCGTCTATTCTTTGTACTATCTCCACCAATGGGCATAAGGCCCACGCTGCATTGAAGTTCTGAATAAACAATAAACAAGACTAAATTGGCATCCAAATCTAGCGATTGTAAATCTACATGCAGGCCATCATTATACAGTTTGCTTCATCTGATTATGTTCTCGACCCGTTTCGATGACACGTTTATCAGACGCTCAATTACACTAAAAAAATTCACAACCGTATTTTGGTGAGAAAAAAGCAACGATCAGCCATGGCAGATTCTGCACATAAACCGACAGAAAATTCAAATAATGCCACTCTAAAGAAATATGAAATGACAAAAGAATAAGGCACGCTTTGCTGTCAAATGCTGTTCATGAAATGCTTGTTTTCAAAACAAAATAGCCGTTTTTGTGAACATTCACCTATTCATGCATTGAATAAGGTCATTGATGTCTATATGAGTATAGACTTCTAACTTTTTCAGAGTAAATGCCGAGTATATTTGAAAAGTTTAGCTTCTTGGCTAACTATGAGAAATGAAACTGTGTACCCCTTTTCTGCGACGAATATCTCACAATGCTCATTGCTGTCAGACGTCCAGTAAACTTTTTCTAAATCGGGAGATGTCCCTCTATCAGAAACCATCGAGGAAATATTTTGGACACGACTTTGAGGTTGGGCAAAAAGTTTGCATTTGGCGGCCGGTCTAATAAGCCCAAGTAACAAATCTAGTCTTTTAACCCTTTACCTAACATGAAAAGCAGACAACACTTGCAAACAAAGTTATTGAATAACTACTTTTTGGCACGTTCTGCGTCAAAAACGACTCCTCATTGGAAGGAGCTCAAGGAGCTCGTTCCCGCGAGGGGTCATAAGCTATGTTTTTGAAGCAAAAAAATGAAAAAAATAATGAAAATTGAATGGCATTTTTTGTGAATAGCGTTGACCGGTTTTGGCGGTTACATTGGGTAAAGGGTAAAGAAAGTATATGGTAACTAGCGAGAAAGATTCCATAACTACTCCTGACGAAAATGTCCCGGTCGTAAAAATTATTGGAGCCGGTGTCACACACATCCCTAAACACCCTTAGCAGCGCCCCAACATATGAACAAACTTGTTCAATGCAAACAGAATTGATTGTCTTTTAGGGTGTAAAGCAATCGCTTGAAATTAGGAAATAATTACTATAATGTTTCAGAAAAATCAATTATAATACCAAATAATAATGGTCAGGGTGTTACTAATTGTGAAAATCAAGCTCCTTGCTGGAATAGATTCCAACATGAATTCTAGTTTAAAAGAATAAAAACAATTTCAAATTTATTAAAATCGCTGTCGTCTCCGAGAAACAACAGAATTTGTGTTATGAAATCGGACGCCTGGGCACTGCATTAAAATACTGCCGCCTAACGTTATCAAAATCCATGGAGTGAACTTGAACTTGAGCTTCATTGTCAACATACTGTGATAAGGAATACATTCAGGTCGCATATTACTCCTCCAATAAAAAACAATGTGCAAGGGTTGTACACTGCAAAAAATATAGGTTCTCTTTAGAACCAAAACTGGTTCTAATCTTGTCCCTGAGATGGAACCAGTTCTGTTTAAACAGAATTTATTTAAAATCAAATAAATTTACCACGATTAGCATTCAATTTTAACAAAATATTACATGGACTGAAGTAGATTCAGCACTAAACTTGGAGCTTATTCAAAGCAGTCGCCAAACATTTTGAAACAAAGGAGATATGAACAGTTGGCATATTGAACCAGTTTTGGTTCTGAATAGAACCAAAACTGGTTCGATATGCCAACTGTTCATATCTCCTTTGCTAAATAATGATTTGAAACAACCTCGTATAAGCTCTAAACTTACGGCTGAAACCTCCTCAATTTATGTTTGATTCTGTTAATATTTAATGTTAATCTTTATACATTTATTTGATTTGAAATAAATACTGTTTAAACAGAACTGGTTCCATCTCCGGGACAAGATTAGAACCAGTTTTGGTTTTAAAGAGAATCTATATTTTTTGCAGTGTATGACCAATATGATATCGATTAAAATTTAATGATTTTTTCTACATCGTTTTATTTGTCGCTTTGCTATCAGTAATATTAGGTCGCAAGCGTCGAAGGGTGTTATTTGTTTTCTCATTCCACTCCGTCTGCCACATACATTTCATACACTTCCTGATATGCGGCTTGCAATCACTGAAAGTATTTTAAAATCAGTCATAGGCGTGTTCGGAGCTTTTTGGGCTGTACTGTCCGCCCCGAAGTTACCCGAGATACCGACATGTCCAGATAGCCAAAAACATCCCCAAAACAACAAAAATAACACAAAAAACCCCCAAAACAAACAAACAAAAACGATGTAATTTTGATTAGACATTAGCATATTAAACTTCTCACTAAGTTCCAACATCAGACGGTTCTTCATCCAGGGCTGATTAAAGCTTGTCAGAAAGAGAATCTGAGAAAATAATTGACTTTCCTGTCCATTCATGATCTATCGATCTGTTCGAGAATGGACATGGGATGAAGTCCATTATTCTCTCTAAAATATAGATTCAACTTATTAGATATAGCTAAATAAGGCACCGATCAGGTAAGCCGTTAAAAGTATCGCAGGCACGCGTGTGCGATAAACACACCATAGTTAATGAATATTGAAGCGTGGAGGCTGAACATTCGCTCCCAGCTGCAAATCTCAGACCATGTTTCCGTCAACTCATCACAATAACGAACATTTTCCAATAAGACACTACCCATAGCCCCAAACCTACACTATAGGCTTATTTACCAAACTTGTGATCGTTAAAAGTTGCCCTCTGTAAGGCAACTTTTAACGATGACAGGTTTAGTAAATAAACCTCTCGTCTACCAACGACGACACTGGATAAATAATCAATAAACCAGATAAACTCATTCCATCTTAGTTCTAATCGTAAATCGGTTTGTAATTTAAAGAACAAATTATCCGAAACATCGTCTGCTGCAAGTGTGAAAAATCAAGAAAAATGAAGCGGCTTGCTGGACACTCGGTTGATGAAGCAACTACGAAACATGCGACGTCATTTAAAATATTTCGCTTGGTGACGTCAGACGGTAACATTTGTTACTGGAGCAATAAACATAAAAGAAAATAAGCCAGCTCTCGTCCAGTCAAGAGGACGAGGATTTTACTCTTATTGAAACATTGTGTATTATGTTCAGAATCACGTGATTTTACTATCCATTCCAATGAATGTCCAATAAGACAGAACACAACGATGGTGAAATTCGCATGACTGTAATCAACGATCCAAGCTAGAGTGAAATACACAGACAATAGTTCGCTGCACAGATTCGAGTACCATTTTTATCCTCGAGTGGGGGGCCCGCAGGATTATTTCAAGAGGCGTTATTTGTTTTCCAAAACAACCCTTTTTTTAAAAAAGCCACGTTCCCGTTTGCTATTTTTAATCGGCGAAAACAACAACACCGCTCTCTGAGCTATCTGCAGTTTTCGTTTATTAAAAGTATCAAAAGGGAAACTTGACTTTTTATGGCAGACTAATCGGAAGCATCTAGTTTATTCAGTATAGCAACTCTTCCTACACTCCGTTTCCACTCTGGTGCTTTGTTTAGCGAATGTAGATAAAAACTAGAGAATTGTAATTTGTTGGACAAATTACGGGCTTTCCCAACTTTTTAATGTGAAAAGGCAAACTGTATTGTACACAAAACTATCGATCAGTTTTGAAAACAGAAAATTTAGTGGAAATCAAAGTTTTTGTGATGCTACTAGTTTTTGTGCAGCCAAAACAGATATTTGAGATACGGCAGGACTCCAAAACATTTAACACAAAATTTGCTCTCCAATAATTACAGAATATTTTCATAGAAAGCAAAACAAGCGATGTCCTTTGTGCTTTGGAAAAAATTAGTACATATGAATTATGGGCGTACGGGCCGGGGTTTCATGAAGGACTGTGCCACAACCCACCCCTGAGTCAGGAAGGAGCCGATTTTTCGGCCAATATGCCAGAAAATTTCGGACAATTTAGTTGCCAGAAATGATCACAAAACATTTTGGTTTTCCACACAAAATGTTGTTTTCCTATCTCATCACTTAGAAGTTGCAAGTACACTGACCATTATACTGTACAAGTTGATTCAGTGGAACCGTATCCACGTTAATATTATTCATTTATAATCACACAAGTACACATAAAGAGCTCTATTACTGCATATTACGGGAGCACGGTGGCTCAGAAGGTAGAGATGATTGTTGCAATAACAAGAAGTCCTCGGTTCGAATCCCGCCTGTGGCAACCACTCTGTGTCCTTGAGCAAGACACTTCATCCCAATTTTAATTTCCCCTTGGGAAGGGGGGGGGGGCATGATGGCGATGTGTACTAAGGGTACTTTGCGGGTGCACTTGTCTTCAACCAATGCTAACCCTGCTTTTATGGAGTTAGTATGTTGGGAAGTCTGAGTCGCTTGCCATGGCTTGGTGGTTCTCTCCAGGTACTCAATGGGAGGGAGACCCCCCCCCTCTCCCTCCCATACACACATTTGGCATTTCCTCCTGAGATTCAACTTTTTCGGGCTAAAAGGGTTCATCCCCCCCCCTGAAAAATAGCCCTGTACTCCTATGCAATGAATACCTGGACTTGAATAAATACCTATATTATGGTCATGATATAGCTGTAGATGCTGAAAGTGGCCTTAAATATCAATAATTAATTTATTCTCTATCATTTTGTCTGTTTGTGAATGTGTGGGATTTGTCAACAAACGAGGGTTAGCTTCCTACTCCATGATTTCACAATTTTTCCAACATATCTGTTTCAGATACAATGAAATACATGTAATATGAGTTACTGTCACACACAAATTAGTTGTTTATTTTATATGGTTTAAACCATCTAGAGAGCTAGTATACACAGTGATGGGTACAGTTCAAGTCAAAATGAGTTGATTAAAGGGATGTTGAACAGCTTGTTAATATTTCTTGCATTACATTACTACTTTGCTATTTATTGACAGAAGGATTTCACAGAGGGTTTCCCTGAGGGTATTTATTTATTGGTGTTTACGGTCACATACTTATCCACAATGGCTAATCATGACCGTGACAGTTTTAAGGGTGGGGGAAGTCGGAGGACCCAGAGAGAACCACCGAGCATCGACGAGCAACTGTCAGCTCAACATTCTAATTATGTTCAAGCTCCGGTGAAGCAGGGTACCAGCGGTTGAAGACAATGTGCACCACTGACATGCAGTACGCCTTAGTACATGGCATCATCGCGCCCCCATGTTGGCAACCGGGATAAAGTGCCTTGCCCAAGGACATTACATGGGTCGTCCCAGATAGCGATCCAACTCGGGACCTCTATCATAGAAGCCAAACAGTCTACCACTGAGAAAATGTGCTTTCTTTCCTGGCGGCATTCATATTTGTATGGCCGAATTGGTGTTGGATAACACGGAACACCAAAACATATAACACAAAATTTGTTCCCCATTGAATTTTGAAAGCAGTCATGAAAAGCTCAAAGAGCTCTTTCCTTGTTGTTTTTGGACAAGTGAGTATTCACTCAGAGTCATTTTTTGCAGACAGTGCTATTTTTAAGTGGCCAAAGCACATGTTTCATTAAGTCCCAGAACATAACTAAAGCCGGATTTATTGATTAAACATCTCTGCATATAGCAAAGCAAAGTGTCTCAAATTAACCCATTCCAAAATGATAGTAGAGAGTAACCAAAGTTGGATAATTTGGGTATTTCCAAATGGTACACTTATTCTCACTCTCATTGTACTTGAGGGTTAAATCTGAGATTGAAAAGGTATACCAATCTTACTCAGGGAAGGTGAGTACAGAAAAGTACGAAATTAATCAGAAAATGAATTTTGTCTGACGGTACTAATATTTGTACGAGCAAAATTGGTACTGGATTTATTTATTTATTTATTTATTTATTTATTTATTTATTTATTTATTTATTTATTTATTTATTTATTAGGGTTTAACGACACATTAACAGCCAAGGTCATATTATGTCGGTGACAGTTGTATGGGTGGAGCAAGCCAGAATACCCAGAGAGAACCACCGAGCAATGACGAGCAGCTGCCAGCTCCCCAACATGGTGCCTCCGCACTGTAGCACAGACAGGGTTAGATTGGTTGAAGACATGCGCACCATCGACGTGCAGTATGCCTTAGTACACGTCGTCATGGTGCCCCCATGCGGACAAACGGGGTGAAGTGATCGGGACATAATTGGAATATATCCGACAGATGCAATGTCGGATATATTCCAATTATGTCCTGATCATGCAAGGCAGCAACTTGACATTCTCAGAATGTTTCCTACTGTCCCTGCCCGACGGTTTAGTATCTTTGTCAAGTGCCGAGACCGCTTGGAAATACCGTGGATCAGGTGGAAACCGAGGGCACGATTCGTCCCTACTTTATTCTCAACTCAACGACTTTTCCATTCATTATTTACCTGTCACCGGCTGAGTTAGGTATTATATTTGTCTATTTGATGAACTTTTCAACCTTAACTATTTGCGGCTTCATGTAGCACCACTGAAAGGCCACTGCACGGTTACCAATATATTCAGGGATTGATTTTACGAAAATAACAATTATTCCGACTATACCCACATGGGAACTCCTAAATATGCCAAGGGTTAAACTTTTGATAATGACGTATAAAACAGAAGTTGTCATGCTATGCTTGCTGCATGCAGGCATAGAAAACATTCATCGCTCAATGAATTAGGAATGGAGTAAATTGTCACTTAAACCTACGAAATTCTGAAAAAATGAGTTTTTTCAACGGCATCTACCATTATGCATCTGAGACAGGGATTGCGTTAAACTTTACAGCAACCTTATAACACAAAATATTCTTGGAATTGAACTGTGAATTTTCGGATATTCTATTCCAAACTACCACTGCACGCTTATCAATATTCAGTGATTTTATGAAAATTAAAATTATTCCGACCCTACCCATATGGGCAGTCTCGAATCTGCCAATGGATAAACTTTTAATAATGACATATAAAACAAAAGTTGTCATACTATGACTGCTGCATACGGCCATAGAAAACGTTCAGCGCTCAATCAATTAGGAATGGAGTAAATCGTCACTTAAACTTACCAAATTCTGAAAACGAGAGTTGGACTGCACCTATCTTTATGCAAACAGAACGAGCATAGGGTTAAACTTTACAACCGAAGTTACAACAGCAAATATGCTCGGTAGGCAAGTGTAAATACGAACATGTAAATCATTTTTCGATATTCCTTTCGAAAATGGAAGAAAAGTGAGCTCCAAATTAGCCAATTTTATGAAGAATTTTAGGGCACTCAAATTCAAGGCCCGAAAACTGGGTGAAGGTTAAAACTTTGAATAAAATATATAAAGCAAAATTGTTCTTGGATGAAGGCCCAATCCACTCATGGAAAAGGTTTTGAGACAATATGGCTCCAGTGCTGAGAAAGTGCATGTAAAAATTGGCGAAAATAACAATTATTCTGACAGTACCCTTATGGGAAGTCTCAAATCTGTTGAGGGTTAAACTTTTAATAATAACATATAGAACAAAATTTGTCATACTTTGGCTGCTGCAAACAGCTATAGAAAACATTCAGAGCTCAAGCAATTAAAAATGGTGTACATCGCCACCTAAATTTACCAAATTCTGAAAAAATTGGAAATTTTTTAGACGGTACCTACATTTATACAATCAGAATGGAATAGGGTTAAACTTTACAACCAAACTAACACAGCAAATATGTTCGATGGTCAATTGTGAATACGTACATGAAAAGTGTTTGATATTAACCCTTTCCAAAATGATAGTAAAGGCAACCAAAATGGCTAATTTTGGCATTTTCAAACGGTACTCTTATTCTCACCCTCATTGTGCTAGAGGGTTAAATCTGAGATTAAGAAGTAAACAGTAACTTTCTTCCACAATCATTGTTGCATCTAGCCATATCAAAATAATTATTACAACTACCTTGCAATTAGAAACATTTGCTCTTGAAGTTGGCGAAAATAACAAATATTCCGACAGTACCATTATGGGAAGTTTCAAATCTGACAAGGGTTAAACTTTTAATAATAATATATAGAACAAAATTTGTCATACTTTGACTGCTGCAAGCAGCTATAGAAAACATTCAGAGCTCAAGCAATTAAAAATGGAGTAAATCGTCACCTAAACTTACCAAATTCTGAAAAAATTGGAGTTTTTTTGGACGTTACCTACTTTTGTGCAACCAGAATGGGATAGGGTTAAACTTTACAACCAAACTAACAACAGCAAATATGCTCGATAGTCATTTGTGAATACGTACATGAAAAGTGTTTGAAATTAACCCTTTCCAAAATGATAGAAAAGGCAACCAAAAAATGGCTAGTTTTGCCATTTTCAAACGGTACTCTTATTCTCGCCCTCATTGTGCTAGAGGGTTAAATCTGAGATTAAGAAGTAAACAGTAACTTTCTTCCACAATCATTGTTGCATCTAGCCATACCAAAATAATTATTACAACTACCTTGTAATTAGAAAAATTTGCTCTTGAAGTTAACGAAAATAACAAATTTTCCGACAGTACCCTTATGGGAAGTCTCAAATCTGCCAAGGGTTAAACTTTTAATAATAACATATAGAACAAAATTTGTCATACTTTGACTGCTGCAAGCAGCTATAGAAAACATTCAGAGCTCAAGCAATTACAAATGGAGGAAATCGTCACCTAAACTTACCAAATTCTGAAAAAAATTGAAGTTTTTTGGACGGTACCTACTTTTATGCAACCAGAATGGGACAGGGTTAAACTTTACAACCAAACTTACAACAGTAAATATGCTCGGTAGTCAATTGTGAATACGTACACGTAAAGTGTTTGAAATTAACCCTTTTCCAAAATGATGGAAAAAGCAACCAAATTTGGATAATTTTGGCATTTTCAAATGGTACTCTTATTCTTACCCTCATTGTGCTTGAGGGTTAAATCTGAGATTAAAAAATACACAGCAACTTTCTTCTGCAATGATTATTGCATCTATCGAAACCAAAATAATTGTTACAACAACCTTGTTATTAGAGAAATTTGCCCTTGAATTTGGTCAATTTTGAAGAAAAATTCTATATTCACGTCAGTTTGGCCAGTGGGGGTTAAAGTTGAAAGATCTGAGTGGTGATTGTGGTGTATCATGCTATGCTCTAAATGTGTGGAAAATGTGAGCTAAATAACTGTAAACAATTTTGAGACATTCGAAAAATGGTGAAATTTTGAAGATTTTGGCAGAATATTTTGAAAACACGCGTTTTCACAGATATGACGATACCGCATTTCACTAGATTTTATGACATTACATAAGTCTGCTAGGTTTGGTCAAAATCGTACAGCTTGTTTTCGAGCAGTTCAACAGACAAAATTTAGGGAGGAAAAAAGAAAAAAAATAAAAAATAAAAAATAAAAAAAAAATAGAGAAGAAAAATTTTGAAAAAGAAGAATAACAAAAAAAAAATAGAGAAGAAAAATTTTGAAAAAGAAGAATAACAATAGTCTTTCCCAAACTGGGTTTGGGAAAGCCTAACTAATTTGCAAGTTTTTATTCTTCTCAGAAAAAAATAACAAATCTCAACTCCTACACTTTTTTGTATTAATGGAAAGGATAGTGTTTTTATCTAACAATCATATAGATTTTTGCCTGAAAACCACGAGAAACGGTACGTATCACATAAAGTGTTCCGATACCGTATCATATAGACGACTCATTCTGATTCCGTATCATATAGACGACTCGTTTCCGGTAGCGCTACGGGCTATCATAACAGGCGCATGGATACATTCTATGTGCGTTTCCGTGATCGACAAAACATTATGTCCCAAAAATGTTTAAAAATAATTTAACCCTTTACCTAATTGGAAAAGCAGACGACACTTGCAAAAAGAATTCTTGAATAACTAATTTTTTTCAATTTTTGTCTCAAAAACATAGGTTATGACCACTCATTGGCCATAGTTATAGGCAGATAACATCCAAAACAAACCGCATTACAGCTGCACTTGCACACGTGATCAAATTCTTTTAAAACTTGTTTTTGTAAGGAAAAGATGTTAATATACGCCCCCACACTGTTCATCAATCCCAATCTCCTTTTAACCCTTTAAGCAACGTAACGGACAAAACCGGCCAGCGCGATTCTCAAAAATCGCCAATTAATTTTCATTACTTTTTCATTTTTTGTCTCAAAAACATAGGTTATGACCACTCGTTGGAACGAGCTCGACGAGCTCGTTCCAACGAGTGGTCATAACCTATGTTTTTGAGACAAAAAAAGAAACAATAATGAAAATTAATTGGCGATTTTTGAGAATAGCATTGGCCGGTTTTGGCCGTCACGTTAGGTAAAGGGTTAAGATTGAATCTGTTTATGTTACAGAATTGTTAGATAAATGAATTATCATGATAATGTGCATGTCCTGTGATTTGTATCAGATTCTCGGTAGTGTCCAAAAATGGGATCACAACTCGCCGGCAAAGCCGGCTCGTTGAGATCCCATTCTGGACACCACCTCGAATCTGATACAACTCACAGGACATGCACATTATCATGATAATCGGTATGTATTATATGTCACGATGCACGCATCGTTTATATGATTAAGAAAAGAACATATAGAACATCAAAAGATAGAGAAAACGCCGTTTTGTTATTTATAAATACCACCCTGCAGAGAATAATAGTCAAACTTTCAAACTGATTGAGAAAAATTGTTAAAAAAAACTATTTTCTGTATTCCTCCACTACTGTACTGGACAATGTCTGAGGATTGTGAAATGATGCGCACATCGATGATAGAAAGTCGCTAATATTTTTAAATTTCACTTTTTATATGCAACCTCCATACCTGCGGTGTTATGTTAAATTTGCTGACTTCTTTAGGGAATTAAGGGGAGCTAAGTTTCCTGTAAAAGTCTCTTCCAGTGACGAAAAGTGTCAGCGTTGCTTGGATAAGGGAGGCATGGATGATTCGTTTGTCTTGCGTACCGACAAGCTTCATACGGTTTATATATTTATTTTATTAATTGGGTTTTAACGACACTTTCGACAGCCAGGGCCGCTTCTTGTCAGTCAGTTTTGAGAGGAAGCCGAAGTACCCATAGAGAACCACCGAGAAACGGTGAGCAACTGTCAGACTCACCAACGCACTAACTTCAAATAAGCAGGGTTAGCATTTTTGAAGACAAGTGTAACATCGACGTGCAGTACGCCTTAGTACACAGCGCCACCGTTCCCTATCATGGGCAATCGGGATTAAGTGTCTAACCCAAGACACGACGCTGTTGTCCGTGAAAGGGGATCGAACAGTGGACCTTTCAGTCTGAAGTCCAATTATCTTACCACTGAGCCACCGCTCTTCAGCTTCAAACGATAATCAGAAACTAAGAAGGACAACAATGAAAAGGACCCCTGTTGTATCTCAGTCTCTTTAAATTTCAACATTTTGAGGAAAATTGTTTTAATATAGGAGAGTTTGTTACGAGTTTATATTCATGATCAAAAACACTAAAAGTTGTCAATCCAAGACGCATTCAAGGTCAATGTCAATGATGGCTTAGAAATTTCAAATATGATGTTTTTATCTCATTTACATTTTATTTTTAGGCGCTTATAGATTTTGAATGGAGTTATTCGGACAAGGAGCTTATGTGAAAATTATGACGCACTTTTTCAGCATGAAAACAAGCTATATGCAGTGAGAAACGGTTTCTTAAATGCTTCGAAATGGGCACTTTTCTTGGGATTTGAGGCTGACCTTGAACGTCCACATATCTGTTTCGTTCGACTCAGGTACGTTGCTACAGGGAGGTGGGGAGGAGGGGTCAGCTGTGTCCGGGCCGTCCATTCCACACGGACCCCATGCAATAGCCAATTTACACAATCCCCTGTCGACACCTAGGCACATATTGTAATCAGCGGATCTACGAATCCGACATCATAATATCACTGTCACCGTTATCTTATGATTCGTTTCTTTGGAGTAGGTCTCTCTGGAGTGAGGAGAGTGCTATGCAATATTTCACATTTATGATGTTGTGCGTGGCAGGTCCCGATTGCACAGGGAATCTCCTATTATGAGACAACGTACTAGTGCCGAGACCTATTTCAGCCACATGTACATACAGTTAAAGTCCTGTGATGAAATGCGCACAAACAGCAAGCCGATCTGCGCGTTAATCTACGCTTTAGGGCCATAGTAAGGCTATCAAATTCTGTACATGTGACCTGTGCACAAGAAAATGTGTCAGACAATGGACCTCCGAGTAACCTGAAGATCCATTGTTTTTACTGTGAGTAACCAGTAGATCCTGCCGTGCCTTTGATGCTATTCGATATGGCAATTGCGCGCAATGCCTACGTGCATTGAGCCCAGATAAGCGCACAGTTCGTGATAGTTTTAACTGTAGTTGTGTGCAGATTTACTTTATCATTGAAAATCAAAGAATATATTTAGCGTTATGAGTCCTGATACCTTAAGGTAGGTTGGCCTTATAAATAGAACCATCTCGTGCGACCCTTCATTGGAAGGAGCGGACAAACTCGTTCCAATGAGGGGTCATATGAAATAGTTTTGTTGATTTTTTTTTAAATACATAAAAATAATTAAAACAACAAAATTTGATATCATGTTTATTAGGTAATGAGTTAAAGTATGCAGTTGAACAAATTGGACTCGGAAGTGGGGGTTGATCATGGAATTTCCGATTTGTTGCGAAATATGCAGTGGTAGTCGGAATCGTGCCTACTGTGGTTGAGTGGTGGGGAGTGAAATTGGAAACATAGAGGTGGACACATCCTCCCCATCCCAGACCCATTACCAACGTGCCTGGTTCGACCAATGTATTTATTTTGTTCGGAACTTTTATTATTCATTCAAGTGATTTAATTTATATCTGATGTACAACAGAGAAAATGGGCAAAGGATGATTAAAATAGAGCAGCTAAAATGTTGCATTGCTCGCGTGATGTTTACAACGTCGATGTGAACCTGTTCAATGCTGTCTTGTATTACTTTATTTAGCCGTTGATAGGGATTAAATTTTCAGTTGAATTTCCTTCAATCTTCTTTGTGTTAAGTTTTTTTATACTTGAACTAAATTAATCTGATTGGCGTGGATTTTTCACGTGACACGCTTTTTCTCTTCACTTCCGCGTGTTTTTCCACACCTTTCAACATATAAAGTCGACGCAGCACATAAGATAGTGATCTGTCGAGTTTGGATGCTCTATCACATCTATATTTAGCCGCTTATTTCGAAATGAATCAATTCAAACAGCCAATCAACCCAAGGGTGCGTACCATTGCCATGGTCGAGGCACCAATGAAGTCGTCGCATGGAGGCGACATATGAGGATAGTATGGAAAGGGGATTTCCTCTTCCTCCAACTTTGGAAAATGATTGAAAATTATCCTTCAAAATGCACCTTTGGTTTCATTCTGGCATTTCAAATAGACACATTGTGTTTGCTGGGAGGAAATGAATGAAACCTGAATAAATACTCATCTGTATAACAATCGCAGCAATGTTCCGATTCTTATACTGAGAGTTCCCATGCATGTTTCACGCATCGTAGGCCGATTACACTACACAGTTGAGCGCAGTGGGTCAGTTGTTCGAGTATTGAACTTTAAAACGAAACATCGACAGTTCGACCTTAAGCAGTGGTTACTGTCTTGCTTTCTTTGGGCGAGAAGCTTAACTCTTAGAAGCTGGGGAATCAGAATGAATTTATTGAAGATGACATACCGCGAAAAACTTACAGTAAAGCAAGTGTTTCTATTCAAGTGTCGTCTGCCTATCTAGGCAGACGACACTTGACTAGAAGCACCTGCTCAGTGTTTACTTCTCCCCCAGCCCAAAGATAGCCGAACCGCCACAGCCAGATTACCTGCCGTATTACATCACAGGCAAGACAACTCGACACCCGGCTTCTAAGAGTTAATCCCGAATGCCCACGTGGGGACACGGTGGTACTGTGTACTTCGGCGTGCTGCACGTCGATAATGCACTTGCCTTCAATCGCCGAAAACATTGCTTGTACTGTGTTAGTAAGTTGGAGAGCCGCTCGCAGCTGATCAGTTTTTTTTCTTCCGGGTTCGCCGCCATTCTCCACCCGTAAAGCTGCCCGACACGATGTGACCCTTGCTGTTGAAGCTGTTGTTAGACCACAATTTACAAACACGATACAACAGTGTGAGGTTTTTTCCTGAGCGATAAATTAAATGCTGTATCATCGTTCACTTTTCTACACTGTCCTGTTTTAATTGCCCGTCATTATTTCACCATCCCCATGTTTGTTAGGGGTCAGCACTACAGAAATCCATTCGTGGACATAAATCCAAGCATCAAATCTATTCTCGCTCGAAAAAAACTTTATTTAATTTTATTTGTTCTAACAAGTATTGGCCCAAATGGGGCAGGTGTTTGGGCTGACCTTCGTAGCGGCAACTTCGTGGCGTCGCTCTCCTCGAATACTACAAAGGGATCTTCAGTCTGCACGGAATGTTCTCTTTCCACCCAAAGGACAGCCATTTTACGTCCCCACCATATAGGACGGTCGGCTGTGAAAGCATCAACCCCACAATTGATGCTGACAGAGAGTGTTAGGACACCTCGAGAACAAAAAATACCTAATTACCAGATCAATATTTAAGACACCAATCTAGACGAAAATGTCCTGACTGGAAAACGTTTTAGCCCTTTGAAACCTCGTTTCCTGGAATGGTATCGCCTCTGTATACACTTACAGTGGGATGGGTCAGTCCAGTATCAATATACAACGAGGATACAATAATAACTGCACTCTGCAGTCGTCCGGCTGCAGACTGCAGTTATTATTTTATCATCAATGCCCCATCTATAGGCCTCTTATAATAAGACCTATATATGCCTCTTATAATAAGTCAGAAATGGACAAAATTATGCCCTGGTCCGAAAAATCGGTCTTACGAGTTCAAAGGTTTAAACTGGTGTCACACACACTAGAAGCCGCTCCCTCACCATTTGCACCCCTGGTTACCACGATACTTACAGCTGTTTATATTCACTTGGCGATGGAACGATTTGTGTCCTTTTGATCTCGAACTTTCCACACAAAGGACAGCCATTTTACGTCCCCATCCAAAAGGACGGTCGTCTGTGAAAGCATCAACTCCACAATTGATGCAGGCAGAGAGTGTTAGGACACCTCGAAGACAAAAATACCTAATTACCAGATCAATATTTAAGACACCAATCTAGACGAAAATGTCCTGACTGGAAAACGTTTTAACCCTTTGAAACCTCGTTTCCTGGAATGGTATCGTCTCTGTGTACACTTACAGTGGGATGGGTCTGTAAAAATATCAATATACAATGAGGATATAATCATAACTGCAGTCGTCCGACTGCAGACTGCAGTTATTATTTTATCATCAATGCCCTGTCTATAGGCCTCTTATAATAAGGCCTCTATAGGCCTCTTATAATAAGGCAAAAATGGGACAAAATTATGCCTTGGTCCGAAAAATCGGTCTTACGAGTTCAAAGGGTTAAGCTGGTGACACACACACACTAGAAGCCACTCCCTCACTATTTGCACCCCTGGGGATCTTCAGTCTGCACGGAATGTTCTCTTTACCACACAAAGGACAGCCATTTTACGTCCCCACCATACAGGACGGTCGGCTGTGAAAGCATCAGCCCCACAATTGATGCAGACAGAGAGTGTTAGGACACCTCGAGAACAAAAAATACCTAATTACCAGATCAATATTTAAGACACCAATCTAGACGAAAATGTCCTGACTGGAAAACGTTTTAACCCTTTGAAACCTCGTTTCCTGAAATGCTATCGCCTCTCTGTACACTTACAGTGGGATGGGTCAGTCAAATATCAATATACAATGAGGATATAATCATAACTGCAGTCGACCGACAATGCCCTGTCTATAGGCCTCTCATAATAAGGCAAAAATGGGACAAAATTATGCCTTGGTCCGAAAAATCGTTCTTATGAGTTCGAAGGGTTAAGCTGGTGACACACACTCTACAAGCCACTCCCTCACTATTTGCACCCCTGGTTACCACGATTCTTACAGCTGTTTGTATTCACGTGGCGATGGCACGATTTGTGTCCTTTTGATCTCGAACTTTCACGACAAACTGATGAACGAAACCCCACTGTCATCTGACATTTTGTTATGACAAATACATTAACGACAGCTTATAATACCTATATTCATGATATTATCCTATCTTTCCTGTTTCCTTTCGTGGACATAATGTAGATTTGTGAGCCATTATACAATTAATGGATCATATATCTCCCTAATTAGAACACAATGGTCTTCTTTCAGTTTGTTTCCTGCACGCTAGAATTTTATATGAGCTTACACCACGTGGGAAGGGGATTACAGTTCGACCACCGGTCATATGACAACTTTGTCACGTTTACACCTTGCACTAGCTTTACATTCACAATACGTGTGCGGACGTAATAATTAACTTGCTTGATATAAATTCATCTGATATGGAATGACCTTCGGAAATTCAAAGGACATGGTGGGTTCAATGCTCCTTGTTCAATCTCTTGGAATCTCCAAAATAAAGTACGAGAGTTGCAGGCATGATAGGGACATAAGACGACATATAAAGCAGTACCAGTACGCCTATTAGAGAAAATAACAAACAAAATAAAAAAAAACAACTCAAACAAATTAAGAAAAGGAAGGTTTGAAGACAAAGAAACTCTTAACACAATTGATGTCAAAACAAACAAAAGCAGACAGGGTAAAATGTAGCCTGCACACGCGCTATTAAGAATATCAATGTAATTTATTCAATAAATAAAAACTAGTGCAAAACATATACAACAGGAAAAGTATGCAGCTTATAATGAGAAAATAAATACAAGTATGCATAATTAAATATAGATAAGTAGATTTTTAATCTATTTGCCATTCGGAATCGGATATCAGCTTATTTAAGAGAATTTGATTAGGCACAAATATCCTTATCCCTCATATATCCTTTGTTTGATGATTTCTTTATTATTATTATTATTATTATTATTATTATTATTATTATTATTATTATTATTATTATTATTAAAGAAATACTTTCGTTAACGAAAGTTTTTTTTATTAATATAATATTAATGAATGTGCTCTTGGTCAGTAGCGGTTGACTGCATTGTCGATGTGGTATAATAATAAATTAACATGAACGCGACATACCGGCGAGTATTATCTCAACATCGATCAACCGAAGCTTCTGATTACTGTTTCTGCCACTCTCTTCAAATTCTCGAGGTACCCCAGGGATGGGAAGTCTGTCAGCAGAATTCCCATGTGGGGAGATAGCACAGCCTTGATAATTCATTATGATAGTGAAGGTAAGGCACTTTAATGAGGTTTAACGACACTTTTAGGGTCACCTCGTGTCGGACAGTTTTACGGGTGGAGGAAGTCAGAGTTCCCGGAGAAACCACTGAGTAGTGGCGAGTAACTGTCAGGCTCCCTAATGTACTAACTTCGGACAATCAGGGTTAGCATTGGTTGAAGACAAGAGCACCATCGATGTGCAGTACGCTGTAGTACACAACGCCGCCGTGTCCACGCATAGGCAATCGGGATTAAGTGTCTTGCCCAAGGACGCAACGCCGTTACCCCTAACGAGGTCGAACCGCGAACCTTTCAGTTTTAAATCCAATGCCGTAACCACTTAGCCACCGCACTCTCCCAAAATAAAGCCATAGTTTACAGGCAGATAACATCCAAAACAAACCGCATTACAGCCGCACTTGCACACGTGATCAAATTCTTTTATAAATTGGTTTTGTAATGGAACGATTTTAATATACGCTCCCCACACTGTTCATATCCCAGTCTACTTTTAACCCTTTACGAAAAAGTAACGGTCAAAACCAGCCAGCGCTATTCTCAAAAATCGCCAATTAATTTTCATTACTTTTTCATTTTTTGTCTCAATAACATTGGTTATGACCCCTCGTTGGAACGTGCTCGTCGAGCTCGTTCCAATGAGAGGTCATAATCTATGTTTTTGAGACAAAAAATGAACGAAATTAGTTATTCAAGAATTGTTTTTGCAAGTGTCGTCTGCTTTTCATGTTAGGTAAGGGATTAAAGTAAATAATATATGTCTAAAATAATATAATGAATGAACGCTTCGGGCCTGTTTCATTTATTGATATTATTGAAGAAGTGTATTGACTTAGGTTTCACTTTCGTTTCGACGACAGCGACTGAGGAACGCCATCGAAAAATTTATTACACGCCTGTTTTATGAAATCCTCATCAGCAACACTAAACAACGCGGAAAATGAAAATCTGTTCCGCACATATGCGCGGAACGGAAATCGTTCACGGACTATTTTTAAATAAAAGCGAAATTTCACAGGAATTACTAGGGGTAATTTAATATGGCTTTATTGAAATGTTTTGAAAAATTAAAAAAAAATGATATTTAAAATAATAAATTTTGATATCGTCTGCGTTGGGTAAAGGGTTATCTGCTCTATTTGGGAATTATTCGGGGAGGGATATTGCCCATTCGTTCGTTTGGTAATAGCTTAAATTTATTATATGCTAGTCTGTGAATTGATGCAAATTATCCAAAAGATATTTCTCGATATCCATTGACTTAGTAGATACCGGAGAATATGCGTCAGTAGCTTCCTAAATGACGTCACGCTTCGGCGCATCACTTCGCCTTCGATGCTACTACAAGCGATTCAGTGCCGGTTTTACCAACTGTACCGGAAGTTCATGTAACTACAAACCATTCTGGTGATTCCGTGAACGAAAAATTAGATGTATAATAATAATAATAAAATAATAAAGTAAAATAATTAGATGTATAGAAAGTGACTCCGGGAGAGATATTTAGCCTTGAACTGGGTAACTTTTCCGAAAAACCATGTTTTCTTCCCATTTTCTCCGAAAAGTGTCTTTGGTGATCGAATCCAAAGCCTTCAATTAACTGAATTTAAAAAAAATAATGTTAGCATTCTTGTGGTAAAAAAGTGATTTTAAAAATGTAAAAATAGTTTTAACAAAATGCAGATACAAAATTTATTATAATGCGCGAATATATATTATGGAGCGAGAATGAAGCAAGAGAAATGTTATAAATGGTTTTTATTACAATTTCACAACGTACATTCAGCTGATTTCGATAGAATCAGGGACTAAATTAACGACGACTTCCAAAACAGAAGACCTTCAAAGGAATTTTTAATGGACACCACATTAAAATGCAAACATTGTAAACACCAAAACATAATAATACATTATGTACAGAGGAAACTGCGAGACGAAGATTTCACCGTTTACAAATGGACAGGAATTCATTTTAAAAAAGTGTGTAAATCTTTTAATGCGTGTATGTTATAAAACTCTTTTTTGTTAAAAAGTAGTAAACAAATTCTGGAGTTATTAAATTTGCATTTTATTTTTATTAACTAAAACGAATTCTTATAATTATATTTTTTATTTACCGACTGACCAACTACATAGTTCGGAAGCGATGAAGCTTCTTATTTGTCGCTCCATCCCATTCCGCCTTCCGCAGAGATGTGATGTACTTATTGATATCTGGTTTAAAATCACTGAAATGAATTTTAAAATAAGTGAGAGGATTCTTGAAAGCCTCTTTTGCTGCACAGTCTGTCGCGGTGTTACCGGAGATAACAACATGCCCAGGTTACCAGCAAAACACGATGTCATATTGATCAGGCAGAGTAAGTATATTCTCACGAAGTTCCAAAATGGGTGGGCGGGGAATTCTTCAACTTGGGGTTGCCTTAAGCTGGTAAAGAGGAAAGAGAGTCGGAAAATATAACATACTTCCCTTCCAGTACATTCTCGATGTGTTCAACCGCTTGGTGTGAAGCTTTGACCTCAGCGCAAAAATAAAACTTTTATTTCATATTCTGACTCAGGTGACGTGCTCACTAGCTGATGATGCTTTGTTACCACATATATGCACTCCACTGAGGACTTTATTTGAGCTTTGTTTTGTTTGAACGTCAAAGAGTTTGTCTCAGATTTCTCTGAGGAAGCAAGGTCCAACTTGACACAAATGCCTCCTCAGAAGCAAAGGGGGAATATGTAGTTCACAGTCAGATCGAATTAGAACTAGTTGCTCAAATGGAAGGGTTAAATAACTCTTTGCATAAAGCAAAGGACACTGCCATTAGATCCGATGAAATACACTATCAACTTTTAAAACAATTGCATCAAAGTCCACTTGAACTTGTATTATGAGTGTTTAATGACATATGTGTAACTGGACAGTTTCCATCTTCCTGGCGAAAGGGAACAATAATTCCCATTCCAAACCTGATAAAGATCGCAGCAATCCAAGTAATTACAAATCTGTTGCCTTAACACTTGAACACCGGAGGCCACTTTACCGACCCAGGGACATGGTACGTCATATTTTTATTAAGTAGGATGTCTGCTAAGTTAAGGATGGGGTAGACCAATCAATATTTTCAACGTGCAGCCCATAGGCTGCATGTTGAAAATATTGATTGGTCTAACCCCAAATAATGAATATGGACTCTTCTAATTGCTGCATATGAACTGACATGGAATATACTACCAGGGTTCAAAGGGTTAACAAGTTGTCTGTAAAATCCAACGGAAAGGGTGGTCAATGATCGACTGGTCTGGTTTCTGGAATCGAACAATCTTCTTAAGAATGTTCAGTGTGGTTTCAGAAGCCAGAAAAGTACTGTGGGACATTTGGCTAGCTTGGTAGCGCGGTGACTCAGTGGTTAGAGCATTGGACTTCAAACCGAGAGGCCGCCCTTCGATCCCCACCAGGGGTAACTGCGATGTGACCTTGGGCAAGGCCCTTCATCCCGATTACCCACGTGGGAGGGCGGGCACGGCAGCGATGTGTACTAAGGCGTAATGCAAGTCAATGATGTACCTGTCTTCAACAAATGTTAACCCTGCTTGTGTGGAGTTAGTACGTTGGAGAGGCTGACAGTTGCTCGTTGGTTCTCTTTGGGTACTTCGGCTTCCTCCACTCGTAAAACTATCCGTCACAAGGTGGCCCTGGCTGTCGAAAGTGTCGTTAAACTCTAATAAATAAATAAATAAATAAATAAATAAATAAATAAATAAATAAATAAATATGTGGTTAGACTTGAAACGTTTATAAAAAATGCCTTCCCCATCTTTTTTGATCTGGGGAAAGCATATGATACAACGCAGACGTATGGGATTTTAAGAGATCTTTTTCACATGGGCTTGAGAGGGCGTATGCCTTTTTGATAGAAAATGTTTTAAAGGATCGTCATTTTCAAGTTTCCGTCGGTTCTACATTATCTGATCCGAGCAAGAACTGGGTGTTTTACAGGGTAGTATTCTATCCGTTGCCCTGCTTTCTGTGAAAAACAATGGCATCATTGATCCAAATCAGAATATTGTACTTTCTTCATTGTATGTCGATGACTTTTGGATTTGCTAAAGCAGTGAAAAGATGAACATATTTTCTGTTGGCAAATGATAGAATCGGAAACTTATAAATACAAATATAAACATTCTTAAAGGGGGGAGGGGGTAGTAGTTGGGGACTTGAAGATCCCAGATTTTTGCAGACGATATGGTGCTAGTGTCAGGAAGCGAAGAGGGTCTAACGAAAATGTTGGGAATTGTTGGGAAATATGGGAGCAAATGGAGACTCGAACTTAATGAAAGCAAGAGCAAAGTTATACCTGTAGGCCGCAAATTGGACCCCACTCGCAGGTGGAGAGTGGGTGAGTTCTGCATTCCGGAAGGTAACAGCAAACTTTTCAGTGGAGGGGAGGCAGGTGATTACGAGTATTTGGTGGTAAATATAAACATTACAGGAAGAGGCATCTACCGAAACCACACAAATAAATTGATTCTGAAGGGGAAGCGAATCTTAACCAAATGAAACTTATAGGGAGAAACAGTTTCAATAAGGTTTTCGTGGGGAAATCTATTTGGGAAATGATGGGTCTGCCAAGTATCACATACGGTACGGAAGTGGTACCCCTTAACCAGACGGCCGTAAATAGCCTGGAAATCCTGCAGAACGATGCAGGCCTGTGGATAACGGGGTCGAGTAATGCCGCAGCGCTAGAAGCAATCAGGGGTGGGCTTGGGTGGATGACGATCAAGGACAGGATAGACCTGTTGAAACTTGGTTATCTCAATTATTTGGTAAATCTCCCAGACAGCCGATGGTGTAAAGTAATGTTCCTGAGAATTTTCAACTCTAATATAAAGACGGGGTGGATGGTCCAAGTGAGGGAACTAGTAGAGAACTACTCATTGGAGATCTCGGACCTGGACGTTGGGGCAAACCAGGGTAAAAACATCATCAGAGAAAGGGTCATGGAGGATTGTAACCGTAATTGGCGAGAGGGGGTCAAAACAAAGAGGTATTTGGGTGGCATGCGTGATAAAGAGAAGCCAGGCTTCGAAGAGTACCTTGATGGCGCCTTTGGGGGGTCACTGTTGTTCAAGATGAGGTCGCGATCCCTGGAGCTGAGGGGAAAAATTGGGAAAAACAGTGAAGGGGAGTGCCAGATGTGTAATTTGTAATTTGGGCATGGTGGAGACCCTGGAACACTTTCTTCTAGAATGCCCAAAGTACCAGTCTAAAAGAATAATATTCACTGGGAGTATAATGGGGAAGTGGTATGGGAGAATGAAGGACATGCGTTTAGGGGGAGACTCAAAGGAGAGGGTTAATATGCTAATCGGAGAGATTGGGAAGAATGGGGCAAGGGATGTCATCAAGTAGTTCGTCTACGAGTGTTGGGAGGAGAGGAGAAGCATGGGAATAGGGAGACAGTTGGGAGTACAGGGGTAACCAAGGCCTTCTCGTCCGAGAACCACGACAAATCAGCGGCTGGCCAAAGTGTTATTATTATTATGCAAGGTTCGGTGTGTGGTGTTAGAAATCGCCAGATGAACGTTTCCGCGTATGGCTTCACTGGTAACGAGAACCAATGAATGAAAATGTTTTCACCCACGAAACCCGATATTCCATAAAGTTCACACACTATCAACGGCCAACCCGGAGAGGCTCGATAGGTTACATTGACAACTCAATTTAACTGTAATAAGATGCACAACGAACGAGTGTTACAACCACTTTTGTTACAACAACCACGTTTGTTGCAGCTCACCATTTTTGTAACAATACTTGCCCACTTTCATTACAGCCCACCACTTCTGTTACAAAATAAACCACGTTTGTTACAAAATGAGCTTACCACTTTTGTTACAACCATCGCCCATTTTTGTAACAAAAAAAATCAAACTCGCTCACCACTTTTATTACAACAATCGCCCATTATTGTTACAATTTTTGTCAGTGTGAAACATGAAGTAATCTGCAAGTAATGCGAGACATAACGTTCAGTCATGATTTTCGGGAGCGTGTTTGCTCAGTGGTTAGAGCGTTAGTCTTGAGATCGGAATGTTGTGGGTTTGATGCTTGGCAGGGGTAACTTGCGTTGTGTTCTTGGGCAAGGCATTTAATCCCAATTGCCCGCTTGAGAGCACGGTTGCGCCATGTGCTGAGATGTATCGAACGTTGAAAACACACATGCCTACAATCAATGCTAACCCTGCTCCTGTGGGATTAGTACGTTGGAGAGTTGACAGTTACTCTGCTCTGTTCGATGGTACTCTCCGGGTACTCCGGATTCTTCCACAGGTAAAACTATCTTCGACACAATATGACCTCAGCTATCGAAGTGTCACAAAACACCAACAATCCAATAATAATTATCAAACCAAACCATTGTCGCGCATGTTCAATGTTCAGTGGTAATGCCACACTCTTTCTTATTATTGGCTGATATAGTAACCTGCCACCTTGCGACGCCATTGTCGTGGGGATATGTATCGTGCGCATGCGCACCGGTATATCTCAAATAGCACGTGCCTATCGGTGCCACTTATAGGATATTCCATTTCCTTGAGCCTTGGACCTTAGTAGTATGTGATGTTGACTTCTTGCCCTTTTAGCAGATTCTCATGCAGGTTCTCATATGACGACATCAGTCACGTGACTGGAAGGGGTGGGGTGGGGTGAAGTTGCCATAGTTGCCCGCGTGAGCGGCCATCTTCTGGCATCATTTCCATGGTGATACGTGGCCACACGTCGCATGCGGAGCGCGGTTTTTTCAAAGTTGACGCACTCTTTCGCCAGCCATTTTGACTATGGGTGCGCCCATCCTTGTTGCTAGGAGAAACACGTGGTTGCTAATGGCCTTCTTGTTGGACACGAGCGTATTCTGAGTGTGTTCGATTCCGCAGAAGTACACCGAATCACCACGATGAACCCAACAACGACTGAAACCTACCCCTAACGGACCTTTTATTGGATCGAATCCACACAGAAACTTACCCAAACGTACCTTTGTGAGCTTCGCCCCACACGAGTAAAGATACCTATGGGAGCAGGTCTCAATGAGGCCCTAACTCATAACTCTCACGGTCTCCCTTGCCCTCTTTGCCCCGACCTCATGGCCTTAACTGACTCATATACCTCTTCTCATGGCCTCATCTTGCCCGCATACCTCTCTAGTGAACATCTCCCGTATGACGATAAGAGACCTTTGAGGTGAGGCCTCACCTCACACCCCTCTTATCCTCATCTCGGTCCGAGTGATTATTAGTGATCACATATTGTGATCATTAGTGATCTCTTGTGGTGGTCACTAGTGAACATCTCCCCGTATGAGGATAAGAGGGGTGTGAGGTGAGGCCCGGATCACTGAGTGGAGGAGGATGGGCTTCTGGAAGGAGATGGAGGGCGCCTCTGTCGCATTTGGCCAGGGTGTCTGGTGCAGAAGCTAGTGATAGGGTCACTGTTAAGGGTCAACAGGTCACAAATATATGGGATGGTGGTTCCACACGTGTGGAGATCTTCTGGTCGAAGTTTCTCCGCTGGGTTAGGGTCCCAGGGCAGGTCTTCCTAGGAAGGGGTTGTGAGGTGTTGGGGCAAATGTGGAAGACAAGAGCTTCTGGAAGAATGGCGACTGTGTTGCTCTCGCTCGTCCCATTGGATCACCTCACTAGTGATCGCCGGTGGTGATGACTAGTGATCATTCTCTCTGCATGAGGACAAGAAGGATGTGAGATGAGGCCTCACCACACACCCCTGTTATCCTCATCTCGGTTCAAGTGATCACTAGTGATCACCTGTGCTGATCACTAATAATTATTCTCCACGTATGAGGATAAGAGGGATGTGAGGTGATGCGTCTGTTATGAGATAGTGGCAGTAGTAGCAGCGGGTGGCCCCAGGGGGATGTATCATTTCATGGGTCTCGTAGGGTTCTACTCATGTGCCACAGAGGATAACCAGGACTGGGTGGGCTGACCTGCGTCCGCTGGCCCGGCCCTGCAAGTGGAATGCGCTGCGGTTTCTTTTTACCTTTGTCGACTAGCTACCCTCCTGGCCACCAGCAGGCTTATGAGTGGCTCCCTACGAGACCCTTCAAACGATACATCTCCCAGTGGCCACCCGCTACTACCACTGCCTCTATCTCGTAACAGAGGCCCCATCTCACATCCCTCTTATCCCCATACGGAGAGAATGATCACTAGTGATCACTACATGCGTCCTCTAGTGATCACTAGTGATCGACTGTGGTGATCACTAGTGATCACTTGAACCGAGAATGAGGCCTCACCTCTCACCCTTCTTATCCTCATATGGGGGAATAATCACTGGTGATCACCAAAGGCGAACACTAGCGAGACGACCCAACAGGAAGCGCGAGAGCGACACAGTCGCCCTTCTTCCGGGAGCCCTTGACTTCCATATTTGACGCAACACCTTACCACCCCTTCCAAGGAAGACCTGCCCTGAGACCCTACTCCTCCATCTCGAACACAGTTCCCCGGCCACTCAAACCCAGCGGAGAAACTTCGATCAGAAGACCTCCTCACATGACCGCCATCCCATCCATGTGTGACCCGGTGATCCTTCCCAGTGACCATACCCCTAATTTCCCTGTCATTCATGGGTACCTGTAATGGGGACCCTTCCAAATGACACTGCACCAGACACCATTGCCAAGAGCGACACAGTCGCCCTCCCTCTCCACCCAGAAGCCCCATCCTCCTCTACCCACTGACCCGGACCTCAACTCTCACCCCTCTTATCCTCATACGGGGAGATGATCACGAATGATCACCACAGGTGATCACTAATAATTACCATAGGTGCTCACTAATAATCACTTCAACCAAGATGAGGATAAGAGGGGTGTGGGTGAGGCCTCGCTGAGGCCTCACCTCATAGGCCCCATCCTCACACGGGAGATGTTCACTAGAGGTCTCTGAGGGCAAGATGAGGATATGAGGTGAGGGCTAGGAGTCAGGGAAGGCCATGAGGTGTGGGCTAAGAGTGCAGAGGAGGCCGTCAGAGCTTTGGGTAAGGGCCTCATGGAGGCCTTTCCCCACAGGCATCTTGTACTCGAGTGGAGGGAAGCTCACAAAGGTCCGTTTGAGTAAGTTTTGGTGGGGATTCGGTCAATAAAATGTCTGTTGGGGTAGGTTTCGCTCATTGTTGGGTTGTTTGTGGTGATTCGATGTATTCCGTTGCATCGAACACACCCTCAGAACACGGCCCTCTTCAACGTGAAGGCCATTGGGCTCCATAGCAGTGACGTGCTACCCCTAACAACCAATATGGCGGGGCCCATAGTCAAAAAGGCTGGCGGAAGAGTGCTCACCTTACAAACACTCGCTACGCATGCACAGTGGGGATACATGTCACCATGGGAACGATGTCACAAGATGGCCGCTCACGCGGCCTACCATGGCAATCCCACCCCACCCCACCCCTTCCGGTCACGTGACTGATGACCTCAGATGAGAACCTGCATGAGAAGCTGCTAGAATGGCAAGAAGTCAATATCACATACTATTAACGCTCAAGGCTCAAGGAGTTGAAATCTCCTATATTTGGCACCAGTAGGCACGTGCCATTTCAGACATACGTGTGCGCATGCGCATGATACACTACTTATCACCACGACAATGACGTCGCAAGGTGGCATGTTACTGTATCAGCCAATAGTATGCAAGGGTGTGACACTACTACTGAACATGCGCGACAATGGTTTGGTTTGATAATCGTTATTGGATTGTTGGTGTTTTGTGACACTTTAATAGCTGAGGTCATATTGTGTCTAAGATAGTTTAGTTTTACATGTGGAGAAAGCCGAAGTACCCGGAGAGTACCACCGAGCAGCGACGAGTGACTGTCAACTCTCCAATGTACCAATGCCACAGGAGCAGGGTTAGCATTGATTGTAGGCATGTGTGCTATTAACGTTCGATGCACCTCAGCACATAGCGTAACCGTGCTCCCAAGCGGCCAATTAGGATTTTAAGTGCCTTGCCCAAGAACACAACGCAAGTTACCCCGGTCAGGCGTCAAACTCACAACCTTCCGGTCCCAAGACCAACGCTCCAAGCACTGAGCAACCGTGCACCTGATAATCATGACTGAACGTCACGGCGTGCATTATTTGCAGATTACTTCATTTTTCACCCTGACAAAAATTGTAACAATAATAGGCGATTGTTATAACACAAGTGGTGAGCGAGTTTTTTCTGTTACAGAAATGGGCTTTGGCTGTAATAAAAGTGGTGAGCTCATTTTGTAACAAAACTGGCTGATTTTGTAACAAAAGTGGTGAGGTATAACAAAAGTGGGCAAAGGTTGAAACAAAAGAAGTGAGCTGTAACAAAAGTGTTTTGTTGTAACAAAAGTGGTTGCCACAAACGAGCAGTTTTCAGAAAACGACATCATGGTACCGGCTTGGAGAGAAGTACGGCCGAAATCACCCAGTGACTGTAAGTAAATGTTTAAATTGGACAAGCGCTTATATTGGTTGAATATCCCCACAGTAGCCCTGTACGATATGGCCCTAAAAATATTAGTTACTGCGTCTATAACTGAAAATTGAAGTGATGGTTGGGAAATACACTATGCTTATGCACTTCTTAGTTAGATATTAAATACTAAGTCTAGGGATTAGAACATTACTATTTTTTAGCTTCAGTACGAATCGCAAAATATTCACCAGTTTGCAAACATTGCATTGCAATTGAATTTTCAGTACTTTCTCCGAGTTGTAACCACCCCCACCCCCCTTCCCCGCTTACTGTACCAGGCATTGCATGCACCTGTGTAAGGTGACGATGCATGAAGCATATCTCTAGACATCTAAGGCAATCTAACCCATCACAACATCACACAATTTCGTTACAAATCCATACATTGTTGA
Organism: Pictodentalium vernedei; assembly: GCA_031216915.1. Classification (NCBI taxonomy): domain Eukaryota; kingdom Metazoa; phylum Mollusca; class Scaphopoda; order Dentaliida; family Dentaliidae; genus Pictodentalium; species Pictodentalium vernedei. Next base: position 191,344,184 of record CM062296.1, on the reverse strand, counting down.
TGAAACGGACATCCTAAAATATAAAATTCTAATGCCACAGCTAGCGGGTAAATGTTTTGCCATGTTTACATTAAGAGCTTGTCGATGGTTTATTGTGTTCTATGAGAAAAACAACCATTAGACAAAGGCGTCCCTGATTACTTTTAATTCCATTGTGCATATCGTCTAGTATGCTATCATTGTGAATATGTTTCACTTTAGTTTTCAAATATTATAACATTGTACACTGACATGACGTTTTCACTCTTCCAATTATGCACTATAAATGAAACATACGTATTCCAACTAATGGATCTTGTGCATAATAAGTAACGAGCCATTGTGTGTCGATCCATTACTAATTTTGATCGAAGAAAAAACATCAGAAAAATGTCATTTATATTTACTAAACAATACACTAGATTAAACCCTCCTTTGGATTGAAAACTCATCTGTAAAAACATTGATTTCGGAAGTCAAGTTGCATACCTATTGGTAGCATAAACAAGTTTCTAACTGTAGCCAATTCCGGCCATAATGATAATAACAATAACACTTTGGTGGCCGCTGATTTGTCGCGGTTCTCCTTTGAGCCGGTGTGACAGGATTGATAGTCCGTAGGAACGTTAGTCCCTCTGGACTATTATTCCACGGAATTATAGTCCTAGGTCTAACATTTCTAGGAATAGTAGTCCGGCGGACTACTATTCCTTGAAATGTTAGACCTAGGACTATAATTCCGCGGAATAATAGTCCAGAGGGACTAATTTTCCTACGGACTACCATTCCTGTCACACCGGCCTGGATTACCCCTAAGCTCCCAATGCCACAATATCCCCATGCCTCTTATTTCCTCCACACACCCAAACACGAGCTATTTGATGAAATAGGCAACTATTCCCAATTTCTCCGATAAGCATAACCATTCCCTCTCATTTGTGTCACCCGATAATAACACATCCTTCGTTCTACAAGACTCTACAGACTCTACATTACTCCTAAATTACACATGTGACACTCCTTTTCAACATCTTCCCCCCTACTCTCCAGCGACCTCGACCTCAGTTTAAACAGCAGTGACCTCCAAAAGTACCATCAGTGCACGGCTTTTCCTTATCACGCAGGCCTAGTGATTTGATCCATTCTCGCCAATTTCAGTTACAATCCTTCATCATTCTCTCTCTGACGATTTGTTCACCTTGCGTTGTACACCCTTCTTATTCCGAGATCTCTGTTGGATAGTTGTCTATTAACATCACCAAGTGTCTGGATATCAGAATTCCATATATTCTGGAACATTAATTCACACCATCGACTATCAGGGACATTTACCAAATAGTTAAGATTATAAACTTTATTCAAGTCTATCTTGCCATTGATCCTCATCCACACAAGCTCACCCCCGATAGTCTTCTGTGCTGTGGCATTATTCGACCTCGTTATCCATCGGCCTCCATTATTCTGCATAGTTTCCAAACTATTTAAAACCGTTTGGTTTAGGGTATCATTTTCGTATGATAGGTTATACGTGGCACACCGACCATTTCCCACAAAAAAAACTTGTTGAAGCTGTTCCGCCAAACAGTTTTAGTTGTTTAAGAATTTTTTTCTCGTTCATAGTTTATTCATGTGGTTTCTATAGATACTTCTTCAGTAGTTGCCCAGGGTCATTTTTAGCCAAAACATTACTTGCTGGATAAAATTGGCATACATCTGTTTTTGATCATACTTTTTGGTTTTTAGCTCAGGAGCCATCATTCTGTTGCCGATTTTCAAAATGGCGCCCAACATTTAATATATCCACCTAGTACTAACAGACAAATGCTTAACCCTTTACCTAACATGAAAAGCAGACGACACTTGCAAAAAAAAATCTTGAATAACTAATGTTTTTCATTTTTTGTCTCAAAAACATAGGTTATGACCCCTCGTTGGAACGAGCTCGACGAGCTCGTTCCAACGAGGGGTCATAACCTATGTTTTTGAGACAAAAAATGAAAATATTTTAAAAATTAATTGGCGATTTTTGAGAATAGCGCTGGCCGGTTTTGGCCGTTACGTTGGGTAAAGGGTTAACAAATGCATATACATGTTTACATAATGTACCAAAACACAAAGGAAAGGAAAACGGGTTAATATTCACCCACGAAATATATTAACGACCAGGAATTTCGTTAAAATTATTTACTGTTTCAATATGACAATCATAATCTAAGATGATAAGCAACAAGATCATCTATTTTATGGACAATAGAAGTCCCTCTTATACAGGAAAGTATCTGATTTGGTACACATATAATATTCTAGCTATGTTATTATAGGACAGTTTAAATATAATAGAGACAGTCGTCGCCTTTGTTTGGCTGCTTCGTTTTTTCATTAAATGATGTTTTTTTTACGAGTTTCAGCACTTCCGAATTTTCAGCATTGTCCACAAACGCGCTGACATCAGAACAGTCAATTCTGGCCAGATATCACGAACAACACCAAATCAGCTGCAGATACAAGTGAACATACTTCTTGCTTGACTTATACGCAGAATGTATACGCTGATTCAGGATCGCACATTGACACGTATTCGACATTTGTACCCCCTTCAAGACAACTTACCATAAACCAGTGTATCAACAAATTGTCTGACTCTCTTAGGTTCCTATACGTCACTCCTAACGACCAGGAGCTACTACCGTCTGCACAATCAAAAACCGGATCTGCTGTTAGCAACATCATGCTCGTAACCTCATTAGAAGCTCACAAGTGTCTCCTCAAAATCGACCCTGGGATTTTTACGTCGACCCACACGGATACAAGTTCCCCATCAATGGGGCACACGCCTGTGTTTGATTGTAGCCCGTACAATACAAGCATACTCAGGAGTTGGATAATGTCACTCGATCAGAAAACAACAGTGTCTAGACCGTTCTACTCTACCGGGGATGCAGAATCACTCTTGGCTAAGCGATCATGGAATCGGCTCCGACGTCTAAACAAACGTCGTGGTGGGTGTTTTAAAATAACTAGCGTATAATTTCTACACAACGGCAGCAGGAATCAAAACCTTACCACTTTGACGGATACAGTCTGTTGACAAACTCATTACCAAACTTCCAATTCAAACTATCAACAATCATGAAAACATTTTATTAGGTGAACAATTGAAGTTTACACCAACATCCGCGAAATAAGAAACTTCTTTCGTTATTAAAATGATGTCCATTTCCTTCGTAATAGAAAATGAAAGACAACATCTATCCATTAACACAAACGACATAGGTCTTTCTACCTGGAACAACATTACTGCAAGGCCACACAGACAGAATAGGTCTTCCCCTCCATGAGTATCCAGCTTGCTGGGTCACATCGGAGACACAGGTCTCTCCAACTGAAGGTAACAAATCTGCTGAGCGGCCACACAGGGTATAACCATTTCCTACAGGAACAGCTGGCTTCCGGGGCTGCCACAGAAAACAAAGCCTTTCCACACACAGTGCACAGCTCTTTCCATTTAGAACACAATGCCTATTAACGCACAGGCAGTGTTACAGCACATCTCTCTTCTGAGGGCACCGTATGCTTGTTAGGCCACCGACTCTGACGTTTTCAGACTGGGATAGGAACTGGATGGAATAGAGTGGATGGATGCCATTTATTGTCCACCCCAGTTTTTACAAGTTCATCTGGCTATGGGATCCCTATTTCCATAAATTTATCGAACTTCACACAAAGTACCACAACTACAAGTCTTTGGGCCATCAGGTTTATGAGTGGAAATCAATCATTATCCGAACAATTACCTTCTGACAGTAATTTGGAATGACGTAAAATCGTCAATAATGAAAAAAATCGAAAAAGAAAATGAAAAAACAAAAAAATCACAGCTACCTCTTAATTTTGTTAGCTTTAGAACATACTAGAATTTCAAAACAATCGGACACACTTTAATTTTTCATACATTAAACCACGCATCTTTGAGCCGAATATCGAAGGTGGACTTTATCAAAATCATATCTATCCCAAAATGAATCCAAGAGGGAATTTGGGACAACACTTTAATAAAAACTGGCTAAAATGCGGCTGGCACGATCATGAAATTTCATGATCGCCTTTTGAAGAATAATCCTCCAGAATCAACTAAAAAAAAACAATATTTTGTGTCATTAATTCCTTGGGCCGGACAGTCTTTAGGCATACTGGCATACTGCATGCCTACTGCTCTCCAAAGGAAATTCAAACTCCTGACCATCTCAGGCCCAAACCTGAGCCTAGGCTCAGGTTTGGACCTGAGGTGCTCAGGTGTCTAAAATAGCTGCATTGAGATTTGAAAAGGCAATTGCACTCATTAATAAACTGAGAAGGGAAATTACCTCTCAAACTTTCTAAAAGGACAGACCTGGTGTTATGTGTTGTATCTTTATATTTCTTTCCCATATCGAATTACAATGTATTTTGATATTCTACAGCCCGACACTTCTTAGGAGCACGATGGTGAGGAGAGTATTAACTAATAATTCTTCAGTAAGGAGTGAGAAAAATCCATAATCGTCAACTTTGAAGTTGTAGCCGATTATGTGTGTTCCCGCCGATTAGTCGACTTATTGATTAATCATGACAGACCTGAAGACTTCGTGCAGGTTTTTCGCACGAGCGCCGCTTTAATGTCTGCGGAGTACGTTTTGAAATGTTAATTTGTACTGGACGGGCTTTTTCGGAGGTCTCATCGTTCTTTTCTTGGTATAAACTCGTTCATCAATGGTTTCTGGTTGAAACGTAACTTTTGAGGTATGCGAAGACCGACACGTGACGAACGTTTACGTGCCGTTGGCATGTTGGAAGCTAGCAACAGACAGACTGCAGTGGCTCAAATTCTCAACGTTACTGAATCGGTGATAAGCAGACTGTGGTCACGCTACCGTCAGATAGGCAATGCTGATGACAGACGTCGGTCAGGTCGACCAAGGGCGACAACTGCGAACCAGGATCGTTTCATCCGAACCACAGCATTACGTAACCGCCAGCAAAATGCCTTAGGAATTGGACAACAGCTGCACAGAACGACAGATCTGCGAGTCAGTGGCCAGACTATCCGAAATCGCCTACACAGCTGGAATTTGTACGCTCGACGACCTCGAACAATTCCACGTTTGTCTGAATGTCACATCGCAGCAAGGCGTAACTGGTGTGGGGCACGACAGCGATGGGACAATCGTCGGTGGAGCTACGTCATGTTTTCCGATGAATCGAGATTCACTCTCGAATTCCACGGCAGGCGAAACAGAGTGTGGCGGCTGTGGAACGAACGATACCATGACGTAACCGTTAGGCAGCACGATCGTTTAGGTGGTGGTTCGGTTATGGTGTGGAGAGGCATAACCATGACAAGCAGACCAACATTACATGTCATCCAAGGGCGTGCCACAGCGCTATACTACCGTGACAACATATTTGCAGCTCCTGTGGTACCATTTGCGCGACGTCACGGCCGTCGATTCATTTTCCAAGATGACAATGCAAGATCACACAGGGCCCGTGTCGCTATAGAGTTCCCCCAGGAGCAGAACATCACAACACTGCCTTGGCCTGCACTATGTCCAGACCTTTCACCAATCGAGCACATTTGGAATATGCTTGGCAGGCGCATACGACAACGCCAACAGCCCCCTACCAATGTCCAGGAACTTGCCGCTGCACTGCAGGAAGAATGGAATAAAATCAGTCAAGCTGATATTGAACGTTTGGTGAGAAGTGAGCCACGTCGGATTCGCGCTTGTCGCGCGAACCGAGGAAGATTCAGAGGGCTTGGACTGAATGTGGTAAATGTCTTCCACAGCTTAATGCGTGGCATATGTGCTTGTCAGACACCCAACTATCGCTGAAATCATTCACCAGATGTCACAGTGCAATGTCTCAACTGTCTTTTTGATGAAAATATAAATATAGGTCTTCATATATCTTACTATTATCAAATATCCCTTACTTTTTTGAATAGTATACACTGCAAAAAATATAGGTTCTCTTTAGATCCAAAACTGATTCTAATTATGTCCCTGAGATGGAACCAGTTTAGTTTAAACAGCATTTATTTCAAATCAAATAAGTTTACCAAGATTAGCATTCAATTTTAACAGAATAATACATGAACTTAAGAAGATTCAGCAGTAAACTTGGAGCTTATTCTACGGAGTCGCCAAACATTTTGAAACAAAGCGAATATAAATACCTGGTATATTGGTTCTATACAGAACCAAAACTGGTTCGATATGCCAGCTGTTCATATCTCCTTTGCTTAATAATGATTTGAGATAACTTCGTATAAGCTCTAAACTTACGGCTGAAACCCCCTCAATTTATGTTTAATTCTGTTAATATTTAGTGTAAATCTTTATAAATTTATTTGATTTGAAATAAATACTGTTTAGAGAACCACAGAGCAACGGCGAGCAATGTCAGGCTTCCCAACATACTAACTCCACACAATCAGGGTTAGCTTGAAAACAAGTGTTCCATCGACGTGCAGTACGCCTTAGTACACAACGTCACCGTGCCCCGCGTGGGCAATGAGGGTGAAGTGTCTTTCCCATGGACACAACGCGTTTACCGCAGGTGGGATTCGAAGCGAGGACATCTCGGCTTGCAGCCTGCACCTCTAGGCTTCCCGCCCCAGTTAATCGTTAATCAAAGAATTGACGCTAACTGTAATAAAGAAGAAATCAACTGTCACAGAGAGTTTGACCATACCGCGTTCCACTTAGATTTTAACGGAGTTAGTATTTTAACTAATATTAGGTCGGAAACTCTGGAGCTTCGTATTTGTTGCCCCTTGAAATTTGTTGAAAGAAGAAAAAAAACTTTCCACGCAATTCAGTATGTAAATTTCGCGGGCGCATGTAACCAATGCGTTAGGTGAATGGTTAACATTGTAGTACCGGAAAAGAATTGTCTGTTGTATGCATTTTAGCATAACCTAAAAATGTTTCTAATAAAACCCTCTTCCATATGAGGCATACTGCTGTCTGCATTTCATTTTTTTTTTGTGGGCATATTTTCAGAAATGTGTCCTTTTTAGGAAACGATGTCCACAGATCCTCCGTGAGTCACATGTTGAGGATAGTCGCTTTAGTCCAGATCGATTCTCGTCTCGGTTCATATTTTGAAGGTATCGCAAAGTGGCATTAGAATCGGATATAGATGCTTGATCTTTCTGAAATATGTTTGCAATTCAAGACATTCGTACTGAGTTTCCACGACACAGCTTTCAAAACTGCACGGTGGTAAAAATCATCATCGTTTGCCGGATAATATTTTGTGGAGTATTTATGCTTTTTCTCCCACACACCCTGACATGTTCTTTGTTTTTGTAGCTACATAAGCCACCGACACCCTGCAGGCCTTGAATATTGTACGAGACTTTGTGAATATATGTCTAGATGTGAACGGAAAATGATTGTAGACAGAATATGACCTAGTAGTTATCAAAATGTTAAAGTGAAATAATCATTGACGTAACTGGACCTTAAAACGAAAAGAAGTTGATTAAATATATATATATATCTTGGATGATGAAGTGAGTATTATTACATTACCGATGTAAGGTACAAGGTAACTTGTGAATTGTAGCTACAGACTCCCGCTTTCTTGTCACTTGTCTCTATACAACTGAACTGCTAAAACTTCAGCGAACATCTTTGCAACGCAGTCTGCTCTCTCCCTCAAGATGCCATCATGTCAATCAACCTGGTCACGTACTCCCCCCCCCCCCCCCAAACCAATCGATAAAGTTCATTGACGTTAAAACTGTTGCGCGGAGATTGTAGTCACAGTGTAAGAGCTTTCACTTCACGAAATGCCACGGTCTTTACCTTGCACGAAAACTAGGACAGTAAGGCCGCCGGGGACTGGTCACTTTCCACGGAGGGCAATATTTCCACGGACGGAACAATATTAGATTACAAACTCTAATTATAGAAATAATCATAAATCATTTAATTAATGAAGCACTCGGTATAACCCGGTGCTTCGTTAATTAAAATTTTGCTGATGATGATTTTTATTACCTGGTAAACGCATGGGTGGACATCACTGCCCACGCGTGAATTACGACTGTACTGTAACATTATATCAATTTTTCCAATTTCGGTACTTGTTTTTGTCAATAATAACTAAGATATGTTTTAAGTATTTAATTTGTATCTCCGCACAAAATGTATAGTTTTTAAAACGTGATCGGCGATTGCGAGGCGTCGGACAATTCAAGACTTTCAACAGAACAATTTTGGAGTTGAGTATTTTCTATTATTAGTCACGATCCTCTTCCCAATGTGGCGAAAGGTGGGACAATCCAGTTAAATGAAGATCCGTAATCCTACTCAGAAACTGCGTGTCACTGACAACAAATCAATATGTCTGATACGACTATTGGATCCCCCCCCCCCCAAAAAAAAAAAAAAAAAAAAAAAAAAAACTTGAAGCATGATTTACTGGTCAATACATGACAACCATATGACCTTTCTCGTAAAAAAAGAGTTCCGTGGTTGTAATTTTTCCACAAGGTCGAACAACTCTCAGTTTTGGAAAAATCCAAAAATAATCGTTTTCACCATACAGAATGTTTCTGAATAGGTACACTGAATACGTCACAATACTAAACTCCAATTATCGGTTATTTTTCAATGGTAGATCAATCGCCTTATAGTTAAAACTAGAAGTCATGTCATGAAATGCGCTCAAATAGCACGTCGACCTGCGCGTTAATATACGCGATATAACCATAGTAAGGCTATCAAATTCTGTACATGTGGCCTGTGCACAATTATTTACCGTTTCTATTTTGCAGGATACCAACCTTTATAAACCCTTACATGCTATATGCGATACGAGCGTTATAGGCGTAGCTATTAAGTACGAATCATCAAATTGACATCCTATTTTGCTCTTTCTTCCTCGTGTGATATCACTAGTGTGAGTCTCTCTGTACAGAAAAAACGCAAATACTGATTACAAGAAGACCAATGTGCAAACTGAGAAAAAAAAAACACTGAACTGATTTTGACGCTTCGGATCCTTGCGCCAAAATTACATTCAATGGTGATTCATCAGATATTGAACTGTGTTCTGTTGATTATTTACTTTGGTCTATAGCAAGTCGCAAATCAGAGTCCATTGGGTAAATGTTGGAAGAGAGAAAAAAACGATTTTTTTATTCCGATTTCCAAACTCGAATCGCATTTAGTGAGTACAATATACACTAAGTGGTTAAATGGATTAATTACAGTTTTCCTATACCCTCAAACAATTTTCATATATACGCGCCATGTGTGCCATCTAAAATACAAAGATGTTTTTTTCTATTTTTTATCTTCGAAAGCAAAAGTTGGTAAATGTCGTGGAGGAATATGTACTCATTTAATGTCAGTTCAGAATATGGTTTATTTTCGAACAGATTTTCCAACAGAAATGTAAAAACAAATCTTATATTATACATCGAACTGACAAATGTATCCACCAACTGTCGTTAGATTATTGCACCACAAGTCACTCCACTTGAAATTTCGAACTTTATGCAGAGTTAAGCAGTTTTGTTCCCGTCGACCACCTGGTTCGTCTTGCCCCCAGTTAAAGTAGGTCATTGTGTCTCCAGAACGCGTAGTTTCCATGCCCCATCATTAGTTTCGTCGCTTCCGTCTATGTAGAAACGGTCTGTGCTCACAAGGAAGTCTGAGAAATATATTCAGCATGCTATGTACTAAAACATATAGATTCTAGACATAAAACTACAGAGGTCTTACAAAGAAAGTGGGACACTATATCAAAACATGATGTGGCATATCGCAACTCTTTGGGTTATTGGACGAAAGAGGTTTGTCCTACATAAATGAGAAATACTCGAGAAAAGAGTGTTTCCCACAGAAAGTAGAGAGTTGGTTGTTGCAAAAACACACATAACGGGTGTAGTTTCCCTAACAACAGCTATGAAACGCCGTAGCAGTTGACAAAAGTATATGCGAACCCTTTGCTATTTACCTGGGGCGTCCTGAGCTGTCGCATTGTCTTTGATCGTTTCACGTGTTATCGTCTGTTGACAACTTCCTTCTAAGATATTGGATTGGTAACGCCCAATAATAAGGGGAATATAGTGCCCGGTGGAGGTTTTCTGATAATTTCTTTAGTCGAGACATTTTTATCCAGATTGGAGAAAGATATTCGCTTTTGCTAGTAATCAGTACTTTCTTACAAGACGAGATTTGATGTTTGGACTTACGACACGCGCACGATCGGCCATACAAGTAGAGGTCCATGGTACATAATTGGGTTTGCTGGAGAATCATTATGAACAATTTGGCGTACGACACGTGATTAGTAACTAAATGTGTGAAGCCCGTGCATCACGACTAGAGTACAGCCGTCATAGACTGGTCACTTTCAACGGGTTGGCAATATTTCCGCGGACGCAATAATAATAGATTCCAAACACTAATTATAGGAAAAAATCATCAAAAATTCAATTAATGAAGCACCGGGTATAACCTGGTGCTTCCTTAATTAAAATTGTGACGCTGATTAATTTTATTACCTGGTAAACGCATGCATGCACATCAATATCCACTCGTGGATTACGACCAATCCACGGCGACTGTACTGTCATACTACATATTTCAAGTACCTCAAGTCGTGCCATCAAAAAGATGCACTAACAATTTAGTTGGTGTATTAGTCAGTTGAGTTTAGTGTTCAATATTTAAAGCTGACAGAGCCATGCCTTGACGATGCAGCTGGAATATTCTATCAGTCCGGACTAGAGCCATCACATTTGGGACAAATTAAATTTACACCCTCACCAATACAAACCTGTAGTCCACGTGATGTTTTTGTGTAATTAGGGCTCAGATGCTTAATATTTATGAAATAAATTTATTAACCCATGGCCATTACCCAAAACGAGCAAAAGGTGACATCCACAAATTTGTATTTTATCAATTGAAAGTTTTACTTGTTTGCTTCAAAGACATTGTTTATGATCCCTCACAGGAACGAACGACCTACGGGAAGCTGGAAGTATACCTCACGGCTCATGCGTGTATTTGGCTGCCCTTTTTTGTTTCCATAGAGATGATGTGTAAGATTTCTGTACCTTGTGACATGCTCTCAGTGAAACTTCTGTAAAGAACGTCCTTGCTCCTTCGTGCGGTTTGTCACGATCTGTACACTAAAAAACAGGGGAATATTTTTTCTAAGAATGTCGTCGCTGTAGGATCAAAACAAAACAATGGTTTATCCAATTCATTTTATAATTAGCACATACATGTACGTTTCGTACTATTTTTTTCACAATTTGCCTTAAAGTTGCCATCTCAATTCTAACCGTATATTCGTTATATAATGAGTTCCTTGTTTGAAACTTGAAACCGTGATCATTTTAGGTGGGTTTAGTGTGTTGGCTTAGAGTATATTATTGCATACATTTAGATTAAAAATAACATGTGTCTGCTCTTACCTGTCCTGAGGGACGCGGTGACTTGGACTTCTATGCTAGAGGTCCCGAGTTCGATCCCCGTCTGGGACGACCCGCGTTGTGTCCTTGGGCAAGGCACTTTATCACGGTTGCCTACATGGGGGCACGATGACGCTGTGTACTAAGGCGCACTACACGTCGATGGTGAACATGTCTTCAACCGCTGTAACCCTGCTTGAGTGGAGTTTGAACAGAGTTAGAATGTTGAGGAGCTGGCAGTTGCTCGTCGATGCTCGGTGGTTCTCTCCGGGTACTCCGGCTTCCTCCACCCGTAAAACTGTCACGGTCATGATAAGTATGTGACCTTAAACATCAATAAATAAATAAATAAATAATATACCTGTCCTGAATATTAAATCAGACTAGAATTGATCCATCGTTCTGTTCTTGATCACAATCAAATGGACCCTTCTAACACAGAAATCAGTTTTATTTGTTGGAAGTTGTACATAGTCTATTAAAAAATGTAGAGGATATTTGATAAAGGTGAGTTATATGAAGAAATATATTTAAATTTTCATCAAAAAGACAGTTGAGGCATTGCACTGTGACACCTGGGGAATGATTTCAGCGACAGTTGGATGGCTGACAAGCACACATTCCACGCACTGAGCTGTAGAAGACATGGGCGGTCAGTCAAAGAGTTTACTACAATCAATTCAAGACCTCAATACCTTGTAAATCGGATCCGACGTGGCATACTCCTCACCAAACGTCCAATATCAGCTGGACTGATGTTATTCCATTCTTCCTGCAATGCAGCGACGAGTTCCTGTACATTGGTAGAGGGCTGTTGGCGTTGTCGTAGGCGCATATCCCAGACGTGCTCGATTGGTGAAAGGTCTGGTCTTAGTGCTGGTCAAGGAAGTGTAGTGATGTTCTGCTCCTGGAGGAACTCTGTAGCGACACGGGCCCTGTGCCCTCTTGCATTGTCATCTTGGAAAATGAATCGACAGCCGTGACGTCGCGAAAATGGCACCGTATAAGCTGCTGATGTGTTCTTATGGTAGTAGCGCCCTGTGACACGCCCTTGGGTAACATGTAATGCTATTCTGCTTGTCATGGTTATGCCTCCCCACACCATAACCGAGCCACCATCAAAACGATCGTGCTGCCTAACGGTTACGTCGTGGTATCGTTCGTTCCGCCGCCGCCGCCACACTCTGTTTCGCCTGTCGTGGAAGTCGAGAGTGAACCTCGATTCATCGAAAAACATGACATTGCTTCACCGAAGACTGTTCCGGCGCTACCGTGCTCCGCACCCATTACGCCTTACTGTGCTGTGACGTTCAGTCAAACGTTGAATTATTCGAGGTCGTCGAGTGTGCAAATTCCAGCTGTGCAGGCGATTTCGGATAGTCTGACCACCACTGACTCGCACATCTGACGATCGGTGCAGCTGCCGTCCAATTTCTAAGGCACTTTGATGGCGGTTGCGTAATGCTTTAGTTCGGATGAAACGATCCTGGTTTGCAGTTGTCGCCCTTGGACGACCTGGCCGACGTCTGTCATCAACATTGCCAGTCTGACTGTAACGTGACCACAACCTGCTAATCACCGATTGAGTAATGTTGATAATTTGAGCCACTGTGGTCTGTCTGTCGCCAGCTTTGAACATTGCAACGGCACGTAAATGTTCGTCACGTGTCAGTCTTTGCATACCTCAAAAGTTACATTCCGACCAGAGATTATTGATGAGCAAGTTTATACCAAGAAAAGAACGATGAGACCTCCTAGAAAGCCCGTCCAGTACAAATGAAAATTTCAAAACGTACCCCACAGACATCAACGCGGCGCTCGAGCGAAAAACCTGCACAAAGTTTTCGTGGGCCGGTGACATTCATGATCCCACACTAAACTTGATAACCAATTGATGTGTCCAATCACACGTATCCAATACCATTTTCCGAAAATATTAACATCAATTTGGATATCCCCTACTTTTTTAAATAGTATAGTTTGCTCTCTTCTTGCTCTAACACAAGCTGAGATGTGGCACATATGTGTACAGTATCCTGCTTCCTCTGGACCACTTTTATCTAAAACAGAAAATACATAATTATCTCACGTGCTTAAGAATGAACCGTGAAACTTTGAATCAGGTTTGCTCTTACCATCATCACCACCACTCCTCCCCGTCTCCTACTGCTACAGTATTACTACTTTATCATATTATCAATCGAAATTTCCCCTGATACAATCCAAAAATGTCCAGACTTTGCATTGCACATTTGCATCAGCCACAGTAACTCCCGGGTGCGCGTGCAACCATTCCTTTCAGAAAGAGAACGTTTTTACCTGCACAAATCGAAAATTGATTACACACGTCGAGGCCACCGTTTTAATAAATATAACGCTGAATTATTTATTTATATGTATTTATTGGTGTTTAAGGTCACATACTTATGCACAATGGCTAATCGTGACCGTGACAGTTTTACGGGTGGAGGAAGACGGAGTACCTGGAGAGAACCACCGAACAACGACGAGCAGCTGCCAGCTCCCCAACATCGCAACTCCGCACTGCAGCACAGGCAGGGTTAGATTGGTTGAAGACATGCGCACCATCGACGTGCAGTACGCCTTAGTACACTGCGTCTCGTGCCCCCGTGTGGACAATCGGGGTTAAGTGCTTTGCCCAAGGACACAACACGGGAGTCCGAATCGATCGCTCAGACGGTCACCCATCCGAGGACTAACTGGGCTCGACGTTGCTTAACTTCGGTGATCTGACGAGAACCGGTTACCACAACGCCATCCCCCCCACCCCCCAATATCTACATAAATGATATTGTTAAAAATATCATATCCAACATTAGACTTTATGCCGATGATACGACACTTTATCTAGTAACTGAAGATGCAAAATCAGCAGTAGAAGTTTTAAATAATGACTTGAGAAAAATTGCCCAGTGGTCTAAAACATGGCAGGTAATATTTAATCAAACAAAGACTGACTGCATCGTTGTACATTTCAAGTAGAGTAAATCCCCGCTTCGCCTCCACCTTTTCCTCCTTGGACAGCAAATAGAAGAGACGAACACTCATAAACATCTTGCGTTGACCTTTTCAAAAACAGGTCAATGGGATTCACATTTAGAGAGTCTTATAAATAAAGTCAGTCCTGTGATAAACTGTTTAAGAAGCCTAAAATATAGACTGTCCAGACACGCATTGGAAACTCTATATAAATACTTCCTTCTTCCGTTGTTTGATTATACCGATGTTACATGGGGTGGTTGCTCTGAGACTCAGTCAACACTCCTGGAAGATCTACACTTGGATGCTCTACGAACTATAATAGGGGTAACTAGGGGGGGCATGCCATCAACTTATTTACACGGAATCTGAATTCATATCACTCACGCAGACGACGTCACAAATTAGTAGCTTTGTATAAAATTATGTACACAAACGTGCCAAACTACATTAGGCTGCTCATTCCGCGACCTGTATCAGAATTGACTTATTACCCGCTGAGGCCTTCAAACTTGTTAAGGGAAATTAAATGCAGTACTAATAGATTATCTAAGTCGTTTCTGCCGTCAGCGGTAAAACTTTGGAACGGTTTAAGTGCAGATCTGCAAAGCAGCAGTTCCGTAGATCAATTTAAGAAAAAACTTGCGATTAACGATAATGTCGTCCCTAGATTCTACTATGCGGGAGGCAGAAGGGAACAAACTTTTCACACAAAGCTGCATTTAAATAATATCTCTTATAACTCGTGATGCGGCGTCCTTGTTGATGTTTCCTCCAAGACCGGCTGTGATTATATTTTGCCTCTTATCAGCTAAAGCAGATATTGGCCATTCATCAACCGCTTAGACCCTTCCGGGTGATGCCGGGTTGCGAGTGGGCTGATTTGTCCCAGCTATGATAGTCCAGATACTGTCTGATAGACTATTCCAGATGTGTTCATCCACCCCCCCCCCCCCACCCCTGCGTCTGCGTGTGAGTCTGCGCGGGTTGTGTGTATGTATGTGTGTGCACGTAAGTTTATGTTTAGACTGTGGTCCCATTTTTATCCCCGAAGTGTCAAATATTGAGCGTTCCTCGGGAAGGCACTTGGTCAAGCTTTGTTGTTCTTCGCCTATGCCTCGCAAGTGTCCCACCATATATATGTGCGTGTATGTTCATGCACAGAGGAGGATATTTATGCATATAGGTCTGCACATCGCCACGCACGCATGTAACTTGCTCAGCCTTGTAGTATATTGTTGACATAGGACATTCTAGCACTCAGGCGACGATGTGTTTATATACTCCATGTTTGCTCACCTGTCATCAACTGTGACGCCCTTGATTCCTCCCCTGTAGGTCCCTTGACATGTGGTTTGGATTCAACCTCATTTTGCAAGGTAGGATAAGTTTATCACGGGTGAGTCACACTTGATTTGCACCACTCCCAGAAACATGCAGTCAACTTTTATTTATTTCCTCCAAGATTCTGCTGCCGTGCGTCCACAAATTAAACTGTCGGTATCATTACGATAATCCAAGGAGGTAAACGAGATAACGGGTACTCTTGAGAATAGTATATCCCATTATAATTATTGAATTGGTGCTTAGGTTTTGAACTCTGGACGCTGTGGATAATTTGAGTGAACTGTAAAATTCGTTGTGAACGCCGACTCTTTGGTAACTAATTAATTAATTTAATTAATTTATTTTTTGACTTTCTAATGTCTCCGGTAAGTTTCACTTCGTACAAGACAAACGGTACTGTATTGAAAGTTGAAACAAAAATCAAATGAAATTTCAAACGGAAAGACCGTTTCTCCAATTACTCTCTTCGACACGTCACCCTCACTGTCTTGGATGACAGCTGAGGCAATAGTGATTGTACGTAATTGTTCTTGTCAATATCTGAATTGAGTCTTCTCACCGTTCAGTCAAGAGACATACCATCGTTGACCAAATGTACTAGGTTAATCTATCCCGCACCGTTTGACTGCTGAGCGTGTGGCCGATGGGTGGTAACCATCTCTTCCTGTCAACTTTTGTACCTTCAACTTTTCGCGACAGGAAGAGCTTACCCATATCCTATCTCATTTCAATCTAACACCGTTGTTAAATTGCACGATAAATCCAGCGTAATCGAAGCAGAGTCAAACAACAAGATCATATTCTCGTGCCACTCAACGAGTTAGTGTGTTTTGATCACTTCATTCACCTTCCAATTTTATTGTTGTTCCACCTATAGTACATGTGAAACATGACATTTTCCCCTTCGTGACATCTTGCCAGTGTATGTCCGGCCAATAGTAGCAAATCAATCCATCTTACATTTAAGCATGGTTGACTTTGGAGTATTTGTAGATGTGAATAGTTCATATCTTTCCATCCACTGAATATTTTTATTTACTTAACTCCATCTGTGCCTAATCCACATTTGTTTATACGTTAATTTATATATATAACATCTCAATCTCACGCAGTAACTTCAACAAGCTTATGTGAATAATAGCTTCTGTTATCCATTTTTCTTGCTCTGGCCAACTTGAACCAAAACAGAAGAATTTATCACATCACCATTCCCAGTTTGCGAAATGTGTAGCATTGAATTGTATCGTTTCCAGATTGGTACATCCAATGCAGCAGTTTGCAGTCTACCAAGCAATCCATCATTATGCGTCTTAGCTTACCTCTACTTACGCCTGAGTGGTGTTGAGCTGCATAACAGCTTCACTATTATGGTTGCCTTTTATTTTGTGTTAACAGTTAATTCTGTCACCATGCACCAAGTTAAATCAGCTAACCTCGAGTGTTACTCTATGGCGACAAAATATTATTTTAAACCATGCAAGCAACCAGGTCTTTGAAAAATGTAAAGTCAACAATAGCAATGTACACTATCCGTCTTGACTACATGTGCTTTCTAATCTTGCTTATGATTATGTTGGTGCATGGAGACATAGAAACCAATCCAGGTCCAGCCCCGGTCAAACACTTTTAAAATTCTGCACCTGAATATACAAAACATAAGTCTAAACTGGATCTTTTTCAATGTGAATCGACTGAATTTACTAAAACTTGAAACACGCTTTAGTAAAACCTCTTCTGAAGAAGCTAACACTTGACCCAGAGGTTCTGAAAAACTACCGACCTGTCTCTAATCTTCCATTCCTATCAAAGATTATTGAGCGTGCGGTGGCTTCTCAGCTGAATTCTCATTTGGCAGCCCACGGCCTAGCCGAAGTTAACCAATCTGCATACAGATCTAATTGCAGTACAGAAACGGCGCTTCTAAGGGTCCAAAATGATATCCGCCTATCCACGGACAGACACAACCTAACATGTCTTGTTTTGTTGGATTTAAGCGCCGCTTTTGACACCATAGACCATAACATACTTATTGAAAGACTGGTGAGAATAGGCCTTACTGACCGAGCACTTAATTGGTTTTCGTCGTACCTTAATGGTCGCACACAGACTGCCCTTATTGGCAGTGCGTCATCAGACAAGGTCACACTACGTTTTGGCGTCCCTCAAGGATGGGTGTTGGGTCCCCTACTGTACACTATCTATGTCTTCCCTCTCGGTGACATTATCCGCAGCCATGTCCTTGACTTTCATTTTTAAGCAGATGACACACAGCTGTATATTAGTTTTACTCACGCCTCTGAGCCTGAAGCATGCAGTAAGATTGAAATTTGTATTTCAGACATCAAGGCATGGATGACTAAAAACTTTCTTAAATTGAACGATGACAAAACAGAAGTAATATATATAGGTCTACCTCATCAACTTTCAAAAATATCCAAACTGTTCCTCAATATTGGAGGTTCTGCGATAAAACCCTGTAGCTGTTTTCGAAACTTAGGTTATTTCATGGATGAAAATTTGGCCGTTGATGAACATATCAAACATGTCTCTCGCAGGGCATTTTTCATCCTCGAAATATTAGCAAAATTCGATCCTTCATTGATACACGGACGTCACAACAGCTTGTCCACGCCTTTGTTACCAGTCGCCTCGACTACTGCAACTCTCTTCTGATTGGCTCTAAAACATCTATTCTTGAAAAGCTACAACACATCCAAAATTGTGCTGCACGGGTCCTAACCAGAA
Source organism: Pictodentalium vernedei (assembly GCA_031216915.1). NCBI lineage: Eukaryota > Metazoa > Mollusca > Scaphopoda > Dentaliida > Dentaliidae > Pictodentalium > Pictodentalium vernedei. Next base: position 191,325,628 of record CM062296.1, on the reverse strand, counting down.
CTCAAAAGTACTGCCATATAACACCAGTACTCTCTGAGTTACACTGGCTACCCGTTAAGCAAAGAATTCAATTTAAAATTGTCCTTTTGGTGTTTAAGTGTATCTCGGGATCTGCACCATCCTACCTGTCCGATCTGCTTACCATCCACAAACCACCGAGGTCTCTTAGGTCATCAGGTCAACTCAATCTGGTTCAGCCCGTATCTAAATTTATTAGTGCTGGTGATAGGGCCTTTGCATTTCCTTCAGTGGTCTTTTAATTTTGGTCATAAACTGACATTACCAGGTGCGTGGGTGTGACTGAGTCAGTGAGGATTGCCTCGTTACTCGTCAAGTTACACTCACATACTTGTTTTGGTAAAGATGTAGTTTGTTTGTTTTGTTTTTTTTATTTTATTTTAATTCAATACCCTTTTTCTTTTAGGTTCTGTCGCTTATCGCCACGATATAGCCTTGGCTGCTGATGTGGCGTTGGGCACCAATACATGATAAGAGTGATCTATGTGTCACTGTATCTGTGAGAGAATGTATGTGTATGTGTGTATATGTATGTATGCGACTATTTATAGCCATTGAGCACCGTGTGTGGATTCTAGACTTTAAAATTATTATTATTATTATAATTAATTTGACATCCCAGCTTTTTCAGAGACCTGGCTTCAGTATTCAGATCCTACATCGGAAAATCTGATCCCTGGCGTTCAAGAACCATTGCGGTGCGACCGCCCGACAAGCGGAGGTGGCGTTGCCATGTGCGTTAAAGATGGTATTTGTTTTCTTCACAGACCCGACCTGGAAATCCCGGGCGTCCAATGCATATGGGCAGAAGTCTTTACAAGGAGTCGCAGATCGCAATTATTGGGGGTATTCTATCGCCCCCCTAACAGTACCCCAGAGGTATGGTATAATGGTATATTATTTCGGCTTCCATTGAAAAGGCTAAAGATTCGTCAACTGATGACTTAATTATTACCTGTGATTTTAGTGACAATGAAATTGTAAATCCAAATGGCTTTAACCTAGGCCAGCTTGTGAGTGAGCCCACATACTTCACCAAATCGTCTGCTTCCCTGATCGACTTATTCGCTGTTAGCAACACAATCAGAGTGTTAGGATGTGGGGTCCTAGACCCAATAATACCAGACCAGATTCGCTACCACTGTCCTGTTTCCTTAGAAGTAGAATTTTTAAAACCCACTCCCTCAGTCTCTAGGAGACGTGTTTGGTTGTATTTCGATGGGAATTGTGAAGCCTTAAACGCTGCCTACTGTGATGAGTGATGGGATATTCTTTCAAGTCTTGATACGATCGTTTCCAGTTTCACCAAAAAGGTACTCGATATTACAGCTAAATACATTGCTACCAAACTCTCAACCCAAATAGTAATAATAATAACAGTATTTTATTTCAAAAAAGATACTTCATACAAGCATGTTATAAAATTAGATGGTGACAGAATTGTGAAGTATGATTCAGCAGCAAGCTGGAGATTATATAAGCTGTCTCCACTAATAAAGGATTTGCACTAAAGTTCACGTGACAGGAAGTTACAGGTACAAACTACATGCTACTAAGATTCGAAGGTTATAGAATGTACAAAATGAGTTTTTGGGAAAATAATGCATTGAGTGCGTTAGACAGTTTCAGGTTGGTTTGGACTATTGGTAGATGGATACCTGGGCTAACGTAGAGCGGTAGTGCTATTCCCAGTTTAAGTATTTGGAGTTGTGACCACGACTGTAAGGACAAGCCTTTTACAATGCGAGTGGAATTGTTCAATGTTTATGTGTCTGAAGTCACTTTAAACATAACTAGCTATATCATATCTCCCGCATGATACTAATATCTATGAATTTCGTTAGTTTAGGGATGTCACATGGTCAAGTACTCTGTCGGCGACCCAACCCTCGCCGAGGAGTTGGTTGAAAATATCAGTCAAGGGTTGGGATAGGGAAGTGGAACACTCCTTTAAGATTTTTGGACTGTTGTTGTCGGACCCACACGCCCTAGATACGTTGAGAGATTTAAGTGATTTGATAATGTCTTCCTGTTGTAGAAAAATCTGATCAAGTGTAGGTCGATTTGGGTCAGAGACAGCTGGTGGTAAAGAAGCATTCTCATCATTTAATCTATAAATTGAGGAAAACTACTCATTGAGAGTCTCGGCTTTCTCTTTATCTTGTGCGAGAATCAAGCCGTTTTAGGATAGGTTGGGTATAACTGACTGCTTGTTACTGAAAAGTAATTTGAGCGTTTTCCACCACGTTTGAGGGGGTGTCATGTGGGAATTCAGTATATTCTCTATTTTCTGCAGGAACCTAGTCTTGGATTCTCGAATGGCGGTGGTTGTTTCATTTCTCTTACTTCGATATTTTTGCCCTGCCAGTTCGACGTTTTTACGTTTGAATTGTCTAAGGATAGTTTGTATTGGACCATTTAAAGTACATGTACTAAGCTGGCCATCACTGAAATCACCCGTGACAATTATGGGCATGGTCTGTATATCTAAACTTCTCTCAAAGAAGGTGATTATTAGATCCCATGTTACAGAGCCCGACTTTGGTGGTGTGTAGAAGGATCCCAAGAGAAAGCTTTTCTTTGCTGACAAGATTTGTAGCCAAATACACTCGACATTCTCGATCTCCAGATCAGGTCTAGGTTCAAAGGCAACTGTTCATTTTACATACACCGCAATGCCACCTCCCCGCGAAGATCGGTCTTTCCTTGTGGGATCTTGAAAACCCGAAATATGGACATCAGGTTATCATCAGTTGGTTTAAGTGTTTACTGACCTCACACTTGATAATGTCAAATTTAGGTTTTAAACTCTGCATATCCTGTGAAATAAAGATAATCCATTGGTATTGGAAACAGAGGGCGTTTGTGATCATCAGTTCCATTTGATACCAAACGCAGGGTACGTGGTCCCGGGTTAGTGACAAGTGGTTGCGGTATCTTCATCGATCGAATGAAGACACAATGAGACAGACAATTATGGTCCGTCACTGAGTCATTAGACAGGAGAAGTGCATTTAGTGTTTCATTGTATATTATTTTTAGATACTCTGGGTGAGTAATTAACAGAGATAAAAACATCATGTCAGAACAATGTCATGGCCTTTGAAAACTAACCATCATTTTGACATTCCAATGATATGCAAACAGTGGAATCTGAAAGTCATTATGGATGCCAACGCCAATGACTGATGGTTGTTTTTGTTTTTTCATTGAACACAAAAAACCCTTTCAGTTCTACATCTGCGAATTGTAAACATTTTACCTATAGTTTTTCTTAGAAATTGGGATTGACAGTTAATCGAGAACGAAAGGCGCATTGTTATTTTGCAAAAAGACATTGTCTCAGCGGTTAGCAACGTATTTTGCGCTCGTCTGCTGCGCCTATGTGCGTTGAAGCACCGGCCATCCTGCGTAGTAAGGAAGGCATTTCCATCTGGCAAAAAGTACTGGAAATTAGATTGTGTTAACAATAAAATGTTAAAAAATTGATGACCACACCAAGGTTTGCGATTCATACAGATGCTGATACAGAAATAAAGAAGGCGAAATTAGTCAAATCCAACACATAAAGAACATTAATTCGGTCGGGCTTCGGATCATTTCGTAACGATTTGATTGAATGGTGCAGTACACAGGTTTGAAGTGGCTGATGAAAATGGTGAATAGAGTTATTCACTTATTTATTTATTGGTGCTTATCGCCACACCAGCATCTAAGACAATATCGTGGAGGTATAGTGGTATTTATTGATTCAAATGAGGTCAGTAGCTGGGAGAAAATAAAACAAATTTATTAAAAGCACTGAGAGAAAAATACATAGTGATAAAAGTAATACATAAATGATAAAATCAGTTTCCTCAATTTGTTTCCTTCACAAATGACAGAATTTTAGGAGTTCTTTGGTATTAAATGTCTTGAAGAGAAACGACATTATATTACTGCCGTCTAACAAGATTAAAATCTATACAGTGTGAAAGAATGTGTTCGACTGTCAACATATGCTGACATGCAACACATTCTGGTCAGACAGTTATCATTGAACAAAAATCAATGAGGAAGATGCGTATGAACAATATGATAATATGAGATGCACGTGGTCTTTTCTGGAAAAGGGTTACGAGACGTTTGACGATCATTTAACTGTCTACCCAGCGCAAACGATTTTAAAATATATTGTTTGAAATATTATTTTTTTTAAATTTAAAAAAAAATCAACAAAACCATGTCATGTGATCCCTAAGGGTTCACATGATATGGTTTTGTTGATTTTTTTTAGAAATGATTTAATTTCTTGTGCTGAATTTATAGACTACGCGAGCGGATGCGGCCGATTCCCTAAGTATAGGGTTAAATTGGTCGTAAGGCGATGGAGCTTATCCTTTTTCACCCCACCCAAGTTCATCTCCCGATATATTTAATGTATTTACAGATATGTGGTTACTGAAAGGAATTTTCCAATCACCAATATGCTTGTTTAAAATATGGTTTGCATCACTGTCTACCCTGGTGATATCAAAGAAAACAAAATATCCATTTAAACAGAAAACATGCTATTATATTGATGATCAGACATTAGCATATTCAACTTCTCACGATGTACTAATATTTCACAACAGATTGAGTTCAGCTTGCGAAAAGGAAAGAGAGTCTGACAAAATAGCTTTGTTTGGTATTTTGACTTAGGTGATCTGATCACTGGCGACAACAGCGGATAATTTCTCCACATCTGTATAGACCCTGTTATTTGTCTTACACCATATTTGTGCATATCTTTGCTTGAGTTGAAAAGAGTTTGTATTTGTTTTTGGGGAAGAAGCACGCTACGAAATAGTGTTAAGTTTTCCGAGTTAGTAAGGAAGAATATGTGAGTCGGCATTCTTATCTATAGAAAAAGGTTCAAGTGTGACAGCCTCCATATGAGATTTAATTCTTATTTTTAGTGGGGAACACGGTTCTAATTTTCTGTAAAAAAAAAATTTCGAAGACCCGACACACAATCATAAGAGGAATTTGATTCGTTTGCATGCAGATTCAAAACAGAGTGAAGTGGAAGTATAGGGTCATCAACGAGATTGCATCTATTGGCGATGTGCTAAAAGCTACAGGCATAATTATAATACCAGCAGGCACGATTTTCGAGATTTTCAGAACTGTAAACCACGCAACCATATTCTAATTTTGATTCTCCCATATATATATACATCTGAGATAGGATTATGGATGCATAAACAATGGAATGCTAATTCCACAGAATAATAAAGATTTCTAAAATATAGTTGATTAGAAATACTTCTATCAAATACCCCCAAAATGTTAATTCGAAATAAAGTACAGTTGCTTTGTAAAACCACAAAGTCAACACCTTATCTTAAATACACAAAGCGTTGAATTTCTGACAAATGGTATGCTTGTTCAATAATTTATTTTAATACACGCCTTTTCTGTGAAATTCCCATCCACAGCAACGCTAAACCATGCGGAAAATGAAAATCTGTTCCGCACATCCGCACGTTGTGACTATTTTTATAAAGCAGCGAAATTTCACTGGACTTTTCTACAAATCGTGCGCCGCAATTACAATTTCAATCGCTAGCGATAGCTAAAAATCGTCCCCTGAGTTCCAGTGTGTTCTTAGTGCCAGTAGGCACATAGGACACATTGGAACCCAGGGGAGAAAATAGTAACACGGATTCCCCTCACAAATTTGGTTGGCGATAAAATTATTCTTTTTGTTGATAGTTGTCAAATGAATTGCTGAGTGTCCTTCTAATAATTGTTTTTAAAGACGTGCATCCGTGTAATAAACACAGAACTACACGCGTGTTTCCCTCGTTCTATCCTTCCGCGCTGGCACTCGTGCCATATAGATTAACCCCTTAACACATGCGTGTCGTTCTGTGTATAAGTGAGTTATATATAGACAATATATATATAGTATTTTTTTATATCTGGTTTATACAACGAGTTGAAATATAGTTAATATTTTCGAGGCTCTGCCGAGAAAATATTAACTATATTTCAACGAGTTGTATAAACCAGATATAAAAAAAATACTATATGTATATTGTTTTTATCTGATAACAAACAGCAGTTTCACAAGTTGAGGCTTATATTCACTTTTATGCTCATTCCCACGGGCCTCCGTAGAAAATGAGACAAAGCAAACGCGATCTTTTGGTTGTTGCTGTACATTCATATCCACTGGTTGCAGTTGATCTATTATTCATGTTTTTTTTAGCTCTACCTGGCGACGATGATAATGTGTATTCAATCGAGAAGTTTCCAATTTCCATTAATTATGGTCCACTTTTGTTTTTGTTTACAATTCGTACGAAACGTTTTTTTCACGTGGCAGACGAACGTGTAATTGGAGCAGTACTTTGATCGTGGACGTAGACGTAGCTATAAATAGCGCATTACACATTACTGACAGTCTAGTAAGGTTTTGAACGAAGTAGGTTGTAATTATTTCTTTATTACAGCAAACTAAACTGAAAATTTACACGTTTATACGTATAGAAAATATGTCATATATATTTCGATTAAATTTCACTTGCTCCTTCAACGTAGAATTCAAACTTGCATTACGAAGTTTATGAATGAATGAAAATGGAATCGAATGAGGTTAAAGGCCGTTCGCATAAATTATAATTATATACAACACCCGTTGTATATACTTCAAGTATATACAACGGGTGTTATACTCTATGGTTATCAGATAAAACAATATACATATATACTGATGGGTATGGTGATATACAATAGTTACACAAATCAACTCACAGTAAAGAAACGTAAACCATAGTTGATCTAATACAAGGTTGATTGCAGGGGCAGAGGACATAATTTATTTATTTATTGGTGCTTAACGCCACAGCGGCAGCTACGGGTACACTTTTCACGAACCCATTCATGAAAAGGCCACCAGGGTGTAAAACCATGGTGGCTGGGACTGATCTCCAATCCTTAATGGTAAACTGATTGAGCAGATTTATAATGTTTTCAGTCCACCAGTAAAACAGCTAAACATGGATGTATTTTATCGGTCGTAGTAAATTAGTAGAGACAATAACAAAATATTTACATACTAGTTTGAATATCTTTATACGTAAATGAATAGCATTACAGTCTGATAAGTGTTTTGAGCTTGACATTAAAACAATAAGTACAACAGTTTTTAAAGACAGGCAAGCGAAAATCTTGAAACAAAAGCTGCTATTGTGGGACGTTTTCAGCGTAAATTGGGAATGGGTATGTGGATAACATAGTCAGCAGCCGCAATTCAAATTTAGCGTGAGCCGGGTTGAATGAAAGTCAAGGGATCTTAATTCGGACAAGTTATTGTTAATTATGCTCTTATCATCATGAATATTGCACTGTTTCCATCACAGGAAAAAAAACGAAAAAACAAAACAGGTCGGCGTCATTAAGCAGTTTTTTTTTTTTTTTTTTTTTGGGGGGGGGGTGGGGGCGGATATATCCTCCCAAGTCCATGTTCAAAAGATCTCAAATATCAATAACGAGACTTGCCAAAGGAGTTTCCTCTTTGGTTTACGTAACACCCATGGTGATCGCACTATACCTTTATTTCTAAACATAACACAAGTTTGTTTTCAAACATAAATACCAAAATCCATGCAAATTAATAAAGAACAAATGAGGGTTTGGTTGAAATGATTTTACCATAGGAAGCAACATACATTATAGAAGCGGAATTTAAACTAAGTGTAATTGTTACAGATCGCAAAGTGTTATATTACGGCTGCCGTGGACTGGTCATTTACCGCGGCGGACGCAATAATATTATATTGCAAACACTAATTATAGGAATAATCAACAACCCGGTGCTTCATTAATTAAAATTTTGCTAATGATGATTTTTTATTATCTGGTAAACGCATGCATGGACACCACTGCCCACGCTTGCAATACGACCAGTGCACCGTGACTGTACTGTATTATTGTACATTAACCATTTACCCAACGCAGACGATATCAAAATTTATTATTTTAAATATAAGGTGTTTAAAGTTTTCAAAAAATTTCAGCAAAACCATATCATGTGACCCCTCATTGGAACGAGCTCATTGAGCTCGTTCCAATAAGGGGTCACATGATATGGTTTTGTTTGAAGAATTTAATTTTTTCAACTGCTCAATTTGCATATTACGCGGGCGGATGTGCGCGATTCGTTAGGCAATGGGTTAATACATTATCTTTGAAACGAACTTTTCATTGAGGCGCAGCTACTGAATATTCAGTTAGCATCTGAGTATCCAAATTACGGGCATGTAAATGATGCCATTATACTCTGAAATTCAAGAATCATTTAAATAGTTTTAATAATAATACATTTTTTAATAACTCGACTGTGTTATTGAAACCAGACTAATCACATTGGTACAATTAACATGGTATTGCTGCAAAGTTGGGGGTAGAATTCGCGCCAAATCTGTTACAAAAACTTCCATTCAAAGATAATATCTTCCCTATAGCTGCTTAAAATAAACAGAAAAGATACATGTGGAAATACAATGCAAATTTGACTGCAGTTTTAGTCGTTAGGTATCAGTTATAGCAAAATGCACATTTCTTAGTGAAATGCTTACTTTATGAGTTATACCTTTCAAGTGGAGAAACTAGATCCAACATATTCACACAAAAAACTCGATAATGAACATGTATCAGCATCAAAATCTTATTTTAATCAGAATAGAACAAATTTAAATGTGGGAACACTGGTGTACAATACTTTAGTGTGTTCGTTGCGAGTCAATGGAGAGGTTGCATTTCAGACAACGCCTATATTATATTTATGACAATTGTGCAGTGTATCAAGGCAAATATTACGTCATATGGCTTAAGTTCTATTTTTCGTACAACATTAAGAGCATCAGCACAAACATAAAGAAAAGCAAAATCTACATTTCAAACTTTAAAACGAAATTTATTTATGTATTTATTGGGGTTTAAAGACACATTCGACAGATAAAGATTACTTGGTGTCGGACGTTTTACGGGCGGAGGAAGCTGGAGTACCCGAAGATAAACACCGAAAAGCGGCCAGTAATGTCAGACTCCCCAACGTACCAACTCCGCCCAACCAGGTTTAGCATTGGTTGAAGGCAAGTGCACCATTGACGTGCAGTACGCCTTAGTACACGTCGTCACAGTGCCCCCCCCCCCCCCCACGTGGGCAATCGGGATTACGTGCGTTGCCCAGAACACAACGCAGTTCCACTGGCTGGGATCGAACCATGGGCCTTTCGGTTTTAAGTCCAGTGCCGTAACCACTGAGTCACCTCACTCCTTTTAAAACGAATGGTTTAAAATATGGATTGTGGGCTGTAAGAAAACTTTCATAAAATAAGGGTACTTAAAGAAGTATAACTCTTTCATCAAATATGTGTTTTCAAATTAGCGGATAAATATGTATAAAGAAGACAGAAACGAGAACCCAGACGTCAGTGTACGTCTAGTTCTCGTTTGGAGAAGATACATCTAAAGCGAGCACATTCGAAACTAAATTCACAATCATCACACGATAAATATACAATAGTTCGTTGCTCGGATTCGAGTACGAATTTTATCCTCGAGTGAAGGGAGAGGGGAATCATTCACGAGGCGCTAGCCGAGTGAAATAATCCACGCGGCTCACGAGAGGTTTACATCGGACTCGACTCCGAGCAGTGAACTTTTGTATTTATTTTATTTTCTCCTTATTTGTTTTTACAAAACTGCCTTTTATAATTAATTCAACTCAACCAATTCGTAAACAATGGAAAATTTAGTTCGCCATCACTGAGAGTGGAATGCGATGCTGAGAGTGGAATAGCATTTGTATTGTTTTTTGGAAAAAATGAATGAAACTAAACACTAAACTAACACACGGATCTTTCGAACATTTCTTTCCAGTATTGTTGATCCATATAATGTAATATCTTACCTCCTACAAGTATCTGGGAATTCCATTGGTTCAAAGACTTCACATGCAGACTGCATATAAAACCATATACTGCCTGTCAACATCAATATACGCTGACAGCTATGGGTAATCTCCCCTTTGTTCATTGCTTATTCAAAATGACGGCAGCCGATAAACGCTTCAAGTTGAAAGATTGATTGTTGGAAGCTCGTACTTGGTCTGAAGTGCAGGTTAGGCAACTTAAAAGGCTTCGTATTCCGTGGATGTGTGTCATGTTAGCTTCGAAATGAAACTGTTTGGTATGTATGAATTTGCTTTGTTACGATTTATGGGAGAGTGCACTCTCCATAAATTGTAACAAGGCAAAGACACGTGAACACATTGTGAGAATTCTCTCATTTAATTTTGATCGCTGTTGTTATTAGTTCTGTGCATCGATGCAGCAGTCAGTAAAATATATTCGTTACACAGTTTGTTGGTGGCCTAATATGGTATATATGGTGTTAGTTAATTTTATATTGGACTCAAACTGTGTAACTAATATTACCAACATCAAATGGTTTTGCTGTAACTAAAGAATTTCCTATCGAATCTTCAGCAATCCTTCACCAAAATAATGTCCAGTTTCAAGGCAGACAACGAAGTAATAAGATCTTTCGGAATACATACCTGAAGTTTAATTGGTAATTTCAAACAACAATCGGCATATAATGGGAGCAGATACGCATTTTACTACCTACAATACGGTTTTCATAGTGTGTTTTGTCTCACTGAGTGGTAAGGATATAACCACCAATGCAGGCATGTATTCCACTCTTCGAGCGCTACCTGAAAAATTTTCACATATTACTAAGAAGATGAGAGAAAACACATTTGACTACAAATGGTAGGTAGAACACACGTCTCCCTGGTCACCTCAATTACACACCTAAATGAACTTGCAAATATAATTGCATCAAGACAACATGTGCAGTTAAGAGGAAAAGTACATTAGATCTATATCCAGTTACTCGTCACACTATGACAACAATAAACAAAAATCTATTTGTATATCTGTTATTTTGGCATCTGTTATAGTATAGTTATCGCTGTTTGTCAATCCTTTACCAAACACGAAAGGCAGACGATACTTGAAAATAAAATTCTTTAATAACTAATTGTTTTCATTTTTGCGCCAAAACATAGCTTATCACTCCTCTTGGGAACGAGGTCGTTCCAATGAGGGGTTATAAGTTATATTATTGAAAAAAATTTAAAAAAACTAATTAAGAATTGAATGCAATTTTTATAATCTTTATTAGAGTATGAAAGTGTGGGAATGGGTACAAATTATGTATGAATCGCTTCGGGATTCATACAATTTGTACCCATTCCCACACGTTCACACTCCAATAAGGATTATAAAAAATGCATTCAATTCTTATAATTACATTCCGTTACTGTAACAACAAAGCAGAAAGACAAAATAAAACATGTAAGAACGAACGAGGCGAAAAAACACCCTCACACAAAAGACAAAGCGCACAACTCTGAGTCACCAAAGAAACAGCAGTGGAGTTGATCACTGCGAGAGGCGCTAAAAGTTAAAAACCCGCCCAAACACCGCCCGAATGACATTCTGTCAACTGCGCACGACCGTAAATGCGGGTCAAAGTTAGACCAAATGTATTCATTGGAAAATGAATTACATTTGGTCATGACGTTTTCATCCAGCTGACCAATGAGAATTGAGTATTTGGACCCAAAACGTATAACTACATCAAAAATGTAATTATTGCAAATTGAATGTGATTTTTGTGGTTAGCTCAGGTCGGTGTTTTTGGTCGTTATGTTGGGTAAAGGGTTAAATATAATGTTTCAGCATGATATTTGTGATGTACGAGAAGTATTGAATGAGTGTACATTTCAAATGGCATATGTGAAACAAGGATAAGATATTTATATTTTGCCGAATATCTGGGGAGTCAAATGGAGTATTCATCATTCAAAATGAATACAAATGTAAAATTCTCTTTCTCAAACGTATTTGAAAGACGTGTAAAAACTCATAAAGAATTAACCCTTAACCTAACACGAAAGGCAGACGACACTTTCAAACTGAATTCTTGAAGAACTATTTTCTTTCAATGTTTTGGCGTCAAAACCATAGCTTATGACCCATCATCGGAACGAGCTGAGCGAGCTCGTTACAATGAAGGAGCAGACGCTATTTCTTTAGACAAAAAATGAAAAAATAATGACAAACATGAATGGTGTTTTTTGTGAGTAGCGCTGGGCAGTTTTGGATGTCACGTTGGATAAAGGGTTAACAAGAACAAATTTCCTTCTGAGTCCATTGAGGTACAGCGACGATGTCGTGAAGACATATTCACTCTCACCAATGACAATGCTTCTAAACATTTTGACTCATGAATCCGCATATCGTGTGGGGAAATATCTTCCTAAAACTTATTGAAAAGCTGTTTTGAATCCATTGCTTAAAATCAGTCAACAAACATGACCAGCGGACAACACTAGCAAACAAGTTCTTGATTAACGAAACGTTTTAATTTTTTCCTCAGAATCATTACGTATGGACCATCATGAGAACGAAAGCGTGGCATCGTATTTGCTCAAATGTGGGACATAAGCTATGTTTCGGCGGCAAACACTTAAAAAATATTAAAATCTAGATGAAAACCCGTGTGAATAGCGCTGCCCGGATACGGTCGTTAGATAAGGTAATGAGTTAAATTGAATCATTGTCGTTGTCTATGAGTTCAAAGCATGCAGCGGAAATAACGAACGATCTGGTGCATGGATCTGGCGTGTTGCTGATGTCACCCTGTACATGCACAACCTGATAATGCTACATTCTTCATATCTAAAATAGATTATTCGTCAGAATCGTCTTGGTACTGTTCCGACCCATTCTAGAAGTCACTGCAATTTAAATGTTTTATATCGAATATAATTGTCCTTTGGGTCAATATATTTATGTTATAATTTCTGTAACTTAGTTCCCAACTACAATGTATAATATGTAAAGGATAATACAGAAGCCCCAGAGAATTCGACCTGATAATGGTCAATGAAAAGCCTGAGGTCATCTGGTTGAATATCCTGATCGAATGTAGTAACTGACTTAAAACCCACTTTACATTAAATTCTTGTCTGAAAACACAAAGAAACAGAAATAATGTTATCACTTTGGGAAGGGGACGTGACAGCCGTTACACATTCCGGTTCCTTATTCGGCATTCGTTATCAACTGACACGCGGTTAATAACGAATGTCGAATAAGGAACCGGGAATAAGTAATGGTTGTCACGACCTCTTTGGGGACTGGAAATATTAACAGCTTGATCCCTGTGCTATCGGGATAACTGATCGAAGGCAACCGCACGGATGTTTCAGGAGACACTCGCGGACAAACTTCGTCAGCTCAGGTCTGATAGATGTATTAGAAGAATAAAGGTGTATTATTTTTTTAAAAAATCCCGGTCATTCTCCATTCTGGCGTCTGGAATTCTTTAAAATAATGCTCACTTATTTTTTGTGGCCGTCATCATTTGGGTTAACATCGAAGGTGAAACAGCTGTCAGCAGTGGGTTTTTGAGAATATATTAGAAGTTGCAGGTCCTGTATGTTGAACAAAGTCTCTGTGGTCACATTGGTGTTAAGCCCACTTAGTTCTCCATTAACGTTCTCTCGCTGCCCTTGTACCATCAAATTACACGTTTTACTAAATGCATGATTACTAATTGACACAAGGGACAACAACAAATTGATGAGAGTTCTGTTTGTTATTGTCAGCATAGCCATTTTAAATCCGAATGATTCTATCCTTCAGTTGATAATAAAGTTAAGACATGTATATGCTTATAAGTCAATTTGACATTTGTAGCCTCCAGTTTTACTCAGATCATCACACCATGAATCAGACCAGAGGAAATTGGAGACTTTCAACAATGTTATGCAATTTTGATCACGCCAACCGTCTGGATTCCCCGGACGCCAGTTGAAGTAGGTCATATTCGCTCCACCATGCGTTTTCCAAACGGTTTCAACATCTTCGTCACTTCCGTCAATGTAAAAACGAGTCGAGCTATCCAGATCTGAAAAAAAGTTAAACAATTATAGTATATGCTTTTTTGGAAGATTTAGGGCAAAATCTAACAAATATTTATGGGTTATTACTTGGTTAGTTTTATATCGGCCGAAATATCTGCACGAGGTAACTTCATATCAGCCTGAGACCGAAGGTCGAAGGGTAATGTGTAGTTCCCGAAGGCTGGTATCTCGGTCAATATGAAACTGAACAATTAACCCATTACCCAAAGTAACGGCCAAAACCAGCCAGCGCTATTCTCAAAAATCGCCAATTAATTTTCATTATTTTTTCATTTTTTGTCTCAAAAACATAGGTCATGACCCCTCGTTGGAACGAGCTCTCCGAGCTCGTTCCAATGAGGGGTCACAATCTATGTTTTTGAGACAAAAAATGAAAATCATTAGTTATTGAAGTATTTGTTTTGCAAGTATCGTCTACTTTTCATGTTTGGTAAAATGTTAATAACCTCTTCACTTATTGAACCAAGACAAATAATTATAAAATATTCTCTGATCAGACAGTTTTTTGACAGTGTTTTTGTTTCTCATTCTTTTCACGAAGTCCGAAGTTTCCTCATCTCCAATTTTGAGACACCCGAACGTCTCGGCATCCCCTTTGGGGAAGCCGTGACCTTCGGTTAGCTGAACTATCTCTTCTCCCACTTAACGACTCTGAATGTCAGATTGCTTTGAATTTTCCGTATTACGCTCTTTCTTCTCTCCATTCACGTAATCCTTACTTATTGTCATCATTAACTCCACATCATGCATAAGCTCAGGTTCAAAGTACTCCCTCAAGCCTAGTAACGCCAGTTGTCCTGATTCCATTCGACGAGTAACAGCGACGATTTTCGATCTAAAGAAACTTCTTGCGCGCCCTAACACATCGGAGGTGGGAGGTGGCAACTCTAGATAGGCTCATATCGGCCTAGACCAGCATCCTCTCATACGAGTTTAAAGTCATATCAACCGATATTGATAATCAGAGACGGCGGAAGCTCATAAAGGGTGGGGGGGGGGGGGGGTGTCACACATTTCTGGCTACCACAAGGGTGTAGGATAGAAAATAATTTTTCTTCGGGGGCGGGGGGTCAATGGTGGTGGGGCGGTGTATTCATGCAAAACATATAAATTTATATACGCTACACCTCACCCTTGAACCCACTCTATTTAAGAGAGTAATCTCAGCGTATTTATTTTGTTTTGCTTTTACTTAACCTTTAGAACCCTGGTGGTATCTTCCATATGAATTCAATGGCAACAATTGGAAGAGGCCATATTCATTATTTGTGGGCAGACCAATTAATATTTTCAACGATGTTGCTGGACGTTGAAAATATTGCTTGGTCTTCCCTACATATTCACTTACCAGCTATCCCAATTAATGAATTTATAAAGTATCATGTTCGTGGGCTGGAAAAGCGGCCTCTCGGTTTCAAAGGGTTAATCATAACTTTGAAACCGTCCTTTGAAATATTACGCTCCATTTAGAGCTTTTTATTTTTATTCAATAAAATCTTGAAAACAATGTGGTCATATATGTATAGGTGATGTGTAGTGACCATAGGAGTTGTGTATGTTATGTCGGAAAATGCTGCTCGGGTACCTATGATTGGTGAAAAAGGTGCGTCGGGGGCGGGGGGGGGGGTGGGGGGCACGTGCCCCCTGTGCCCCAGGCTCCGCCGCCCCTGTTGATAACTGACAATTCTGGGAAAGAAACTCATCTGAAATACTCAAATAATATACATTTTTTTGTGAGCCATTTTTGTTTTCGCTTTCCTGACAGCATATACGTATACGCCAAAAGGTGATGCACTGAACCGTAGTATTCATTTTGAAGTAACTTTATCGACAAGTTTCGGGCTTCACAGATTTCAATTTTTCGAGAAATTAACAAAATACATGGATATTCCAACACAATGTATTTTAGATAAGTAGTGACGTCATATGGACATCCCCTGGCGTTTCATCGACCAGTCGAGAATCCCGTCAATTTTTGTTCCAAGCAAAGATTCAACATACAAATATCCCGCATCGACAGAGAAAGCCAAACAAAAAGAAACGTAAAAATTCCACACCATTCACCTAAATTAATTATGAATTTTCATTCTTGGAAATAGTTTCAAAGTTGCTTTTGCGTTATAGGTACCAATTCGCATTTCAGAACTGAAATGGTAACTACACTCTACATTAAGCACATTTAGGTCATTCACTGGTAGCTGGAGTTCACTGCAACTGTTGACAGGCCAAACACGATGGCGACTCATGTTAATGTTAATATGTTAACTCCATTCAAATCACAGTTTGCCCACAACGCTGTAAATCGATACTAGAACCACGTGCCGACCTAAACACCGAAATTCCTCTTAATGTTTATTTATTTAATGGGATTTAGCGACACTTTTGACAGCCAGAGTCACCTCGTGACGGACAGTTTTACGGGTGGACGAAGCGGGAGTTTCCGTTGAGAAACACCGAGCAACGGCAAGCATCTGTTCGACTCTCCAACGTACTAACTCCGCGCAAGCAAGTTTAGCATTGGTTGAAGTGATATACATCATCGACGTGCAATACGCCCTAGTACACGACGTGCCAACGCCCCCACCCTAAATAGATCGAAAAATCTACCCCCCCACCCCCACAAAAAAAAAATTAATGCTCTAGATCCAAAGTGAAATACATTTATATGGTTTAGGGTCGTTTCAGCACATGGACGTTTCGGACCACGTCTGGGTGAAAATAAAACAATAAGCAACTTCAATGAAGTTTGTATAAAATGTCCGGTCCACCTCCCTGATTGCATATAAAGGAATCTTAGTCCACTTTGTACCACTGCCAATTGCTGCAAGGGGTTCCCCTCCTCTTGTTCTATATATCGGCACAGTGCATTCAGGTTTGTCCCTATAAGTTCCTGGGGATATAAGTTCTTGGGGCTATAACTTTCACAATTTAACACTAACCCTATGGATCCTATGGGGAACTCAGTGTTAAAAGTCTTGGGGCTATAAGTTTCACAATTTAACACTAACCCCATGGACCCTATGGAAACCTCAGTGTTAAAAATGATTGGGGCTATAGTGGCCCCCGCGTCATGCTTATGACTAACTCCTATAGTCCATTTTTTTGGCTTATAAGTTTCCACTGTACATCAATTTAATTTTGTGTTTGCAAATTAATATTTGTTAAGCTTAAATGTTTTTGGAGTTTGCAAAATAGAAAAAATAATTTGCAAACACAAAAAATATTTTCTAAGAAAATATATGTTGTGTTTGCAAATTATTTTTATAAAAAACTTTTTCATATATTTTATGAAAATGTTTTTTTGTGAAACCAAATGAACTGAGTTGGAATGGGAAGTGAATTCTCCACCAGCTGAATCCTTTAGAAAACAGAAGCAAAAGCTTCAATGTTTTTTTCTGTTGGAGAAGATTTGTGGGTGTACCAATTATGACTTATCGTTCTGGCGTGATCGCTATAAAACAAACGATCGTGATGGCTTAGAATCTCTGCAGAACGATTCAGGCAGATGGACAAACGAGTCGATCTGTGTCGCAGCACGTGATCAAGAAGATTTGGAGAAACTGTCTTATCTACACTACCTCGTGTATTTCCGTGACAACCGGTGGTGTAATATTTCAGAGCAATTGGCACTCAATAGACGGAGAAGGCAACTATATGATTGTTATCAGAGAACCACACTAAAGAGATATCAGACCAAGGCGTGAACGCCCTGGGGGAAATATGAGAGAAGAGGTTAGGGGAAACGGGTTTTTCTAGTTTGCAAAAAAAGTAAAAACGAGGACTTGAGAAACACCCTGATTTCACATTTAATGTTTATGGCTGTTCACATCAAGGTTGAGACCACTAGACAGGATGGGAAAAATAAGGTGTGTCAGATATATAATGTGGGAGTAATTGAGGCCGCATTCTTGATCATTATCTTTTCCACCTGTTCATATTCACTGTACCCAGTTGATTTGGGTTGATGTATAACCCAACTAATTTGAGAGTTTAATGTTAATGTGCAGCGGCGGCATTGCTAAGTGGCTTATCATTGGCGTAAAATTATATTCTGTTGGTCGGAGACATTTTTCTTGAATATCCAATTATTTGCTACAAATGAAGCGATCAAAATAACATGTATCATAAGTTGGTCGTTTTAAACTAATGATGGCACTTCTGTGCATTCCTTTGTTGTGAACATACGTTTTACCTAAATGTGTGTTATTTTGATCAAAGCGGTCAGAAAATAAGATCTGATGTTCCAATAAGACTAAAATCCTCTCCCTCTGTTTGAATGGGAGCTCGCTTAGTTTTTCTATGTTAACGGCTCCAGTAGCATGTGTTACCGTTTGACGTCACCAAGTGTAGTATTTGAAAATACGATTACAATGGGAGGACATTCAAAATGCATACTGCCCATAACATCGTAGTTTTCGAGGCCAGTGGTCATTCTGTGAATGCTTACCCCAAAGCCACTGATAAAAATGGCGAGGTTACTCCATCTTAGTCCAAATCATGAAATTGTTCAGGATTTGAATTGAGAACTTGTTCACTATTTGAACTGAGATAAAGTAACTTCACCCTCCATCTAAGTTATTGATTTTCTGTTGTCCAGTGACGTCGTGGGATAGACGAGAGGTTTACTTACTAAATTTGTTATCGTGAAAGTTGTTTTGTTCCTTTCACGATGTGGGGTTTGGGTTATGGGTAGGGTCTTATTGGAACATATATATTATTGTGATGAACTGATGGTCTGAGGTTTGAACATAAGCTTCGAGCCGCAAACCTCAACCCATGTAACCGTCAATTCATCACAATAACTAAAAATAAGAAAACTCAAGAATGTGGAAGATTACACTTACTAGAAGTATATATTACATCGACGAAGAACTGATTCATCTTGCTATTTTCAATCACAACCAAATGTGCACCTTCTGACTTACAAATTTGTTTAATCTCTTGTAAGTTATAAACAGTTTGCCCTTCGATCCGGTAACATAAATTGAGGTGTGGTACATATGTATATCCACTAGATTCAGGGCAGAGTTTATCTGAAATTAAAATGCAGGATAGTGTTTTAATATAATTTTAGAATTATAGTATCTATATAAGTAACTATATTTAGATGAGGAGATTGTCGAGTACAAACATAGATTTTCGCAGACCCAAAATACAGTAAAATGATCCTTTCCCCAAGAACTCATCTGCTTCCTCAGGTCGATACCAAACTGACTCGAATTACACTGACTTCAAGTTAAGTTGTAAATCAGATAAATGTGTTAGTACGGCCGAGAAAACCTCGAGCTCGCTTTATTTATATAACTTGGCACTTGTTATCTTTTTTTCGTCCATTGTTTGTTGTAAAAACGCAATGATATTTGGAAATCGGTGAGCAAGAGGGATAACTGGAGTACACGTGTGCATTTCTGACTCCTATTTGATATGTAATAATCAGGCCGGCTGTCTTGTATACCTTGTATTAAACATTACATTAAAATTTCATGTCCATCGAAACAGACGATGCTCCATTCTACGAACATGGAAACCCTAAACAAGTCGAATTGAAGCAGAAGACGCAAGTACACTTAATAGCCACTAACTCGATAACAAAACACTGTCCTGCCGAAAAGAAGTTTATTCATCTGATAAAATAGTATATCAAGCGGTCACGTTCGGAAATAATAAGACAACCACTACTTATTTCAAGAAAAATATATTGAAAATACTTAGCATATAAGAGTTAAACAAGGATCTCTAACTGTTGCGTAGTAGCTTTATTTAAACTCAGAGACAGGACAAAATATATGTATCCTAACATTTAGCCATGAACATACGAAACTGACACTAAACAGGCTACTTCAGTGACAAAACCTATTATGGCGGCGGGCCAACGTTGTGATGTTTCTTTACTGTAAAATGCTATTGTGTGACACAATTTGGGAAAGGGGTCTTTGACCCTTTTTAACAGTGTGTCATATAGAAAAAAATCATCAGTTTCACTGGAAAATCCCCACACCTTATTCATATACTATATCAATATTGTTCAGATACCTTTCAGATGAAATTCTCCCATGTGACGATTGTCGAGCACAAATACTTGTGGGCTGGTTTGCTATCTGCAAATTCAAACTTTAGGAGGTGTTTTAACCAGGCAGGTGTTCATGATTTTTTTTAACTTCAGACGAACCAAAGAGCGTCCGGGGGGGGGGGGGGGGGGAGGGAGGGTACATTTTCATCCCGGTGTTCAATAAGGCCGAAATTTTGCTAGCGTTCCGTATGATTTCTATCAGAAAAATGTCTATGTCAGTTAAAAACATGCGGGTTTCACTGGCATTACACTCTTCATGTACGTCACTTGCTACCTAATGGATATAGTCAGCATATTTCCTGAACACCATATTGCGACTTGAGATTAACCCTTTACCCAATCCGCATAGAAGACGACCAGTATTCACCCTCTCGGGTGACAATGGTGCCAATTGTAAAAAAAACTTGTTTGGGACCGAAAATACAGCCTATGGCACCACAATTTGGCAGCAAACATAGACTTAGGTTGGACTCAGTGTTCTAGTACTACAGATGGCGCTTTGTTGTACTTCATTTGGCACTAAAATCTTTCATTTGGCACCACACAAATTTATTTGGAACTGAACAAAATTTCCACTTGGCACACCCAAAAGTTCAGGCCAGCGTTAACACTGAAGACGACACGTGATATAAAGGGTTTTTTGAATAATCAAAAATGTTAATTATTTACCTCAAAAACATAACTAATGGATCTCCGAGGAACGATCTTCATGAAGGAAATGACGTCGCTGAATTTTACAACTCCTCCCTCAAATACCAGATGCAAATACAGTCATTGGATGCCCCATCCCATTTTGAGACGAACAATAGAGAATAACAATATTTGAATGGTGATTTTTTAAATTATTGGGGACCTGTTTTGAAGGTTACGTTAGGTAAAGGTTTAACATAGAAGCTGTTTCCGATTCGAAGTAATTGCTTCCTCCATTTTTCCCCCTTACATCAAGGTCGAACAAAAATAAATTTTACACTGCAATTCTTTCTCCACAATGCAACTAGAAATTTAACCAATTCAATATTGTCGATCAACATTGAATTGGTAAAATTACAGCTTGTATTGAGATAGGATCTTTGTTCAGGGCTGGGAAATTTATTAATGATAAAACATGACTTAATTATGTCTTCCAAAATTTTGAGAACCACAACTCAAATGCATACCACAAACGGGGAGCTTTGTATTATCCGCGAAAACGGTGTTACTGGCCGTTATAAATATCCGGTTCTAACACATTACTGGATTAGTGCCGTATTAGCCTAGATATCAGCCCGAGGTAACTCGGGTCGAAGTCTTATGTGAAATTACCCAGGGCTGATATCTCGGCCGATATGAAACTAACCAAGTAATAACTTCTTTATTAACCCTTTACCTAACATGAAAAGCTGACGACACTTGCAAAAAAAATTCTTGAATAACTATTTTTTTCATTTTTTGTCTCCAAAACATAGGTTATGACCCCTCATTGGAACGAGCTCGACGAGCTCGTTCCAATGAGGGGTCATAACCTATGTTTCCGAGACAAAAATGAAAAAAATCATGAAAATTGGCGATTTTTGAGAATAGCGCTGGCCGGTTTTGGCCGTTACGTTGGGTAAAGGGTTAAAACAAAGCAAATAATTAGATAATGTTTTCAGATCTCTTCCCACACTTCGACAAATCTCCGAAGAATGTTAGTTTGTGTTGAATTTTTCTATACGAATTTTCTATACAATTCTCTTCTGTTTTCTCTTCGTCCACCTTATCCTAACTTATTGCCAGCATTAATACCTCATCATACAAACACTCGGCATCAAACCTCCCCCGTCATGCCTGGTCATACCAATTTTTCTGATTGCGGTAGGCGAGAACGGTGAAATATTTCGGTGAAAATACAATCCGATTCCGCCTACTAAAGTATCAAGGAGGGCAACACCAGCGAGGTTCATATCGACAGAGATCGGCGTCACATCAGCCGAGTTTGTAGTCAAATCGGACAAGCTAATAACGGGCAAGTCAAGGAAAGAAAATCGTATGCAATAAATACACTTACCGTAATACATCCTGTCCGATGTATGTTCGGTGAAGCTGTTAGACATACTACATTTTCTTGTTTTCGAATCGAAAGAGAACGATTTGCATTTATTCTCTTCTGTGCACGCAATTGCGCATTCCAGTTTAGATCTCTTGGTAAGGGCAACCTGATATTGGGCGTTTGTTGTTGCGACAATGTCGGTGGAGCTTCCATAATGTCGCTGAAGGTTCTTTGCAGACACAACTGACAAAAAGGTTAGCATACAGAGTAAATGTGTTTTTGTGTGCATACTTCCATTCAACACAAACCTGAAGAATTAATATGAAATTATGTCCTGTGGTCGATCCTTCAAACGGTTCATTAAACACAACATGATAGTGCGGATCGACTGAAGATAATCTGACACGCTGGCGGTGAACTAATATTATTGGGAACAAAGCATAAATAGTTTGATTCCAGCCAATAGTTATTTAAAGGGTATGATCGAGATTTCTTTTTCCGTCTTATATTACATGTATGTATCTGCATCACACAAACCAAGAAGAGTAAATGCACGAACTGTGATGTTATTGTCAAGTCGCTTCTAACCAAAGATTAATTATAAATTCCCATGCAGTGGCGTAGCTACCAATGGGTCTTGGGGCTTTATCGGAAAAGCCCCTCTCCTCACTAAAATGTTCGCCAGTCGTCTAACACCAATGGCTCAATGCAAGTTTCCCACAACATAGAGTCCCAAAACGGTCGCCATTATAGGGGTCAAATACGCTACAGATTCGCTCTGTGAGCAAAATGTTCTCGCGGTGAGGTAGGGGCCTAGTGCTTACTAGAACCATCAGGTCATAACCCCGAAACCCACACGACGATATTATCTCCCCACCCCCCCCCCCCCACACCCGAAAAAAAATCTGGTTGGGACACCTCCTATTATAGAATACTGGCTTCCCGCCTGGATCCGATATTTTAATATGTCAAACTGTTCCTTCCTTTATTTCATCAATCGTGGGCTAAGAACGCAGGAGATCACACAATACTAGCCCTTGAATACCATTGTTGAAAAATTGTTGGTTTTCAGTAGATGTGTGTTACACTATTGGTTAAGTTTATTCCACTACTGGTTATTTCACTACTGGTTGATTTGTATTACACTGCTGGTTGATTATTACACGACTGGTTAATTTTTATAACACTACTGGTTAATATTACACTACAGGTTGATTATTACACTACTGGTTAATATTACACTACAGGTTGATTATTACACTACTGGTTGTTACAGAACCCTACCCTTCATTATCCACGCGCATGTGATCTTTATACCTAATCAGTCTATATCATCATTACTCTATCCATCCATTCAAATATCCATCCTCATCCATACATCCAGCCAGCCAGCCAGCCAGCCAGCCAGCAATTCCTTTGTCAGGTATAATGTTGTTGCACATTGGTAGAAACAGCACCAGCAGTAAAGGTTCCTAATATGAAACCGACGTATCTCGTACTTCGTTAACACATTCTTAATCTTTACTATGAATTTTCTGATTATCAGATAAATTTCATAACTCAAACAATATTCTGGATTTCTACGTGATACTCTCCATAAGCTGAAAACGTGAAAACGTATGGGATAAAATAACTCACTACTTCATGCGTGGAGGCAACTTCATTTCACGGTAGTTACAATGAAGATTTATCCATAAATTATGAACAAACTGTTCTGTCTCCAAACACCACAATGGTTCTAAATAAATGTTGTCCTACAAGTGAAAAGTGTTCTATCTCCAAACCAAAAAACGGGATTTTTAACTTAATAGGTCAATTTGGTACACATTTGACTCTTTGAAATATGATATTTTAATAATTATATAATTATAACAATGAAACACATACTTATATCCATAACATGGGGTAGAACGCAGGGTTCAAAACTTTAAACTTGTTTTTTCTCGAAAAGATGAAAATGGTAGTCAGAACATTATGGTTCTCAGCCGACGCAATGTTTTCTTCTACTTGTCAAATTATCAGTTTTAAACTATTTTATTTATATATACTACTCAAAATTTGCTAAGCACCAAGTACATCCAACTACCTGTTTTACGTTTTTTGTTGAAGTGTTATAATGAAAAGTGTATATATTTTTTATTGAATTATATCTTTAATGATTTAAGACAGAAATTAAGATTTTATTTGTGTTTGACATTATGTTTGAGCTTTTGAATACGATAACCATGGAAAATGGATATTATTGGTAAAAGAGGAGATTTTTCAATATGCCAAAAAGTTGACGGAGCGAACTGGTATGGCTTCAATGTCGAGTACGAGACCCATTAATAATAATAATAATAATTGTAAAGTCTAGAATCCACACAGGTGCTCAATGGCTGTACAATAATTGCATAAATACATAAACGGACATACACATACATTCTCTCACAGATACATTGATACATGGATCACTATTATCATTTATTGGTTTCCAACGCCACAACAGCAACCGAGGCTATATCGTGGCGATAAGCGACAGAACCTAAAAGAAAAGGGGTATTGAATATAAAATAAAAAAAAAACTAAAACAAACTACAACTTTACCAAAAACAAGTATGTGAGTGTAACTTGACGAGTAACGAGGCAATCCTCACTGACTCAGTCACTCCCACGCACCTGGTAATGTCGGTTTATGACCAAAATTAAAAGACCTCTGACAGAAAAGCCTTTAGAAAAAGGTAGGTTTTAGTATCAGACTTGAATGATTCAAGTGATTTACTATTTTTCATGTCGACCGGAAGAGAAGTCCAAAGCCTTGGGCCAGCAACCGCAAAGGCATTACTGTTAATTACAGCCTGACAACGACTTATCATGCTCCCAATGAGGTTCCTCGTGGTCCTTTGGGGGATGGTGTTCCATTCTTGGACCAGCATGTCACCAAGCTCCTGAACACTTCTTGGCTGGACTGTACGGGCTGAAAGTGCAAGCTGCAACTCAGTCTAGACATGTTTCATTGGATTGAGGTCAGGGGATCTTGCTGGACAATCCATACGCTCAACCCCCTTCCTCTGTCGGTACTCCCCGACAGCATGGACAACTCGAGGACGGGCATTATTGTCCATCAGACTGAATCTATCACCCACTGCACCAGCATACAATCTGACGTGGACATCCAGGATTTCATCAATATACCTCTGTGCAGTCAATGTACCACGTCCAAGGACATAGAGCTTTGTACGTCCATCTCAGCTGATGCTGCCCCAGACCCTGATTGACCCTCCACCATAGCGGTCATGCTCAGCAATGTTGGCTGCATGGAATCGCTCTCCTGGTCTTCTCCTTGCCCTAGAACGCCTATCTCTGTGGTATAGGCAGTACCTTGACTCATCTGTAAAAAGGACAGGTCGCCAATCTTCTCTGGTCCATCCAACGTGGTCCATGACCATTCATATCGTGCCTGGCGGTGGTTCTGGGACAGCGGAATGAAAATACATGGTCTTCTCGATCGGAGACCACCTTCGTGCAACCTTGTCGTGAAAGTGTGCGTTGAAACATTTACCCCGGATGCATTCTGAAGGTCCCTGCGAAGTTGGGTTGCTGTGGCAAAGCGGTTCCCACGGGCCTGAATGATCAAAAAACGGTCTCCAGCTGCAGATGCTGGCCTGTCTCTGCCACCAGCATGCCGTCTTACTGGTGTGCCATACTGCTGAAATCTTGCTCAGGCTCTGATGATCATCGTATGGTGCACACAAAGGGCTTCACCAACCTTACGATGGGTAGCGCCTGGCTCTACCACCCCTATAGCCGCCACATTTCTGCTTCCGACAAATGTCTTCTTACATTTGCATTTGCCATATTCAATCATTAAATCACAAGAGTTTGTGTTGAAATGAAGACTGAGTACCCTATACATCTCAGTACACGAAAACATCATGAAAATCGAGGGGTACATGCTTTCCATGACTGTCACGAAAAGCCTGCCTGTCCAGAGAGCTAATGTAAACAATGGGGACCATCTCAATACATTCCTCAATCATGTCCACCAAAAATATCGCAAATATGTCACAAGCAAATTCCACAATGATGTGTCAAATATTTGGTGCTTAGCAAACTTTGAGCAGTATACGTCTGACCCCTGTGAATCATCGAAACGCGATTTTTCAACCTTCATAATTTCTCACTTCTTCACCCCTCAGTCATGTTTGCTTGAAACACCTTTGTTTATATGTTGGAAGAAGCAATTCTCGCAGGAACTTGAATTTTTGTATATGAATACACAATTACATGGTACATCACATATAATAAAAGCGATGTTGCTGCGCTCATATTTTACCTCTTAACCTGCTGAGTATTTTCTAGATATTTTTCATCAAATCTAGTCATGGCTGCTATAAAGCAGCCATGACTAGATCTGATGAAAAATTAATCTAAATGTAACACAAAAAATCATTGGTGAAAACATCCATTCAGTTTACTGGGGGAAAATACGCTTAAATGTGCCCAGCTTATACTTATTTCATTAACAAGAAAAACCCTATGCCGGGCAGGAATATCCGCCAGCAGCATGCAAGGAGTTAAACCCCCACCAAACACACCAAAAAACGGAATTTTGGAAACTTTCCCAAAGTGATCGGACTCCTCTGGGATTTGAAATGTAGGTTTATCTCATGAATCGAATAACTAGAGTTTTTTTTTTTCTTAATTTGGATACCCACGGCCGTTTTTGAATTATCTTCTTTCGAATTTGGGGTTAAATGCCATAACAAGGGAATTTTGTCCATGCCATAACATCTAAATCACGGATATGTTCGGTTTGAAATTTTCAGTTACGTTACTAGAGATGTGCATATCTCAAAGGGAATTTATCAGTTAACCTCTTTAATGCCAAAGTTATTTCATATTTTCGGAATTAGAAGAATTTGGACCTTTCAACCCCATGTGTATGTGCTTGCCGCCATTTTGGTTGTTATTATCAACGCAATGCATGAAGGTATATGCCGGGTCATTTTGTTGTACAATAACCATATTTATTTGTATATGAATTTAGCATTTTAAATTTTTTTAATATTGAATAAATGTGTGTGTTATTTTCCTATAATTTGAATTTTAATTCTAAATCTCTGAACAACTGGCCTCTATTCTCCATCTCAATTCTATAATATACTTTGTTGGAAAGATTTAACAAAAAAAACGGGATTTTGTCTCCACTCATGAAGTAGTGAGTCATTTTTGTTGTTATTATCAACGCAATGCATGAAGGTATATGCCGGGTCATTTTGTTGTACAACAACCATATTTATTTGTATATGAATTTAGCATTTTAAATTTTTTTAATATTGAATAAATGTGTGTGATATTTTCCTATAATTTGAATTTTAATTCTAAATCTCTGAACAACTGGCCAAATTTATAGTAATACACTCAACAGAAGAAGATAAAAAAGTAAACAGTATTAACTCATTTGAACTGGAGAAGGCAATCAATGGTAGCGCAGGTACAGTAAAACAGTTTAAAAATAAGATCAGATGGAATTTTGATAGAATGTGCTCGAGACATACTGGCTTTGAATTTATAAAAAACTTAAAGCAAGTAGCTGACATAAAAGTAGACGTTTATTTACACATAACAGGGATGTTGTTCGCACACGAGAACGATCAGGTACTGGCGTAAAATACATCAGGAAAGAACTCAGTCCCCAAGGCGCGACTGGAGTCAAACGAATGGAAATCAAAAGAGAGAGTCAGACAGTGAAAACCATCACACCTGGTGTGAACGCCCTGTGACCCTCTTATGCAGCTACATTGAAACAAAAATCGTCAACAAATCAGTAACGTGCCAGACATCATATGCTTGGCACAAAGGTACAATGCCAATCCCGCTACAAGCATTTACAAATTAAACAATCCAATCAAAACGAATCAAAGACAAATCATACAAATTCACCAGCTCCACAAAACACAAGATAAAAACCCAGAACGCATACATGAAAGAGAAAAAACATAAATCCGGCCAGAATAAGGAACAAATAATTATAGCAGAGAGAAAAAATGAACCTAAAACAACAGATACTAAAACCACCACAGATACAACGATCACAAGAACAAACTCTGAGGCAGAATCAGACAAGGGAATTACAGAAACATAATAAGAAAAAGGAAAATGAAAAACATAAACAGTTATCAGACAGAACACCCAAAGCTCTTCAAGACCTTGTCACCCACAACAGGTTTCAAAGCTTTTAACAGACAGACGTCGGTGAGTGCATCGACGAAACATTCGGACAACTCCAGAAGTCCTCTCACACAGTTGCTCGTCGGTGCTCGGTAGTTCTCTCCGGGTACTCCGGCTTCCTCCACCCGTAAAACTGTCAAGGTCACGATTAGCCATTGTGCGTAAGTATGTGACCTTCAACACCAATAAATAAATAAAGTCGGGGGATAAAGGAGGCCGTTATCAGATTTCTGTTCCTTGAAAATTCGGTAATCCTAAATTATAGTCGGAAAGTTCTGATATGCGGTGGCAAAAATAATTTCGTAATGAAAAAATACTTCGCAAGATGTGAATCAAACTTTCTCCAAACAATTGACTATTTTAATGGCACTTTTTACCAAAATAAGGAGGCAGGATGAGTATGCATTCACACGTATGTGATTTAGAGTGATCTCCCAATACAGTTTCGGGCACCATTAGTGTGCTAGGAAAATGCATGACAGTTCTAAAGTCAGTTTCCAAGACCAGCTGAAATGGTGTTGATATCGACATCAGTGGACGACAGTATGGTTTCCCCTGACATCAATAACTGTGCTATCGAACTTTATAAGCAACTATCCCATCTATGTATTTTACTGGACTGCATCTGGAGAAGATAGCTATCACATTCACTGAGCACGCTTGAACCTGTTTCATCAGGGTACAGAACTACAGAAGTTGATCTTGACGCATGAAAGTTACCAACTGTAAAAGCGTTTGCTGCATTGTGCCTATCCGAAATCATTGGTGCAGTCAGGCATATTTTAAAAAATCAGTGGAATTTGGTTGGTTCGTACAGACTTTCTCGTATAACATTATCAAAGCGGAAACTTAATTAACCTGAAAAAGTCTACTTTGAAAGATAATGAAAACAAATCTGAATCAACGATCAGTAACTCATATCACTAGTAAAGAGATTAGTAAATATTAGACTGAGCAACAACAATGTTGATGTCGCAACTGAATGACGTCTGGATCCGGGTTGCTTCTCCAGCTGATTGAGAACTCAAGCGAGGAAGCGCGGTGACGCAGTGGTAATGGAATTGAATTTCAAAGCGAGAGGTCCGCGGTTCGATCCCCATCAGGGATAACTGCGTTGTGTCCTTGGGCAAGTCACTTAATCCCGTTTGCTCACGTGCTGCGCTGTGTACTAAGGCGTACTGCACGCCGACAGTGAACCTGTCTTCAACCAATACTAACACTGCTTGTGCGGAGTTAGTAACTTGGGGAGTCTGACAGTTGCTCGCCATTGCTCGGGGTGGTTTTCTCTGGGTACTCCGGTATCCCCCAACCGTAAAACTGTCCGACTCGAGGTGACCCTGGCTGTCGAAATTGTCCTTAAACTCCAATAAATAAATAAATAAATAAATAAATAAATAAATGAGATTAAAGCGATAGACTGCATATCTTGTTCATTTTATTTTTAAAACTGTAGTTTGCCAGAAAACCACTGGCGAAACGGGAGTCTGTCATCTGAACAAGCTCAACACGTGAGAATTCAAATATTGAAACACATCCAGCGTGAAGTGTTCCGAGAAGTATATAACACCCTAGCAACAAGACACGCAATTTCTGAACACAATAAATTACCAAGTTTGTTGCCTGAGGACGACGGCGATGTTTTAAAGTATGGATGGTCGACTGAACAATGATATTTTGTCTGAAGACGCGCAAAACCCGATAATGCTGATGAGAGTGCTACACGACATACTGAACAACATTATCATGAATCTCGGTCAGTTGACACAAAGCACAGTTTTAATTTGGACTGTTCGAGAAACGTTTAGTGCATGGTGAAAATAATGTGCTGGATAATATTATCATGAAGTGAAATCTGGACAACAAATGGGGGCACATTGACAAATTATTTAGTAGTTATTTCTGTTTTACACATGTTGTCATCTTGACCAGTTTTTTTATTGACAGAAACGGTTGATCTATCAAATGTCACAAAATTATTGTTTTGGGCCGTCTATTAAGAATATGCATTTGTGAGTGTTAACCCTTTGAACTCTAGTGGTATATTCTATGCCAGTTCAAGGGCATCAATTCATTCTTTGGGGTAGACCAATGAATATTTTCGACGTGCAGCCTCGGAGCTGCACGTTGAAAATATTGATTGGTCCACCCACACATTTACTGAACAGCCATCCTATTTAATGACGTTATGACGTGTTATGTTCCTGACCGCTACGGTTCAAAGGGTTAAAAATAACACATAAATAAGTTATCGGAATATAAACTAGAACCAAACAGCAGGGGTAATAAATAAAACTTTTACAAGTGTATCTTCTTCTAGAATTGTATTTTCTGGTTATGACTGTAAATGGGTTAACATGAACCATTAACATTTTCAAAGATCTGGTAATTTGCCGGTTGTAAATTGCCATATCTTTTAGAATGCTAATGATTCATTTGACTCAGTTATGTTAATAGGTAGAAAATGCAATTCTACAAAACACAATTGTAAACGTTTTATAGTATTGGCTCCATATTAGAGTATAGATCATAGTTATCTTTCATTTATTGAAATGAGAATTTCTGTTTCTAGGTTTAAATCTTGGAGTGTAAAAATGCATTATGACGAATCGATTTAGAAAAAAAAAAACTGTTTCATGGGATAATGGAGAACGATATCGATTGAATATTTAACATCCTAAATTTCCTTTATACTATCCGTTTCTTTGTTCAAAATATATCTGTAAAGAATAGAGTCCGTCGAATGTCGTCATTGTCCAGACCTTATAGTGAAAGGTTGAAAAGTGCTTCCTAACTAAGTTTTAACAAGTGCAATGTTTAGCACAATCCAAAACATTAGTCGTTGTTTATTTCTTTTGTTTCAAAATAATGGGACACTTCTGGTTTATCGATTATCAAATAGTGTCCCTATATCCCGATACATTTGGTCATAATGCCTTGGACAAATAACTATGGCAAAGGATGCACCCGACATCCAAGGTATATGAGAGCGTGCAACATCCAGGGTATAAGAGCACGCGAAACATCGTGGGTATTCGGATTAAGCGAAAGCTTTCCACTTTTGCTCGCCTCGAAATAAAAATCGAACCAAAAAACTCGAAAATAGTCACAAATATCATCAGATTTCTGACAATTCAATCATAAAAATAAAATAAGAGCAAATAATGCGTCCCCTAAGTACCAATGTGTTCTATCTGCTAGTAGGCACAACAAACACATTGGAACTCAGGGGACGATATGTCAACAAAATACTGTTTACTTGTTTCCTAAAAGACCCAAGGGATGTAACTCTATCTGTTGTCTTCTGCAATTATAAAAAGACGAAATAATTATCACGAATTTGGTCCAAATGATTGTGGAGCTGGAGAAATGTGTCCACAAATTTATTCCACTATGTTTGTATTGTGTTTCAAACGGGACAAAAACGACGTTATCTCCGCCAACATGTATGGTATATGGAGATTTAATACCTGGATGCCTCATTTGAACACCTCGCCTGCGACTCGGTGTTTAAAAACCGACACCCAGGTATTAAATCTCCATATACCATACATATCGGCGGAGATAACTTTTAATAACCACCCAGGTATAAACTGAATTCCACTTATCATATAAAACAAATGAGAGTGAGATGTAAAAAAGGCTCTTAACCTCCGGAAGGTACATGGTTGCACTGATTGGGTTGCTGACCAATTATTTGATCACCAATAGATTACGCTTGTTTGATTTACGGTTCTGACAGAAAGTCCTACCCCAAACCACCACTCGATACCATTCATAACAATGGTATTATAATTAGCCTTGGTGCTTTTAGAACATCAACACTAGATTTAAGACTTGTTGAAGTCGGGGAGCCTTCTCTTGAAAAGCGTATAAATAAATTGGCACTCCAATATACTTCTAAACGGTTGGTTAATACATCACACCCTCCTTATAATTGTGTCCCAGACCCTCCAAATGTTGAATATGACATCAAAAACATATTCCTCTTTTGGGAACTAGAATTAAACCCCATATGGCGTCTGCCACACTTGAATCTGAGTCGATAAAAGAGAACCATAAAGAACGTATTCCACCTTGGCATCTAAGGAAACGTACTATCATTTAGGGATCTTGCTACCCCCAAAACATTCGAGACAAATTCTCCGCAATCTAATAAAAAGTATAGTGCATATACTGGAATATATGCAGATGGATCTAAAGATGGTGTCAGTTGCTGTTACTAGTGATCAGATCATCTCAATCAGAATACAAATAAAAACACTATTTACACAGTTGAAGTTAAGACTTTACAATTAGCGATTGAACACAACCAGAATGTGCAGACAAGGGAGTCGATCACATTTTCCGACTATCTTTCCTCTTTGCTAGCTTTATTCAACCCCAAGGTGAAGAACCCTCTCATTTTGAAACTTCGTGAGAAGTTGAATACTCTAATGTCTCACCAATATGATATCTCGTTTTTCAGGCTAACTGGACTTGTTGGTATCTCCGGTAACACCAGGGCAGACAGTGCAGCAAAAACAGGCTTTAAACAAGCCTCCACTGATTTTAAAATTCATTACAGAAATTTTAAACTACATATCAATATAAGTACATCAAATCTGTGGAGCAGGCGGAATGAGGTGGTGTACAGGTTCCGTCGCTTCCAAACTACTATCACTGATAAGTGTCCACCTAGTAACCTTTGGAGAAAAGATCACGTCATTTTGACACGATGTCATATTGGGCATACAAGACTTACACCTTCCTTTTTGTTAGAGGGTGATATGAGGCCCGCATGTATTCTCTGCCAATGTCCTTGAACAGTTGAGGACATTAACTTAGATTGTACTGATTTTAATGATATCAGAGGATGACATTATAATATAACGTCTTGAGAGAACTAATTTACACAATCACTTCTTGCCAGAATGTCTCGTTTCTCAACGAAATCAACATTTTTAATAAGTTTTAGCTGTTTTAATCTTTTAACTACATCTCACATACATAGAGGATATCCACGCCGTTTTTGTAAATATCGGGAATTATCTTGTGAGTGTGGATCTGAAAGTTTTTTTTTCACGAGTGCTTGCACTGAACACGAAACAATATTCACTAAAATTGCATAGATTTTCTTTTTATTATATGCTACGTGACATTTTACAGCGCAATATTCAGCCCAATTCGACTGCAACAGTTCAAGGTAAAAACAAAACATCTGTAGATCGTTCCTTCGAGGCGACGTTCAAGGCGACGTCATGTTTCGAAGCGTAACGCCATTTAGAAAGCTACTGAAAAGACTCATGGTGTGGACCTGAAACTATTATTTTTCACTCGCACAAGCGCTCGTGAAAAAGAAATCTTTCAACTCCACACTCATGAGATAATTCCAGACACAGAGTAGTTTTTCTTTTTTATTATATGCTACGAGACATTTTATTGCACCATATTCAGCTCAGTTCGACACCAAATCGGTACATTTCAAACAATAACAAAGACCAGCTGATCGTTCCTTCAAGGCGACGTAATACGGCATAGCGTGACGTCATTTAGGAAGCTACTGAAAGATAATTCTCGATATCAATCGAGTCGAAAGGTAGTTTTGTTTTGTTATCATTCACTAATTTCTTCACAATTTTCTTCATTGTCGCGCTAATGGTCATGTTGTATGTTTTTGAACAAATATTTCACTTTATGGTGACAACTTCTTATCTAACTTTATATGTTATTGCGATGAATTGACTGTAACATGGTCTGTGGTTTGCGGCTCGGGGCTTAGGTTCAAACGAGACGCGAAGCGTCGAGATTGAACATACGCTCAGAGACGCAAACCACAGACCATGTTACCGTCAATTTATCACAGTAACGTATATGTTCCAATACGACCCTACCCACAGTCCAAAACCTACATCGCGAAACACGAGAGGCTTATTTCCTGAAGTTGTGATCGTTAAAAGTTGCCTCGTTCAAGGCAACTTTTAACGATCACAAGTTTAGTAAATAAACATCTCGTGTACACTCGACAGCAGTGAATAAATAATCAATAAATCAGATAATCTAATGCCATTTTAGTCCAAATCGTAAATTTGTTTGTAATGTAAACAACACTTCATTCGGAACAATGCCTGTTACTCGTGTGAAAAATCCAGAAAAAAGAAGCGGCTTCCTAGTCACTCCGTTGATGAAACAATTAGGAAACGGCCGACGTCATTTCAAATATTTCGCGTTGTGAAATCAGAGGGCGAGGAGTTTACTCTTATTGGAACATAACCGTTTGTCAGTGCGATATAACACCAGCAGTTTAAGTGGCGTTAAGCACCATCAAATAAATAAATATTAATTGTTTCTCATTCTTTTCACAAAGTCCGAAGTTTCTTCTTCTAGTTCAGCTATCCGAAAGTCTCGTTTTCCTCACTGTGGCTCTGAGACATAGATATAAGCAGGGTTTAATTGATTAGCCAACAGTTTCGAAATATATTGAAGAGACAGTTTAATTTTTCGCTTCTGTAGAGAAGACCCCTCTGCCTCAACGAGTGTCGAATCTACTGGTTATGTTCTAAAAGCACCAAGGCTAATTTTAATACCACTAATATAAATTGCATCAAGTGGTTTGAGGTACGACTCAAACAGCCGTAGCCTAATTTCGTTTAACAAATGATCTATTCTGATGGAGTAGTGGGTTTTTTTGGTCAGCCTCCCCCCACTCCCACCAGGTCAGTGCTGTCAACTACCTTCAGCAGCCCCGGATCGAAATGATACTATCCTGTTATTACATTCGCATAAATCGCCACCATCATACTCAATGCAGTTGGGAGGCACACCTTCTCCACCAAGTCACATGGTATTGTACCCACCGTATGTCTCACACTGTACGTGCAGTGGTAAATGACTAGTTCTTGAGACATCCAAACTCTCTTTACAAGAAGTTATGTAACGGACTCCCGCAACTGCCTGAAAGCTTGCCTTCGTTTCTGTCTCCCCCTTTTCACTCATTCAATCACCTTCTGTTCCCGTGAGGTGCGTTCCTAAGGAACCGGCGGAAGGAATCCTGGCAGTTGAGGACAAACAGCGCCCCGGTGAGGGTAGTCTCCATTTTGGAGATACCTGTCCAAGACACTGCTTTAGCCCTCACTTCGGTAGCTGACAGATTGTAGGTCCGACCCGTTCTGGCCAATCGGGAGCCCCCCAAAATGGTGTCAAGCCGAGGGGCATTTGAGGGTCAGTCAGTCAGTCGTTTATTTTAATCAAATACCTTCATTGTCATTGTGCACGGACTTTTAACTAAAACTATGAAACTATAAATTTTAGCCTTAGTTTGGGTTCTTGTTCTGTCTGCGTTAGTTTGTAGTAGCATCTTTTATTACAGTGTGTTGCAGAATGATTGGTTGAATAACCAACATCTGAAGGCGTGGCACTCACACACACGGGACAGTCAGTCAGTGGCATGTTTTGGCATCAATACTGGCTGAGTATACTGCCCTTGTGTAAGTATGTGGGAATACTGGCAGCTCGGTAGGTTCGCTGCTGAGCAGTAACCCTCCGGGGTAGGAGGGAGCCGGGCCACGAACACATTATATTTTTAACATGGCGAAAATACCACAAAAACACCAAAACCTCGGCATGAACGTCACGGACTCTGATTCTGAGTTGGATTATGGAACAGCAACATTGGCTAAAGTTTATAATAGTTTATGCTGCTGAAGAGGGTAAAAGGGCAAGAGATATAAACTTGTTTGCCGTAAAAAAAGCCATTAAGGGAATAGCTGATGATGTGCAAAATGACAAAAAAGATCTGGTGCACTATTATTTGAATGCATTGGGCAATGCAGGCCCTCTCTTTATTAAAATGGACAAACTTGTCAACATGGAAGTTAACGCCTTTGCTCAGAAAACACTCAACGCCAACAAGGGCATTGTGAAGAAAAGGTAGCTGTCTGGCAGTCCTGAGACTGAAATGCAGAATGAATTTCAAACCAATACTAATCAATACTTATATTTTAACTTTTAATACAGCTCGATCACCAAAATCTATAAAAGTCGGCTGCATGAACATAAAAGTAGATTTCTACATCGCAAATCCACTTCGATGCTTCAAATGTCAAAAGTATAATCACTGCCAAAACAATTGTAGAGAGAAAAATATCGGTTTCAAATGTGGTGACGAACATCAGAACCCCTGCATGAATACCAACAAATGTTGTAATTGCCAAGGCAATCGCGTAGCTTTATCAAAGGATTGCCCTCCCTGGAAGAAAGAAAAGGAAATTCCAAAAGATAAGTGCGAAAAACAAATAAGTTTCAAAGAGACTAGAGGGATATTAGCATCATCGCCTGGTATGAACACAACGTCACTATCATGTGCTATGGAAATGTCACAACAAATACAGTGGAATGCCAGACACAATATACGTAGTTCAATGGAACAATTTCTTCCTTGGTGAGGGCCTTTACACTAGAACAGACCGTACCAAAGTCAATCGAAACAAATTCAACCGCTGAAACAACTACAGAGCAAATATCAAAAGCAGATTACAAGAAGAACAAACAACGGACAACAAAGAACAAAACCTTAAATTAGAAAAGAAAAAAAATGAACTAAACCTTAAAAGCAAACTCTGAGACAGAGTTAGAGACAGCAGCAAGGGAAATATCAGAGAAAAATAGATAAAAAACCCCAGAAATAGAAACAGACAGAATACCTAAACGACTCCAGAATGTTTCCACAATCAACATGTCTGAAGGAATCGAGGACATATCAGTCGATGAGTGCATCGATGACACGTTCTCGACTTAACTACGTCTGGGTTCTTCTCAAGGCGAGTCTCCACGTAAAACCTCGCCAAAAGAAATACGGGGGTAATTTCTCCCATACGCCCACAATCACAATCACCACCCAAACATGAATAATACAACCAAACTCAATATAATACACTCATGATCGTTCTCTTTTTAAGCATTATAAATCGTATAACGCTTGGGCGGATGAAAATGATCTTCCTGTTTGTGGAACGTCTGTCGTGGGTAAAAACGACATTATTAACAATTCTATACCTTTGCATTTAATACACAGGCTGTAGCACTACGCCTACCCTTAGACAAGACAGTTATATTATGTTCTATACTATTAAAAAAGTAGAGGATATCCAAACTGATGTTGATATTTTCGGAAAATGGTATTGGATACGTGTGATTGGACACATCAATATGTTACCAAGTTTAGTGTGGGTCATGAATGTCCCCGGCCCACGAAAACATCGTGCGGGTTTTTCGCACGAGGTAATGTCTGTGGGTGCGTTTTGAAATTTTAATTTGTACTGGACGGGCTTTTTCGGAGATCTCACCGTTCTTTTCTTGGTATAAACTCGTTCAATAATAGTTTCTGGTCGAAACGAAACTTTTGAGGCTGACACACGACGAACGTTTACGTGCGGTTGGCATTGTTGGAAGCTGGGAATGGACAGCCTTCAGTGGCTCAAATTTTCAACGTTATTCAATCGGTAATTAGCAGGTTGTGGTCACGCTACAGTCAGCCAGGCAATGTTGATGACAGACGTCGGTCAGGTCGCCCATTGGCGACGTCTGCTAACCAGGGTCGTTTCATCCGAACCACTGCATTATGCAACCGCTATCAAAGTGCCTCTGAAATTGGACAGCAGCTGCACCGAGCGACAGATGTCAGTGGTCAGACTATCCGAAATCGCATTCACAACGGGAATTTGTACGCTCGACGACCTCGAATAATTCCACGTTTGATTGAACGTCACATCACAGAAAGGCGTAATTGGTGTGCAGCACGACTTCCACGACAGGCGAAACAGAGTGTGGCGACGGCGGAGCGAACGATACCTTGACGTAACCGTTAGGTAGCACGATCGTTTTAGTGCTGGATCGGTTATGGTATGTGAAGGCATAACCATGACAAGCAAAACAACATTACATGTCATCCAAGTGCGTGTCAAAAAGCAGTACTACCGTGATAACATGTTAGCAGCTCATGTGGTGTCATTTGCGCGACGTCACGACCGTCGATTCATTTTCCAAGATGACAATGCAAGAGCATACAGAGCCCGCGTCGCTACAGAGTTCCAGTTCCTCCAGGGGTAGAACATCATTACACTGCCAATCGACCTCGTCTGGGATATGCTTGACAGACGCCTACGACAACGCCAACAGCCCCCTACCAATGTCCAGGAACTCGCCGCTGCACTGCAGAAAGAATGGAATAACATCAGTCAATCTGATATTGGAGGTTTCGTGAGAAGTATGCCAACTCGGACCCGCAGTTGTCTCGCGAACCGAGGAGGATTTACAAGGTATTGAGGCCTTGGACTGAAAGTGGTAAATTCTCTGACTGACCGTCCATGTCTTCTGCAGCTCGGTGCGTGGCGTGTGTGCTTGTCAGAGTCCCAACTATTGCTGAAATCATTCACCAGATGTCACAGTGCAATGCCTCGACTGTATTTTGGATGAAAATATGAATATATTTCTTCATATATCTCACTTTTATCAAACATCCCCTACTTTTTTTAATAGTATATTTACATTTCATCAAGTGAAACCCTGCAGCTGAATTCTCTGGAGCAATTGATTCACCAGCATCCAACTCGAAACATTTTGTTGGGTGATTTCAGTGGGATGATTCCTGCAACAAAGAATACCTAAAAGGCAAAACAGTGGAAGATCGTATTGCAAAATATGACTTGTGTTTGTTCAATGATGGGCCAGCCACATGCCTGTATTCCTTCGCTGGTTCATACTCCTCGATTGGTCTCACTATTACCTGTCCTTCTCTCTTCCTCGTTTGAAGATGACTTGTTCGGGGCAGAGAACCTTTCAACTGTGTTGAAATGTGTGGTTCCGGCGAACAATGAACGTGTGCTGACTTTGACATTTTCTCATCGCTTTGATCAAAACGCCTCAAACGGGAGAAATGCGAGGAAAGTCCACCAAATAGTTGCTTGACATTGCCAACACAATTATACTTAAAACCTCGCCAAATCCAAAACCTTTCACAAAAGCGTGGTTTGATAACGTTGCAAACAGGCTATGCAGGATCACAAGAAGACTGAATGGGAATTGAATAAATCACCAACAACCAATAATTTAGATGAACTACGTATTAATTGGGCTAAGACGAGACGACTTAAAAACAATAAACGAAAAACTCTTTGTAAACTTATGTTTTTAAACATAACCAACAATCGCACATCAATAAAATTTGGAAAACAGTTATAAAAATTAAATGTAAAGAAACAATATCAAATGTACAACACCTGAAAGAAAACACCACGCTAATTATTCCAAAAAGAAATGTCAAACAAATTGGTCTCAACATTTTCGAAACATTCGTCGTCTGAAAATTGTTATACAGAATTCATAGAAAATAAAAAAAAAAACAACAACAGGTGAAACCAACGTTCAAATTTACTTGGGATAATTTAGATGATTACATTGAACCTTTTCTATAGAAGAGTTCAACAACTCTTTGGATAAAGCTAAAGATACTGCAACTGGATAAGACGAAATACACTATCAACTTTTAAAATATCTGCCTCAAACTTCACGCAGTCCAATTAATTACAGACCAATAACATTAACAAGTTGGCTGTGTACAACAATGGAACAGATGATCAATGATCGACTTGTGTCGTTTCTGGAATCGAACAATCTACTTGCGAATGTTCAGTGTAGTTTCAGAAGCCAAAAAAGTACTGTGGTTTATTTGGTTAGACTTGAAACGTTAATAAGAAATGTCTTCGCCAGAACAGAACATTCGATCTGGAGAAAGCATACAATACAACATGGAAGTATGGGATTTTAAAATATCTTTTTAACATGGGTTTGAGAGGGCGTATGCCTCTCTTTATAGAACATTTTTTAAAGGACCGTCAATTCAAGGTTCGTGTTGGGTCAACGTCATAGGATCCTCACGACGAACAAGACTTGGTGTTCCTCGGGGTTGTATTTTATCTATTACCCTGTTCTCCGTGAAGATCGAAAATAATTGAACATATAAACTTTAAATTGACGATACATTAAAAATATTCTGTAAAAAGATAGATACGCTTTCTTAATCCCATGTTAAAAGGATCTTTTAACCCTTTACCCAACGTAACGGCCAAAACCGGCCAGCGCTATTCTCAAAAATCGACAATTAATTTTCAAAATATTTTCATTTTTTGTCTCAAAAACATAGGTTATGACCCCTCGTTGGAACGAGCTCGTTGAGCTCGTTCCAACGAGGGGTCATAACCTATGTTTTTGAGACAGAAAATGAAAAAAATTAGTTATTTCAAGAATTTGTTTTGCAAGTGTCGTCTGCTTTTCGTGTTAGGTAAAGGGTTAAAATCCCATATTTCCATGTTGTATCAGATGCCTTCTCCAGATCAAAGAAGATGGGGACCACATAATGTTATCTTTTTCACAGCAATGCATTTCTTATAAACGTTTCAAGTCTAACCAGAAGATTCACAGTGCTTTTCTGGCTTCCGAAACCACACTTAACATTTGCAAGTGGATTGTGCATTCCAGAAATCAGGCAAGTCTATCATTGATCATCCTTTCCATGGTTTTGTAGACATAACTTGTTAATGCAATAGGTCTGTAATTACTTGGGTTGCTATGCTCTTTATCCATCTATGGAATGGGAATTACTGTTGCTTTTCGCCAGGAAGGCGGATATTGTCCAGCTGTCCATATATCATTAAGACTGATAGTAACAGTTCAAGTGAAGTTTGATTTAGATGTTTTAAAAGTTGATAGTGCATTTCTTTCCATTGAGAGGCATTTTCTTTTACTTTATGAAAAGAGTTATTTAACTCTTCCATAGAGAAAGGGTAATTGTAATCCTCTAAAGTGTTAGAGGTAGATATGATCTTGTTGTTATTCCTGATGTTTTTTTAATTTTTTTGAATTATAGATTACAATTTTCTGACAACGAATGTTTAGAACACGTTGCGCTAATGTGTTTGATATTTCATTATTTGAAGTCATTAGTGTGCTGTTATCTTCCAGGTGCTGTACATTTAATTTTTCTATTTTTTTTTTGATGGGAGTGTGTTGGTTAAGTTTTGAAACATAAGTTTCCTAGGACGTTTTGTTTATTTTTGTTTTATAGGTCGTCTGGTCTTTGCCCGATTGAAACGTAGACTCTGTAAATATTAACTGTTTTTTGGTAACTTGTTATATTCCCGTTGGGCTTTCTTGCGTTCCTTTATAATCTACCTGCAATCTTTGTCGAAACATGGTTTGGTGAAACCTTTTGGGTTAGCCTAGGTTTTTGAAATGAGAGTGTTTGTAATATCATGGAGCTCTTTAGTAAACTGTTCTACCTGAGTAGAGGGGAATAGGGGATACGAGCACACCTCACTTCGCGCCTCAACCAAAAAATTAGTTTTTTTCGGATAATTGCGTGCGTCACGGTCGAAATCCATCACCATGCGAGATGCGACACGTGTACGTTCTCGTCACTTTCCCCGGTTTTTACAGTGGTTGCGGTAGACGAGACATCGTGGGTTCAACGTTCCATTTCTCTAACGGTAAACGCTGGCACAACTAAAATGTCAAGTGAATTTATTAAAAACCCTAAAAAATTCACTCTCTTAAAAATTCACTTACACGTGTGCTCGCAGTTTTTGACAACGTTCGTTCTTGGGAAAACGCTAGCCTTTTCTAAGAGGTGACACGGAATCGCATTTTTAGGTGATTTTTATTCGACTTAGATATTGCGTGTTTTTGCACGATCGGGACGGATGCGCGATTAACACTGAGATTCCCATTGACAAAAAAACCCAAAACGGCACAGTCGTTGACGCGTGATGCAACGCGGATTTCCGCGGAAAAAAACGGATTCCGAATTGAGCCGTGAATTTTATCAGGTGAGCTCGAATCCGCCGGCGATGACGCACGAGTTTATTTTGTACGAGGAGAGAGATCGCTCGTCCGTGTCTAAAAAACAGTGAGGTCTACTCGCTCCCGCCGCCCCTGTGGGTTCGTGGGTCTCGAGCCCACCGGCGATGACGTGAGAGGAAAACCCAAGATATTTCTGACTAGGGGAAAACCCATATGTATGTAAGACGGACGATAAAAAAATTGTTTTGACCAACGAATAACAGAATTATCGATCAATCAGCATCGAAAGCTCGAAGAGCTTGAAATAAGTAATCACCCAATCACTTCACTTTCCTGACGCTAATTAACCAATCAGATTGCTTGATTCCCATAACCTATACTTAACCATACAAAAACTGTAAAAAAGGTGTTTTTAGCATAGTTAGAACAATGTACTTCAAAAACCAAAAGCTCGAAGAGCTTGAAATTAGTAATCACCCAATCACTTCACGTTCCTGACGGAAACTAACCGATCAGATTACTTGATTCCCATAACCTATACTTAACTGTACAAAAACTGTAAAAAAATGAAATAAGTAATCACTCAGTCACTTCACGTTCCTGAAGCTAATGAACCAATTAGATTGCTTATTTCCCATAACCTGTACATAATCATACAAAGTTATCTCCCCTTATTGCAAAGAAGTCCTATTCGATTCTTATCACCGGATTATTCAAGGAGATTACGAAAAATAATATTTGTAACCCTCGTCGCGTGGTGGGGTCACGACCAGAGCCGAAAAACGTGTTCCTTTTTATAGAGCCAGGCATGTGAGGTACCAAATTGAAGGGCTCGATGAGTACATTACGAACATGATATTTTTTTCTTTTTACGTGAGGGTGGGGATCACGCCCATCAGAAAATGGAAAGTTTCCAGAAGGTAGTCATGTGACGAGGTCATTGAAGGCATCGATGATATTTTTAACCCTCGTCGTGGGGGTGGGGGTGGGGGTGGGGTCACGGCCAGAGCCGAAAAACGCCTTCCTTTTTACAGAGCCAGGCACCTGAGGTAGCAAATTGAAGGGCTCGATGAGTACATTACGAAAATGGCATTTTTCATTTTACGAGGGGGTGGGGGTCACGCCTATCAGAAAATCGAAAGTTTCGAGAAGGTAGTCATGTGACCTATCAAATTGAAGGTATCGATGAGTGGATTAGAAGATCATATTTTTAACCCTCATCGGGGGGTGGGGGGGGGGGGGGGGGTCACGACCAGAGCCGAAAAACGTCTTCCTTTTTACAAAGCCAGGCATGCGAGATACCAAATTGAAGGGCTCGATGAGTACATTACGAAAATGACATTTTCAACCCTCACCGCGGGGGGTGGGGGCACGCCCGTCAGAAAATCAAAAGTTTCGAGAAGATAATCATGTGACCTAAGGACCTATCAAATGAAAGGTATCGATAAGGATATTATGAAATCATATTTTTTCCCTTCTAACAGTGGAATTGTGACCATCTTGAAATCAAAGTATCAAGAAAGGTAGTTATGCGACATATTAAATTGAGAAAGTCAGCAACTTGAATCTGATGCATCATTCATTTTGATGTCTGTGTTCAAACACGGAAGGATGTTCTCAATATATGATTATTATGCTAATTAGAGATACACTCACCTGTTTAACAAGTCACGTTGTCAATAAAATTATAAGGTGATCCTCTAACACGGCACGGTTCTACATTTTGAGAATAGCCTATTTCACTATTTCCGAAAAGTATCAATCCAGACAAACTATGTTTTTAGGGAAAATGACCATGAGAATACATCATATAACTGATCGAGTATATACCTTGATTAAATTCAAGTAAAAACATTTGTCACGTGTTAGAAAAAGATTTGTAAACAGTCTAAACGCACGTGTGGAAAACTTGTTTTGTTTTGTTTTTTACGACAGGAGTTAAAATAGTTTAAAATAGGTGGCGTTATCAAAATACAGCAACAACAAAAAATGTGCCAGCGTATGACTGAATGAAAATGACAAAAAAACCTCTTTTTCTAACCACCCTCTAGCGAAGGATTACACCGTTTACTGCGATGTTTATCACAGGTGTTCAACACGTACAAAGATCATGAAAAATAGTGTATCAGACGTTTTTTTTTTGTTTAGAAATTATGTATTTTTCTCCAAGATTATGTATATAAGAGAGGAAAGTTACGTAACTCCCTGGCTTGGAAGATTTTGGCCTGTCTTATTCAAACTCCCAGAAAAAAAAAACAAACTCGTGAATTTGTAGGCACGATATTGATGTCTTCCAGCAGCCAAGACATTAAGCTTTACGTTGATATAACACTTGCTCAGTTAAATATTTTTTTAACGTTGAAACGGGTGAAATGTATCTCGGGAATGACTCAACACTGTAGTTGACATAAA
Source organism: Pictodentalium vernedei (assembly GCA_031216915.1). Taxonomy (NCBI): domain Eukaryota; kingdom Metazoa; phylum Mollusca; class Scaphopoda; order Dentaliida; family Dentaliidae; genus Pictodentalium; species Pictodentalium vernedei. The sequence continues at coordinate 191,281,039 of CM062296.1, read as the reverse complement.
GTTGACTGAGGGGTCATTCAAAAACAATTGATCAAATATATCGAACGAAAATGACTCATTTTCTAACTACGATTGTCGCTATATTCCAAACTTCACCACACTAATAATACAGAACGGTATTAGAGCTTCAGGACCTCTTGAATATTATAAATTTACGATTTGTATTACCTCTGACCCCTGATGACCTCACCATGGCCCCTGATGTACTCATCATGACCTCTGATGTACTCATAATAAACCTATACCTACGGTGTTACAGAGTTACTTCTCTTGAACCTATCCATTTGACGGATGACAGAGTTACTTCCCTTGAACATAACCCGTATCATGACCCCTGATGACCTCATAATAAACCTCTACCTACGGATGAGTTTTCACAGAGTTACTTCCTTTGAACCTACGGATGAGTTATCACAGAGTTACTTCCCTTGAACCTAACCATTTGACGGATGAGTTGAGAGTTACTTCCCTCGAACCTACGGATGATAGAGTTACTTTCCTTAGCCCCCACCTGTATCATGACTCCCGATGACCTCATAATAATCCTCGGTGTTACAGTGTTACTTCCCTTGAACCTACGGATGACAGAGTTACTTCCCTTGAGCCTAACCCGTATCATGACCCCCTGATGACCTCATAATGAACCTCTACTTATGGTGTTACAAAGTTACATCCCTTGAACCTACAGATGAGTTGTTACATCCCTTGAACCTAACCTGTATCATGACCTCTGATGACCTCACCATAGCCCCTAATGTACTCATCATGGTCTATGATGTACTCATAATAAACCTTGGTGTTACAGAGTTACTTCCTTTGAACCTAACCATTTGCCAGATGACAGAGCTACTTCCCTTGAACCTAACCCGAAACATGACCCCTGATGATCTCATAATACACCTGGGATGAGTTGTTACAGAGTTACTTCCTTTGATCCTACGGATGAGTTATTACCCGTAGCATGACTCCTGATGACCTCATAATGAACCTCTACCTATGGTGTTACACAGTTACTTCCCTTGAACCTACAGATGAGTTGTTACATCCCTTGAACCTAACCTGTATCATGACCTCTGATGACCTCACCATAGCCCCTAATGTACTCATCATGGCCTATGATGTACTCATAATAAACCTTGGTATTACAGAGTTACTTCCCTTGAACCTAACTGGGGAAAACGCTTCATTCCATCCATCGAAAGCAATTCCAAGATGAATCCTTATTTTCTAACCCCTAAAATTCGCGTGTTCGAGATTAGTACGAATTATTGACACACGTCAAGACATGCAACATTCATAAGGTTCAAGGTTTGATGTGCCTCAATAACAATGGTGAAAATTTGCAAGATTTTAAATTCTCATTCTCACGAAACGGGTGAAATATATCTGTCTGAGACTACTCCCCCAATTTATCTGCCGGACACGGTTGTTGGCAGTGAGTAGACTTCCAATCGGTTGCCATATTTGTGATAGATAAAAATACGGGGAATCCTTCATTTTTAATTATCGACCATTCGGATGAAGAGTTCAGATTCATCTACCAAAGGGATGATGGTGAGGTCAAATTCGATGCGGTATAGTACAAGTATGGCGATGGGAAGGAATTTACGATTTGTGTTGAAGGTAATACAAATCGTAAATTTATAATATTCAAGAGGTCCTAAAGCTCTAATACCGTATTGTATGATTAGTGTGATGAAGTTTTGAATATAGCGACAATCGCAGTTAGAAAATGAGTCATTTTCGTTCGATATATTTGATCAATTGTTTTTGAATAACCCCTCAGTCAACTTTATGTCAACTACCGTGTTGAGTCGTTCCCGAGATACATTTCACCCGTTTCAACGTTAAAAAAATATTTAACTGAGCAAGTGTTATATCAACGTAAAGCTTAATGTCTTGGCTGCTGGATGACATCAATATCGCGACTACAAATTCACGAGTTTGTTGTTTTTCTTCTGCGAGTTTGAATAAGACTGGCCGAAATCTTCCAAGCCAGGAAGTTACATACCTTTTCTCTCTTATATACATAATCATGGGAAAAAATACATAATTTTTAAACAAAAAAAACCCCTGTCTGATACACTATTTTTCATGATCTTTGCACGTGTTGAACACCTGCGATAAACATCGCAGTAAACGGTGTAATGCTTCGCTAGCAGGCGGTTAGAAAAAGAGCTTTTTTCTCATTTTCATTCAGTCATACGCTGCCATATTGTAAACACTGTTGTTTGTTGTTGCTGTATTTTGATAACGCCACCTATCTTAAAATATTTTAACACCTGTCATCAAAACAAAACAAAACAACTTTTCCACACGTGCGTTTAGACTGTTTACAAATATCCTCCTCTAACACGTGACAAATGTTTTTACTTGAATTTAATCATGGTCAGTTTTCCCTAAAAAAATAGTTTGTCTGGATTGATACTTTTTCAGAAGTAGTGAAATAGGCTATTCTCGAAATATAGAAACATGCCGTGTTAGAAGATCAACTTATAATTTTATTGACAACGTGACTAGTTAAACAGGTGAGTGTATCTCTAATTAGCATAATAATCATATATTGAAAACATACTTCCGTGTTTGAACACAGACATTAAAAATGAATGATGCATCAGATTCAAGTTGTTGTTTTTCTCAATTTAATATGTCGAATAACTACCTTTCCTGATACTTTCCATTTCAAGATGGTCACAACTCCACCGTTAGAAGAAGGGAAAAAAAATATGATTTCATAATATCCTTATCGATACCTTTAATTTGTTAGTTTCTATTTGGTCACATGACTATCTTCTCGAAACTTTTGATTTTCAGATGGGCGTGACCCCCCATCCCCGACATCTTGGGTTGAAAATGCCATTTTCGTAATGTACTCATCGAGCCCTTCAATTTGGTACCTCACATGCCTGGCTCTGTAAAAAGGAAGATGTTTTTCGGCTCTGGTCGTGACAAAACCCCCACGATGAGGGTTAAAAATATGATCTTCTTAATTCACTCATCGATACCTTCAATTTGAAAGGTCACCTGACTACCTTCTCGAAACTTTTGATTTTTTGATGGGCATGACCCCCACCACCACGTAAAATGAAAAAAAACCTCATTTTCGTAATGTACTCATCGAGCCTTTCAATTTGGTACCTCACATGCCTGACTCTATAAAAAGGAACACGTTTTTCGGCTCTGGTCGTGCCCCCCACCCCACGACGAGGGTTAAAAATATTATTTTTCGTAATCTCCTTGAATAATCCGGTGATAAGAATCGAATAGGACTTCTTTGCAATAAGGGGAGATAACTTTGTATGATTAAGTACAGGTTATGGGAATCAAGCAACCTGACTGGTTAATTAGCGTCTGGAACGTGAAGTGATTGGGTGATTACTTATTTCAAGCTCTTCGAGCTTTTGGTGTTTTGGAGTACATTGTTCTAACCATGCTAAACAATTTTTTTTACAGTTTTTGTATGGTAAAGTATAGGTTATGGGAATCAAGAAATCTGATTGGTTAATTAACGTCAGGAAAGTGAAGTGATTCGGTGATTACTTATTTCAAGCTCTTCGAGCTTTCGATGCTGATTGATCGATAATTCTGTTTTTTTTATCGTCCGTCTTACATACATATGGGTTTTCCCCTAGTCAGAAATACCTTGGGTTTTCCCTTAACGTCATCGCCAGTGGGCTCGAGACCCACGGACGCACAGAGGCTGCGGGACCGAGCACACCTCACTGTTTTTTAGACTCGGACGAGCGATCTCTCTCCTCGTCCAAAAAAAACTCGTGCGTCATCGCTGGCGGATTCGAGCTCACCTGACAAAATTCACGGCTCGATTCGGAACCCGTTTTTTTTCCGCGGAAATCCGCGTTGCATCACCCGTCAACGACTGTGCCGTTTTTGGAATTTTTGTAAATGGGAATCTCAGTGTTGATCGCGCATCCGTCCCGATCGTGCAAAAACACGCAATATCCAAGTCGAAAAAAAATCACCTAAAAATGCGATTCCGTGTCACCTCTTAGGAAAGGCGAGCGTTTTCCCCAGAACGAACGTTGAATAAAACTGCGAGTACACCTGGAAGTGAATTTTTAAGAGAGTGAATTGTTTAGGCCTTTTAATAAATTCACTTGACATTTTAGTTGTGTGCCTGCGTTTGCCGTTAGAGAAACGGAACGTTGAACTCACGATGTCTCGTCCACCGCAACCACTGTAAAAACCGGGGAAAGTGACGATGTGAACCTACACGTGTCGCATCGCGCATGGTGATGGATTTCGATCGTCACGCCCGCAATTATCCGAAACAACTAAGTTTTTGGTTGAGGCGCGATAAGAGGTGTGCTCGTATCCCCTATTCCACTCCACTTTCTTGATCAACCCAGTTAACAACTTTCTCCCTCGTGAGTCGTTCAAAACAAAAGTATCCCAGTCGTTTTTTATAAAGGACGAAGGCGCCGTAGGCGCCCGAGTTGAGACGGAGGCGAAGCCGACGTCGAAACTCGTGAGTCCTTTATACTAATTTCACACTTTTTTTAACGAAGGAAGTAGTTAACGAGATGAGACTTCACGATAATGACTCTGGCTGATTAAACTTTTAGGGATTTTTCCCAAAGGAACCGGGGACAAATAAGGTTACATTACTCGGACGCTAGAACAAGTGATGGCTCTCCACCATTGCTTTCACCCTCATACGGTCAAGGGACCCTTAATATATTGAGTGTGTGTGTGTGTGTGTGTGGTGGTGGTGGTGGTGGTGGGGGGGGGGGGGTGATGAGGTTAATGGGTCACTGATTATGTCACGTGACGACCATAGCAAGTAAAGCACGCCCCTAGCAACGGGCAAACTACTGGACCAATTTTGATACATGGACCCAACATGCATTGCAAACGAAAACAGACAGGTCAATGGTGTCGCCACGTGACCTAGCAACCAGAGCGTCCCCTTAGCAACGGGCTAACTACTGGACCGATTTTGACCAAATTCGGTATACGGACCCAAAATGCATTGCAAATAAAAATAGACAGATCAATGTTGACGTCTCGTGACTTCCCTAGCAACCAGAGCGCGCCCTTAGCAACGGGCTAACTACTGGGCCGGTTTGGACCAAATTCGTTATACAGACCCAAAATGCATTGCAATGAAAACAGACAGATCAATCATAACGTCACGTGACTTCCATAGCAACCAGAGCGCTCCCTTAGCAACGGGCTAACTACTGGGCCGATTTTGACCAAATTCGGTATACGGACCCAAAATTCATTGCAAATGAAAACAGACAGATCAATGTTGACGTCACTTGACTTCCCTAGCAACCAGAACGCCCCTTAGCAACGGGCTAACTACTGGGCCGATTTTGACCAAATTCGGTATACGGACCCGAAATGCTTTGCAACTGAAAACAGGCAGATCAATGATGACGTCACGTGACTTCCCTAGCAACCAGAGCGCCACCTTAGCAACGGGTTAACTACTGGGCCGATTTTGACAAAATTCGAAAATACGGACCCAAAATGCATTGCAAATGAAAACAGATAGGTCAATGTTGACGTCACGTGACTTTCCTAGCAACCAGAGCGCCACCTCAGCAACGGGCTAACTACTGGGACGATTTTGACCAAATTAGGTATACGGACCCAAAATGTATTGCAAATAAACACATACAGGTCAATGTTGACATCACGTGACTTCTCTAGCAACCAGAGCTCCCCCTTAGTAACGGGCTAACTACTGGGCCGATTTTGACCAAATTCGGTATACGGGCCCAAAATGCTTTGCAATTGAAAACAGACAGATCAATGTTGACGTCACGTGACTTCCCTAGCAACCAGAGCGCCACCTTAGCAACGGCTAACTACTGGGCCGATTTTGACCAAATTCTTTATACGGACCCAAAATGTATTGCAAATAAAAACATACAGGTCAATGTTGACGTCACGTGACTTCCCAAGCAACCAGAGCTCCCCCTTAGTAACGGGCTAACTGCTGGGCCGATTTTGACCAAATTCGGTATACGGACCCAAAATGCTTTGCAAATGAAAACAGACAGATCAATGTTGACGTCACGTGACTTCCTTAGCAACCAGAGCGCCCCCTTAGCAACGGGCTAACTACTGGGCCGATTTTGACAAAATTCGGTATTCGGACCCAAAATGCATTGCAAATGAAAACAGATAGGTCAATGTTGACGTCACGTGACTTCCCTAGCAACCAGAAAACCACCTTAGCAACGGGCTAACTACTGGGCCGATTTTGCCAAATTCGGTATACGGGCCCAAAATGTATTGCAAATAAAAACATACAGGTCAATGTTGACGTCACGTCTTTTCAGTAAAACTGCATTGGCATATTTTCATCGTCCTTTTTTGCACAGCACTGCTGTATTTTCTTGTTTTACGTTTGACTGGGGCATTCTCTCATCATCCGCCAGAACTACACTTTCCAACACAACCGGAAAGTGGTCATTCCCGCACAAATCATGCAATTGTAAGATCAATTGAAGTGTAAGAACCAGATGTTGGGGTAACTAAGTGTCTGCGCCGCCATTGAACAAGCACAAATCATATTATAAAATTAGTTCTTGTACTGTTTTCCCTTTGATGTCCTCTTTGCTGCAGGAGTCACGCCAAAGTGGGCTATGTGCATTAAAATCTCTCAAAAAAGTGTATGGAGTTGGAGAACCAGTTTCTCAAGGTTATTTAGTTGAAGGGTCTTATTTAGTGAAATGTAAATAAGAGATAATGTAATTGTCTTGTCTAAAATTAGGCGTGCTGCTACAGCCTGTAAGTAAATTTGTTTGTAAAGAAAAGAAACAGGACTGTGAATAATGTCGTTTTGTCATAAAATAGACGTTTCACGAACATGAAGCTCATATTCGCCAGTCCAGGCATCATCCGAGGTATAATGCTTGAAAGCTGAATGATCTTATGTGTCCAGTTTATTTAAGAGTGTTTCGTGCAAGCAAACAGCTGCAGCTTCATGTTGTTGGCTTGGAGAAGCCAGTCCATTAAAATTCGCTTTAATACTCGGCGATTCCACTGTATTATGTTGTGTTTGGTTATATTATCCATATTTGGTTTGAGATTTATAGGGTGGACGTTGGGCGAAATAGCCCCGATAGATTTCTTGGGTAATTAATTTCTCGGGAACCAATGCTGAGATGAGTTCGGACGTACTTTTCCGAACGTTTCGTCGATTACTCATCGACTGCCACATCTTTAAAAGTTTCAAACATGTTGTGGGTATTGGGTCCTGAAGTACTTAGGGGATTCTGCCTGTCAATTGTCTTTGTTTCTTCTTGATCTAACTCTGACTCATACTTTGTTGCTGTGGGTAGTATTTCTATTTTTGTCTTGTTCTCTTTATTGTGATTCCTTTGTTGTCATTTATTGTTTTGTTCTTTGTTTTGTTCTGATTTAGGTGTAATTTGTTTGGTCTTATTTTTCGTTTGTTTCTGTTAATTTGTTGTTGATGCATGGGCAGGTGGCCGCGTTTGGGTTGACTTTGGATCACGTTCCGTTTCATACAGTACGTGGAGAGTGGATTGTGACTAAATCACCCGCGGAGTGGAGTTACCACCCAAGCCATAACTTTCAAATTGTGTACATATCGACAAAAAACACAAGCAATGTTTCAGTCAATGGACCTCCGGGTTTTACCCGGAGGTCCATTGGCTGAAACTTTGCTGGTGCTGGTTGTGCTTTGCAACAAATGTGCAATTATTGCTCAGGTGGAATCTCCACTCTGCGGGTGATTTGGTGATAATACACTCTCCACGTACTGTAGGTGTGTTCCATTGTAAACGGTTTTAATAATGTTGGAATAGTGCCGTTGAACCATGTATATGATATCTGGCACTGAGTCGATTATATTGATACTGTTTGCTTTGGTGCAATGGCATATAGTGGTGATTGTTAATTCATGCCAGGCATAGATGTTGCAATGTCTCTGGACTCGTTGAAAGTGGGCTGTTTCTCACACCTAACTCTCTGAACAACTTTTCCTTTTCTCTATAAGGGCAATACTTTGAAGATGCCATGTGATTGCCCTGACAAAGTACACACTTAAATACATCACTGCTGCAAGGCTCATCAAATGTTGGGTCGCTTTTATGACATATTGCTCTCCTTTGCAAGTACTTTGATTGACGTCAACTTTTGACACTTGAAACACTTGAAACATCGGAGTGGATTTGGAAAATACAAATCCACTCTGACCTATACATAGCTCAGACGCATGGTTATATCATTCCCGCGAACCACGTATAAAATCAGGTTTAGCCATTAAGTTATACATGTTCTGTTAAGTTTAGAGAACGTTCACCCATGCGTTTAGTACCGAGACTACTTTTCCGGTAACACTGGACTTTTTCATCAAAGTAAACATTCTTAAACCCAAGTTTCCATGGGGAATGTATTCAGTTAATGAAATGGAAATCAAGAACAGTTTTAAAACAATGACCCTAAAATATTGGTTTTCCTCTAATCATCCCAAACCAAAATTTTAAGTTTTGTTCTGATCGATGAGGCGAACTTTGACCGTTTGGTAGAAACATACTCTGCCTAGAGATGGACAGACGGACGGACAATGTTATGGTTCTACCAACGCACAATTATTTTTCCCATTTGATTAAAGGGCTACAACTTTAAAAATCCCACAGCCATTCATCACTGAACTTGTCAAAATATTCACCAAAATTTAATAAAATGATATTTTTGCAATATTACTTTGACTAAATGTTGGTTTGTACACATGAGAGTATGTTCCAGTAAGAGTAAAGTCTCGTCCTCTGATTGGTTGAGAGCTCGCTTAGTGTATTCTATGTTTACGGGTCAAGTGACAAATGTTATCGTCTGACGTCAATACGCAAACTATTTGAAATGACGTCGCCCGTTTCGTAATTGCTTCACCAACGAAGTGACTAGCAAGTCGCTTCATTTTTGGGGAATTTTTCACTCGTGCGGCAGACGGTGTTCCGGATGAGGTGTTGTTTAAATTACAAACCGATTTACAATTTGAACTGAGATGGAATGAGTTAATGTGGTTTATTGATTATTTATCAAGTGCCGTCGTGGATACACGAGAGGTTTATTTACTAAACCTGTGATAGTTAAAAGTTGCCTTGATCACAGGTTTAGTAAATAAGCCTCTCGTGTATCCCCGATGTAGGTTTTAGGCTATTGGTAGGGTCTTATTGAAACATATACGTTATAGTGGTGAGTTGACGGTAACATGGTTTGCGGCTCGGATCTTATGTTCAACCGAGAGGCTTCGCGTCGCGTCTCGGTTGAACATAAGCCCCGAGCCGCAAACCTCAGACCATGTTACCGTCAATTCATCACTACAACTTATATTGCTGTTTGTTATTTATTGACAAATTACAGTTACCCACTTTGCCATTCAATGTTTCTCAGTTTCGAAATCGATATGATTGACTCAAGTGATAGAGTAAACTCCCTTCATGTGCCAACATTTAAACAAACCGGAAAATGTGTTTACCAATTCGTGTTGGGCATGTGTGTGGGCTCCGCAATTTCACCATGCTTAAAACGTAACGACACGGCCGCTCACACGGGCTAACATGAAAACATGACGTTACCGGGTCACATCACTATGCCGTAAGACGAGATCCCCGATGAGATCCCAAAATAATGTTCGATCTATATCTGTCCAACTACTGATCTGTGACTCCGACCAAGTCCCAGAAGGCTCAATCAGTTCGATCCATTCATCTAAACTTGTATCAGTCTATATCAGTCAGACCCAGGCACCTTCGGGATATAGGTACGCAACCACATGATAGGGTACATTTCGTATAAAAGGTTGTAGATAATACTCTCTAAAATCAGATGGATTAAAAATCAAAACGAAGCAACTGGTTTGAGTAAATATGAACCCAGCTGGGTTAATATTCACTCAACTCCGTTGATGTGCGTTCATTTTTAACCTAACGGATTTACAGTGTACCGAGATGTGTCTATATGACAGTGTATAAAAAGCCACTTACGCTGTCCACTATTCGCCAACCCTATCTGTTGTCAGTTTGTGGCTATAGAATGCTTTTTTACGAAATGAGTCGGCTAGACACAAGAGCATTTCATCTTAGGAGCAATTGCTCCCAATGCTCTGAAGCTATGTATCTTTTCTTTGCGATGGCCTTAGTGGCCGAATAGTCATCGACCAAGTACAATGTTGGCTCTGGCATTCACAGAGGTAGTGGTAAAGTTGCTCACTTCCTTTGCAAATGTAAACCTATGGATCAATCAATATCCACGAAGGCTAGTATGCTTAGTTCCATATGATTATAAGGCATAATTCGACTGGTCAACAACAATGTGGAATGTTCCAATAAATAGGTCCACGGTCATTGGCCTAGGGAGGATGGCTGAATGTGGCGCTTCAACAAACAATTGACTGAAACCCTCGATTGGAAATGTTCATTTGCGCGCCTGTAATTAGGAAAACGTGTGCAACTTTTAACAAGCAAGCATGTTTTCTCTTTCTTGTCATTTATCGCTCGCCCGGTCCAATGAAGGGTGGCGCCTGCTGTTGTCTTCATATCTAATCTAAGCCCAAAGTGACGAGAGTAGAACTTCTCAGTTGAAACGAAATGCAATCACAGGATTTTGTTCCCCCATATTCCCGAATGGTTTCCCACTGAAACAGACTGTTTGACGCACGGCCGTGATAAAAAAGACCAGAAGGTCGCAAGTGAAAGGGGGACTCGACTGCACCTAATGTACTAGTGACCAATCTACAAATAACTCGCAATAAATCAGTTGCGTGCGAAAAGCAGATCTCTTAATGCAAACGAGAGAGTGAACCTTTCCCGGGCTAAAAATGCCATTTTGCTTGAGTTGTTTCCAACTTTACCATAGTTGTATGTGCCGCACGTGTGCAGTGACCCCACGTATCACCGTTACAATGGTATCCATATATTGCTACTTATGTACACTACCATGATAGAGTACAAAATTAATCGCCCATTAATCTATAATGAGAGTAGCTGTTTCATTTGCCTTAGTCACATAGAACTGGAAAGTTTAACCCAGAGATCACAAATAGAAAAAGCTGTCATTGCGCCATGTCCACCAATATTTTTTGAAGTTCCCAGAGGAAGACCCTTCAGACAAATGTAGTGTCAACGTAAACTTCACCCCATCCCATTTGGAACTAAATGTTGTCAGGCTCATGCACTAAAACTTTCGTACTTATTCCCTTCATTCATTATGTATAAGTGTTTGTGTACAGCCGCCATGGACTGGACGTAATCCGTGGAAATATTGTCCACCTTTGGAAAAAGACCAGTTCACGATGTCCGAACTGTACACACTCAAAAAAATGACAAGAGGGGTCAGTAATAACTTCATCCTACAGACCTATGGGGGCTGAATGATCAAATTATTACTGGAATTCTCCTTATCACAATATAACAGAAATTCGCTGAGGCTGTTGTAAATTATATTTTTAATGAAAAATATCTCTCGGAAGCCCGTTTTTGAACGAGTTAAATCAGACTAGCTGAATGCGGTGCGGCATCAGCGTGTTAGTTTTTATCACACATTTACCGATTGAAGCGCCGTGTTGTTTTTGTGTTGTTTTTGTGAAGAAACGCCACGAGTTTGTGGACATGCACAAAGACTTAGATTGGATATGTACTTTGTAATTAAAAGTAAAAGAGCTTTGAGTTGGTTTTAACATTTATTCGACAAATCGAGTACGGCAGGTACACACACTAAGGGGGGTAACTCTAATTTTTACACAGCAAGCATATTTTTTTTCCTATTCAATATGAAAGTTATTACTCGCGTGCACAAAATCCAATTCAAGTCCAAGCATATATTTTTCCTATTCAATATGAAAGTTATTACTCGCGTGCACAAAATCCAATTCAAGTCTCAGTAAAGCTCGGTTCAAATAGAATTTGGTAAACTGATACAGATACAGATCTTTATCCTTTTCGAGTGTTTTTTGAGAATTTTTCTTAGTTATTCAAGAGATTTGAAAAAATACATCTAGCTGCTAGTGAGATGTGGTATACAGATACCCCTGGACACCCCACAAAAACAAGTAAAGCTTCTTCTAACAAAGGTTTGACTGAACGAGCCAAATTAATTGGTGGTAGCAAAAATGTACAACTAAGAGGAAAATTACATTTAGATGTATTTGTGCAAGATAAGTATTTACCAAATGGAGTTGAGATGACAATTAAATTGCATCGTACTCCATCTAAATTTTGTTTGATTGGTGGTGAAGATGGAAAAATTGAAATTCAAAAAGCCATAATCAGAATACCGGCATTGGATTTATTTTGTCCATATTAGTACGGTCAAAACCACCCGACAAATGCATGCATCCATGTTTGACACTTGCTTTGCAAAACACACCATACAACTGGTTCATTATTGCGTTGTGACAAAGTCTTAAATTCCTTAAATAACAAATATGCATCCGAACTGGTGTTTGGCGACCTACATTAATATCTATTTTCTTTCACAAAGCCTTTTTTGTACATAATCCACAACTAATATTGTTCGTGTGTTACTTGATGCCATATTGGTAGTTTATGTTCGTAATTGGCGGGGTGGGGGGTGGTGGGGATGGGAGGGGAGGGGTTGGGGGTAGGGGGGTAGGGTTATCCTATAATTTTTTAAAAATATTTTGTTTTCCAGGATGCCGTTTTTTATATCTTTAACCCTTAACCCAACGAATCGCCCGCATCCGCCCGCGAAATATGCAAATTCAGAAGTTGAAAAAGTATTATTTTTACAAAAATTTCAACAAAAACATATCATGTGAGCCCTCGTTGGAACGAGCTCGTCGAGCTCGTTCCAACGAGGGGTCACACGATATGGTTTTGTTGAATTTCGTTAAAAAATAAATAAAAAATTGATATTAAAATAATTAATTTTGATATCGTCTGCGTTGGGTAAAGAGTTAAGTTGTCGAAATTTCAAAAAAAATATCGATTTACCGACAGGTAAATTACAACGACTTCTGATTTGCTAATAGATAGGGAACGCGGTGGTTTAGTTATTAGAGCACTGAACTTCAACCCGATTTGTCCACGAGTCAATCCAGACCAGTGGTAACTGTGCAGCAGAAGTGTCGTTGGGCACGTGGAGTCGCGGTTCACGGTGACGTTGTGTACCAAGGGATACTGTTGGTGCGCTTGCCTTCAACCAATGCTAAACTTGCATGTGGTGAGTTGGTACATAGGGGAGTCTGTCAGTTGCTCGCTGCAGCTCGGTGGTTCTCTCGGGAAACTCCGATTTCTATCGCCATTAAAACTGTCCGACACGAAGGGACCTCTCTGTCGAAAGTCTCGTTAAACTCCAATAAAAAAAGTAAACGAATGGCTAAGTTCGGTCACTTTTTATCGCAGGTTAAAAATACAAATCTGGAAAATACAATTTTAACAGTGTTTTACTATTTTAATTTTGGGGTTTAAGGGCACTTTCTCAAGCCAGGGTCATCTCCTGTCGGACAGTTTTGCGGGTGGAGGAAGCCGAAGTACTCGGAGAGAACCACCGAGCAAAGGAGAGCAACTATCAGACTCCCCAACGTACTAACGCCACACAAGAAGGGTTAACATCGGTTGAAGATAAGTGCATAATCGACGTGCAGTATGCCTTAGCACACAACGCCACCGTGCCCTCCACGTGGGCAATTGGGATTAAATGTCTTGTCCGAGGACACGGCGCGGTTGCCGCAGTGAGATTTGAACCGAGGACCTCTCAGCCTGCATCTCTACCCACTGGGCCACCGTGCTCCGTAAAGATTTATTACAATTGAACCCTGGGTACTATTTGGGCAAAGTATGTCAAACGCGAAAACCTCCACGCTCTGCTCTAATAGCATCCACCTACATGAATCCAATTCACGTGTTTTATCTGCAGATAACACGTGATTTACGCCTCATGTTTCCATCTTTTATCTTTACGATTTGTGTGTAATAAACTCCGCAAAATAAATTGAAATTGGATTTCGTAGTGCATTTCTTGGATATCTGCATTGTAACCAACAACTATTCAAGCAGACTTCCAAACATCGGAACTGAAATGAAGATTTTGGAATAAAGAATGGAACCCACATCGGCAGTCTGCCCTTTAGTTGGAAGTTGTAAAACCAATAGCACAAACACAGCTCTTGAAGTGCACTACAACAGTAATTTCAGGAAACGTGACTTTTCTCCCACCCCTTGCCTATTCAGATATACGTGTCCATGCTAAGATACTTGGGTCAGACAGATCTTTCCTATCCACCCCACGTGACCATCCTCGTGTTAATATATATCGACAGCCGGATTATTTCATCATAGTCTGCTTTTTGTAAACAAAAATGACGTTCTATTTCGTTTCCATAAATGCAGCCACTCATCCACCCGAGGAAAGTGAATTTTCTACCACGAAATGCCACATTAAGTTATCAAAATCCATAACTTCAAAAGTGACGAGACAGGAATGTCCGTTGATTCAATTCGCCCCAGTATGATGACCAATCACTGTCGTGAGCTAACACAAATTTTTATAGCATATATCTTAAATATATGCTGACGTTTTCGATGCTCTTTCCGAATATACAATGCCTGTTTTCTTACAATCAAGGAGTGGAATAGTAAATTTTCATCACAAGAGTAGTATTTCGAATTTCGGTGACGTCATGGGTGGCATGAGGGCGAAAAATTATCGTCGAGTGGTGAGCAGGTGGGATAGGAAAATATCATCCCCTAGGGTGAGATTTCCCCACCCCATCCCACACCACTGGACAATAATAATAATAATTTCCATGAATCGTTCATTAATCCAACGTGTTACTTTTAAATGTTCAGATAAACTGACAGCGAACGAAAGATAGAACCGCAGCACTATAATGGTCTCCCAACCAATTCGCTCAGAGAATACTTCTACGTACCCAGTTCGAGGGGAACAAACCTGCTCTTTTCGGCAGTACTAATTTGTTCATTTGCCGCGGTGATTTAACTACGCGTCAGCCCCGTGACAGAGAAGTATGAGTTAACATCCAATCCATTTCCGTGGGAGCTCGGAGGTGCGTTAGTTTTTGGGCACACAGTACTCCATAGGACTCTACACCACCTGTTTCTTCCATTGTGCCATTTGGCTGAATGGTTTGACAACCCCACTCGGAGGGTGATTTGCACAAGTTTCAATGGCAACCTCTACGCGGTAGACTGACCAAAATGTAAATAATGTCCACAGAAATACTAGATACAACACTGAATGAACTGACAAACGAAAAAAAATGATATTTTTTAATATGCTATTTATTATTTATTTATTGGGGTTTAATGACACGTTCGAAGAACAGGGTCGCCTTACGTCGGACAATATTAAGGGTCGAGGAAGCCGGAGTACCCGGAAAGTGCCACAACAACGGTGAGCAACTGTCAGACTCCCCAACGTACCAATTCAGCACAAGCAGGGTTAGCAATGTTTGAAGACATGGTCGCCATCAATGTGCAATACGCCTTAGTACACAGCGTCAGCGTGCCCCCACATGTTCAATCGGGATGCAGTGCCTTGTCCAAGGACAGGTTTAGAATGTAGTAGATACCCAAACCAAACTCTAATACTGAAGCATTGAATAAGTATCGACGTGAAAAGAATCACGTGGTTAATACAAAAAAGATCAAATTTATCACTGCAGATAAAGAAATATTTTGTATTATCACACACTATGGTGAAATTTTGCAGATTTTCAACGATGCATTAATCCGATAGCGATACAGGTCCCAACACCTAAGGACGGTGCTCAGCTGTGCATTTCTGAAAAAGGTTTCCAATGTATTTCTTTTGAAATTGATAATACACATGATCTTATTTATTACTTAATTCAAGCAACAGATGTTTCTGACAAACCTCTGTCATACACTCTTTGTCCTGGTGTGGACCACAACCAGCGAAACTGTGCCTAATAAGGATTATTTGCAACAGCACAAATGTAAAGCTTCAAAAACTGTAACTGTATATATGTCATGGCCAAACGTTTAGTGCTGTTATTTTAAAAGTAATATAATTGTTATAATTGTGGCCCATAGGGCCGTAATAAGCCCAAGGGCTGCTCATCATTGCTGCAGGGCCGCTAATGAATCATGATGCCTGACAACAATCATGTTTTTACTATTATTACCAGGCCGTTGTAACGAACGAACGATGATTTTATCAGTACACTTACAGTGCGACCGATTCACAGTGCAATGAAACTTGTTTCCATCTGATAGTGCTTCGCTTCAGCACAGAAATAATCACTGAAGTCGGTTCGATATTTCTGTTTCGATCGTGCGTTCGACTTCAGTTCAGAAATACAAAGGGACGTCATCCGAATGGGACTAATTCATTAGACCATGGAATCTAAAAATAGCCGGGCCGCGGGCCGATAATGGCTATTTATACCATTATCGCCCGCGGTCCGGCTCCGTCGAATGACGTCACTGAAATTATGGAGTTTTAACGGGCCTCCAAACTTATGTTAATCGACTAGTAACTTATAGATTGAGTGGTAATAATATAACAATAACATGACTTTGGGGAGCATTGTGGTTTATTAACGGCCCAACAGGTGTGAAAAACAGCCCGACAGCTTATAAAAGGCCCGAGACGAAATCAAGGGCCTTTAATAATCTGAAGGGCTGTTATTCACACCTGTTGGGCCGTTAATAAACCACAAGGCCCGACAAAGTCATGTTATTACTATTATTACCACTGCAATTCTGAAAAAGTTTTGACCCTGTACCTTACATGGCAGCCACAAAAAGCTAATTGGTCTTCATTCAATTCGCTTGATTGAGACATGTTTAACCCTTTACCCAACATGAAAAGCAGACGACACTTGCAAAAAAAAATCTTGAATAACTAATTTCTTTAATTGTTTGTCTCAAAAACATTGGTTATGACACCACATTGGAACGAGCTCGATGAGCTCGTTCCAATGAGGGGGGCATAACCTATGTTTTTGAGACAAAAAATGAAAAAAATAATGAAAATTAACTGACAATTTTTGAGAATAGCGCTGGCCGGTTTTTCTCGTTTCGTTGGATAAAGGGTTAACGTTTTAAATTTTAGCAGATGATATTTTTGTCTGTTCGCAAACAAACTGGTGTGACATGATTATCACGTGATCGGCACCGGTACTCTTTCAATTGCAACGAAGTTAGAAAACTTAAAAACAAACCCAATATTTACCTCTTTTAAGTCAGGAATAAAGGCTTAAAATGTCCACAGACTTACTTACTGCTATATACAGCTGCTTGATCTTATGGGACTAACTTTGCTGGACATTTTAAATACTTAATAATTTAAATAAAAATCATATTGTTTACTAATTGAAAACATTTCTGGAAACTGTTTCCATTTTCGAGTGTACGACAGCGAGGAACAACAGTCACTTGACGTGTAGGGCTGTTAATGAGATGTGTAACTCATTAACGTCCCGACACATCACGTGACGTTTTAAGTTGAGCGTTATGTTCTTGTAATGCCCTGTTAAACTTTGTTAATGTACTACGGAACGCCCTATAATGTGGTAATAATATTGATTAATATGGAGCGTTAATTGATTTGTTTGTTTTGTTTTCTTGGGGGATTAAACGAAACCCTCAAAGCCACCAGAACATCATGTCGGACAATTTTATGGATAGGGGATGCCTGAGTATCTGGAGAGAACCACCAAACACCGCCGAGCAAAAGTCCGACTACCAAACGTACCAACTCTGCACAAGCAGAACAAGCAAGTGCACCATCGCCGCGCAGAGCGTCTCAGTACACCACACCAACAAAGCTCTCAGTGTTCCAGTGTTATTCTGTTTGGAATTCGTCACTGTAATGTGTTGTTTGTGTGTCCACGTTTTGTGGCGATTTGCACACAGACGACCGGCATGTGATGTTCCTTCACTAACACAGATATAAAGGTATTCTTTTCTGCCCAGGTGTAGATAATCTAATCATTAGGTATTTAATTCCCCCTGAAAACATCAAGATATTAACATATTTTGTAGAACTATACAGGCGTAATCATAAAACTGCCGTTGGTGTTCGTCTTAATTTCGGATTGTAATATTATTAAATGTCGATCAAATGAAGTCTTCATTGAGCAACGGTTCTAGCTTTGATTCACAGAAAACTAATCTTTATGAAATATTTCAGATTTTGTCGTTCGGAATATTTCAGCTGTTCTGAAAAGCGAACCGTAAGTTCGCTTTTCTGATCATCTGAAATATTCCGACGATCTATTTAAGGGCTAGCCTGTTTTCAGGCCATATCAGCGTCGAATTTCATAGAGATCAGAATAGTGGTCTGAGAGCTTAAATGCGACCGCCCGCACACGTTAATTGATAAAAACATTTTCGATTCTACTTAATACATTGCATACTCTAGTATGGGAGAGATACCAATTCGAGACGAGAGAGCCAATAAGAAGCAAGCCCCCCCCCCCCCCCTTCCCCCCAAAAACAAACCCAAAACAACAAATACAAAAACAAAGTCAATGAAACAAACACATTGCTGTATGGTTGCAGTGTTTTGTTGCCAACGATGTTATTTTCCTTTCAGAATTAAAAACTTGGAAACCTCACAACACAACCATGTAAGCGTGATTAGTATAAACAATGCCACAGAGTTTGTATTGGGTAGTGCATTGGACTCATAATCGCAGGTTAGTGAGTTCAAATTGTGGGTGTTTCGCATTTGGTGTACCCTCGAAAACATACATTGGTATTGTTATATCGATGAGTATCCATGCAGTGTTTCACGTATCGATGGCCAATATCACGGAACAGGGGATCGCTGGGTCAGTTGTTCGAGTATTGAACTTTAACACTTTACCAAACATGAAAAGCAGACGACACTTTCAAAAAACATTCTTGAATAACCAATTTATTTCAGTTTTGTCTCAAAAACATAGGTTATGACCCCTCATTGGAGCTTGCTCGACGAGCTCGTTCCAACGAGGGTTTATAACCTATTTTTTTTGAGACAAAAAATGAAAAAAATAATGAAAATAAGTTGACGATTTTTGAGAATAGCGCTGGCCGGTTTCTCCCGTTACGTTGGGTAAAGGGTTAAGACGAAACGTCGACAGTTCGACCTTCAGCAGCGATTCCTCTTTTGCGTCCTTTGGACAAGACACTTAATCCCGATTGCCCACGTGAGGGCCCGGTGGTATTGTATCCTTAGGCGTGGTGCACGTCGATGATGCACTTTCTTTCAATCGCCGAAAATTCTGCTTGTACAGAGTTAGTAAGTTTGAAAGTCTGAGAGTGGCTCGCCGCTAATCGGTTGTTTTTTTTTCCGGGTCCGCCATCTTCCTTCTTTCCTAGAGCTGTCCGACAAGATGTGACTCTGGCTGCTGGAGTTGTTGTTAACCCTTTGTCTAACACAACTTTTTTAATAAATAAATTAAATTTCACATTTTTCGAAAAAAATTCTCACAATTTTGGCATAAAACCATACAAATATGGATATCATTAGAACCGGCTCAACGAGCCGGTTCAAATGATATCCATATTTGTTTGGTTTTATCGAGTCATTTGAAAGATATTTTAGGCTGTGGTAGGCTTATTTTGGTCAATTTCCTGGCCGTTTTTGGCCGCTATGTTAGGTAACGGGTTGAACCACAATAAGCAAACACACAAACGCGATACAACTGTGCGAGGGGTTTTTTTTAGAACTTTATGATATCATTCTATCTTTCCTCTTATGTTATGTTATAGTTCCTGACATGGAAATAATCGAGTTTTGTGAACCAATATAAAATTAAGATATCATATATCTCCCTGATTAACACATAATGGTTTTTCATTTTGTTTCCTACACACGAGACTTCAATTTGCGCTTCCACTTCGTGGAAATGTGATTTCAGTTCGTCCACCTGTCGTCATATGACAAATTGGTTCCATTTACAGTTTATACTCGCTTTATATTCACAATGCGTGTGCGGTCGTAATAATTAACTCGATTACTATTAATTCATCTGATATCGAACGACCTTCGGAAACTCAAAGGGCACGGTGGGTTCAATGCTCACTGTTCCCTCACTTGGATTCTTGAAAATAAAGTACTAGAGCTGTATGTCTGATATGGGCATAAGGCGACACATAAAGATGTACCAATACGCCTATTAGAGAAAATAGCAAACAAATTAAAAAAAAACAAACTCACACACATCAGGAAAAGGCAAGTTTGTACACAAAGAAACTATCAACATATTTGATGTTAAAGCAAACAAAACCAGACAGGGTAAAATGTAGCTCTGAAATTCGCTATTAAGAAGAAATAATTTAGGGTACGAAACATCTGAAAATTAAAATAATAAAGTTGATGGCGTCGGAATTAAATAACACGATGAATCGGCACTGTCTTTCATCCGCGACACAACACGTTTCCTGAACCGACGAGATAGTTCACCCCATCCACTCGCAGAAAATATCATAATATGCATTGCACGAATTCAAAAAATCTTTACCTCAGCGTGCCGCGTAATGAAAATATACTAGCTCGTAAAGGAGTTTTAAAAAGATGCTTAACTGAGAGACAAAGGTGGGTTTGACACGTCTGGATTGGGCCTTAGATATCGATTTTTTTCACACTGGTAATGATGTACTTTCTTAGCAAAGTAGATTTGTTACTTGAAATTATGACACACGCTCTTACGATCATACACAATTACCCAATTCGGGCTTCTGGGGGACCAGTATTACGAATATAGATGATCGTAATCACGCGTGATGCCCACGCGTGCGTTTACCAGGTAATAAAAATCATAAGCAGCAAAATTTCAATTAATGAAGCACCGTATCAGGACTGTATCAGGACTATTGCAATCATTTATTCACAATTACATTTCTAAAACCTCACTCTAGAATACCGACTGACTAATAGTCCATATACATCATCAATGCACGCAGTCCTGCAGGTAGATGGAGGTTGCGGACATTCCCCAGATGACCCTGACTATTGGAAATTGTGTTGTCTGGCAGAAAATCGTTTGGCCGAACGCCAACATTTTCTCTGGCAGGAGCTACTTTGAAAATAAAATTGACAATTTGACGAACACACAATTTTATTAATGTAAACAGTGTTGTATTCAATAAATTAAAACATGTACAACAGAAAACGTATACAGTTTACAATGAGAAATAAATACAAGTATGCATAATTGAACATAAATAAGTAGATCTGTAAACTATTCGAGATTCGGAATCGAGCATTAGCTTATTTAACCCTTTACCTAACGTGAAAAGCAGACGACACTTGCAAAAATAATTCTTGAATAACTAATTTTTTTCATTTTTTGTCTCAAAAACATAGGTTATGACCCCTCGTTGGAACGAGCTCGACGAGCTCGTTCCAACGAGGGGTCATAACCTATGTTTATGAGACAAAAAATGAAAAAAATAATGAAAATTAACAGGCGATTTTTGAGAATCGCGCTGGCCGGTTTTGGCCGTTACGTTGGGTAAAGGGTTAAGAGAGTTAGATTAGATGTAACATATTTTTGTTTGATATAATTAACAAAAGGCACTGGATGACAAGAGTTTGATTATCCTTATGCCTCTCACCAACCCTTTGATTTAAATCGCCGGTTCAATCAATATTATTATTATTATTATTATTATTTTATTAAAGAATTACTTTCGTTAACGAAAGTTATTTATTAATATAATAATAACGCACGTGCTCTTGGTGAATAGCTCAAGACTGTATTATCGATGTGGTGCAGTGGAACGTTACCCGGTTGTTTAGCTGCACACAAGATATAGAGAGTAATGGCTTGACTGGACTGGTTACGTGAAATAATTCATGAGAGGTGAGGGACGTTGTACAAACACGAGTGCGCGAATGTGCACGAGTTTTTTACAATGTAGTCCCTCGCCTCGAATGAATCATTTCATGTAACAAGTCCAGTCAAGCGATTACTCTGTTTATTACTCTTCATTATTAACGATAATTATATTTTTTAATCATTTACCTAACTTAACGGCCAAAACCGGCCAACGCAATTCTAAAAAATCGTCAATAAATTTTCATTATTTTTTCATTTTTTGTCTCTAAAACATAGGTTATGACCGCTCATTGGAACGAGCTCATAACCTATGTTTTTGAGATAAAAAATGAAAATAATAGTCAAGATTTTTTTGCAAGTGTCGTCTGTTTTTCCTGGTAGGTAAAGGGTTAAAAAAACAAAACAATGAAGTTCCCATTACACCCACGGCAAAGCGTCTTCTTTTGCGCGCACGGATAAATGACCCAATTGTTGATTGCATAATTCACTTGTGAAGTTATCGCTTATAATCAAACTCGGAAATCCCAGTAAATCACACTTTAGAAAGTAATAAATAATAATAATTTAACGTGACCGAAACGTATCGGCGAGTGCTATTCCAACATCGATCAAACAACGTTTCTGCATACTTCTGCCACTGTATTCAAATCCACGTGGTACTCCAGGGAAGGGAAGTGGATAAACGCCAGCCCCATGTTGGGAGATAACACAGCCTCGCGATTCCTTAATATTTTGAAAGTGAGGCCATTTTATATTGAGAATTAATGACACATTCGATAGCCGGGGTCATCTCATCGAACAGTTTTACGAGAGGAGGAACCCGGTGTAAACGGAGAGAACCTCCGAGCAGCGGCATGCAACAGTCAGACTTACCAACGTAATAATTCCGAAAGAGCAGGATTAGCATTGGATAAGGACATGTGCATTGTCGATGTACAGTACGCCCTAGTGCATAGCGACATCATGCCCCCACAAGGCCAATCGGGATTAAGTGCCTTGCCCTAGGACACAACCCAGTTACTCCTGGCGGGGATTACACCGTGAACCTTTCGGTTTCAAGTCCAATGCCTTAACCACTGAGCCACCGCGCTCCCTGAAAGTAACGCCATAGTTTATAGGCAGACAACACACCAAACAACCACAATACACCTACACTTGCACTCGTGTTCAAATTCTTTATTGCGGTACAGCCGTCGTGGACTAATGGAATCCACGCGTGGGCAGTGATGTGCACGCATGTTTTTACCAGGCAATAAAAATCATCATTTATTATTATTTGTATAATAGTGTTTGGAATCTAATATTATTGCCTCCGTGGAAATATTGCCCATCAGTGGGAAGCCCCATCCTTTTCATCAAACCCAATCTACGACTCTACGTTTAATAGAGAGTAATCGCTTGACTGGACTGGTTACGTGAAGTAATTCATGAGAGGTGAGGGACGTTGTACAAACACTATAGTCCCTCGCCTCGAATCAATTATCTCACGTAACCAGTCCAGTCAAGCGATTAATATGTTTATTATTTTTCATTATTAACGATAATTATATTATTAAACCCTTTACCTAACGTAACGCCCAAAACTGGCCAGCGCTATTCTCAAAAATCAGTAATTAATTGTTATTATTTTTTCATTTTTGTCTCTAAAACATAGGTTATGACCCCTCATTGGAACGATCTCGTCGAGCTCGTTCCAATGAGGAGTCATAACCTACGTTTTTGGTATAAAAAATGAAAATAATATTTATTCAAGAATTTTTTTTTTGCAAGTGTCGTCGGCTTTTCATGTTAGGTAAAGGGTTAAAAAACAAAAAAAAAACAAAAAAACAATGAAATCCCAAATGCAATCACGACAAAGCGTCTTCGTTTGCGCGCACGGATACATGACCCAATTGTTGATTGCATAATTGACTTGTTTAGTTATCGTTTATAATCAAACCCGGAAATCCCACTAAATCACACTTTGGAAAGTAATAAAAGTAAATAATATGTTTAAAGCAACAACAACTCGTGTTCAAATGATTTTGTAAATTGTTGTTGTAAATTAAACCGTGAGCCGTTCGGTTTTAGGTCCAATGCCTTAACCACCGCGCACCCAAAAAGTAACACCATAGTTTACAGGCAGATAACACACCTATTAAACCACAATTCATCTGCACTTGCACTCGTGATCAAATGCTTTTGTAAATTGTTTTTTTTTTTTGTAAATGAAAGCTGTTACTGTACAGCCGGCGTGGACTCGTCGTAATCCACGCGTGGGCAGTGAAGTCCACGCATGCGTTTATCGGGTAATAAAAATCATCATCAGCAAAATTTTAATTCACGAAGCACCGGGTTGTACCCGGTGCTACATTAATTAAATTTTTGATGATTATTCTTATAATAGTGTTTGGAATCTAATATTATGGAGTTCATGGAAATATTGCTCACGCGTAAACACTCCACGACGGCCGTACTGTAATATATCTTACCTCCTACAAGTATCTGGGAATTTCATCGGTTCAAAGACGTCACATGCAGACTCGCATATAAAACCATATGCTGCCTGTCAACATCAATATATGCTGACAGCTATGGGTAAGATCCCCTTTGTTCATTGATTATTCAAAATGGCGGCAGCCGATAAACGCTTCAAGTTGAACGATTGGGTGTTGGAAGCCCATATTTGGTCTGAAGTGCAAGTTAGGCAACTTAAAAGGCTTCATATTCTGTGGATGTGTGTCATGTTAACTTCGAAATGAAACTGTTTGTTATGTATGAATTTGCCTTGTTACAATTTATGAGAGCGTGCCTGTAGGCACTCTCCCATAAATTGTAACAAGGCAAAGACACGTGAACACATTGTGAGAATTCACTCATTTAATTTTGATCGCTGTTATTAGTTCTGTGCATCGATGCAGCAGTCGGTAAGATATATTCGTTACACAGTTTGTTGGTGGACTAATATGGTATATATGGTGTCAGTTAATTTCATATTGGACGAGAGCGAACTCGAGTCCAATATGAAATTAACTGACACCATATATACCATATTAGTCCACCAATAAACTGTGTAACTAAAAATATGCCCTAGCCTGTTCACCAAACCCAATCTAAAGTAAATAAAATATGTTTAAAGCATCAACAATGAATGAACATTTCAGGCTTGTTCGTTTATTATCATTTCGAAGAAGTGCATAAGTAAGGTGTTGCGTTCGTGTCGACGGCAACGGCCAGGGGGCGCTGTCGGGAAATGTTCTGTCTTCGACGAAGGCATATCTTTGTGATACAGTTGGAATAATTGATCCGTCGGGATTTGAGCCATTGCAGTTGTGACAAATCGGGTATACACGCCCAACCCGTCCCTCACTCGTCAGTCTGTCATCGTCGAATAATCTTTTGGCTCTAGACAAGGATATCCCTTGAGCTGGATACAAATAAGTTTCATTCAAAGAAAGATATTGTTTACGGAATCGTCTCAGAATATCGGCATCTGTTGTCTCATAAATCCGTTTGACAAATAGAAAGACAACAGTCGAAACACCAACTCGACGAATTGGCAACTCGTCGACAGTTTGTTAAGTAATAATATAGAATGAAGGGACAACTGGTCGCAAACTTGAAAAGTAAAAATGTTTTTTTATGTTTGTAAGGAGAAAAAAAAAGTAAGGTTGTGATTAAACAGTGGTAGTCTCCGTTTGTGGTTGTCTATGCGGAGGCAGATGCAGGTCAAACCTTTAATTCTTGAAAAACACACCTTTTGAGTATTAAGACCCATTTAATCATCTAGTGTGTAGAATCTACTACCTTGTTATTTGCCATATCAACCGATAACAGTTGAAAAGGACATGATTTCTTATGATGACCGAAAGTTTTTGCGCGTCGAAGGTTGAGTCGGAACGGAGCGGAGTTTATGAACTCCTTACGACCCCTTTGGAAGGGCAAATATACCCCTTCACGTCCAGCAGGCGAAAAAGAAGGAAAACAAAGGAGCCACTGAAGCCACGAATCCCAAAGGAACCACAACGTTTTAAATACGTCTTTGGCTGTTTACAAATTCCTCCTTCTACTTGATAGAAGCTATTTCGTCAAAAAAATTATCAAAAATAATTGAACTGAACTTCGATTAGAACGTGCTAAGTGAAATAGAGTTTTCTAATTTTATTTTAAATTAATTATTCTTTGCAAACACTGGGAATCATAAAATATATATTTTCTTATAGTTTTCGAAATTTCGATAATTTGTCAATTTCACCATAAAGATCACTTACCTAATTTTCGACGATCTGTCATTTCGACGAGTTGTGGTTTCGACGAATTGTCTTTTGGCTTCTCATACCGTCTGTAGGTGAGGTGTGATAATTCGTTTAACCTCTTGCTCCAGTATTTTTGGACAGTTCAGATTGTTGGCGATTTATTTTATTTATTATTGTGATTTAACGACACTTTCGACAGCCAGGGCCACATCGTGTCGGAGATTGTTTGTGATTAGAAGAAACTTGATTAGCATCAAGGATAATTTTAATCAGCATCTATACTGTAGTATAAGTTATATACAAAAGCATAACGACACATTGATTGAACATTTATATGCACTTAAAATACAAAAACATAATAAAGCATGAGTTGAACGCTTTAACCCTTTACCTAAAATATAAAGCAGACGACACTTGCAAACAAATTCTTGAATAACTAATTTTTTTCATTTTTTGTCTCAAAAACATAGGTTATGACCCTCATTGGAACGAGCTCGACGAGCTCGTTCCAAAGCGGGGTCATAACCGATGTTTTTGAGACAAAAATGAAAATATAATGAAAATTAATTGGAGATTTTTTAGAATAGCGCTAGTCGGTTTTTGCCGTTACGTTGGGTAAAGGGTTAACCAACGCACACGGTATTAAAAATATATTTTAATTTTTAAAAAAAAAGTTTCCACAAAGTTTCAAACAAAACCCTATCATCATGTGACTCCTCTCATTGGAACGAACTGAACTAGTTTATTCTCACAAGGAGTCACATGACAAGGTGTTATTGAAATTGTCGAATAAAATACTTTTTCTCAACTGCTCAATTTGTAAATTGTGCGGACGAATGTGGCCGATTTTCTTGGTAGTGGATTAAACATATTTCAGCGTTAACTCCTACGAGACATATATCAGAAAATACATTTGTCTACTTTGTCTCTTTCCTTCCAAATCATAGCTGACAACAAATAATAATAACAAACCCTTTGCCAGCAGCAGATTTCATTGCGGTTTGTTATGACACGGCATTGATTACCACTACACTCTCAAATTCCAAGCCCCCTGTCCCTTCTCTCCTCACAACGAACAGAAAAAAAAACTCTTTGACAGCATCCCATACCTCATTCATCCCAACTTCACATGTCAACATATTAAGCTTCCCTTTAGTATCACCCAATAATCACATGTTCTTCATTCTCCAATCACTTTTCTCTTATTCTATCAGACTGCTATTTCAGACATTCTAAAAAAAAGTGTTCCAGTCTCCATTTTTCCCAAATTACAAATCTGGAGCTCTTGTCATCGCCTTTTTCATTTTTTCCTCTATGCTCCAGCGAGTTTGACCTCTGTTTGTTTAAGCGTGAACCTCCAAAGATGACGTCAACGTACTGCTGGAAAACTGTTGTTCTCTTTATCACGAGATCGCCTAATTGTCCAATACTTCCTTACCCATCTTTGGGTAATAAAGTGTCCTTGCTTGCTCTCTACTCTTTGGTAACTTCCGATTTTTCTTTAGCCAAGTTAAATAATCCCATTAGTAGTTTTTAGAAACTTGCTACAAATTTCATCTGTCCATCTTCCTTCCCCGTCCTGTAATTTATAGACCACTGTTCGTACCTCCAACACTTTTATTGTTTGCATGCTGATGGGGTTTCCGATGGCCCCTTGATTATCATTCGTCTGTTCCTAATTTTGATACGATTTTGTCTTGATCTTGTTTATTTTAGCTCCCTACTCTAATAGTATTTGAATATTATTATTCATTTATTCACCCATTTCAAAACTCCATTGGAAATCGGCCCACCAAGTCCCCACATCCCAAGTTTCTTATAATTTTAATGCGATTGCAATTCTGATTCTTCAAATTATCATTCTTAATCTTATTCAATTTATTTCGTGCTTCTTGGTATTCTTGTTTTACAACCCTAACGCCGTTACTTCCCACTCCCTTCAGTTATCTACTCAGCACGTTCGAATTTTCTGTTCACTTTAGCCATTTTCAATTCGTCATTCACTCTATACCTAAGTTCCCGCGTTGACGCGCTAATTTATCTTACGCTTTCTTTCTTTGCCTCTGTAAAACTGGTTACTGTGTCATCAGTTATTTGCCGGACACTGTCCTCCCTGTGTACATTCTCTCTGTTTCAAAATTGCGCCTAATCAGCATCTTTTCCGAGTTCTTAAAAATCTTCTAAGTAGTATAGGATGCATAGATCTGCCCTTTTTACCAGGACCTCGAGGTCAGACCATGATCGAGGTCATTGACCTCGGTGCCCAAATCCATTAGGCCTCCCCGTCCCCGCTCCCCTCCCCTCTCAACACTAGGCCTAGGCTATTTTTAGGCGCCCCTCACCCTACCCACCCTGTATGTACCCTATTTTTTTTAGGTTATCCCTCCCCAAAGTCCATTAGGGGTCCAGACTAGGTATAGCCCATTTAGGCTTTCCCCACATTGTTTAGGTTTTTCCTGTATGTGGGCTCCCCTTCCAAAAGCCCAGTCCCTCCCCACCAAAGCCCTGGACTGTTCCTCCCTCCTTTCAAAGGCTAGCCCAAAGCTGGGGGACATTCAAACTGAGGAGTCCAATGAGTACTAACACAAGAGTGCCACCATCCCCTAACCCCAGCCCTGCCCCACGTAAATTTCGAGCTCTGTTGGTGTATCTAAGGTAAATGTTGTCAAGGACATGTACACGTAACGGCATACAAAATGCTTTAGACATAAAGACTACCTGGTTTTGTTTAGACATGTCATAAAGGAATTATGATAGAGAGAATCTTTGTTTATAAGAAGATATGATAGTGTCACGTTGTATAGTTATGCAATTGGATAAGGGACAACTGGTATGTTTGATTATGTCATAGATAAAGGTATTATGAAAAAAGGCGCCTTTGTTTATAAGAAGCTTAATATGATAAAGACCATGTACACTGTTTGATTATGTCATAGATGAGATGGTGTCACGACGCAGGTGTTTGATAACCCAGTAAGATCGCGGTGATGTCTGATTGGTCAAACAGTTGTCCAATCAGATCGTCCTACACGGCGGTATGTTCCAGGGGAACAATAGATAAGCTTGTTGTAAAATTATCCCACGTAGGCGTTCTCGGATTGGTCAAACAACTGTCCAATCAGGTCGTGCCATGCAGTATTTTCTGCGCGGCGAATAGATGAGTGATCCGGAATGTTGTAGTAAACTACTTTCGCATGCTGAACTCATAGGTAGGCTGAAAAGGAATGAACAACTCTAAATTCTCTCTGTATTAAATTTTAATTTCACATAAAATCAGTTTTACAAGTAATTCATTGGTTTTACAATAGTCAAAATGGATTTGCAATCAGACTTACAAATTTGCAAGTAATTTTGTTTCAAAACGAAAATGGTTTTACAATCAATTAAAATGGATTTACAATCAGTCAAAATGGATTTTCAATAAGTTTTTACAAATAATTTTACAATTTCACCACAAGTAATTTCTACAATAAGTAGTTTTACAATACTTCTTTTACAGGTAAGCATACAATAAACATAATTAAATGTTCAGTAACTGTCTTTTGTTGTTGTCGTTTGACCATTTGAGACCATTTAAGACCAATTGAGAAATATTTAAGACCATTTGAGACCATTTAAGACCATTTGAGACTATTTTGTGGCACATATGTTGTTCAATAAGCAGAAAATTCCTGTAACATTGATGGACGGAAATTTGTTATCAAGTTGGGGTGTGAAGTTTAGATGTATCATTCTCCGACTTGACATTTATCTGACTTTTATGTCTTGTTTTGTTTTTTTTTTAAAGTAAACTGTGTCAAGTAGTGTGAAGTCGAGCAAAAACGTATTTTACCCCAGAGTCGCATCACTGTAATTTGCCACAATGCACTGTGGGAGGATTTGAAGCAACCATCAATTGGTAGGGTGGGTAGAACCGATGTGCACATATGTAAAACTGGTGTGTATATGTTTAAAACCGATGTAAATATGTTTAAAACCGATGTGTATATGTTTAAAACCGATGTGACCGTATGTAAAACGGATGCGCCCGTATGTAAAACGGATGTGCCCGTATGTAAAACGGATGTGCAAATATGTAAAACTGATGTACGCATGCGCGTATTTGAGGGTACCCTTCACTGTCTTATAAATCGTGATGTCCACCCAGTTCTCATTTGTTCTCAGAGCGTTCAAAGAGAGAAGACATGCCGAGCCACGACTGTAAATTCTGTAGGAAAGCATTCTCAAGAGCCTTTACACGCAATAGACAAGAAGATGGCTACTGCCTCAAGAGGTTTGGGGTGACGGGTGAAGGCAAACAGTCAAACGAAGATTATAACTTGTCTGATTCTGACGAGAGCACATATTCAGAGACAGACGATAGTGATACCACCACTGGAAGTGAATATTCAGAAGAGGAAGATGGCGAAACGAACATAAGAGACACTTTAATCATAAGAGCATATGAAGATAATACAGCTAAATTTCAGAGATTGAAAGTGTCGTACATAGAAAATGGCTTGCCCACAGACGAGGCCACCAAAGCGGCCAGGGAAGCTCTTAGAGACAGCGCGAAAGCTTCCCTCTGTAGAAGATTATTTAAGGCAATGAGTCGAGTAAGGCACTTCAGACAACATCCGGTCTATGGAAAAATTAGAAAAACTGCTCAGCGACTTCGAGATGAGGAGGGTTACGGAATGAACGAAGCTGAAAAATTCGCAATTGAGAAACGAAAATACTTGTTTGACGCATTATTAAGAAAATACACGTTTTCTGGATGTGCAGGCAGCTTGGGATCATAACAAGAGAAAATCCAGAAGAACGACAACAACAAAAACTATCGCTTTTCAGGGACACAAGACAGTTACTGAACATTTAATTATGTTTATTGTATGCTTACCTGTAAAAGAAGTATTGTAAATCTACTTATTGTAGAAATTACTTATGGTGAAATTGTAAAATTACTTGTAAAAACTTTTTGAAAATCCATTTTGACTGATTGTAAATCCATTTTAATTGATTGTAAAACCATTTTCGCTTTGAAAAAATTACTTGTAAATTTGTAAGTCTGATTGCAAATCTATTTTGACAATTGTAAAACCAATTAATTACTTGTAAAACTGATTTTATGTGAAAATAAAATTGAATAGAGAGAAGATTTAGAGTTGTTCATTCCTTTTCAGCTTACCTATGAGTTGAGCATGCGAAAGTAGTTTACTACAACATCCCGGATCACTCATCTATTCGCCACGCAGAAAATACTGCATGGCACGATCTGATTGGACAGTTGTTTGACCAATCCGAGAACGCCTGCGTGGGATAATTTTACAACACGCTTATCTATTGGTCCCCTGGAACATACCGCCGTGTGGGACGATCTGATTGGACAACTGTTTGACCAATCAGACATCGCCGCGATCTTACTGGGTTATCAAACACCTGTGACGTGACACCATCTTATCTATGACATAATCAAACAGTGTACATGGTCTTTATCATATTAAGCTTCTTATAAACAAAGGAGCCCTTTATCATAATACCTTTATCTGTGACATAATCAAACATACCAGTTGTCCCTTATCCACTTGCATAACTATACAACGTGACACTATCATATCTTCTTATAAACAAAGATTCTCTCTATCATAATTCCTTTATGACATGTCTAAACAAAACAAGTTGTCTTTATGTCTAAAGCATTTTGTATGCCGTTACGTGTACATGTCCTTGACAACATTTACCTTAGATACACCAACAGAGCTCGAAATTTACGTGGGGCAGGGCTGGGGTTAGGGGATGGTGGCACTCTTGTGTTAGTACTCATTGGACTCCTCAGTTTGAATGTCCCCCAGCTTTGGGCTAGCCTTTGTAAGGAGGGAGGAACATTCCAGGGCTTTGGTGGGGAGGGACTGGGCTTTTGGAAGGGGAGCCCACATACAGGGAAAACCTAAACAATGTTGGGAAAGCCTAAATGGGCTATACATAGTCTGGACCCTTAATGGACTTTGGGGAGGGATAGCCTAAAAGATAGGGTACATACAGGACGGGTAGGTTGAGGGGCGCCTAAAAATAACCTAGGCCTAGTGTGGAGAGGGGAGGAGTGCGGGGACGGGGAGGCCTAATGGATTTGGGCACCGAAGTCAATGACCTCGATCATGGTCTGACCTCGAGGTCCTGGTAAAAAGGGCAGATCTGTGCATCCTATACTACTCTTGTATGTCGAGTTTGTTTCTTATCACGTTTTTGCACCTGACCCGATCATATCTCCTAATCAAGATATGATCACCATTCAGGTAATCAAGATATGATCACCATTCAGCATTCTTTAACCCCCATCATCCACTTCTACCATCAAGTTAAAGAACATTACAACACATAATTTTAAACAAACAACAGCCTCAACTACAAAAATATATACATAGCATAAATCAGAAACTACATTCTTCATGTAACATGTCGTAATCTATCGTTCGACAGAAACAGATAAAAAAACATATGCTCTACTTAATTTAAATACAGACATGTATTAACTTTATATCAGAAACACTTCCTGTAACACATAACATCAAAATTCTGTCGTTTTGGGGCAGTAAGAAATTCATTAAATCGGTATTGTTCTTTAGATTCTGTTAGCTAGAATCTATTTTACACAGGCAATTGTTATGGAACATTTTAGGTTTGATTGAATACAGGTGAAGTTCGATTTCCGTGTTTGTGCCCATCGTAGTCTTGGAGTTTTATCCCTGGAGTTACAGAGAGTAATCGCTAGACTGGACTTGTTACGTGAAATAATTCATGAGAGGTGAGGGGCGTTGTACAAACACGAGTGCGCGAATGCGCACGAGTGTTTTACATTATAGTCCCTCGCCTCGAATGAATTATTTCACGTAACCAGTCCAGTCAAGCGATTACTCTGTTTATTACTTTCATTATTAACGATAATTATATTATATAACCCTTTACCTAACGTAACGGCCAAACACGGCCATTGCTATTCTCAAAACTCGTCAATTAATTTTCATTATTTTTTCATTTTTGTCTCTACAACATAGGTTATGACCCCTCATTGGAACGAGCTTGTCGAGCTCGTTCCCACGAGGGGTCATAACCTATGTTTTTAAGACAAAAAATAATTAAAATAATAGTTATTCAAGAATATTTTTGGCAAGTGTCGTCTGTTTTTCATGCAGGTAAAGGGTTAAAAAAAGCAAAAAAAAACAAAAACAAATACAAAACAAACAAACAATGAAGTCCCCATTACACTCACGGCAAAGCGTCTTCGTTTGCATGACACAATGTGAAGTTATCGTTTATAATCAAACCCGGAAATCCCAGTAAATCACACTTTGGAAAGTAATAAAACAATTTTAAACAAACAACAGCCTCAGTTACTACAATATATACATAGTATAAATCAGAAACTATGTTCTTCATGTAACAGGTCGTAATCTATCGTTCGACAGAAAAAGATAAAAAAAAACATATGCTCTACTTAATTTAAATACAGACATGTTTTAACTTTATATCAGAAACACTTCCTGTAACACATAACATCAAAGTCGTTTTGGGGCAGTAAGAAATTCTTTAAATCGGTATTGTTCTTTAGATTCTGTTAGCTAGAATCTATTTTACACAGGCAATTGTTATGGAACATTTTATGTTTGATTGAATACAGGTGAAGTTCGATTTCCGTGTTTGTGCGCATCGTAGTCTTGGAGTTTTATCCCTGGAGTTACAGAGAGTAATCGCTAGACTGGACTTGTTACGCGAAACAATTCATGAGAGCTGAGGGACGTTGTACAAACACGAGTGCGCGAATGCGCACGAGTGTTTTACATTATAGTCCCTCGCCTCGAATGATTTATTTCACGTAACCAGTCCAGTCAAACGATTACTCTGTTTATTACTTTTCATTATTAACGATAATTATATTATATAACCCTTTACCTAACGTAACGGCCAAACACGGCCATTGCTATTCTCAAAACTCGCCAATTAATTTTCATTATTTTTTTTCATTTTTGTCTCTACAACATAGGTTATGACCCCTCATTGGAACGAGTTTGTCGAGCTCGTTCCCACGAGGGGTCATAACCTATGTTTTTAAGACAAAACATAATTAAAATAATAGTTATTCAAGAATTTTTTTGGCAAGTGTCGTCTGCTTTTCATGTAGGTAAAGGGTTAAAAAGAGCAAAAAAAAAAAAAAACAAAAACAAAACAAACAAACAATGAAGTCCCCATTACACTCACGGCAAAGCGTCTTCGTTTGCATGACACAATGTGAAGTTATCGTTTATAATCAAACCCGGAAATCCCAGTAAATCACACTTTGGAAAGTAATAAAACAATTTTAAACAAACAACAGCCTCAATTACTATAATATATACATAGCATAAATCAGAAACTACGTTCTTCATGTAACAGGTCGTAATATGTCGTTCGACAGAAAAAGATAAAAAAAAACATATGCTCTACTTAATTTAAATACAGACATGTATTAACTTTATATCAGAAACACTTCCTGTAACACATAACATCAAAATTCTGTCGTTTTGGGGCAGTAAGAAATTCATTAAATCGGTATTGTTCTTTAGATTCTGTTAGCTAGAATCTATTTTACACAGGCAATTGTTATGGAACATTTTATGTTTGATTGAATACAGGTGAAGTTCGATTTCCGTGTTTGTGCGCATCGTAGTCTTGGAGTTTTATCCCTGGAGTTACAGAGAGTAATCGCTAGACTGGACTTGTTACGCGAAACAATTCATGAGAGCTGAGGGACGTTGTACAAACACGAGTGCGCGAATGCGCACGAGTGTTTTACATTATAGTCCCTCGCCTCGAATGATTTATTTCACGTAACCAGTCCAGTCAAACGATTACTCTGTTTATTACTTTTCATTATTAACGATAATTATATTATATAACCCTTTACCTAACGTAACGGCCAAACACGGCCATTGCTATTCTCAAAACTCACCAATTAATTTTCATTATTTTTTTCATTTTTGTCTCTACAACATAGATTATGACCCCTCATTGGAACGAGTTTGTCGAGCTCGTTCCCACGAGGGGTCATAACCTATGTTTTTAAGACAAAAAATAATTAAAATAATAGTTATTGAAGAATTTTTTTGGCAAGTGTCGTCTGCTTTTCATGTAGGTAAAGGGTTAAAAAGAGCAAAAAAAAAAAAAAACAAAAACAAAACAAACAATGAAGTCCCCATTACACTCACGGCAAAGCGTCTTCGTTTGCATGACACAATGTGAAGTTATCGTTTATAATCAAACCCGGAAATCCCAGTAAATCACACTTTGGAAAGTAATAAAACAATTTTAAACAAACAACAGCCTCAATTACTATAATATATACATAGCATAAATCAGAAACTACGTTCTTCATGTAACACTTCGTAATATGTCGTTCGACAGAAAAAGGAAAAAAAAACAACATATGCTCTTCTTAATTTAAATACAGACACGTGTTAACTATTTATCAGAAACACTTCCTGTAACACATAACATCAAAATTCTGTTATTTACCTCGACTCCTTGCAAATTATAAAATTATACCTATCTCTATCCCCCCCCCCCCTCTCTCTCTCTCTCATTTATTTTGAAAATGTGTACAAAGTACCTAGTACTAAAATGTAAGCTACTGCTATTGGTGGCTGTTAGGTTGTCAACCAGAACCTGTCATTCTAATAGTGGTGTATAATTATTATCGGAGACAACCATTAAAATACTTTCAGTGCCGGTGTGACAGGAATGGAAGTCCGTACGAAAATTAGTCCCTCTGGACTATTATTCCGCGGAATTATAGTCCTAGGTCTAACATTTCTAGGAATACTAGTCCGCCGGACTACTATTCTTAGAAATGTTAGACCTAGGACTATAATTCCGCGGAATAACAGTGCGGACTTCCATTCCTTTTACACCCCGTTAGATCCAACAAAAATTGTACTGGTACGATTCTTCTACTTATGTGACTGTTTTTGAAAATAAATATTGTTTAAGTAAAAGTAAATCACAGCATGGTCTATCAGTCACCTGACAATATTTACGTATTCCCCGTTCCTTATTCGACATTCTTCATCAACCGACAACAGGTTGATTTATTTTTTTATTTATTTATTGGTGTTTAAGGTCACATACTTATGCACAATGGCTAATCGTGACCGTGACAGTTTTACGGGTGGAGGAAGCCGGAGTACCCGGAGAGAACCACCGAGCAACGACGAGCAGCTGTCAGCTCTCCAACATCGTAACTCTGAACTCTGCACCACAGCACAGGCAGGGTTAGATTGTTTGAAGACATGCGCACCATCGACGTGCAGTACGCCTCAGTACACAGCGTCATCGTGCCCCCATGTAGGCAATCGGGTGAAGTGTCTTGCCCAAGGACACAACGCGGTTGCCGCAGGTGGGATTCGAACCGAGGACCTCTCGGCTTGCAGCCTGCACCTCTACCAACTGAGCCACAACAACAGGTTGATAACGAATGTCGAATAAGGAACCGGGAATACGTAACGTCCCCTTATTGATAATGCAGTTTAGTTTAAACAGTTTAAACAATATTTTATTCGTACTCTGCAATGAACTTAAAAAATAAACCAAGAATAAATTACAAAAATAAAAAAAACAGATAAATACAAATAACACAAACATCAAACTTATTATTTCATGTAAGTTGTACTCAACTTATATCACATACAAATAGTACGCATTCTGCGACTTAAATGGTAGGCTAAATCAGATTTTGAACTGCAGAACCGGGAGGGAGGGAGTTGTATTTCCTTTTTAGATTGGAAGAAGACTTGACGATCCGTTTGTTGGATGTCGTGTGAATAATTGTGTCGCCAGAACTATGTGGATTAATACAAATCAGGTTTACCTACCAGGATGCCTTGAAGGATGTGATTGTCGTAGTATTACTCGTGCAATATCCATAGCTCATTATTGATGGGAAAGGATTATGGGAAAGGATAATGTAGTCTGACAAGTTTCGATATCCACTCTTTAACATTCTTCTTCGCCCTCAAACCCGGCCGTCTTGATGGGTTCACATGACCTTGTCAGTTCCTTCTAATAATTGCACGGTAATATCATCTACATAAACCGATAACTTTCAGTTTTGTCTAATCGGTCTCTTCTAGTGCATATAACCAAACATCGTCTGAGTAACATATTCTAACTGAGGGCAGAGTTATTACTATGTCATCATTTCAGAACACACTTTGGTAGCCGTTTTTCTGAACATTTCTCAATCAGTCGTCTCTCAATCATTTAAAATTTACTGCCAACTCTCGCCTTATTCTTCTTCAATATTATCCAACGATTAGTGCGCATTATTTTAACAATAACTGGTTTTAGATTATTATTTTAAATAATGCACAGTTATTGCTCAAATAAAACCTACTTGTTAGAAGCAATACACTGACTGAGATTTTATATTGATTTTGCTTCTCAAGCATCCGAGCCCCCGTCAACAGTGAGTTATTCCAAACAACAACTCATCAATGGAAGTACTTATTTCAAGTAAAACCTAATCTGATCTATTTATAGCTGTTATCTGCACTGAAACAAGGATTTAATCTAAAGCGGATTTTATGTACGATAAATAACTAGACTCAGTATATTCGGCCAGCTGATGGCATCGGGCTTCGCTCCTGACCATTATCGGGACTAATATCACGTGTTTAACCATTTGAACCCTCGTTTCATGGAAATATAGTACCTTTGTGTGCTGTTACGGTGAGATGGGTCAGTCCACTATCGATATACAGGGATGATAAAATAATAACTGCAATGTCTGACTGCAGACTGCAGTTATTACTTTATCATTATTGTCCCGTGTATAGACCCCTCATAATGAGATAAAAATGGGACTGAATTATGCATTGGACGGAAAAATCGGTCTTACGAGTTCAAAGTGTTAATATTTGTTTATTATTCTTTGAGAGAAGTGAGTAATAAT
The DNA here is from genome assembly GCA_031216915.1 of Pictodentalium vernedei. Taxonomy (NCBI): domain Eukaryota; kingdom Metazoa; phylum Mollusca; class Scaphopoda; order Dentaliida; family Dentaliidae; genus Pictodentalium; species Pictodentalium vernedei. The sequence continues at coordinate 191,243,064 of CM062296.1, read as the reverse complement.
TTAAACTGAACAATAACGTTCTGCCACAGATGTTTGCTAAAAAAAGATTTTTTTTACGTTTTGTGTGTCACTTGATAATGGTATTTTGCAAACGATGAGCCGCGGCGAAGGACTAAATGCTTAATACACCACCCATGCAGTGTCAGTCAAAACCTGGTCTTCTGACCAGGAACTGAATCGACAGGACCAAGTGAAAACATGCTTTCGGCGCCCACACTTAGCATTAAACATCGGAAAATGTTCTTATTTTTATATGTTTATATTTTGTTTTAAATAGGCCAAACTGGCCTGCCTGAAAGAGTTTTTTTACAGAACTGAAGATAGAGAGAAAGGAAACTGATTAACCTGACTGGCAAAAACTAAAGTTTATTCTATTCCACGACGGGTTCAAGTTTGGCTCATACAAGGAGATCACGCAGGCTTTTGTTTTTTCTATGGGTGATGATAGGTCTAACATTTAGTGCAACTGGCAGTTTTGAATTCACCAGATTAAATTCCTCTTTCAGTATTTTTGAAATTCCAACATTATTCCTGTTATAAGTTAGAATTAATGGAATTATGGACTCTTTTTCGAATTCCCCTGTAGACTTACTTATTCCGAAAGGCCATGATGTTTGAAGACAGTCGATCCAAAAAGCTTCCCTTTACTTTCTGTAATCGCCTGTTCCGACTCCATCTCTTTAATAGGCTGTTGCTGAATCGTGTGAATTTTGAAATTTTCTAATGAATCTTCATGAAGATTGAAATGTTCTTCTACTGTAGTATCATAATTGTGTTTTGTATCAATTTTGTGTGCCGTGTAGCTCTTTCAGAGAATGGATTCTGAGTTTCACCAACATACTGCCTTCAACAGAGAACACAAGTGATAAGTTATACCAATTTAGGTGGGGGCGTGGTGGTGTTGCGGTAACCGGTTCTCATCAGATCACCGATGTTAACCCTTTACCCAACGTAACGACCAAAATCGGCCAGCGCTATTCTCAAAAATCTCCAATTAATTTTCATTATTTTTTCATTTTTTGTCTCAAAAACATAGGTTATGACCACTCGTTGGAACGAGCTCGTCGAGCTCGTTCCAACGAGGGGTCATAACCTATGTTTTTGAGACAAAAAATGAAAAAAAAAAAATTATTCAAGAATTACTTTTGCAAGTGTCGTCTGCTTTTCATGTTAGGTAAAGGGTTATACAACGTCGAGCACGGTTAGTCCTTGGATGGGTGACCGTCTGAGCGATCAATTCGGACTCCTGCGTTGTGTCCTTAGGCAAGGTACTTCACCCAGATTGTCCACATGGTGGCACGATGACGCCGTGTACTAAGGCGTACTGCACGTCGATGGTGCGCATGTCTTCAAACAATCTAACCCTGCCCGTGCTGCAGTGCGAAGTTACGATGTTGGGGAGATGGCAGCTGTTCGTCGTTGCTCGGTGGTTCTCTCAGGGTACTCCGGCTTCTTCCACCCGTAAAACTGTCACCGACACGATATGACCTTGGCTGTTTATGTGTCGTTAAACCCTAATAAACACATAAATACATAAATACCAAGTTAGATGAATCACAATGGTGGGAGTAGCGAATTTGGTGGAAATTTTTTGCTTGTTCTGACAAAAATTTATCTTTTTTATCCGGAATAATAGTATGTTATTAGCAGCGATGTTTGTTACAGTTCACAACTGCGCATTTTTGGTATGCAGAACTTTTAATGTTTTCACCTTGTGTTGGTTCAAAATCATTGATATTTCCAGACTTTCCAATTTTCTAAAGGGTTTCAGATTTCAGGCGTCCGAGGAGGCGAGTGGAATATCCTCCCGATCTCAGCGACCTAGAGAATAGAACAGGCCTTGTTAAAATTTATCGCATCACTCGAATTGCAGTGAAGCATATGAGCTGTGATGTTAAGATACAATTGAATGGATGGGGTGCGGAGCGACTTTGACAGTGGATGGGCTAGAACGAAAGCGGTGTTCCGGAACCCTCTCCAAAATTATGTAAAAAATGTGACCTGAGAAGCAATCTGGGTCATTTTAAGGGGTTAGTGTACTACCAGCAACGATACGGTACCGGTTGTCCACTAAATCACACAACTCAAACAAACCACAAACAGGTACTCCATTGTGTTGCCTTGTCTGAAACGCTAAGCGTAGCATAATAACAACTCTACCGCCGATTCCGATTCGAAAGGAAGTTATTTGGTATTAACTGGTTGGTTGCTAAAAGCTATCAGGGCTTTCAACAAAAATGAGGGTACCAGAGCAAAATCCGGCATTTTCCTTGCTTGTGTTAAAATTCAGTCAAACGCAAATACTATTTTGTTTGTATAATTTGTTCTATTACAAATTATTGGAGGGTGCCTGTGGGCACTTTCCAATAATTTGCAATAAAATAAATTTTGATCAACAAATTCAGACCACCAAAAACAATCTTGCTCTCAACCAGTTGAAGATGACAAGTGGAATAACGAGCAGTTAAGCTCATTTTATTTACTATTTTCAATTATTGTAAGCACTATTCGTCACAAAAGTGAGGGGGCTATACCCCCCCCCCCCCCCCCCCAACCCTCGCGGCTCCACGGCCTCTGCATACAATTTTTTTTTGAGAACTGGTAGATGAAATGCAGAGCCTTTCGTTGTGATTAAATTTGAGTTCCTTGTTTTAACAATTTTGCAGCCGTGGAATCCACGTAACCTGGCTGTAGGTTAAGATAGGTCGCGAGCTTTTGTGCCCTGCAGTAGCGGTGGTGGCTGGCTATTCCATTTTGTAGAGATGAATAGGGCTGAGTACGTAAGCTGTTAAGCAGCAATTATCAGGTTGTTGTGTCGTGAGATCACTCAGTCATGGGTGCAATGGGAGGAATTCAAGGAACATGACGCTGAACGTCTGCTTGAAGGCAACTGCTCACATTTGATTACCAGTTATTGACCTTGGTAATCATTGGGGGAGGGGCAAGATAGTCCGTTTGGCCATGGTAGGTTTTACCTCAGTAATCAGTGCAAGAACCTGCCGGGCGAGGACATTCGGCAGCATGGTGGAGCATTTTTGTCAAGGACAGCGTGTGGTACATTTCCAAATAGGACGGACATGAAAGGGAGAAACATGAATGAGTTGTGTTTAAAACAAACACAGGGTCTACCTAAAGAATATAATAATAATAACAATAACCCAGTGGACTCGAAGATACGCCGTGATGTGATAATAAGGTATACCATCATCATCGAAATGTGAGTGAAGTGAAATAACAACAATTATCTAAAAACTGAAAACCACGAGAAACGGTACCTATCACATAATGTGTTCCGATTCCGTATCATATAGACGACTCATTCTGATTCCGTATCACACAGATTCAACTTCCGGTAAACACCGCGCTCTGACAAATAATAACATTATATGCATTGTTATTACGCATTAAAATATGAAATTCAAAATTTTGACCAATTCCAACCCAATTTAAACGGAAAAACGGAAAACAGGTTTTATGTAACGGGATTGTTAGATAAATGTATTATCACGACCAAATGCATGTCCTGTAATTTCTATCAGATACTCGGTCGTGTTTACAATCGAATCACAACTAGCCCTGACGAGCTCGTTGCGATCTGATTGTAAACACGACCTCGACTCTGATACAAATTACAGGACATGCACATGGTCATCATAATATATATTTATGAAGCATTTTGACGTAATGGGTCTACAATAGACTTGGTTAAGACAGGACGAATATGTCGACCAAGTAAATGGGGTTTTATAGATATGAGCCCAAAGAAACAATGGTTGTTGACTTGTACCATAAAAGGGAATCACAGCCTTGACTGATCAAAGATCTAACAGAAGTCGTCGTCTTAGTCCCTATTGTGAAATATATAGTGTAGGTGGAAGTTAAGATGGGAAACAAAGTGTCGACCTTAGGGTTGCATACTTGTCAGTGGAGGGAATCAGTTCTGAATGAATTGATTCAATACAATTAAAACTAAAAGTCATGTTATACACTGTGCGCTTATCTGGGCTTAATTGCGCCCAATTGCCATATCAAATGGCATCCAAAGCACGGCAGGTTCTCCTAGTTATTCAAAGCAAACACAGGCAATGAGGTGGACCATTGGCTGAAACATTGCTTGTGCACAGGCCATATGTACAGAATTTGATAGCCTTAAAATGGTCATATCGCGTATATTAAGGCACAGGTCGACGTGCTATTTGTGCGCATTTCATGACAGGACTTCTAGTTTTAACTGTATATACACTACTCTGATCAACGGACATGGAATTGGAAACCATGTAGTTCATTCCACTTCAAATAGGGAACGTTAATCAACACATAGATACACAGATGGCAAAGGATAGGGACAGATGGGAGGGAGCTGTTGGACGTAATAACAGAGGTGTATCCTTTCAACTTTGTTTTGTATTGTACTTAACAGTAATGGGAGGTGAGATTTTATAGATCGATGGGGGGTGGGGGGGGGGGGGGGTACCAGATTGGGACCTGGAGATCCTAATGTTAATTTTTGCTGATGATATGGTACCAGTGTTCGAACGCGAATGGGGAGTTGTTGGCAGCTGGCAATTTCTGGGAGATATTGAAACAAGCGAGGGCTTTAACAGAAAATTAAAAAACAAAATTTTGATTATAAATTGAGCTTACTCGAAGGTGAAGGGTGTGGTTGGAGAGCTCCATTTCGGATGGTCATTGAAAATTGGTGCTTCGTGGAGGAGGGGTGCGTGATTACGAATATTTAGGGGAGGGGGTCAATATAAACATCACGGGAAGAGACAACTACTTAAACCACACCAATAAATTGAGTAGGGAGGAAGGTTTTTTGTCCAGCTGAAAACCTTTCGAGAAGAAAAGTTTCAATGAGAAAAACATTTAGTAGATGGCGGGTATATCAATTATATAGAGAGTAATCGTTTGACTGGACTGGTTACGTGAAATAATTCATGAGAGGTGAGGGATGTTGTACAAACACGAGTGCGCGAATGCGCACGAGTGTTTTACAATATAGTCTCTCGCCTCGAATGAATTATTTCACGTAACCAGTCCAGCCAAGCGATTACTCTGCTTATTACTTTTCATTATTAACGATAATTATATTATTTAACCCTTTACCTAACGTAACGGCCAAAACTGGCCAGCGCTATTCTCAAAAATCGCCATTTAATTTTCATTATTTTTTCATTTTTTGTCTCTACAACATAGGTTATGACCCCTCATTGGAACGAGCTTGTCGAGCTCGTTCCATTGAAGAGTCATAACCTATGTTTTTGAGACAAAAAATGAAAATAATAGTTGTTCAAGAATTTGTTTGCAAGTGTCATCTTCTTGTCATGTTAGGTAAAGGGTTAAAAAAAACAAAAAAAAAAACAAAACAATGAAGTCCCCATTACATCCACGGCAAAGCTTCCTCGTATGCGCGCGCGGATACATGACACAATTGTTGACTGCATAATTCATTTGTGAAGTTATCGTTTATAATCAACCCGGAAATCCCAGTTAATCACACTTTGGAAAGTAATAAAACATAAGTTTGGTACGGACGTGATACCACTAAGTCAAACGGTTGTAAATTGTTTGGAATCTGCAAAATGTTGCGTGCAGATGGATAGCACTATCGAGTATTGCCTTGGCACTTGGTAAAACCCAGGTTAGATTGGGCGGATGAGGATCAAGAACAGGATACGCTTCATGCGACTGTGTTACCTTAAGTGTTTGTTAAATCTCTCTGAAAGTCGGTGGAGTAATGTGAACTATCCCTTCATAATATTTGCTGGTATCCTAATACCCAAAGAGGAAGGTCTGAAGCATGTTAGGGATTTGATGGAATATGTTCAGATGTAACAAGAGCTGGTAACCACACCCCCAACCGCCAAAAACGCCCCGATACAACAACCAGAGCGAAAACCAGGGGAATTTGCATATTGAAGTACCATGTAACCTTGACCTTTGCCTTGGTGACTCTTTTTCGCATCATATCCAATCCACATGCAAAGTTTGGTTTCGATCAGGCAAGAGGAACTTTAATTTGAGGAAACTACAATTTGTAAGTTAAAGATCATTGTGACATTGACCATTGACACAATTTTCTTACAATAGAGAGGATTATTACTTTAAACCTACTGAACCCACAAATCCACATTTTATGGAGCTTAGAATGGCCTAAACTATATTTTGTTGTCGAACCTGTTGCCCTGCTTCTTTCTGATGAAGAAGAATAACAGCTCCACAGGAAGAGAACGGAAAGCTATTCATCTACCGTACTACCTTCATAAGGAGGCAAATACTCACTCACGATTGCAAGTCCGGTACAGTGTGGCAATATGATATAAATAGGGGACAATGGGAAGACAGCCAATATGGTTACGTTATTCCCCCACTGTAAGCGTATGTTATCGTTGTACTATAACTTATTAACTACTCGTGTATATTTTGTTTTTATGTATGCTGTGAAATAAATAAATAAATAAATAAATAAATCAATCAATCAATCAATCCATTTTGGTTGTGATCGACACGGCAGCACTTTAATTCGGGAGCGAAAACAAAACAGATATGTAAGTTTAACCCTTTACCTAACGAATCGCACGCATCCGCCAGCAGTTGAAAAAATATTACTTTTCCAAACATTTCAACAAAACTATATTATGTGACCCCTCGTTGGAACGTGCTCGATATTTAAAATAATAAACTTTGATATCGTCTGCGTTGGGTAAAGGGTTAAAGTCATTGTGAACTTCCGCGCAATTACCCCTAAAGAAACAGTATGGTTCCCGATATCATAACGTATGCACACAAAATTGATTTCGACCAGCCAACCAGAATCTTAATTAGATAGTGGAAAACCAACCGCCTACAAACACTCCCACAACATTCACTGTAACCTCGACCTTTGGTGAAATGAGCCAAAAATAAACACCACTCTCCTTCTATCATAAACAACCAGTTTGTCAAGTGTGGTCAAGTGTGGTTTCAATCAACCAGGCCAACCTGAGCGGAAATCAACTTCGTCTACAGAAATGTCCAGAAAATAGTTTACGGTCATTGTAACATTGACCTTCGACAACAACAGCTCCACAACATGGCTTTATTCCCTTCGGGGAGGCGGGGGGAGGGAAAGAGGAGACAACACAAGGTAAGAATCGTTAGATGGGAGTCATCAGGGATTGTAATCGAGTTTCGATGAGAGTCTGCCAGAGCAAACATGTCTTTGAGAGCCCTGCATGATAAAGAAGCTCTGGTTTGTAACGAGTACCTTGGTGAAACCTATTTGTCAATGAGGTCGATATATGCTGTTCAAAATCGAGGGGACTAAACCGTAGGTCGGTGGGATTTGAAACGGCGATGAGCAGGGGTGCCAATGTTGTAATGTGGGAGTAATAGGGAACCTGGAACACTTTCCTATAGCATGTTCGACATATCAATCTATTTCTGATCGGAGAAATTAGAAAGAAAGAAGAACAAACACTTCGTTTCTGGGTATTGATAGTAGAGCGGGGTGGGGGGGGGGGATGGGGGGGGGGTTGTAGAATTTGGCAGCACAGAGGAAATCAAGGCCTTCTCATCCAAAAACCACTACAAATTAACGATTGCCTAACTGCTATTGCAATTAATTATGGTGGGCGTTCTTGCATTGAACATTAAACCGAAAGGTCGACGGTTCAATTCTGACCAGCAGTAACTGCGTTGTTTCCTTACGCAACACACCTAACCCCGTTTGCCTATGCACGGCGACACTGTATACTATGACGCACTGCATGTCTATGATGCACCTGCTCCCAAACGCTCCTAATTCTGCTTGTGTGGAGTTAGTAAATTGGTGAGTTGGGAAGTTGCTCGCAGCTGGTTGTAGCCGGTACTCCATCTTCCGTCGCTCGAAAAACTGCCAGGTGGTTGAAAGTGTCGTTAAACCCCAATAAACCGACTTGAATAACAGGTAAAATATGATACACAAATTTACTACTGTGCGCGATATATCTTGACTTCTTGCCATCAAATAAAGATGCTCCTTTTTGTGTATTGACGATGTTTTTAATGTTAACCCATTACCTAACATGAAAAGCAGACGACACTTGCAAAAAAAATTCTTGAATAACTAATTTTTTTCATTTTTTGTCTCAAAAACGTAGGTTATGACCCCTCGTTGGAACGAGCTCGTTCCAACGAGGGGTCATAACCTATGTTTTTGAGACAAAAAATGAAAATATTTTGAAAATTAATTGGCGATTTTTGAGAATAGCGCTGGCCGGTGTTGGCCGTTACGTTGGGTAAAGGGTTAAAAGCAAACAGAAAGAAACAGTTTCATGATGAGTGGAACGTATCGCCACATCTTGCCACCGGAAGACGATATTTCTTTTATCGTAAATTGATAAGAATAAGGTACATTTTTTTAATTCGTTTCTAAAATGAAATTGCGTGGTGTGTAATATGTTTGTATAACTTTCTCCAGCGTATAGTGGCACGACACTCAAAAGGAATAACCAATAGTGGAACATAAAAACGCTTAGAATGATTGGATTTTCAATAAAATTACTATTTATCTTTCTTGATCTTTTGCACAGTAATAACGCACAGAGATCGGGGCGAACTGAGTTGTGTACGTGCCACTGTGAGAATTAATCTTCACGATTATTTTGTTTAATCCTTCACCTAACGTAACGACCAAAAATCGGCCAGCGCGATTCATAAAAAATATTTGTTTGAATAACGGTGAGAAGCAGCCGAAGTTGTGTCATTCTATTGTATTAGTGTGGCTTGTTCTTTTTTTTTGTTTTTTTTTTTGTTGCCCTGGGTTGTATGATCTGTTTTTCCCTGTGCAATTGTGTGTCAAAAAGCACCCGAAGTGTACTGGATAATGATGTTTAGTACACGTCTGTTCTTTGAAATCCTCATCTACGGCAACTCTAAACCATGTGGAAAATGATAGTCTGTTGGGAACAGAAATCGTTGATGGACTATTTTTAAACAGAAGCGAAACTTCACTGCAATTTTCTACAAATGGTGGAACGCAACTACAATTTGAATCCCTGACGATAGCAGAAAATCGTCCCTTGAGTTCCAATGTGTTCTATGTGCCAATAAGCATATAGAACACATTGAGACTCAGGAGGACGAAATAGTAACACAGGTTTCCCTCGCAAATTTGGTTGGCGATAAATGTGATCTTTTTGTTGATATATGTCAAACGAATTGCAGAGTGTCCTTCAAATAAATGTTTTTTTAAAGACGTAAAGATGTGTAATAAACACAGAACTACACACCGTGTGAATGGGCCAATCGACATGGCACTCGTTCTGTGTATTTAGGAAACAGCACTAAAGTCTTTAATAAAGTAGTTATGTGTGTTATTATGAAAACGTGCTGTTTTCTTTTGACATTGCACCGCACTAGTTGAATGCAAATTGCATATATATTTTGGGGCAATCGTTTATACAGGGTGTGACTGTTCGCTAAACACTATTTCTATCGCGGAAAAGGAATTGTGCTTATTAACCCTTTACTTAACCTGAAAAGCAGACGACACTTGCAAAAAAAATTCTTGAATAACTAATTTTTTTAATTTTTTTGTCTCAAAAACATAGGTTATGACCCCTCATTGGAACGAGCTAGACGAGCTTGTTCCAACGAGGGGTCATAACCAATGTTTTGGAGACAAAACAAGAAAAAATAATGAAAATTAATTAGCGATTTTTGAGAATAGCGCTGGTCGTTACGTTGGGTAAAGGGTTAAGAAACTAGTAGGCGTGGTGGCTCAGTGGTTACAGCATTGGACTTCAAACCGAAAACTTCACGTCCGATCCCCGCCAGGGGTTTCTTTGTTGTGTCCTTGGACAAGGCACTAAATGCCGATTGCCCGAGTGGGGGTAGGATGGAGCTGTGTTCTTAGGCGTAGAGCACGTAAGTGGTGCACTTGTCTTCAACGAATGCTAACCCTGCTTGTGTGAAGTTGTTCACCGTTGCTTGGTGGTTCACTCCGCGTACTCCAGCTTCCTCCGCCCATAAAACTGCCCGATACCAGGTGACCCTAGCTGTTGAAAGTACCGTTAAACCCCGAAGAATAAAGAAAATAAATAAAAGAAGGAATGGTAGTTGTTTGCAAGGGTTTCCTGCTATTTGAGGTATATGAAGGGTTTGACAACAAATGGGCCATATCTTAACGTTTTGCCTCCAAAGAAAGATATCCCTTTTGTACACTGATGAAATTTTGATGTTTTTAATGTTAAAAACAAATATTGCAGGTAATATTGGTGAAAGCAAATAGTAGCGTGGTATGTGCGTAACCACATTATCACTTGCTGACACCCAAGGAAGCTACAACCCGGTATTTCTTTCATCTTTAGTCGCAACAAGAAGCCTGCACTTTGCGACCTGTAAACTCACCACTGACAGGCAAAACGTACTCGGGCCTCAACATTTTTTGTTTATTCGTGACTAAAATGGAATTTTGTGGCTCGTATGTTTGTTTACGTTCCAGTGACGCGGCTAATAGTGGAACGACACACCAACTGAAAAAAATATGGTGGAAAATCAAAGCCGCTTAGAAGGAAGTCATCTCCCGGGAATGGCTACAATTTGTTTCAAAATTATATATCTATCTTTTCTGATCTTTTGCAAGGCAAAATAATAATACACAGTAAAGTACTCGAAAAAATGGGGTGGGATGGGTGGGGTGGGAGTGTTAGCTATTTAGCTATCGTAACGGGAAAAGTAGGCGAGAACTTTTCACAAACGTCTTCGTTCAAAATAAACTGTTTTCATTTCAACCTAAAAAAAGACTCCTAATCCTTTACCCAACGAATCGTCCACATCCGCCCGCGTAATATGCAAATTTTGCAGTTGAAAAAATATTATTTTAAAAAAAATTCAACAAAACCATATCACGTGACCCCTCGTTACAACGAGGGGTCACATGATATGGTTTTGTTGAAATTTTTTGAAAAATTTCAAAAAATGATATTTAAAATAATAAATTTTGACATCGTCTGCGTTGGGTAAAGGGCTAACTGAAACGGGTTCGCTGTGCTCCTTCTAATGAGCCGCCATAGCCTTTGTTTTGGAGACAAAAAATCTAAATTTTAGTCATTCAATTCAGGAAAGTCTTTCGCAAGTGCGGTCTGCTATCCTAAATGTGTAAAGGGTTAATAACGAATGGATATCTAAATTAAAATGGATATGAAAAACCAAGCGAAAAGAAGGAGAATAACAAAAGGCTACTGGCTCTATTCGTCGGAAATGAATGCTACCTTTTGTAGGGCATTTGAAACCGAATACCGGTATCGCTATTCAAACAAATACCGCTGTATACCGGTGTATCGAAGGACAGTTCAGATATCTGAGCATACATACCATAATGGGGACTTAAGTTACCACAGTCGGAACGAATCAGCATGCCTTGATGATGGAGTTCCCATAACTCTTTACCCAATGCGGATGTTATCAAAATTTATTATTTTGAATATTAATTTATCGAATTTTTCAAAACAATTCGACAAAATAATACCATGTGGCCCCCATTGGTACGAGCTCGATGATCTCGTTCCAATGAGGGGTGACATGATATGGTTTTGATGAATTTCGTTTAATTTTTTTTTAACTACTCAATTTGTATATTACGCGGGTTGATGCTGTCGATTCATTTGGTGAAGGAATAATATTTTATTCATTCGGGACTACAGTCAAATAAACTCAGCATATCTTGAAAGGTAAATTGTGGGTAAATAAATAATGACGATAAACCGATAGTTTTGGAATGACACCGGTATTCAGTCGATATTGGTTTGAATACCGGTATATATTGGTTCATTTAAGAATTGAATGCAATTTTTATAATCTTTATTGGAGTATGAACGTGTGGGAATGGGTACAAATTGTATGAATCCCGAAGGATATCCATTTTAATTTAGAATCCCGAAGGGATTCATACAATTTGTACCCATTCCCACACGTTCATACTCCAATCAAGATTATAAAAGTTGCATTCAATTCTTATAATTACATTCCGTAACTGTTTAAACTATTTTTTACCAAACAACAAAGCAGAAATACGAAATAAAACATGTACGAACGAACGAGGCGAAAAACCACCTTCACACAAAAGACAAAGCGTACAACTCTGAGTTGAGCGCCGGTTCCGTCTAAATGATACCCCAAAAGCAAATAAGCTTTAATTTTCACAACTTTAGAAATGGAAATGAGTATTTTAGTAACGGGCTTTATGCCACAGTTGGGAAATGTCACCAAAGAAACAGCAGCGGAGTTGATCACTGTGAGAGGCGCTAAAAGTTAAAAACCCGTCCAAACACCGCCCGAATGATATTCTGTCAACTGCGCTCTACCGTAAATGTGGGTCAAAGTTCGACCAAATGTATTCATTGGAAAATGAATTACATTTGGTCATGACGTTTTCATCCAGCTGACCAATGGGAATTGAGTATTTGTACCCAAAACGTATAACTGCATTAACAATATAATTACTGATATATCATGCGGACCTAATCCTTTGCTTGAATGTGAGTATTTTTTCATCCCGCTTACAGGAGGAATCTCTCAGTCTTCTGCTTGAAAACTACTCGGAAACTACAATCGATCTCAATCCGAATCGGGTTGTGTACCGTACATTCGTCGTGGATTGCTCGTAATTCACGCGTGGGCATTGATGTCCACGCATGCGTGTACCAGGTAATAAAAATCATCAGCTGCAAAATGTTAATTAATGAAGCACCAAGTTGTGCCGGGTGCTTCATTAACCCTTCACCCAACGCAGAGGATATCAAAATTTATTATTTTAATTACTGTTTTTTTTTAAATTTAAAAACAAAATTCAACAAAACCATATCATGTGACCCCTCAATGTAACGAGCTCGATGAGCTCGTTCCAATGAGGGGTCACATGGTATGGTTTTCTTGGAGTTTTTTGAAAAATGTCTTTCTTTCAACTGCTAAATTTGTAAATTACGCGGGCGGTTGCGGGCGATTCGTTAGGTATAGGGTTAATTCAGTTTCTGATGATTATCCCTATAATTAGGGTTTGGAATCTAATATCACTGCGTCCGCGGAAATATTGTCCACCCGTGGAAAGCGATCAGACGACGGCCACTGTATTGTACACCTCGCAGTTTAACAAACAGTAGTTCTACACCAAGTCTTTACTACTCTACTGGTAACAATTAAGGCTAAAAACAGGAGGATCCCATGCGAACTGTTACAAACAATATGGAAGTACCAAAGAGGCTCGGCATTTGTTATAGCGGCAAATATTCCAAATATCCACGTTAGTCCAAGGCAGAAAAAAAGTTTAACAGCAGCCTTTAGCACATTACTTTTCATTTCTGTGCAACTGGACCCCCCGGGTGCAAATCGGTACATTTTCACAGTGGAAATGACGAGAAAAATAGAGTTTAAAAGCAACATGGCTATAACTGGTATGCCAAAAGTGAAAAAGAGAGCTTTCTTGTTGTTAATAAAACACGTCGGCGTACCGTAATCCATAATAAAGATGTTTTTCGAGTCCAAAACAACTGTACTAATACTAACAATGGACGGTGTCACATATGCAATTGCGCCATATATGTACAGCCGTGGGCTCCTGCGTTTCGCCCGAGCATTGCAGTTTGGTCGCTTCTGGAGTGGCAATGTGGAGAACACAACCACAGAATGGAATCCAAATAATACAGACCACATAAACACACAAAGCCAAGAATACTGTGTGATGATAGCTAATACATAACAAATCTTTGGGTGTGTATTAAATATGTTGCTCAGTATGAATAAGACACATGTTGCTAAAAGTGTAATCATGGTACAGAGAGATACACGACAAGGAACAGATTTTAAGTCGGGGTGTATAACATAAATCAACGAAGAAATAATCAGAGCTACTAAAGAAAGGGAAACAAGAGTTAGAGAAAGTACTGTCTTCAATACATGTTTTTCCTCCACATATGTAGAGTGAAGACTGTCCAAGGATTTCAAAATCTTCTTGTACTCATGATAACAAAATAAGAATGATTGGTTAATTTCCACAAATGTACCTTCATTAAATGCCGTGGCTGTGTCTCTCATTTTCTGTTCTAACATTTTGAAGTCGGTTTTGTCCAATGTGATATATGGACATGATATTGGACTGTTCTGCTCTTTTTGTATCGGCTGTGAACAGTTTGGGAAGGTATTTCTGATGTTAAGTCGTATCAGATTCGCGTCGCCGTTAGTGGTGTTCAAAGCAAATATATTTTTGAAAACACCTTTCGCTTTCATGACATCAGCTCTTGACATTTTTGAGTGAATACTCACAGAAAAGCAGGAGTTGTAGCAATATTTGTCTCCAGACATGTGCGAATAAGATTCATCCATGTGGTGCCAGGTCCCAGATGAAGGCAGAATTCTGATCTGAAAACCGATCAGTTTATATAACATGCCTATCGAAATATCTTTAAGGGGCTGCTCGCATGGAGCAAATGTCATAAATGAAAATACTGAATTTGTTGTGGACGAAAAAGGGCGTATACACTTTCCATAGCTTGCCATACGCCGTGCTGTACAGGTTAGCCGTCTACAAACGTTCTGAAAATAAAAAAAATCTCGTATGACTTTTTTTGACAATTGAGCTTATACAGTGTTGTGGGGTGGAAAACAGACAATGAAGTACGCCCGTATTGTGATTGAGTCGCGATACGGTCGAAATTCTGTGCCCGCGTTTGGCATTACAGAACCGTAATTACATTCATTTACCCTTTCTGCGTGACATTCTGAGTGGTATCGCAATCTACAAAACTGCTGTGTTACCCCTCAAACACTGATGTCATTTTCCACATATCAGTTCAATTGCTCCACTTGGAAGAGTCCATTTTCATTATTTGGAGGTGGAGCAATTAATATCTGTTATTTTATTTTCTTTCGTTTTTCTCACCCCAAAATAAAATGGTATTCGTATTCCCACTCATACTTTCCAAAAATCGTATTCGACTCCCAGCATCGTATTCCAATCTCAGAGATGACGAACTATTTTTTCTTTTTTGACATATTTCGAAAGTAAGCAAAGAATCAATTATGAAGGTGAAAATAAAATAAATACAAAAGTTTCTCGCTCGGATTCGAGTACGTTTGTGTCCTCTCATGGGCTGCGCGGATTATTTCACGAGGCTAACGCCCCGTGAAATAATCCTCCGCACACCCTACTCGAGGATAAAAATCGTACTCGAATCCGAGCAGTGGGCTATTGTCTATTTATTGATTGATCTACTCTCAGCTTCACTGAGCAGCCATTTACTTTATCAGATTATATCTTTTGAACTTGGACCGGAGAACTCGTCTTTGGCGTTGAAAGAGTAAAACAGTATGTATTTCAGATGCCCACGTCAAAGAACAATATCACATACTACACAACAACCTATCAGCTGAAGTGGATTCAAAAGTAATCCAGTAATTTATGCGAAGCTGCCTCTAAACATTGTTGAACACGGTAAATATTAAGAGTCAGTTTTGGAGTATGCAGCTCTCATTACTATGTTGCATATTTGAAAATGTCACAGTGCAATACCTCAACTGTCTTTTTGATGAAAATATAAATATATTTTTTTATATATCTCACTTTTATCAAATATCCCCTACTTGTTTGAATAGTTTATATCTTCTTCAAGAGTTTACATATTTTTCTCAGTTCCACTGGCGCCCACCATAGTGCTGATAACCAACATGTTTACTATGTTTAGTTCCTGAGTTTTGGTAAATGGCAATTATATTTATTTACTCAAGCGGAACGAACTGGCAGTTGAATAAGATACAGGGGTCACCCCCACTCCTCCCGAAACCTATTGTGTCCGGTCCTGGAGCGACGAAGTGGTGTAGTGTGTATCGAGGTAATGAACAAAGCCCCTTTCCAGTGCGGTAACCGGATGTACAACCGCGGGCCAATTAAAGGTATGGGTCGCGCCTCCAAAGTTGAGCTCGAGTGAGGACTTTCGAACCAAGGTTCGAAGGTCAAGGCTCGGGTGTTACACTACTCACTTTCTCACTTCTGTTAGAAACGTGGCATTCCATGTGTGTAGCTGTCCTCTGATTCCGCACGGCTCTCCTTTATGGGGGAGACTGTCGTTCTGGACTGTGCCGAAAGCTTTGGAGAAGTCCAGGATGGTTATTTATTTCCCTTGATCGAATGTTTGTGTCATGTCATGGACTACACGCTGCATTTAATGATTTTAGTAATTTTCCTTTCTCCGGGTATTCAACATATGTCTGCAGAGTATATGTTAGAGTAGTGTACGTTGTACTGAGGTTAGGGATACTGGTCTACAATTTTCTGCAACGTTTTTATCTTTCTTTTATATGCCACTTTTATTTGCATCTAGCCAGCCGTCTGGCAGTGCACCATGGTCTATCGAACTTGGAAATATGATGGACCACTTTTTACCACTTGTTGGTTTTATTTCCTTGATCATATAGGTTTTTTATCGCATTTAATTAATTCTATGGTTGAACCATCGCAATCTACTGTTTTGTTATTGGATTCGGAGTGGTTGGATTTGTCGACAGTACTGATCTGTTGAATGAATTCCAAATGTCACCGTTATATGTGATGCACGGTATATTTATGGATTACTTGTCAAGAGTTGGGTTAGTGATATTCCACTTTCATTTCGGTAGAAGTTAAGGATGAGGGAGTGATAAAAGTTATACTTAACCCTTTACCTAACGTAACCGTCAAAACCGGCAAGCGCTATTCTCAAAAGTCGCCAACTAATTTTCATTATTTTTTCATTTTTTGTCTCAAAACATAGGTTATGACCCTCGTTGGAACGAGCTCGTTCCAAAGAGGGGTCATAACCTATGTTTTTGAGACTAAAACTGAAAAAAATTAGTTATTCAAGAACTGTTTTTGCAAGTGTCGTCTGCTTTTCATGTTAGGTAAAGTGTTAATTCCGAAAACACTTCCTTAATACCACCCAACAGCCTGTCATATGTAAAACGAGCTGGAGGAACGGAAACGTGTTTGTACTCACGGAGCTGACATTGTACGCGTCTGTTAAACTTCCAAACTATGAGAAGCTAGAATATTATACTTGCACAAGTCATTTTGTGAGGAAACGCAAGCACAATCTATACATGTATATCTGGCAACGCTATGTTTACCCGTCGATCTAATCGAATAATACCTTACTACGTACCTGATTATAACCTGGGAGGTCTTAAATGCACTGAGTACCAGGTTTAAAATATTGTTTTTACGAAGTTATAACAGCAAAGATGTACGTACGTTCGCAAGTGCGTGTGACGGCCATTAGAACAAGATAACGGCGACACCAGGAAGGATTCACGTGTTTGCGAAAATTCTGGGAAAACGTAATTCGAACTGGAACCAAGCCATTTTGCTGTACGATGTGTTGATCAAAGGTGATCTACTGATAGCTCGTACGTATTTGGAAAGCGATTGTTGCATGAAAGGGGAACATTTGAACGGTTTATTTGTGGATATCAACTTGATCGGGGTATTTTAAATTAATGGCCAGAAATCAATACAAATGTACTCACCGTTCGGAGTCGAAGCGACAGCTATTTTTAGGAAATCAAATGTTGGCGGACTCATAATGTTACTTCCCTGCACACATAGTGGAATCATGTGACACACGGAATATTTGTTCGCCACTCTTTGTTTGTGCTAATGAAATTCTGTTGTGTGTCAAACTATTGGAGGAGCCTTTTAAGCCCTTTCCATTAGTGTGTCACATTACTACGTTTCAACAGTATAAACTGGAAAAGTCCTTCATCCATGCGATATCACATGATAATTATAATATACTGAGTCAAAAAAGAAAATATAATAGAACCAAATGTGAAAAATATAAAGGATGAAATATAATAGTTCTAATATTGCACGTTTGTGGACAAGAAGTTGTGCAACGAGTTTAATGACATGTTGTTTTATCCACCCAACCGCATACAATTTTGCTATGGATTTCTAAATAGCACGTGCTACCCGCGAATGTCAAATTGAATGGGTGACCGACGATTTTCATTGTATTATGTTGTGCTAGAGAGCCTGGGTATTGTGAAAGCACGTTAGTTTTTGTCTTCCGATATTTTAAAAAATGCCAAGGTTAACCGAAAATTAGAGGTTGCGTGCCATTGATTTGCATGAGGCTGGGATACCTCCAGATGAGCTTTCTGCTGAGTTCGGAGTCACTGTGTCCAATATTTAGTGTCTCATTGGAAGGTATACAACCATCGGATCTACTGTCGACCGACCGCACTCAAGTCGACCGAGAGTGACGACCCCTGCACAAGAGCGACACACCAGAACGTCTCACTTGCGGGATCGCTTCCTTCCGTCGACGAGGACTTCAGCAATTACTCCTGGTAGAACTAACAATAGAATCAGTGCACAAACTGCCCGCAACAGGCTCGCTGAACACGACATCCGAAGTAGGGGTTCATACCATGGACCAATCCCCACCTAACGTCATCGTGCCGTCAGAATGAGAAGTGTATGTCAGCGTGTTCGCTGGACTCAGCAGCGTAGGAGCACAGTTTTTTAGTGATGAATCACGATTTTGTCTACGGCGAGCTGATGGTAGGGCAAGAGTGTATCGCTGACGAGGAGAATGGTTTTCTGATGCTTGCGAGCGGGGAATGCGATCGTTTCGGCGGGGGTAGTGTAATGGTTTGGACAAGAATTTCCTTGCACCATCGAACGCAGTTGATCTACATCGATGGTACATGTAATCTGAATGGACAGCGATATAGGGACCAAATTCTTAACGCTGTTGTTGTCCCGTTGTTCAACGCTATCGGATTGCAGTTATTCCAGCAAGACAATGCCCGATGTCATTTCGTGACTTTCTTGAGGAGCAGAGCATCGAACGTCTTCACTGGCCCCACTTCCGCCAGATTTGTCGCCAATCGAGCATCTTTGGGATCAATTGGACCGTCGGGTACGACTTCGTGACACAGCCCTAAATTTGGCTCTGCGTAAGGGTGGAATACATGAAGGGAAGAATCAATCTTTGAAAAACAGCAACTAAACGACCATATCATTCGACAAATGATAAATCGTCTGTCTCTGATTCTGAATATGCTCGAAAATCAAACAATTACCAAACAGATGACTGACCACGGTTTATACAAATACGTCAAGCGGATGTAAACAAAACAGTTAATTTGAACCCATCGAATTAGAGAGGGCAATAAAGCGGATCGCTGGCACCATTACAATATTTAAACATTGAGATCATGTGGCATACTAATTGCATGCGTTAGTAAAATCCAGTCATTCAATCTCTTAAGGATTTAGAAACGTTTACACGTCGAAAGGAAATCGGAAGCTCATAGAACCCTCATTACCAATAGATGCTTTTTTAAATCGCGAGTTTACCGTCATCGATGAAATGTAAATAGTTAAAGAAACGAAAGCGCAGAGCAACAGGTGTCAAACGAATCATAATAAAGACCAATGGGCACTCTCCAATAAATTTAAATTGCATCAAAGTTGACCTGCATCAAATCGTTGCTGATTTGTCATTCAAATCTGGACTGACTTCCCAGCCTAAACTATTTGTTTTTTTATGCAAAGCAGACCCCCAGGTATAAGTTTGGTCCTTTGCTCGTCATACAATATACGAACTACATGGCCTTCATTAGTAATTACCA
Organism: Pictodentalium vernedei; assembly: GCA_031216915.1. Taxonomy (NCBI): domain Eukaryota; kingdom Metazoa; phylum Mollusca; class Scaphopoda; order Dentaliida; family Dentaliidae; genus Pictodentalium; species Pictodentalium vernedei. Next base: position 191,223,432 of record CM062296.1, on the reverse strand, counting down.
ACCTCGGTAAAATAGTTTTGCTACAATTTATTGGACAGTGCCTAATGGATATTCTCCAATAAAGTGTATCAAAGTTGACGGGCAACAAATCGTTGCTGATTTGTCATTCCAATATGGACCGACTTCCCAACCTAAACTATTTGTTCTCTTTGCAAAGCAGACCCTCAGGTATAAGTTTGGTCTTTTGCTCACAACAGAATATATGAGCTAAATGGCTTTATTTAGTAATGGCCAGCCTCCGTAAAATAGTTCTGCTACAATTTATTGGGCAGTGCTTAACGAGCACTCTCCACTAAATTATAACAAAGTTGACCCGCATCAAATCGCTGCTGATTTCTCATCCAAAACTGGACTGACTTCCCAACTTGAAGTATTTGTTTTTTTATGCAAAGCAGACCCCCAGGTTTTAGTTTGGTCTTTTTGCTCACCACAGAATATTTGAACTGCATGGCTTTAATTAGTAATGATCAGCCTCGGTAAAATAGTTCTGCTACAATTTATTTGACAGTTCCCAATGGGTACTCTCCAACAAATTGTATCAATGTTGAACTCCAACAAGTTCATGCAGTGCGACAGAGAATATAAATTAACGTACTGATTTGTCATTCAAAACTTGGCAGGTCTCCAAACTCAAATGTTCTAAAAACGTATAAATAAAAGTAAATCTAGTATTTTTGAGTGGATAACGATCATTTCTAGCAATAATTCAACGCGTATTCACCTTGAATTGATGCAAGAAACCTGCCAGTTCAAACATGACATGAAAGTCCATTATATAAGTTTTTGGTTTGGTACGTCCTTTCAAAGGACGTACCAACCAACAAACTTATATTACGGGCTTTCAGGCGATGTTTGGACTAGAAACCCACCATATTTGGACTAGAAAACCACCAAATGAATCAGATTGCAAGACGCTATCTGTTCCGAGTATCGATCAAATCACTTCCGCGTATCAATGATTCAATGCGCTGTTTACTTCCATGCATCAATTCATGGCTGAAAGGAGTGGAATTATCAGATCCTTATAAAAAGCGTATAATAAAATAAAAATCTAGTGTTTTTGAGTGGATACCTAAAATTATCCCACCGAGACAAATAGTTCTTTTCCCTCGCGCAACCGCTCGCGAAAAATAAACATTTGTATCGGTCGATCATGAGATAATTCTCGCTATCCACTCCAAAACACTAGATATCCTCTACATGAGAAAAACATATCTAAAAATATTCTAACCATTAGGGTTGAATGCTGAGGGGACATCACATGGGTCATAAGGTGAACAATTATAAATCAGTCAGATTTAAAAATAAATAGTATGTTGTGGAACGAAAAAAATAAGAGGTAACTAGGTATTTGGCGCCATTTTGACCTTTTGACGTCACTTCAAAATTTAGCTTGTGTTCAGCATATTCCATTAAAACGCCACCTTATGATTCACATGGCACCCAATTTATATAAGACACAGCTACGAAACTCCACATTCGGTTTTCTGTTTTTTTTTTAAATTGTGCAATTTTATAAATTCATTTAAAATTTACGCACCCGATGCTAGCGATGCTGATTTAACATTTTACTATACCTTTATTTTCCACCTTCATTTTTAGCCTCAGACTTTCGATATTTTTGGAATATAATCTACGCGAAGTATCATATCTAAAACGTTCGAGCCGTTCCAGAAAGTTCAGCCGCAATTGTCAAACGCAAAGATGATGTCATAGGGTCATAATGTCAAACATTAAAATCAGTCAAAAATAAGAGATAGATGTTTTTTTTGTTTATGGTTTGCTTCCATTTTGACGGTATTATGTCACATCAAAATGTAGCCTATTTTTGACATATTTCATTAAAAACGCTACCTTGTGATTCACATACCTCCCTATATATATTATACAGGTAGTAATCTCCATACTCTGATTTGTAGTTATTTGAAATTGCGCAACAATTGTATAATTTTATTTGAAATTTACGCTCAAGATGCCAGCGGTGCCGAGCTAATTTTTTTTCTATACCTTCTTTTTCAACCTCATTTTTATCGTCAGACTTTCGAACTTTTCAAAATACAATCTATGTGGAAACCATATATAAGCTAAATATCGTGTCATTCCAGGAAATTCAAACCGTTGTGGTCGAATCCTGAATGACGTCAAAGGTGATCAGGTCAAAACTTACACTCAGTCAGATTTGTTTCCAATTTAAGTATACTGTAGGGCTCACAATTTTCTTTTCTTTCATTTAAAATTGTTAACTTTCAATACGAAATTAAATTTTTGACCTACGAAATTAAATGTTTGACCCCCGATGACAGCGATGCCAATTTTACGTTTTTGTGTTTACCTCTCCCCACCCCCTCATTATTTCCTTTTAAAAAAGTTACCAATATCATAAAAAAACATCAAATTTGGCCTCAAAAACGGCGTTGGCTGGAAAATGGCGTTAACCGTGCTTTGTTGAATGACTTCTGGAAATTCGCTGTCCGATTTCAAAACCATCAAGTCTTTCTCTTTTTTGGAGGAACTTCTTCATATCTTCCAATTTTATTTATTGTTATTTTTGTTTAATTTTGTACATTATTTCATGGTCCCCGGATTTAAAAACAGGAATCTCAATTAACTGAAGATCTACGAGAATGCAACTGCTTGAATTTAATCTTATATCGCCTCTGCCAAGCCGGACGTCCACCAAGCATAGTCCTGGAACCGAGCCACTGTACTGAAAACTGTAAAGTTTTTCAGAGGGTGGCCCTGACGGGCGTCTACGACGCCCAATCGCCTAGCCATAAATGGTCTTTCACCGTACCAACTGAGCTAATCGCACCCCAAGGGGTTGCCGTCTTGATCGTAATGCATCGACACACCTGTTGAGATCATAATGCATCGTCATAGATCTCTGAAATTTTCAAACACGTCTGCCAAGAGAAGGACGTATCTTTTCATATACAAATCGCGATAATCTCTGATCAATTCATGTCGAATAATCGCCACATTTTTGAGCGTGCTCGTAATCCTCGACCAAAATCTTTGCGGCATAGAGCATTGAATAAAATTAAAGTTCGCGACGAGTCTTCAAATCTGTCAAAACCGTCCATATAATCGTATGGATAGACACTCTTTCGTCAGAGAATGTCCATTTTGTCGGGGTAGTGGAAATTTCGAGCCATGAGACGACACTTATTTCTTTTCCAATTGATCAAACGGGCCTTCCAAGCTGAAAGCCACGAATTTGTAACTGTCGACGAAATGTATGTCTCGAGTGATCGGTACTACTGTAGGTTGTCTTTTACCCACCACCATGTTTTTGTAAACGAAATGTATTTCTCTTCGTTGTTGCAGTGTAGTACAGGCGTTAAACCAAGTAAAGTGGTCGTACCCGGAAAAAATTTGGAACAAGCTGTTTTTGTGTCATTTTGACGAGGAATGTCTCCCGAAGAACTTATCCAAAATCCGCAAAAATCCGCTTTAAGGAAATTTTTTTATAGCATTTATACTGATGGTGGTGTAAGGGCGAATTTCGATCAATTTTCCGAAACCAGCATTCCAACGTTTTTGAACGTGAGGACATGGATTTGTGTGAATCCAGTTTTTTTCTACTCACTAACACACAAGGTATACAGAGTGTATCATCACAGTCCATAACATAACACCGGTGCACATACCTTACCAGCACAGAAATGGCTGAACCTGATGCCGCTCCGAGGAGTTCGGGTAGCGTCGGGAGTTGACAGAAATCTATCAACAGGGAAGATTTAGATAGTGTCAAGGAGTTGTATGATAATGTGCTGGACAACTCGATAGCTCTTTCCGATTTTGCAAACTCAGCAGCTCTCGTAAGAGTAAACACTTGCCTCGACCAGTACAAAGGCAAACTGGCTGAACAATCGTGCACTGCTAAGCTATGGATACAATATCCAGAATATGTCCAGACACTGAAAATGTTCATCAGAGGTGAACGCCTTGGCGATTGGAATCTCCACCTTATTGCTGTCAGTAATATGTTGAACCTCTTCGCTGCCACGGGACATGTCCACTACGCTAAGAGTTGCAGGTTGCATCTGCAAATGATGCTTGAGGTACCCGAGAAACATCCGTGGTTGTATGATAGGTTCTTCTTTGATGGTTTCCATGCTATACGCCGGAGTTCCAGGGTGTGGGCAGACCTTTCAAGTGGCCTTGTGATTCAACAAGTCCTCGTGCGCTCAATTAAAAGTCCAGGTGCACTAACGAAAGGTCGTGGGGTGACCGATTCAGTGCGTCAGGAGTGGATTTACACCATGCATAAATGCGCTGAAAGACAACGCTGACTGACATGAAACCCAGTACCAGTGAACAACATGTAGACATGGGCACTTCTCGTCGTAAACGAGACAACACCGACATGATAAAAATACTAGAGTGGTTTGACTTGTACGATCCTTTCGATGAGAACGGAAGATTATGCTCCCTGTCCTCCGGATTGTCAGCTTTCTTGGGTGATGGTATTAACTGCGACAATACCGAGTCGGTTGGGGCGGAGATACACTCTAAACTAGACAACGTTGTTGTTTCTGATGCCTCCATCAAACGGAGTGATCAAATTCGCACTTTAGACCATTTGAACCCCGGGGTGAAGTCGGATAACCAGAGGGTATCAATAGACTATCAGCTCTGTTCACTCGATTGATAGCAATTGTTCAGAGTGAGCGCGACGAGGCACAGTTCTTCGAGTACGAACTGACTGTGATGCCAACAACCCTCTTCAAAGACTTCCTTCTCAGAAAAGCAAACACGGCGGACCTAGCAGCTGCAATAACAGATCGAGTAGCACTTTCGAAGCCGCCATCTAATTCCGTGTACGTGCTTGACGGAGGAGCTCTCCTCCACAGCGTCAAATGGAAGGCGAAGGCTACCAACTCGGACGTAGCTCATCGGTATGTTGGATATGCGGCCAACAAATATGGGCAGAATTGCTGTGTCGTCTTCGATGGTTATGGACAGCGACCAAACACGAAGAGTCATGAGCATAGAACGAGAGCTGTCAACGTGTATGCCAATATCCGTTTGACAGACACCATGACTGCACACAGGAACCAGGAACGGTTCTTGTCGAACGAGAATAACAAAATGCAGTTCATAAGATTGCTATCCACATTACTGAGAGCGGGTGGACATACTGTTAACGGCAGTTCGGGCAATGCTGATACCCTGGTTGTTGATAGTGCCATCAAACTTTCATCTCAAGGGAATTCAGTTGTCACTGCCGCAGATGATACTGATGCACTAGTGCTATCCGTTCATCATTAGAATCATACTACGGCTGATGTTTATTTCCAATCAGAAGCACGGAAGTCACAGAGGGGTGGGGAGGCATGGTCGATCGCAGATATAATAGCAAAGATCGGAGAAACAACTAGGCGTCACCTCCTGTTCATACATGCATGGAGTGGGTGTGATGTTACTTCGGCAACGTTTGGCCATGGGAAAACACAGCTTCTCAAGAGGTTAGAAAAGTCAAGGGAGATTCAGAAGATATCAGCAACAATGCACGACAGCGCCGTATCTCAAGCAGAAATTGGAAGAATCGGCGCTGAACTGTTTGTAATGCTGTACTCTGCCAAGCAGTCAAACACAATGAATGGCTTGAGATACTCAAACTTCATGACAATGGTCACTTCCAGCAAGACAGGAATCGAACCTCAGAAACTACCTCCAACTGAACGAGCGGCATACTTTCACAGCCTGTCCACCTACAAACTGCGAAATGGAAGATTTTGATATCCTAGATCCTCAGAAATGGGGCTGGGAAATTCTCGAAAATGAGTTGATACCCGTGATGACTGACCTGGATGCAGCGCCTGAGGCTCTCCTGAAATGTATGCGTTGCAAATGCAAAATGATCTCCATGCACCCCTGCGGAACGAATATATGCTCTTGTAGAAAGAACGCAATCAAATGTGTCGCTGCTTGTGGAGACTGTCGATGGGAGAATTGCCTGAACTTCGAGCCGGTTGAGATTGGATACGAAACTGGCGGCAGAAGAGTGCCTTGGGGAACACCGGCATGATTTCGGTCAGATCTCAGCTCGGTATTTAATCATTGGGAAGAAAGCTTATCGATATCATTCTTCGCCATCTCGGGAGTTATGAAAAACATCGGCGGCAGAATTATAGCACGTTTTTTTCTGTTCTATTCAGACTCAACTTCGTATGGGTGTTAAAATTGAAGAAAATGGTATTTTGGGGCCATTTCCCTAACAATTGTGAATTTTCTCATTATTTTTCTGCTTTATAGGATTGGCATTCGTGCTTAAAGTACGAATGACGCACAAAACTTCTCAAGATCTCACACAAAATATCAAGACTATGGAGAAATTGATGCCACTAAAGATTTTTTTTTTCTATGAAACCCCTCCTTGCATGAAAATTTTCCCAAAAGCGGATTTTTGCGGATTTTGGATATGTTGTTCCCAGATAAATTCCGCGTCGAATGACACCAAAATCAGCTTGTCCCAAATTTTGTCCGGGTCAAACCATATTGCGCCTTGACTAATGCTCTAACTTTCGCCTTCCCTAACGCCTAATTTTTTGTCGAACGGATGATAATCGTACCCAAGACAAAGTATGAAAAAAGATTGGAAACAGTGTTGCGTGTCGAAGCATTTACTGTGCGTGGGAACCTATACGGACCGGTGTAATGGTCATGAGCCCTGACTCTTCCGTACCCAGATGGCGGTTTATTGTCGAACGATCCTCGATAAATGTGGCATTTCTACAATCTCTTATATATTCGTCCGTCAATGGCTTCATAGGCACGGGATTTTTAAATCGCTCGAACAACTTTTTGATTTACGATTCCATGTTGCACTCGAACATTTGAGCCACATCTTCTCCTTCCGATCGGTTGGCGTACGCGATAGGACCCGCTGAGAGACGATCGTCAAAAGAACACTCAAAGTAAAATTCAATATCCCGAAGGCGCGTGTTTTTTTATTTTTCTCCACGAACTCATCCCCGTGAACGATTTGAAATCTGCATACACGACGAAAGGCACTCCTCAACCGTCTGTTGTGGTGCTTGAAATTTGATAGGGTACCCTTTTTCGGCATCACTATTTTTGCGGATCGATGGACACAACTGTATTCCTCATGTCTCTCTATCGAATCTTTGCGGTCGAATGAATTCAGACTGATGAAACACAAAATCTCTCTCTCTCTCTCTCTCTCTCTCTCTCTCTCTCTCTTATGTCCATTTGTCTCGGAATGCCCGGTTACTACCGCTCATTTGAAAGGTGACGAGCGATAGATTCCAATATCATCCATGTATCTTTCTTCTTTGCAAAAATTCCCGCCTCGTCCTATTTCTTGACAATCGTCTCAGCCTTAAGAGTGAAAATAAATCTGACAGACATCGGGCATCGTCTCGTTTTCGCGTGCGTGTTTTCCATGAAACATTTCAGTATCATTTTTATCTTCATACCGCGATCCACATTCTCTCGAAACAAACTCATCTCATTACTTTCAGGGCATCCATGAACGCTTCCGGATCGTACTTCTCGCGAACCCATGATAACGTACTCCTATCTTGACGTGGTTCCTGGGCTGAGTAGGTAGTTCCCAATAGGGAACGAAACTATAACGAGTGACGACTACACCATAGCCGTCCAAACTTGGCTGAGAAAGGAGAATGACTCCCGTGAGGTGCATTCCGAAGGCGCTGGAGGAAAGAATCCTGGCAGTTACAGACAAACAGTGCCCAGGTAAGGGCAGTCCCCATTTTGGAGATAATACCTATTTAAAAGCCCCGCTTTTGTCCCAATTTAGAACCTAGGCGGATGGTCAGATGGGACTGGTGTGGTCAATCGGGAGCCCCTCCCCCAGAGGATGTCACGTCGTGGGTATTGGGAGGTCATTCAGTCACTCATTTCTCTTGACAACAGTTTGCCATTGTATGCGGACATTACACGAATTTCGGGATTTGTTAGCATGCCCCGTTTTATTGCACTGTCTGAGTTGGTTGTCGGTGGAAATTTTCATTGCACTAGAGTAATAAAATGATTGGTTGAATGACCGACTTTTAAAGACCCTGCAGAGCCTACACTGGACGGGTCGATCGATTGGCAGAACATGTGCGCACCACACTTGTCGCGTATACTGTTCATATGCTCTTGGTGCTGTTCGCTGGAATTCCGCGACGTAACCCCACGGGTTGCGCTCAGAGTAACGATGTGAGCCTTGAACATTTTTTTTTTAAATATAAGTGGGTAACCAACAATACAAAGTCGAAAAAGTGTTATTCAACTCTGTCTCTGAATCAGAACAAGTAGTAAAGAAACGTAAATCTTGGCCAAAATTTGTAGTTGTGTACTCGGGTGAAGAAGGGAAACAGGCAACTAACATAAATCCATTTGCACTGAAACCGCTATCAAGGGAACAGATGGAACTATCAATAGTATAAACATATTTTGATCAGAAGGGCAATTGCTAGAGTGCAGTTGAGAAAACCAGGCAAGAAATTTATTACAAACGACAAAACAAGCAGATTTGAAAGTCAGTGTATTCCCCCAACAGAACACTCGACAGCAGCAAAGGCATAGTTTGAGCAAAAAGCAACTGGGGTAGATGTAGACGAAATAAAAGCGTAGTTAAAACCACAGGATGTAAATGATGTGAAAAGAAATAGAAATACAAAAAGATGGTAGGACAATAAAAACAAACACATATATTTTTACATACCAAACTGAGAGTGCGGTGGCTCAGTGGCTATGGCTTTAAACTTCAAAACGAAAGGTCCACTTTTCGATCCCCGCCAGGGGTAATTGCGTTGTGTCGGGAGCAAGTCGCGTAATCCCGATTGCCCATGTGTGGGCACGGTGGCTCTATGTACTAAGGCATACTGCACGTCGATGGTGCACTTGTCTTCAACCAATGCTAAGCCTGCTTGTGCGGATGTAGTACGTTCGAGAGTCTGACAGCTGCTCGGTGGTTCTCTCTGGGCACATAAATAAATAAATAAATAAATAAATAAATAAATAAATAAATAAATAAATAAATAAATAAATAAATAAATAAATAAATAAATAACATTCGAAACTGTCAAACGCCGAAATCTTTCATGGTTGGTTACATGAACATCAATGTGGATTTTTCTATTCTACATCCACTTCGATGCTTCAAATGTACAAACTATGGCCATGGACAAAAAAGCTGCAGGAAAAAAGAAACATACTATAAATGTGGCCAACAACACCAGTAGCCATGTAATAACGCTGTTAAATGCTATAACTGTCAGGAAATCATACTGCAACTTCAAAGGATAGCCCTGTGTGGAAAAAAAAAGAAAAAATATATATACAGAAAATGAAATGTGAGAAGCAGGTAAGTTTTAAAGAATCCAAAGAAAGAGTCACACTAATGTCTGGTGTAGTTCATCAATCACATATGCACCGAAAGTAACACAAACAGTTCCACCTAAATCTATTGCATGCCAGATACAACATACGTGGTTAAACGACAGTGTACTGTCAACTTTGAAAGTGCCTTTTACTGTCGCAAAACCCAACGAATCTGAACCCAAATGAACTTGAACACAAGCAATTACTCCAACAACAACAGAACAAAAATTGAAAACCGATTCGAATAAAGAACACGACAATCTTCAACCAGACGAGAAAAAGGTAGAGGAATCAAACTGAACCCTAAACCAGAAACTAAAGAAAAACACCTCAGTGAAAATCAGAGAATGTTGTTACGAATGAAGGGTTGCAAGACATGGATGTTGTTGACTGCATCAACACCACCTTTTCAATTTTTGAACTGAGCCTTCTTGGTCAAAATATAAACTTTTTGCTTGCAGGAAACGTTCCAAAAGACACCCGATGCTCTAGATCATTCTGTTTTCAAGTATTATACTTCATACAACGCCTCGGCAGATGAAAAGAATATTCATGTTCGTAGAACGTCTGTCTTGTTCATGCTGCTTTACAATCACATTTACAGGCTGTAGAGGCACGCCTAACTTTAGACAGGCAATTACACTACGTTCTAATTACATTTCACCAAATAAGACCCTTCTGCTGAATGGTCTTGGGCAACTGGTTCACCAACTTTCAACTCCAAATACTTTTCGGGGAGATTATAATGCACAAAACTCTCTTCGGGGTGACTCCTGTAGCAAAGTCAACCTGAAAGGCAAAACAGTAGAAGAGCTTGTTTCCAAATATGATTTGTGTTTGTTCAATGATGGACCAAACACTCTTTTGCAACCAGCGACTGGTTCTTACACTTCAGTTGTTCCTACAATTGCATATTCTTTGGTCTTCCTTGTTTTTTTCTTGAAAGGTTTGGGGATTACTTGTGTGGGAGTGATCACTTTCCAATTGTGCTGGGAAGTGTGATTTCTGCGGCGGATGAGAGAGTGTCCCAGTGGAATTTTAAAAATGCAAAACGCTTCGGCACGCTATGTTGGAGCGAGGATTGCTCTCTCTCTCTCTCTCTCTTCTCTCCTCTCTCTCTCTCTCTCTCTCTCTCTCTCTCTCTCTCTCTCTCTCTCTCTCTCAACCCTGTGCTTTTAATTCAAGAATTCGAAATTTATCATGTCCACCAATCTTTTTCCTACATTTGCCTTCACCGCAGATCTAACGAAATCTAACAGATGATCGTCGATGTTGTTTTGTCGTAGGTCGATTCTTTTCACAACATCCAGACGCGGGTGCTGCTTTCCTTTTTCTGTTGTCGGGTTGTTTTTTCTGCTTATTTCTATTTGCAAATCCACAACGGTGGGAAGTTTGCTGTGTTTCTTTCCTTCAGATTGTTTTGTTTCTTTTTGGAAAAGCTTTCTCTTTTTTTCTTCTCTTAGACCGTTTCGTTTCATTTTACAAATCCACAGTCGGGGCTTTTCTTTTTCTGTAGTCTGGGTGTTTTTTCTTTTTCGTCACAGTTTTCGAACCACCATCCCCAAGAATCATGTTTTCGGCGAACTGTTCTCTTTTCAACCGACTCTTACATTTAAAAACTCCGAGCATTAGATCTGAAGTCGAGAACCGTTTTGTTCACCGTCTCGGCACTTATCGCTTCGATCAAATCGGATTTATTCCGCAGACTCGCAACTCACGGAAGGTTAAGATTTTTAGCGTAATTTATCAACTCTGGTAATCCGGAAGTTTGTAAATAAACTATTTTTATTTTTTTCTAATTTGTTTAATTTATTTACTTCATTTAAATTTTTTGTCGCTTTTTCTATATTTATATTTCATTAAATGTAATTTTTAATTTATTTAATCAATTTTATTTAATTTATTTATTCAGTACAAGAATCGCTGAGCCTAAATTAAAATAATTATAATAAAAAAAACTCGCGCTGAGAGACTGGAACGATATCGCTTGCCAGCTAAAAAGCGTTTCGGCAATAACAAGCCTCTCTCGTCGTTCTCTCATTATTAAATAACGCGTACAGATAGAGAAGAACGTCACCGAATAAAATTTTAAAAATCTTCCTTCCAATTTCATTAATTAATTAATCAATCGATTTTCTCTTCTTTTCGTCAACACGGATGACTGTCTACAGCAAAAAAGACATGTCCGAACTCCAATTATTATGACAATAGGACGATTTATTCACAGAGTGGAGGAATATGCCAAGCGGAAAATTGAAAACGATTAAATAATTCCGCTTCTATAAACACAAACAAAAAAGATGGAAAATTTGATTCGTAAGTTGAAAATATTTTGGACATGGATGGAAAAAACACGTTTTTAACACATGTTGTTTTCCCCATGGAGATTTCAATGTTAATCTTCAAGCCATTGCGAAACAGTTTTAGACTTGCAGTTTCAGGTGGCCTAGAAAATGTCTGTACGACTTCCATAGTAAAGGCAGACAAGAGATTAACAGAGAAAGGTAAGGATTACACTGAAAAATCCGATGCCACATACCTTTTTAGCCGATTTGTAAATTAACGCGGGGTTTTCTATAGGGAATTTTGAGCATTTGACATGGAAGCGTCTTGCAGAGCTGCAAAAGTAGCACGATTTTCTTTTGATGGGTGGTTTAGAATTTACTTTGAAAGTTCCATGGACAATTTCCAGGCCAAGGCAAAATCTATTTTGTTCATAGTCTGGACATATTTAGGTGGCCCAGAACCCTCATTATACACCTCCACATGTTTTTATAGGGATTATCGACACTTTCGACAACCGGAGCCACCTCGCGTCGAACCGTCTAACGGATGGAAGAAGCCAGAGTAACCAGGGTTTCAAGCGGCTCTTGGCTACGAGCCGGGGACGTACCTGAAGAAAAAGTTTCATCTGAATCCTAATTTTAATAGAAAACCCGAAAAAAGATAAAAAAAAAATTGGGAAGGTAAATTCAATAAACTATACTCGAATTTAAGGGAATTCCAAGAGGACTCCTATAATCCAGATGTAGATTATTGAAGTTTTGCCTAACACACATCCAGGACACCAATTAAGTTGATTCATCCCAATTCTTCTTATTTCCATATTTCGTTTCAACTTGTTGACAATTTTTTAGTATCGCAAATCGAGTGTCTTCATAGATGCCATCGTGCCGGTGTGACAGGAATGGAAGTCCGTATGAAAATTAGTCCCTCTGGACTATTATTCCGCGGAATTATAGTCCTAGGTCTAACATTTCTAGGAATAGTAGGCCGCCGGACTACTATTCATAGAATTGTTAGACCTAGGACTATAATTCCGCGGAATAATAGTCCAGAGGGACTAACGTTCCTACGGACTTCCATTCCTGTCACACCGGTTCTTTTCGCTCTAAAAAGAAGTTTTCTAATACACAATGCATTATAAAGTCTTGTCATGAAGACAAAAAAAGAAAAAGAGAAAGAAAAGAAAAAAACAGTACACGTCACTTTCACATTATGTTCCTTTTGAGAATGTTTGAGGATGAGGTGTTTTAGCAATAAGAAAAGAACAGAATGTTATTCTTTCTAAATTAAGACCCCCCCCCCCCCACCCCCCCCCACCCCCCCCCAAACAAAAACAACAAAACAATTGCCACATAATGATCGACACAGTTCTATTGCATCTCACATCGCACACAGATTACCTGACTTTCACACAAATCGACAGTGAGGAGACACTGGGGTACTATTGTTTGTTGTTTGTTGTCTTATATTTGACACAACACCAGCCCAATTTTGATTTGTTCCACCAAATCAACTGTCACAGGGAGTTGTTCATCAAACAGCGTCTGAGGCAGTTTTGTCGAAATATCAGGTTAGTCATATACATTTTTATTACCTTGACCCTAAGCCCCAACAATAAATAGAGCCAAGAGTCACATCTCTTTTTTACTACGAGCGTTGGATTTGATAATGTATTTGTTCCAAAATCAACCGTCATAGAGAGTTCAACTGCAACGCATATCAAACGTTTTTTGCATTTTGTTTTATTTTTCCTAGCACTTTTTGTGAATGAAGCATAATGAAAAGAAACGAAATAGTGTTTGAGAAATTTGTTTGCAACTCAAACTTGAGAGCGGTTTCTTCTATTCACATCGGTAGAACGTCCGGACTAGATGATTTAACCCTTTACTTAACATATAGGCCAAAATCTGCCAGAAAACGAACCAGAGTAAGACTGCAACAGCCAAGAATATCTCGGAAGTTTCTCAATAAAACCATACAAATATGGATATCATAAGAACCTGCTCATTGAGCTGGTTGTAATGATACCCATATGTGTATTGTTTTATTGAAAAATTGTGAAATTTGTTTTCGAAAAATTTGAAATTTAATTTAGTTTTTATTAAATATTGTGTTAGGAAAAGGGTTAAATTATTATTATTATTTTCAAGTGCCCCCCCCCCCCCTCATAAATCTCGAAAACGGCGATCCTAGAATCACGAAATTTGAAGGAGTAATAGCCTTCGCGACGTAGGTCCGCTGGGACAATTGCGAATTTCGTCCGACCTTGACCTTGACCTTGAACGCGCTTCACTTTTGTTTTCGCTACTCCCCCAGAATGGCTTCAGATATCAAGTCCGGACATTTTTGCATTCTGTTCGGCAATTTGTTTAGTACATAATAGACAAAAGGGTAAGGGTCAGACTTCCGGTATAAAAGATCGTGTGGGCTCGAAAAATTTGACAACGCTCTTTATGAAAATTTTGTTATTGCTACTCCCACAGAACGGCTTAGGGTGTCGACTCCGAACTTTTTGAATGATATTCGCGTGCATGTGGGGTTGAGAATATCCAAAATGGTAGGGGTCAGTCTTCCCGTTCGGGATGTCGTGTGGGTTTAAAATTTGTGGACGTTTTTCACGTCAACGTCTTGTTATCGATTCTCCCCCAATAACGGCTTGAGATAACGTTTTGCATTATGTGCGCCTATGTATGGAATATACTTTGCAAAAATGGTAGGGGTCAAACTTCTCGTTCGGGAGATTGGTAGAGGTCGAACATTTGACGACGCTTTTCATCGAAAATTCTTGTTAATGCTATTCTTCCAGAACGCCTTAAGGTATATAGTTGGCATTTTTTTCATTATGTTCGCCTTTATGTGGGGTAAACTATTTCCCCCAAAAATGGATGTGGTCAGAGTTCTGATTCGGGAGATCGTGTGGGTCGACAATTTGGGGACGCTTTTCATCTAAACTTCTTGTTATCGCTACTCCTCTAGAACAGCTTGAGATATCGAGTCCGGACCTTTTGCATTATATGCTCCTATATGTGCGGTATATAATGTACAAAAATGGTAAGGCCAGACTTATCGTTCCGGAGATCGGCAGGGGCCGAAAATTTGATGACACTAAAATTCTTGTTATCGCTACTCCTCCATAACAACTTGAGGTATCGGTTTTTTGCATTGTGTTTGTCGGTATGTGGCGTGGATAATATCTAAAAATGGTAGGGATCAGACTTCCGGTTCTGGAGATTCTCCTGATGCACGAGCTAACATCGGTAAACATAGAAGAATCGAAATTACCGTGCAATTTCAACTTCATTCAAGTTATTATACTCCCATGTGTTAACATGAAAGTATATTGTAAGTCTTATTTTTCCCTCCCTTTTATTATTATTATTATTATTATTATTAATGAACTCTGAGATCTCAAGAACGGCAAGGCCTACAGCCTTGAAATTTGAAGTGGTGGTAGCCCTTGTGGCGTAAGGCCAGCAGGGACTAATGCGAATTTCGTCCAACCTTGACCATCGCCACAAACTATCTTTAACTGAAATCCTTTATGGAAAATTCTTGTTTTCGCTACTCCTCCAGAACGACTTGAGGAATCAAGTTCGGACTCATTATTTTGCATTGCATCATTGCATTATGTACGCCTATACAAGAGGTAGACACGATGCCAAATGGTGAGGTTCAGATTTTCGGTTCGGGAGATGCTGTGGGTTGAAGAATTTGGCCTTAGCATATAATGCTCTTAACATGAAGTATTTGTTTTCGCTACTCCTCCCGACTGACCTATCGAGTTTGGAGTTGTTTCGTTATGTGCGCCTTTATGTCTTGTATTCTAAGTCCAAAGATGGTAGGAGATTGTTTACCGGTTCGTGAGATAGTGAGCGTCGACAATTTGAGGACGTTTTTCATCTGAATACGAGGGCACGCTTGTGACACGCCCGGTTGCATATCCACAGATGTTTGTGGAAGAAAATGTATCAGTTAGATACACGAAAGCATTCTGTATGTAATTCCCGGCTCTATCTGCAGGAAACACAGAGTGCCGCGACAGTATGAAACGGCCCCCATTGGCAGGATCTCATGCAGGATCTCATGTGACGTCATAGTCACGTGACCTCGTGGCGCCATGTTTGGTTGTTATGGTAACCCGCGTGAGCGGTCATCTCCATAGTGATGAGTGGTGTTTGTGCGCATGCGCAGCGCTTGCTGTTAGGGTGATACGTGTTTCCGTCGTTCATTTTGTATACCTGTAGCACGTGGTTGCTATGTGACCTAAAACTATCTTATAGGACAGGGAGTATGTTCGAAAGGTATGTTCGTTTGAATCGGAGTATCACGAATTATCCAAATAAACCCGACAACCTCTCCAAATCACCCAAAACGACTTTATTTACTTGGGAATCCCCATTCTATCGGCTTAGAACGTAGTGATATAGTATCTAGGGGCCCGGTGGTTAAGTTCGATTGAATAAGAGTATTTTTCTGGCTTGGATTTTCCCCAAACCCTCGTTTAATTCGTAGAATTACCACAAACAACCCAACAAATTGTACTATTTCAGAATCATTTTGAGGACCACCATACCTTGGCTTATAATAGTAGTGCTATAGTACCGAGTGACGCTGTGGGTACGTTCTTTTGGACTAGAGTAATGTTCAGGTTAAGAATTTCCACCAGAATCCTTTATGGATCGCTATTCCATAACTTTATTGCTCAAAAAAAGACACGTTCCCTTGTATAAGAGTAGCATGTAGTGCTATGGGACAGATTCCTTTGGATAAGAGTCATTACCAAGAATCCTCTATTTTTTATATAAATTCCTGTTTTTAGTAACATCCTTAAATCCCCCCCCCCCCCCCCACCCCTTCACTATTTTAATAAGTTCATTAACTTCATTATTTAATGTGAGGGTCAAAATTCCTTTTTGGATCCCCAAACTGACCAATGAAATAACAGAATTATCGACCAATCAGTTTAATGTATTCCTATTGTGTTTCTTTCCCATAGACTTCTATATTAATTTTCCCAACTTTAACCTATAATCCTATAGGAAACAAACACAAACCCCAATCAAGAATGAAAATATCGATAAAAAAACGCTGTGACGGCATGACGTTTACAAACACGTCCGTCAGGCATAAATAAATTCAGTGATGTTGTGGCGTCGGCTTCATTCCATTTACATCTCTTGACGGAAAAAGGATCATCTCTGTGTACTCAGATTATTCAATTGTTTTTTGTATGTGCTATTTTTGTGCATTCATTATTCTAAGGATTATGGAGACTTTTGGATTTTCATGGGAGGATTGTGGGAAAATATTCACTGCCAGGACCAATCGGGATCGACATAGGAGGACAGCTCATGGACAAGGTAAGACATTTGACTGTAACAACTGCTATATAACATTTACTAGGAAAGAATATTTAGACAACCATAAACACTTGCTTAGATTTATATACATGTTTGGAATGTGGACAGGAATTTAATAAAATTTTACATTTTAATAGGCATAAAAGCACCGCCCATCTCCCTGTTACCCTTCCCAAGAAACGGAATTCTGAACGACCGGCAACAACCCTGAAAAACCTGTACTATTTTGGATATTGACCCCATTTATTTTGATCAGGACCTTCTGGCAGAAACAAATGATGAAATTTCGTAAATTTTTCGTAGGAATTGGAACACCATTCGGACCCATCATATAACTAATAGGAAAATACAGGACATTTTTAATTATAGACTAGACACAACAGATTTATCTACCATGAGCTATGAATTAAATAAAACAATCTTTGAATCTCAGAAAAATAAATTCAAAATTAAATTAAGCTACGGCTTCATTTTACGTAATAATAAAACAGAACTAAGATTTTACAAAATAATGCTCGGGTTCTTGATAGGCCACCCCTTATTGAAAATACTGTAGGTTTTGTAAATTCCCTTGAAGACCTTGAACAAGAAGACATTTTGGAATGGGCTAGGCAGCAAAGACCCAACTCTAAATGGATTGTCCATTAATTGACCAATGCAACTTTTTATGTAAACAAGATTAAAAATCATCCAATTGATGGGGTCCCAGAAAATCTTCCCAAGTATATTTTGGAAAATCATTCGATTGTTGCCCTTGTCAGTGATGAACACCACCATTTTGTTTGTAATGACAATCTCTTTTTATTCCGGTGTTTAGCGCCCCGGAGCGGAAGTGAGCGCAATTCTCTGAATACTACAACTCACACCCTGTATAGTAAACACACAAATGAACCAAAGGATAACTTTCCTGGTGTGAAATTAGAAGAACTCCACAAAGTAGAAAAAGTATTTGAAGTGAATATTGAAGTATTTGAACTCATAATGGAAGATGGTGAAGTTTTGGCTGAAATTGAACGTAGGTCTAATAGAAATTTTGAGAACACCATGTATGTCAATTTGTATGAGAACCATTTTAGTTACATCACTGACATTAATCAATATTGTAAATCCTTTGCTTGTCGTAAATGCTGTAAATTGTGGAAAACGGAATTTAACCTCAATGAACACGAAAAAACTTGTACCGATGATGTGTCTTATAAGTATGTTGGTGGTATCTATCACACCCCCAAGACCATACATGAAAAGTTACATGAAGAAGGTATTGTTATTCCAGAACACTTACGGTCATATCCCTACATGGTTAATTTGATTCGAATGTTATCTTGATAAAACTTCTCTCCCCACTTCAACTGATACTCTTGTCTGTGAAGCTCAACACAAACCCCTCAGTGTTAGTGTATGTAGCAATGTCCCCGGTTTTGATAATCCCAAATGTTTTATTACTGATGGTGACACACAAACATTGGTTGAAAATATAAATTATTTAATGAAAATTGCTCTGAAAAGTTTCTCTCTCATGCAAGATATTATCCCTCAGGCAAATAATTCAAGATGCTTTGACACAGGAAGGTACAGAGGATTCTAAACCTCACCCATTTGAAAAATTAGCTGCAAAATTTGATCGTCACATACATGAAGGAAATGCCCGTCTTAGGTTATAATTCTGGAAAATATGATGTGAACGTGATTAACCGAGAATTAATGGATCATCTGAAAAAGTATGACCCACTGTCTTTTGTAGTAAAACAGAATAACAACTTTATGGTTTTGAAAGCAGATCATTTGAAATTTTTGGATATTTGCAATTACTTAGTCCCTGGATTTAGTTGTGATAAATTTCTCGAGGCTTTTGGGTGCTCAATTACTAAATGATTTTTTTCTCTATGAATGGATTGACTGTATTGACAAATTGGATACTACCGAATTACCTCCCCATGTTTCCTTTTATAGCTCTTTAAAAAAGGAAAACATTACCGACGAAGAATATGCTTACAGATAGCAAGTTGGGGGGGGGGGTGGGGTTGGTGGGATGAGGACATTTAGGGACTTCCTAATTTGGTACAAAAATAGAGATGTCCAGCCATTCCTAGAGGCTATTGGGAAAGAAACACAATTTTACTTGGAAAGGGGGATCGATATGTTTAAAGATGGCATTAGCGTTCCAGGACTGACGCTAACATATTTATTTAGTACCGGCGACGAAGGTATATCCTTCGAGAACATCAACGAGAAGAACAAGGATCTTCATCATCTCATCAGGGACAACATTGTAGGTGGGGGGGGGGGGGGGACTTCTATCATATTCAATCGTTATCACGAGAAGAATATTACCAGCATAAGAGAATTTAAGTATGGCGCAGCAGCAAAGGGATGTGGGGGTGTTGTAGGTTATGATGCCAACGCCTTGTACTTATGGTCATTAATGCAGGAAATGCCAACAGGTTGCTACATTAGACACAAGGAAGAGGCGGGCTTTAAACCAGAGTATTCCCATAAGTACGGCAGGATGGCCCATCAGTGGCTGGAATTTATGTCTACCAGGGACGCTGTCCACATCCGACACGAATACAATGATACAGAAAAGAAGATTTGTAGACGTCAAGTGCCCGTAGATGGTTGTTGTAAAGACACCAAAACTGTTTATCAATTTCACGGATGTTTCCGGCACGGTCATGAATGTTATCTGAATATGAAGGACGGTACATTGAGCACTCACAATGCAGTACGGGGGAAGTCCATTTCTGATCTCAGAGAAAAAAACAAGGGAACACCCAGTACCTGCAGAGCCTTGGGTATGATGTAATAGAATCTGGGAATGTGAGTGGTATCAGCAGAAGAAGGCCGATCCAGCCTTAAAGACCTTTCTTCGGGAAAAGGTTTCGACTTCGGTGGATGGTTCGATGACATCCAGCGATCTTCTCGAGAAGATCCGCACAGGCAATATCTTTGGCCTAGTGGAGTGCGACATTTCTGTTCCAGACCAACTGAAGCCTGTTTTGAAGAAATGATACCAATCTTCAAAAATATAAATATTTCTCGGGAAGATATTGGGCCACATATGAAGGCTTACGCTGAAGCCAACAATATTATGCGCCAACCTCGCCGTAGTCTCATTTTGCGAAAAAATCTTGCTAGCTACATCATTATTGCAATGGTAGCATGGACTGTAGTCGGTCGGATGTATTAAGTCATCCAGTACCAGCCCAAGGCGTGCTTCCAAACATTTGGTGATCAAGTATCACAAGATCGACGGGAAAGGGACTCTGACCCAAGTAAAGCCATCGTAGCTGACACGATGAAACTATTAGGTAATTCAGGCTATGGGAAGACAGTCACTAATAAGGCAAAACCTAGGAATGTAGTGTATTGTGATGAAGATAATGTGTCCAACCTCATCAATAATCTGGCCTTTCGGAAAGTGAAGAACTTTATGAACTTGGAATGAATAAAAGCAGAATCAAACTTGACTTGCCCCAGTACACTGGTTTTTTCGTGTACCAGTATGCCAAGTTACGTAAGCTCCAGTTCTACTATGGGTTTTTGGATGTTTTTGTTGATCGCAGGAATTTTGAACTTTGTGAATCGGACACGGACAGTTTATACATAGCCCTTTCTGGATCTTCCCTTGAAGAAGTAGTCAGCCCAGAGAAAAAAAAAAATCATTCTATCGCCAAGCCCATAAATGGTTACTCTCAGAAGTCTGTGACGCCCATGAGGAAGATCATGTAAAAACTAAATTAAAGGGAGATAACTGGATGCCACCTCAATGCTGCAGGCATAGGAAAGCTTTTGATAAAAGAACACCAGGTCTTTTTAAAATTGAATGGGAGGGAGAGGAGGTTATTGGCTTGTGTAGCAAAACTTACTTTTGTTTCGGCCCATCAAACGAACTGAGTGGTAAAGGAATAAATAAAAGACAAAATGATTTAACAAAGGAAACATATTTAAAAGTAATCAAAAACAAACAGACAGGAACAGGAAAAAATAAAGGCTTTAAACTTAATGGAAATGCCATGTTCACTTATGTTCACTTACGTACAGACGAAAGACAGCTTATCTTACTTTTATCCAAAACGACTAGTTTAAGATGACGGTGCATCGACTTTACCATTTACAATTTAATTTCTTTCTCTACTACCAGTGACTATTCTTCCATAAGCTTTACAGAAATCCAGAGGTAAGCATAATTCTTATATTCAAATTATTCCAATCAGTATTATTGTTATATTTACATAGACGGTTATCCGAGAAGAAAAGTTTCTTCCTTTTTTTTCTCATGGGGTGGGTAAAAGTAATTACTTGTACATATTTGTAAATAGTTTATGGAAGAAAATTTGTTCTTCAACAAATATCATTCATGTTGTACAGTCCTGGTGTAGGCTAAGTGTAACTAATGCTAAAAAAAAAAATATGTTTTGTTTACAGTGTTGATCCCTGGTATCTCTTAGGTTACCCCTATTGGAACCAGATGTTATCCAATTATATTTATTTTCATAATACTCAAAAATTTATGTTTAGTTTACAATATTGATTCCTGGTATCCCTTAGGTGACCCCTATTGGAACCAGATGATATCCAATTATATTTGATTGATTGATTGATTAATTTATTTAACGATACACATAATATACAAAAAGTACAGAAATGGATATAGAATTGTATTAATAAGAAAACGTACTGTACAAAGATTATAAAATTAGGACTAAATATTATGGATATCCTAAGAAGGAAACATAGTCAGACTGGCTGTCTACCTGTTTCCCCCGAAAAAAAAGAAATAGAAAAAAGAATCGTACCAGAAGGGAAAACGAACACAACAAAAAAAAACAAAAAAAGAAAAAAAAAACAAAACAAAAATACCTAAATACAAACATAGACAAAGACAAAAAGTAAATAGACAAGAAGGAAAAGAGAAGATTGAAGTTTAGCAGTAATCTAATTCAGAATTAGTTATGCTCAGAAGGGGTTGCAATGCATGAATAGATTATTGTGTGTTCATACACAAATACATAAGGTTTTTTAACTTGACAAATTCCGTGTATCCATGTTCCGTGTATCTATGTCCCGTGTAACTATGTCCACACGGGAATACTGATCGCAGACTGTTGTTTTACCATTTTTTCCAGTTATGTTTAAAAGGAGACCGTAACGGCAATCTATTGATACGGAAGGCAGTGAATGGGAGATGTCAGGTACTGGTCATGGCTACTAACTATACGTACGATTAGTTTGGAGACGAATTTTGGAGAAACTTATCAGCCGGATAAAATATCATGACACATTCAAATTTTGAAATTAAATCTCAGATATGATTCTAATTATTATAGTTACTAATTAATTTCAGGGCGCAACGTTTACCTGCATTCAACGCAGTTAGGTGTTCAGGCATCGTACCGAAGAAGAATATGAATTAATTGATAACTGAGTAATTAGTTTTTTGAATACTGATCGCGGTCTGACATCTTTTATTTGATTAGTCAAACTGTTCCATACTTTAGGAAACGAATGTGTTGGGAGCCTTTGGGTAAAGCTTGTCCTAGGTATACCTCGTACCACTTGACCCGTTTGCCTTGTGACCATACCAGTTCGATTGAGATTCGTCTCGAAAAAATTCTCAAAGCTCAGCGGTAGATTTCCATTGTACCAATCGTACGTAAATAACAACACGTGTTGTTTGTATAGGTCGTGGAATTTTAATATTCCTTCGTTCTTAAACAATGGATCCGTATGAGAATTAAATTTTTTGTTGTTAATTATCCGTAATGCTCGTTTCTGTAAGAGGAAAAGTTTATTTGTACCCTTTGCATGGCCCCATACTTGAATGCAGTAAAGTAAATGGCTATGCACAAATGAAAAATATATCGATTTCAAAGCATCGTGGGGAAGTATTCTCTTTACTCTGCTAATAGCGTATAATGCTCTGGATATTTTTGAGGCAATGTGCAAAGTGTGTTGACTGAAACTCAAATTTTCATCAAAATAAACTCCTAAAAAACTTCGTGGCTTTTTCACGGGCCGAATTTGTAACTCGCTCTAATTGTCTGTCGTTCATCAACAAATTTATCCTAAAATTATCATTATTTCGTGATGAATTAAAAAAGATGTATTTTTCGTTTTATTAGCATTTAACGAAATTGTATTTGCTTTACACCATTCACCTAGTTTCACAATTTCTCGGTTAAAATCACTACACAAAAGTTCGCTATTGCTGTTTGACTCATATCCATTTGTGTCATCAGCAAATAAAAGGACATTAAGTTTTGTACAATTTCTAATATCATTGATGTAAACTAAAAGTAGCAGAGGGCCTAGGACAGACCATTGAGGAACCCCCACTCAAAGTGTCTTCCTTATTAGATTGGGGATCATTAAAAGCCACAAATTGAACACGCCCCTGTAGGTAACTGCGAAACCATGTGTTCGCCATGCCTCTAATACCATAAAACTCAAGTTTTTGTTATAAGATTTCATGATTAACAGTATCGAATGCTTTTGAAAAATCTAAAAATAACGACAATGCAGAGTCTTTGTTGCGTTTATCATAATTGGTTGCAATACGATTAAAAAGATGTAACATAGGATGAAAAGTTGAGTGCTTCTTACGAAAACCATATTGATGTTGATATAATAAATTATATTTCGTTAAAAAATAGAGTCTTTTGAACATAAGTTTTTCAAGAACCTTTGAAAGTATCGGAAGAATACTTATTGGCCTGTAATTATCAACTTTATGAGGATCACCAGTTTTGTAAAGAGGCACAACTTTGGCTATTTTCATTTCATCAGGGAATGTTCCACTCATGAAGGAAGTATTTATAATATGGGTCAGTGGGTCGGCTATTTCGTCTATTACTGTTTTAATTAAATTAGACGAGATGCCATTGCAGTCCCTGCTTGATGTTCCCTTCATTGATTTAATTGTGAATATCACTTCCTCTTTTGTTGTTGAATTAATGAATAAGTTATCAGAATTACTACCAATCAGAAAGTCAGAAAAATGTTTGGATGTACTACCTATACTGTCATTAATTGATTGACCAATTTTTGAAAAATATTTATTGAAATGATCAGCTATCTCATTTTGGTTTGATTCTTGTTTACCATTAACTGTAAAATCTGAAGGAAATATTTTTGGACTGTTGGATCTATTAATAGCATTTCGGAGAATTTCCCAGGTTTTTCTCATATTGTTTCTTTTTTCATATAATATGTCTTTATAGAATTTTTCTTTGGCTGCACGTTTTACTTTATTGAATAAACCACGATATTGTTTATACTTATTAATATTAAAGTCAGTGGGAAATTTTAGTTTTCTGAGATACAATTTACCCTTATTCAAAGATGACTGTAATAAGCCATTTGTCATCCATGCCTCGCGCTTAATGATTATTTATTAATTATTATTTATTTTCATAATACTCAAAAATTTATGTTTAGCTTACAATATTGATTCCTGGTATCCCTTAGGTTACCCCTACTGGAACCAGATGATATCAAATTATATTTATTTTCATAATACTCAAAAATTTATGTTTAGTTTACAATATTGATTCCTGGTATCCCTTAGGTTACCCCTATTGGAACCGGATGATATCCAATAATATTTATTTTCACAATACTCACAAATTTATGTTTAGTTTATAATGTTGATTCCTGGTATCCCTTAGGTTACACCTATTGGAACCCGATGATGCCCAATTATATTTAGTTAACAAAAAATGTTTAGGTTATCCCTACCAATGAAATAATTCAGGTCGTCAATTCATCATCATCATTGTCATTCTCTGTTGAACAAAGAATAAATTTCCTTCTACTTTTTTACAGAAAATTTAAAAAAAAAAATAAACAAAAAAAAAAGAAGAAAAAAAGAAAAAAAAACAAATTTCCTGTTGTGGGATGGTAATGCTCTCAAGTTATTTGATCATTATCTTCTGGCCAATGATCAATAAACTTGGCCTGTCCCAAGTTCAGTACAAAATGCAGAGGGACCTTCTTACAAGATATCAGATTGAAATAGAAAAGGTTGGGAATGCACTCGAGCTATTTGACCTATCTCCATTGGACAGAGGTTTATAGCATGACCTGCCCCAAGTCAGTATAAAATGCAGAGGGCCATATCCTACAGTTTAAGGATCAAGATTGCAGTTTGATCGCCAAACTGACCAATCAGATCGAAGTTAGTCAACCAATCAGATTAATGTATTCATATTGTGTTTCTATTCCATTACTTTCTACACTAATGTTCTAAAATTTCCAACTTTACCCTATAATCCTATAGGAAACAGTCACAAACCCCAACCAAGAATCGAAAAGTCAATCAAAATTTGCTGAACTGTGACGGTGTTGTCAAAACGTACGTCAAAGATATATAAGATTTGGCAAAGAATGGGCTTAAATGATGGCATCATTCACGTTCTAACCATTGACCTGAGAAGATGTTTCGACTTGGCTTCAAGCAGACTTACACTAAGGTCACCCAGTACCAGGGTGAACTGAAGATACATGTTCGAAGATACTTTGAGGGTAAAGACCAGAAACTTTATCCAATGAAGACTGGGTTGCACTATCTTTAGAAGAATGGAATACTTTGAAATCCCAAATAGAAGAAATAGATTCAGCCATCAACACCCCAACAAAGAGCTTTAACTGAAGATACTAGACCTGAAGAAAATACAACAGGACCTTCTAATCATGATGCCTTCAAAAAACCAAGTGAACTACCTTTTAAGAAGAAGATCACAGTGAGAAGATCCAAACACTACCATTGATCATTGATGAAATTGATAGTGAACTCAGGCAAGTTCGCTTGCAACATGAACTTTGTTTGGCATATGCTCATTCTGTGGAAGAGAACATTGACACTGTTGTGAAAGAAAAATGCTATGGATGTACAGTCGATCATCCAAGTCAGCTTCAGCATAATGAATGCCTCATGATGTTTCAAGAAGAGAGGATTATAACATGTTTTAATGAAGCACTTGAAAGAGTTACCAAGAATGATGTCCATCTACTGTGGCACCATAATACTTCTGGAATAAATCCACCACCAGTACAGAAAAAGTATGAAGATATGTTCGAGAAACCTCTCACAAATGAATAGAGATGTTGTATTATGGATTTAGTGATTGAATTCATGACCTTCAAGAAACCACTCAGTCTGAAGATGTTGTAAATAGATGTTTTGTTTTTTTATAAAAAAAAAAAAAATAAAAAGAAGAACAAAGAAAATAAGATGGTAATAACGTTTAAGTTATTTGATGTTTATCTTCTTGACAAATATCAAACAAAACTTGACTTGTCCCCAGTCAGTAAGTCAGAGGGCCACCAATGCAGTGTATATTTTAGAGGGTGGTCCAAAAGACCACCTTCCCAAAAGGTATAAAATGGGGGAACAGCACCCACGTTCAGTGGCCACTGCTCCCCAAAGGTGTAAAAGGGGAGTAGTACCAACATAGAACAACAAAGATGGATCCTCGTTGGAAGCATCCATTTACTTGTTTATTGTGTGGTCCCATGGGTAGTGGTAAATCATTCTTTGTAAATCGGGTTATTCAAATCATTCAAGATATTATGTCATTTGTTCCAAGTCTCGTCACCTGGTGTTATAGTGAATGGCAACCATTATACTATATTTGTCCCTAGTAGAATTTGTAGAGGGTCTCCCTCAAGAATTAAAATCTGATAGTTTAGTCATATTGGATGATCTGATGCTCGATGCAGACGTTCGAGTGTCTGGATTATTTACTAAAGGTAGTCACCACGGTACGATTAGTGTGATGTACATTGTTCAAAATTGAAGGTACCTCTGACAAAAGGAAGAGACAAATCTTGCAAAAAGGGGGGTGCGTAAGTGCATTACTATCTCCTGTACTATTGGGTGCTGTTAAAGGTGTTTTTGGATGATGATGGAATATGCAAAGACGATGGTTTTAGTAGAACCAAGGTTACTGGAACGTCTACAAGAGACTCCAAGACAACCGAATGAACTGGCTGTTTCATCATTGATTCGAGAAATGAGAGATATTCTCGATGCCCCTTTTTTCAGCTGATGAAAATATGACACATTATAATCAAGTCTTACAAAGATACTTGACATTTCAACAAAAGGTAGTGGCGCCTATTAAAGTCGAACTTGAGAAAGATAATAAAGACCAAGACATTCTGGATTCTATATCAATGACTATGAAGAAAGGCAAAGTTGTTGTTGAATCGTATTAGAAATGACCCAAATATATCTTGGACTAAAATGGCGAACTAGTCCACAAAGATAATACAATGGTAGGGTCGAATGTAACAGATCTTTTAAACGACATACTTCGAAGACGAAAATCTTTCCAACCTAAGGGATGGGAAGTGATGGCCGAAGCCTTGAGAGATAGTAACATACTCCAAGAATTGATTGGTCATAAAGAAGGTTGGGTTATTATGAAACAGGCCCCGACAAAGTCGGAAGCAAAACAATGAAAGAAAATAAAAACGCCAAAGTGGAGTGAAGAAGGGTATAAATAGAGTTGATACCTGAACATAGGTAGTCACGGAAGCATTATACTATGATTCTGAAGCTCCTGGAAGTTTTGGTGGTATAGACGCCTTTCGTAGAGCATCAAAGAAAAAAACTGAACAAGTTGTGAAATGGTTAGACACTCAAGTCACATACACTTTTCACAAACTGGTTCGTCTAACAATTCCTAGAAGGAAAGTGATAGTTAGTGGTATCGATGCCCAATGGCAAGCTGTCTTGGTAGAATTCGCAAACATAATTAAATTTAACAAAAACACACACATTTTGTTGACATGTATAGATGTGTTTAGTAAATATGTTTGGGCCATACCCCTTAAAAACAAACTTGGTGATTCCATCGTTTAAGCTTTTACTAAAATTTTCAAACAAGGTCGTAAACCAATAAAATTACAAACTGATCAAGGCAAAGAATTTCTAAACAGAAAATTTAAGAATTTTCTCAATCAACACGGAATAGAATTTTTCACTACATAAAATGTGGAAACAAAATGTTCCAATGTAGAATGATTCAACAAAATTTTGAAAACCAAGATGTGGAAATATTTTACCAGGAATGATACACTAATTTTTCCACTTCAAAACGTGGTGAAATCTTATAATCATTCTCATCATCATAGTATCGGTATGGCCCCAATTGCCGGGAACTTTGAAAATCAAGAAGAGGTTTGGCAAAAACTTTATGGAAAACTCATAAAACACAAGACTCCAAAGTTCAAAGTGGGAGATAGAGTGAGAATCAGTAAAATTAAGAAAATTTTTGAGAAAAGTTATTTGCCCAATTGAACCGAAGAGTTATTCGCGGTGGTATCTGTCAAAAAAGGTCATCTAGTCACATATATCTTACAAGATGATATTGGGGAAATATGAAAAGGGTCGTTCTACACTGAAGAGGTTCAGCGAGTTGCACACAAAACTATTTACAAAATCGAACACGTACTGAAGAGACGTGGTCATGGTAAAAACAAAGAACTGTTCGTAAAGTGGTTAGGATACCCCGCTTCGTTCAATTCATGGATCAAGCAGAGTCAGCTCACCTATAAAAGGATGTGAACCTCTGAGGTTTCTCCAAAGTGGAAGAAGGATCAAACGGATCTTGGCCTCTGTTTGGAAAAAGAATTCCAAAGAGCGAGATCACTAACTTTTCACAAATAATCATTTTGTACATCATCATCATTACCAGTGTCGTTAATCTCACTCTCGAGAACACAGGCAGCAGGTTGTGGACTGCTCTCTGGACTATTAGCATATGAGATTTGTTGCCTAATCCGACCATTCAGAAAAAAATAATGTTTTATTTGACTCTACCAAGTTCTATGAACGTGTTTGCTGAAAACACATTGACTACGTACACCACTCAGTTATCACAACCAGTAAATCTAACGGGGGAATGGGAAGTAGGTCTGGCAGAGGTTCAGTATCCAAATACATGGTTCAATATTCGTGGGGAAGAAGCTTTCGTTACAGTGTTCTGGTCTTCGAACAAGAATTATCGACTTACTCTCAAGGAAGGTCGTTATACGGATCCCACTGATTTGATACGGGCTATCAATGGTGTTAAAAAGTTTCTCTTGCCTCGTCACGATGAGGTAGATTTTGAATTGGACGATGTGACTGGTAAGGTTCGTATCGTTATGAAAACATAAACAAATGGTCGTGTCAATGGTTAGTAACCTTTAACCTGAATAAAAGTAAAGCTATCAGATTTTAATTAAGTACCATAGATGACCACATACGACCACAACCCTAGTTTAGAATTCGATAACACCCCAATTAGCGTAGTTGACGCACATAAACACTTTGGTATAGTATTACAATAGAATCTAAATTGGAACTTTCAAATTAACGAAATATGTTAGAAAGTGAATGTCCGACTAGCACAAATGCGAAAACTTAAATTTAAACGTAACAGAAAAACCCTTGAACAGATATACTCAGCATATATCTTGCCGCTCATGGACTACGGAGATATTATTTTGGACTGTGCTACCCGTTACCTACTCCACGACCTTGATAATCTGCAATATGACGCAGCTCGTATAATAAATGGAATTACGCGCTCTACCTCCAATGAACGACTTCTTCTAGAACTCGGGTGGGTATCATCGCTCTCAAAGCGGCGAGAAAAACGTAGACTATGTACGCTTTTCAAAATCATCCATAATGAAACACCCTCGTTCCTTAGCAACCTGCTTTCCGCTTGCGCAGATGATGTCTCCACTTATAACCCGCGTGTTCGATCCTACTTCACCCTCTATAAGACAAGAACTGAGCGGTTTAGACGATCTCTTTTTCCATTCACAACACGGCTGTGGAATGGGCTCCCCTCCCAGTTGACCAACGCTCTAAGTTTTCCTGAATTCAAATATAATTATTCATTGTTAAGTCCCAACCCAAGATCTCCATCATACTATCTAATGGGGAAGAGAACAGTTAACATTATCCATTGTAGACTCCGGAACAACTGCAGTGATTTGAACGGTGACAAATTTCGAAACCATATATCCCCATCACCTCAGTGTTCATGTGGTCATCCATGTGAGGATGCACACCACTTTTTCTTTGTCTGCCCCCATTACACCAGTTTAAGACTATCGTTTCTAAACAGTCTGCGCGCGCTGGAGATTGGTCCTATAGAAGATCTCCTGTATGGAAAACCAGAGCTCACTAAGCAACAAAACGAATTAATTTTCACGAAAACCCAGTTATTTATCACATCCAGTTGGAGGGTTTCATAAAATGGTGACCAATGTCTTTAATAAGCATTCTATCCAATGTGTCTCGCTGTCGGTCTCCTTTAAGTTAATAGTTTTCATGAAGGCACCAATTGTAACTCTTATTTTCTAGTTTGTTTCGTTTGTTTTATTTTTAATTTTTTTTTTTTGCTTTCTGTTTCTTATTTTCTTTTTTTTTCTTGTTTTCCTTTCACACAACTAGCTTGTTGCCAACGTTGTTTTATAATTATGTTCGGAGAGGAGTTGTTAATAAGTTGAATAACTTGCACTCCAATCCAATTCTGTTGTACTTATGGAGAATAAAATATGTTTAAACTAAGTTCGTATCACGGTACGTGATGGAGTCGTGGTCACATTGAGCCCTTTTCTTCAAAATATTTTGGGATTTAATGAGTGTGTTTTTAAATCAGGAACATACAATTTTTCCAGAGTTGCTGATGTCAAGCAAGGATTTTATTCGCTCTATGTATACTGTGACTTGGTTAGTGATCAGGCCGTGGGAGATACAAGAAAAACCCTTCTTCATATCGTACCTGTACGTGGAAAATATGGGAATATCATCTCCAAAACTTTTGAGAATGAGTATTATGTACCGTGGGACGGAAAAATTTCAGTACCGTCCGGGTGTATATAAGGGACGACACAGGAACCATAGTACCATTCGAGTTCGGGAAAGTGACAGCGACACTTCATTTCAGAAATTATAGATCTCTTCATTTCATATAAACATAACTTACTGTTCTAAGTCCAAATTATACGAAGACTATTACACGAAACAAGCTGGGAACGGCCTACCAGCTTTTTCTGGAGCTCAAATACAGAGAGGTTGTGGTCTGGGAAGTATATTGGGAGGACTGAAGAATATGGTGTTACCTTTATTAAAAACTACAGCCAGAACTGTGGGAAAACAGCTCGTGAGAAAACTACAGCCAGGACTGTGGGAAAATAGCTCGTGAGAAAAGGAGCGGCATTTGCCGAAGATGACAATGAAAGAAAAAATGGCAAAAATGGCAGCAATCAAGAGAGTCAAAGAGGCTAGTGCGGGAGCTTGGAATGAAGTGGTTGGTGGTTCAAAACAACCTCACAGGAAAGGTATAAAAAGGCCAGCACCATGCAAAACTGGCAAATCGACAAAAAGAAGGAAAACTCTACAGACCCAAAGCATTCTCGGTGCATGATGTGTCTCATCAATGAAAATTATTGTGAGTGTGGCAACAGCGAACTCGACTTATTTTCCATACCACCAACGCAGACTAGTGTGGAACATGGGCAATGGGTAGAACATAGGCCTTTGTCGACCATAGAAAACAGTGGTCCAATATAATTCCATATTGTAGGATTAGGAGATGATATTTGGCACAGACATACTTATATGTTAAAGCAAAGGTTCTGGATTCCAATGGGGCATCAATTGCACCCAATGCCAATGTGGGCCCAGTCAATGTATGGATGCATTCCTTATTTAATCAAATCGATATCAGCTTGAATGAAAAACTGGTATCTCCTCCCAACAACACTTATCACTACAGAGCTTTCATAGAAACTTTGTTGAGTTATGGACCAGCTGCAAAGAAGTCACAACTGACTAATGCATTATGGTACAAGGATAGGGTCGGACACATGGAAGATTTGATAGAAGATAACAAGGGATTTATTCTTCGAAAGAAATTTATACAGAAAAGTAAAATCGTGGACATGATTGGAAGATTACATTTGGAAATATTTTTCCAAGCTCGTTATTTGCTGAATGGCGTTAACGTTCATGTTAAAATGAACAGCGCCAAAGATGCTTTCGCATTGATGGCAGATGGCGATACATACAAGATCAAAACTTTAGATGTATCCATGTTTGTACGCAATCATTTGTGAGAATGGCTCACGAGAAAGCATTAACAAAAGCAATTGGAAAATATCCCATGGATCGTTTGGAAACCAAGGTGTTTTCAGTGCCAAAAGGAAATCTGAGCATTACACAAGAAAATTTATTTTTAGGCCAACTACCTAAACGCATCGTGGTGGGATGTGTAGACAACGATGCTTTCAATGGAAACTTTTCAAAGAAGCCATATAATTTCAAGAACTACAACATCAATTACTTGGCTTTGTACGGGGATGGAAATCAAATTCCAAGCAAACCATTATAACCTCGATTCGAACAACAAGAAGTGGCCAGATGTTATGCGACTCTGTTCCAAGGGACTGGGCAAACGTACGAGAACGAAGGAAACCACATCAGCTGAGAAGAGCACATAAATGGATACACCCTATTCGTATTCGACCTTGACTCCAGACCTATCACATGGACAACACATCGATCTGGAGAAGAGAGGAACTTTGAGACTTGAAATCCATTTCGAAAACCCATTACCAACCACGATCAACGTACTGATGTATGCAGAATTCCCGAACACAATAGAAGTGGATAAGAATAGACATGTAATCTTTGATTACTCATGAACACGTTGCAGTCAGAGAACGCCCTTCGATCAGATTGTTGTGAAGAGAATATGTTTGCGTTTATTTGCAAGAAACAGATTAGCAAGAAGACTACCAGATCACAGACCAGTGGCGTTGATAGCCGACGCGGATCCAGACCACAGAAAAGGAGAACTTTGGGTGGCTCTCTTTTTTAGTCACCATAACGCAGAGTACTTTGATTCCTATGGATTATCACCACAAAACAGACCATTCGAGAATTTCCTGAAGAAGAATTCCAGATATTGGAAATATAATACCAAACGCCTTCAAGGACTACTACCAGTATGTGGACAATACTGCCTATTTTACTTGAAACATCGCTGTGGCGGTGTACCGATAGAAACCATATCCAGCATGTTTACAATTGATATAATGGATAATGATGTGTTGGTTAATGATGTCATAGAAGAAACCTGCCACTAGATGTCGCTGTATCGAAAAAAACTATAAAAAGGGTGCTCTTGGTGTTCAGCTCATTTGTGATTCGACAACCAAAGAAGAAGGATGTCTACAAATGTGACCGTCTTCAAACTCAACAACGATTTACAGATTCAACTGTTCAAGAACGACGTTGGATTCCAGTTTACAACGAGAGATTGGGAACAAGTGACCAAAGCAGTCGATATTTCAAAGAAGAGAAGCCTTGAAATAGCAGAGCCTAAGTCAAAGAGAGAAATAAAACCAAGGACGAATAGAGATAAAAAGGCTTGAAGAATATTCAATATTTAGTCTTTGATGCAGATGGCGCTGAATGATTATCAACCACGGAACTAAGAAACAAGAAATCCAAGAGATTTTGTAGAGAGAATGAGTGTTTCATTCGAAACGTATTTTCGTGATGTTCCACCACCAGTACTGGAGCAGTTATTACGTGGAAAAGAGAAAATAAGAAAGACACCAGGAGAGAGACCACCAAAACACATCAAGTATGCATTGGGGGAAAATCGTCCCAAGACAGTTTAATTCATGTTACAAAGTGAAAGTGTGAAAATCCCGAATGAACTGACAAAAGCTGGATTCTTTTATTTTGGGACAGGAGCCAGAACTCAATGTTTCATTGTGGTATTATTGTTCGTTTCTGGGAAACAGAAGATGATGTTATAGAAGAACACAGAAAATATTCTCCAGACTGTTATTACATTCATAATTTATCATCTGAATTCACGGACACTGAAAAACTTCAGGAAGAAGAAATGACCATCAAAAAAGAAATGGACACATCAGTTCAAGAAGAAGATTCACGGAGGACGAAATGTAGTGTGTGTTTATTAGCTGAAGCCAATGTCACTCCGCGACCAAGTAACCATTTGTGCCTGTGCAAAGACTGTTGTAAAGCACTCAGAAGATGTCCAATCTGCTGAAAGACTGTTTTTGAATAGCTAACAACCAACATACCATAGGAGATTCCATAAAAAGTAGTATTTTCTTTTTGTTGAATAAAAGAAAATTAAAATGTGAAACTTGTGTTGTTATAAGTGAGTAGTGCAATACCAAATGTATCCTCAAAAGGTATCCTCAAATACCGAAATGAGGCTAAGAGGGCTGGTACATTAGACATCATACGACAAAAAGGGATTCTCTTAGCTTAATATATGGGTAGCTCCTCACATGGGTTTTTGGTGGGACTTGACGTTAGCTTCGTGGATTTCATGTACACATATGAGTCCTACTTGTAATTTGAATAATGGTTAGAAACTACTCTTATAAACCCAAAATGTAGAAGCAAAGGAATTTGTCGTATAGCACCACGTGCTACCCTAAACAAAGGAACGTGACTTTTATTGGAGAAAAAAGGTTATGGAATAGGGATCCAAATGAAAGGATTCTGGGGAAAAATCTGAATCAGAACATGACTCTAGTTCAAAGGAATGTACCCACAGGGTCACTCAGTATTATAGCACTACTGTTATAAGCCAAAGTTTGGCGGTCCTAAAAAGGATTCTGAAAAAATTCGAAATCGTACAACTTGTCGGGTTGTTTGTGGTAATTCTACGAATTAAACGAGGAGTCTGAGTAAAATCCAAGAAAGAAAATTATTCCTATTCAATTGAACTCACCCTCTGTGCACCCTAGGTAGTATAGAACTACGTGCTAAGTCGATAAAATGGGGAAACCGTAGTAAATAAAATCGTTTTGGTCATCTGGAGGGGTTGTCGGGTTTATTTGGATAATTCGAAATACTCCGATTCAATCAAACATACCCTCCGAACATACCCTTGTCCTTTAAGAAGGTTTTAGGTCACATAGCAACCACGTGCTACCATAGAAACCAAGATGGCGGCCTCCAGTATACAAAATGGACGACGGAAACACGTATCACCCTAACTACACCCGCATCGCATGCGCACTAACACCACGCACCACTATAGAGACAACGTCACAAGATGGCAGCTCACTCGCGTTAACACCCAAACATGGCGCCACCAGGTCACGTGACTTTGGCGTCACATGAGATCCTGCATGATATCCTGCCAATGTGGGCCGTTTCATCGCTCTCCTACTACTCACGACATCATCAACATGGACGAGAGAGCATTTCTGAAGGTACAATCTCGTACCTTCAAAACTTGATTCATTTCACATATACCATTGTTTAGTAGGCGTGCCCTCCCACCCCCACCCCACCCCCAACAAAGCTTCGAACAACGTATCGACAAGTGCGATAAATAAGGACCTGAAACACACCTTTTTCCCATGCTGTAGCGTGTTTCTAAAAAGTGATCTATTTCTGGGATAAAAATATTCATTAATCAGTGGCCAACGATCTGGGTCGAGTTCTCAGTTCAAGACGGTCTAAAATAAACAGTTTAACTCCAAACTTTCGGTCCTTATAAATAGTTAAAGTTGAACAGTTCATAAAATAGACAGAAATAATACCAAACTCGGCCGGTGAAGGTAAGTGATGAATGGAAAAGTCATTGAATTGAGAATCAGGTGCGCAGGTTGTTATTATTAAGTACATACATAGCGTCGGATTGCTTCTAGATACTGCTCTGTAATTTCAAAATCATCTAGTTATACGTTCATGTAAAACAACACGGAAGTATCCTAACAATTGCTGAGCAATTTCAAAATTCTAGTTATTGTTATTTTTGTGTGGGCGAGTAATTTACTATATAAATTTCCTTGTGTATCTTTGGTCAAGACTCTCAGTCATAAGTAACTTATAGGCACACGGCCATGTCCTCATAATTTACTCGGGATAGGGAGTCTAGACCAATGATGTCTATGAAAATTCCTACATGTATAATACATTTTTGGCCCAGACTCTCAGTCCAGAGGTAGGACGAATCCCGTGTTAAACCCTTTGGCCAAACAAAAGCGAAGGAACCAAGCCGAAAAATCCACCTTCGGGAGACATCCATCAGCCTATGAACGGATATTGGATGTGAACTTCTTAACTATGGGGACTTATGTTCAGGAATTCACGATGACAATATCCAGTATACCGTAGACCTTCAAGCCCCACCCCACTATGCCCTAAAACGAAACGAAACAAAAGAAAAAAAAAATGAAAAAAAAAAAAATAAAAAAAAAACCCAAAACAAAACAAAACCAAAAAATACCAAAAAACAAACAGCCTGTTCGTTTCCAGTTACCGATAGTGGGGTTATTGTTGGGTTATTGTGATTTTGACGATGATTATCGATAGGTTGTTCGTCGCGTGGACATTTTTGGGAAGAGGAAGTGGTAAAACCACAGTTAAAGAGTTTTTCCTGTGGGCAAACCGTTGAGCACCCAGCCCCCTATTTTTCTTACGTCTTCCCGTGGCATTCCCTTGATAGTTTGGACGTGTGGAAATTTGTGTGTGTGTGTGTGGGGGGGGGGGGGGGGGGGGGTGGTGGCTGTATCTGTCCCTTTGGGCGAGTCTACCGGGGGGGGGGGGGCGGTGAAATCGAACCGGAACATGGAAGTCATTCACCATACCTTTTTCAGAAGTTTGAAACTACTTTGATTCCGTTCTGGATTATTGCGCCTTTTCGTTTGATTTTCCCAATTAGTCGTTACATACAATACATGAGTGGAGGCTGATAGTATTTAGTGTTGTCAAAAATAGAGAATATAACCATAGTAGCTTGGTGTACTAAATGTTCATCACGAGTGGTGTTAACCGCGAGCCTTTGCCGAACGGTTAACACCACTTCATCACGATTGTTGAACATTTGGTACACCAAGCTACTTGGGTGTATTTTATTTATACCATGGCCGTCGACAAATGTCGATTAATAAGTCGCTATTATTTTTTCTCGATTTTACGGAGCAGCAGACGTTCACACTTGCGAATCTGTTGTTATTTACGTGAGCACTGGTGGGCGGTACTTCCGCTGTCAGTTTTACCGCTGAGACGAAATGAAAAAAGAAACGCGCAAATCACGGTGCCTTTTTCATTTTAATAACATATTAAAATACTATTTCGAGTTACAGATGCTTTCTTAACATGAGACAACGCATGTTTTTTTTAATTTTTGGTGCCTTACAGTGACGATCAGGGCCAAAACCTAGTAACAGGCAAAGGAAGCTTTAAGGAGATTTGAGAACTCAAAAACTGGGCGAAGATCCAAGAAACATTGAAACCAAAGCTTGCAACCGTGCACAAGGGGGCCAGTGTCCAGAAAATAACCGGAGAGTGCGGAATAGAAGTCTTATTCGGTCGATAAGAAAGACAGGGGGTCGAGTTCGAACGTATTTTGGAAATAGGTGAATAAGTGTAACAAAGTAACCCACAGAGTATTAACGTCGATGGCAGAGTTACAGACGATCGAGATCAAATCGCATCACAACTGGTCATGCACTGGGAAAAGGTAAACGATAAGCGGTAGGGCATGGAGAACCCATCGGAGTGTCCGAACCAGGTCGAGGAAAATCTATCGAACTTCGTGTGCAACGAAATTAAAACGAAGGGGGGGGGGGGGGAGGCGAAAGATGATCTCAAAATTAAGGAATGGAAAAGCGGGAGGGGTGGACGAAATTCCTAACAAGTTTATCAAACAAAGGGAGAGAGGAACTCTGGGAAAGCCTAACTGCCCTATTCAATTTAACCATAGAAAAACATGAAGTCCCAAAAGAGTTGAGAGAAAGCAAAGTGACATTTATTCACAGAAAGGGGGAAAAAGACGTTTTGGATAATTATCGAGGGATCTCTGTCAGTAGCAACATAACATTGGAACAGTTTTCTGTAAATTACTGTATGGGAGATTAGAGGAGGTGATTGAGGAGAAGGGTTTTTGGGGGAGATTCAGAATGGCTTCAGGAAGGGAAGGCGCGTCTCTGATCATCTTTTCACGCTACCCCAAATGATAGAATCCTCGAACGCAAAAGCGAAAAGGATGTTTATGGCCTTTTGGATGTTGAAAAGGCATACGATACAGTATGGAGGGGGTATGTGGCGAAAGCTTGAGGCTCTGGGCTTGGCCGGCGAGTTTGTTGGAATTCTGAAAGCATTATATAAAGATGTACAGAGTGAACTTAGCCTGGGTAATATCACAACAAAACGTGTGCCCAAAACAGGGATGTATTCTTTTGCCAATTATTTTTGCATTGTACCTCAAAGATTTAGATGTTCTTCTGCACAGCGAAGATGGGGTAGCAGTTGGGGACTTGAAGATCCCAGGGCTAGTTTTTGCAGACGATATGGTGCTAGTGTCAGAAAGCGAAGAGGGGCTAGCAAAAATGCTGGGAATTGGTGGGGAATAAGGGAGCAAATGGAGACTCGAACTTAATGAAAGTAAGAGCAAAGTTATACCCGTGGGCCGCAAGGTGGTTCCCAATCGAAGGTGGAGAGTGGGGGAGTTCTGTATTCCGGAAGGTAGCAGCAAACTTCTAAGTGTAGGAAATACATGTGACTACGAGTATCTGGGGGTAAATATAAACATCACCGTAAGAGGCATTTACCAAAACCACACAAATAAATTGATTCTGCGGGGGAGGCGAATCTTTAACCAAATGAAACTTTTCGGGAGAAACAGTTTCAATAAGGTTTTCGCGGGGACAACCATTTGGGAAATAGTGGATCTGACAAGTATAACATATGGCACGGACGTGGTACCCCTAAAAAACGACTGTAAACAGCTTGCAAACCCTGCAGAACGATGCAGGCCGATGGGTAACGGGGTCGAGTAATGCCGCAGCACTAGACGCAATCAGGGGTGGGCTTGGGTGGATGAGGATCAAGGACAGGGCAGACTTATTGAAATCTTAATTATTTGGTAAATCTCCCCGACAGCCGATGGTGTAAAGTAATGTTTTAGAGAATTTTCAACTCAAATATCAAGGCAGGCTGGATGGCCCAAGTGAGGGAGCTAATAGTGAACTACTCATTTGGGGATCTCGGGCCTAGACGTTGGGGCAAACCAGGGTAAAAAATTCGTCAGAGAAAGGGTCATGGATGATGGTAACCTTAATTGGCAAGACGGGGTCAAATCAAAGAGGTCTTTGGGTGACCTGCGTGATAAAGAGAAGATTGGTTTTGAAGAGTACCCTGGTGGTACCTTATGTGTTTCACAGTTGTTCAAGCTGATTTCGCGGTCCCTGGAGCTGAGTGGAAAAATTGGAAAAAAACAGTGAAAATGAGTGCTAGATGTGCCAGATGTGTAATTTGGGCGTGGTGGAGACCCTGGAACCCTTTCTTCTAGAATGCCCAAAATACCAGTCCAAAAGAATAAGATTCACTGGGAGTATAATGGGGAAGTGGGATGGGAGAATGAAGGACATGTGGTTAGTGAGAGACTCAAAGGAGAGTGTTAATATGCTAATCGGAGAGATTGGGAAGAATGGCGCAAGGGATGCCATCAAGCAGTTCGTCTCCGAGTGTTGGGAGGAGAGAAGATGCGTGGAAATAGGGAGGCAGTTTGGAGTACAGGAATAACCAAGGCCTTCTCATCCGAGAACCCGGACAAATCAGCGGCCGGCCAAAGTGTTATTATTGTTATTATTATTATGAGGTAAACTTATTTAAAAACGTAATAAATAATTGCCGCTTCCTTTTCACTCTTCGAGTGGCGACGTGCGATAAACTTAGACAAGTCTGCATTCAGGTCGAGCAAATCCTAATACTTGTTGATTCTCAATCGGTTTCAACAGATTTTCTATTTGTTTAGACGTATGTGGGATATGAAACAC
Organism: Pictodentalium vernedei; assembly: GCA_031216915.1. Classification (NCBI taxonomy): domain Eukaryota; kingdom Metazoa; phylum Mollusca; class Scaphopoda; order Dentaliida; family Dentaliidae; genus Pictodentalium; species Pictodentalium vernedei. The sequence continues at coordinate 191,183,575 of CM062296.1, read as the reverse complement.
GGAAATACGTTGCAATGAGCCTTACCTAGAGATTCACGAGCGCTTAATACCTCAAAGCATGGACATTTCCTGAAGTATTAAGATGTCAGCCATTTAGGAAGAAGCACACCGTTCCATTTCGGATTTAGATTTTAAACCGTCCTTTCGTCGTCAATTGCAGGTCAGAGGATTATCTATTATATTTATTGATGGAATGGGTACCCCGGTTACGGTTACCACACCTCACAACATAGTGGTTAAACACCTGAGGATTAGAGTTCTAAACCGTGAAAAGCCGATTCTTAACTCTTTATAATGTTTCTCATTTAGGGTGAGTCTATTTTCGGTGGGGGGGGGGGGGGGGGGGTAGGGCGGGGTGTGTTGCCAGAGGCGGACTGACCGTATGTTCTATTTGGGAAAACTCCCTGTGAGCCCCCTATTGGGTTCCCCCTGTGGTCCCCAAAATTTATGAAGCCCAACACTCAGTACGTGACATTTCGTGAAAATGACCAATAGGCGAAACTGATCTGATTGTAAAGACTGTCGGTATATCGAAATGTTCTCTGTGTGGACTGGCAGTCCACATGGAGGACGTATCGATATACCAGCAGTCTGCCACTGATCGTTCAGATGAGCGGAAACAACATTCTTTCAGTTTCGAAAATCAAAATTTTCTCCGATTGGGCCGAAATATGATCTTCCCGATGAGTCCTCCCGTCCCCCACCCCCTAGTAAATTTTCTCGAATGATCGATGAAGATGATTAAAAAATGCAATCGAGATGTCGCCCACGTTGGTTGCTATTGATCGCCCAGATGCAAGGAAGCTGCGTTTGTTCAGTTCGCAAAATCAAAATTTTCTCGAGGTCTGGCCCCCCTTGGTGCACTCCCCGGTAATTTCTCTTACCACGGCGGGGCGGCACTGTTCCATTTCAGATTTTCGTTTTTGCTTGACTTTTTTCGAGATTACAACGGGTATATTATGTTTTCCCCGTGATGTTTCTGAGTGCGTTTCAATCATTTGCAAATTCGTGGAACTATTAGACAGATGCATCGAATGAAAGCTTAGTGCTTATTAACGAAGGTCTCTTTGTTGGCTTTCAAAGTTTTTTTTTCCGTGGCATTTTAGGTGATTTATGCATTTGCAGGTCTTAAAAGCCGTGATAGTTATGCCATTGTCTTGGTTTAAGTTTCAGGCTAGAGCCACACCGAGAACCGCAACTTCAATACAAGTCTGTTACCGAATCGTTCTTTGGGGGCGTTCGTTTCCACGTTGTGGTTATGAGTTGGAAGTGACGTAGAGTTTTGTGCACAAGTCTCCAAGACCGCGCATAAACCCCTGCAGGTGGTTTTAATAGTATCTTTCGATCTGTTTGGCGTTTACGTCCATTGGTCGACTGCAAATTGCGGAAAACACGCATGGTTATCCCCAACTTTGGCAATGTCGTTTACATTATATAATGAACAGGGGGGGGGGGGGGGGGGGGTTGAGGACAGCATCTTTGGAAAGGGAAGGAAGGGAAAAAAACCCAAAAACCCGAACCAATCAACCCTGCATTAATAATTAAAAACTTAATAGGCGTTGGTGGTTTCTGAAACATCTATATCTCCATGGTGTCAACTTTATTCACTTTTGTTTGTTTAAAGATTGAAGCCCCCCTCCCCTCCCCACCCCCCTATAATTTAGATAACAATAATAATAAGTATGCCGATGCTGGTAACCTTGGGGATGTGTTGTGTGGAAAAGCAAACGAACAGGAATAACAACTCGCCATTTAACTTTCATGATTTTTCTCTTCCTTGTTTCTTTGTTTGTTTCAGAGACATAGCTGTGACCCCTACATGTATGGCATCCATTAAATTTTAATTTATTTCGACCGAAAATAACTTGAAGACAATTCTATCATTCCTCCTACAATAAGAACACAAATTGAAGCGAAATCTATAAACTCTGCTGTCTTGAAAACCCATGTGTTGCTTTTTGTTGTTGTTTGTGTGGAGTGACAGGAAGACAACCACTAGGGCTATGCCACTTCCCGTAGTATACCATCTTTTCGTTTATCACCGATTAATGTTACTGTTTATGCTTTGTAAACAACAAAATAAAATTTCATTTCATTTCATTTCTTTGGTGTATCTGTCGCTCGGACAGATCAGGAAAGGAAAAGTCCCTCTTTAGCAACTAATACTGGTATGGCTATTCCAAAAAAATATGTTCCCTGCTTATGGGAATTTCGTTTTAGCGGAGTTCTATTGAACATTAAAGTTACTTACACAAAGAGGATCACTTATCTCATTTTCTTTGCAGCTTGCGTTTCTGCTACTGGGAAAAGTATCAAAAGCTGAGTGAAAGTTAATCAAGACGCTGAATGATTGAAGTCTTTCTGTAATGTGGCTTTGGTGTTTCAAACAAATTTTCCTTGAATCCTTGCACCAGGCACAGACACTGTTTCTGAAGAAGTACCTCTTGGTATTCTTCTTTATCATAATAAGATTTTTGTAAGATAGGCAAACACCTTTAATAACAGAAACGTTTACCGAATGGTCGTTGTTTGGGGAAAATACATCGCTATTCTGTTGTGGTTGCCTTGTAAAACCTTTGTTGGTGCTACGATTAGTTATCGCGTGGGAAATCGATTCTAAGCTGTCCGTCATTTCAGGTGTTTTCGAGTTTACTTCTTCTGTTGGATCATATCCGTCACATTGGTATCCGTCAAAGTAGTTTTTGAGACACATGTCTCTGCTAAATTCACGGCTTGGATCCACATGTAATGTACAACGAGTACCCGGCGTATTGAGAAGCCCATCAATAAAGTGTGTCATAGCATTCATCTCTTGATAGGCAAAAAAGTTACAACGTCGTAACATAATCTCCCAAAACCTGAGATTCTGTAAAATCGCCCCATTACATCTAGCACAAAAAATGTTTCTGTATGATAATTTGAGCATATTGTCGTAAACTGGTGTCATACTGATGACGTTGGTTTCGTTGATATATGTACAGCCATTTTCCAAATCGGTGGCCACCAGGTCCGGTGTGCAAGCTGTTATGAGTTTGTAGCTTTGCATCCCTAAATCGACACATTCCATCCTTTTTGCAAACGAACGGAAAAATGTACTATTTGTCGTTAACTTTTCTGTTGCATCCAGACAACAGTTATCAAAGACAACACAGCTGTCGTCACAGGAACAATGTTCCAGGGAACTACACGAGTCAACAAGCCCGGAGTTATAGCAACTGTCGTATTTCTTAAGGACAGTATGAAAAGTGTTATTATCCAGCTTCTGGGACAAAATTTTTTTGGAAACATCTTGGGTATGAATACTGGATCGCTTACGGCGGTGGTTAAATACATATTCTGTATTCCGTATCAGGTAATCGTTCAAAGTTAGTTTGGGTAAAAGCTCCGTCCCAAGTATTATTGAATGCCCCTCTTCTTTTTCTGAAAATGTTTCCTTGACCCCAGAATCCTCCGTTGGGGTCAAAGAAATATCGACTACGTCATCATTACGTCTTGACGAATTAAGTTGATGCATGTCGTTTTGAACTTTCATGCTATCACCTTTGGTTTTCGCAATAAACGTAGCATCTTTATCTTTCTCTGCTCCACTTAATTCGTTATTCTCAGATTTATGTAGGCAACAAGATACAGCAACCAAAAACGAAACTCTCAAAGATAGGTTCTTCATCGTGGAATCTAAAATTAATCAAAACGAAGAATTATTGATCTTGTAAAAATAATTATCGTCTGGAAGTCGAGACCTCATCTGTCCACATAATATCGAAGATTTCGTAGGGCGAGTCGATATATGACACAGAGACGAGGCCGAGATTCCAAGGCACCATCTCGGAACCCCGTTTTATCTTATAATATTTTCCTTGAAAGTGGCAAACTCGTCATTTTAACTATATTATGGTAAGCAAACTAAAACAAGGCACTCTCATGAGAGATTCGCTGGATTACAAAGAATGGGAGGTTCCGTATCAGTTTGGTGTAATTCAATTGATGTTTGTCAGTGTGCGTGAGCATATTAAATCATTTGGCTGTTTTGACTAAATTAATATTACCCAACCAAGAACCTAAACATGTGCACAAAAGGGCTAACTTCGTACGTGCCAGCAACGTTGGTATCATCAATACAAATTTGTATTTCGTCTAGTCTTTTTCACTTGTATCTGGAACATTATATGATTGTTGAGGGACAAATGGTTATATTTTACTGCATCTTCCAGGCAGTCCTGTTACTAGCTACTGCTGTTTTTGCTCTGTATTTAATACATCACCTGCCTGTATGGGATTATCGCCTTTGATACAGATGAGACGCATCTTATTATTCACTAGACGGACCAGCTGAAAACGGTTCGATATATCACTCTATTCGAATGACTTCGCTTGGTTTTTTATAGTCGATTTGTAAACATCGGCTTCTGAATGATCTTATTTTGTCCCTTCGACATATCTTGAAAGATAAAGATTCCATATTTGTAGTCAAACCCTAGATGGAAATTCCATGAAATATATTCCTATCAGGGTGACGTACGCAATGAGAAAATCAGTCATACTATCCGGGACCTGCCCTTTTATCGCCACTGACCTTTGTTACTGCCCCTATTGTTACAGTTTGTTACTTTTACATTGATTACTTCTAACAGCTACACTAGAGTCGCCGTACACTGGCCATAATTCACGCGTGGGCAGTGATCCTTTACCGAGTAATAAAAATCATCAGCAGCAAAAGTTTAATTAATGAAGCACCAGGTTGGACCTGGTGCTACATCTATTAAATTTCTGATGATTATTCATATAATTAGTCTTCAAAATCTAATATATTGCGTCCGTGGAAATATTGCCCACCCATGGAAAGTTACCAATCCACGGCGAACGCACTGTATAACTGTCGTTTCTTCTTCCATATTACCATTTATCATATGACTCGTCCGTTTTGTTCACTTTAAAACATTTGATATTTTGTTTTCATATTAATCAGTGATAAATAAAGCCTTCCGCCAATTTCATTGGTCAGTTTCAAAACTAGATAATTTGATTGGCTGAACAAAATACAACTGGGCCACATTTTCATAATTTGCAAATTTAGAGTTGATCAATTTCAAAACTGGACAATTTGATTGGCTAAACAAAATACAACTGGGTCACATTTGCATAATTTCAGTAGGGAGAATTTGCGTTATCTGTCCTATTTAGGGTGGGTTATATTGTATTAATCTTTTACCTACAAGAAAAACGTCATTCATTTTTTTTATATTTTCACTTTTTGCTTCCAAAATATAGGTTACGGCCCCTCATTGGAACGAGTTCGACGAGCTCGTTCCAGTGAGGGGTCATAACCTATGTTTTGGAAACAAAAAAGAAAATTTTTAGTTGTACGAGGATGTTTTTTCCAAGTGCCGTCTGCAACTCAAGTTAGGTGATGGGTTAAAAAGTCAAACTAAGTGGCTAATTTGTGCGTGTGTATGTCATATGATAAACAGAATATGAAATGAGTGTTTTTCTCATATAATATTTATGAAACTCGTCCGAATATTCCGTTTGGGCTCGCCAGAGGCTCGCCAAAACAGAAAATTCTTAGACTCGTTTCATAAATATTAAATGAGAAAAATACTCATTCCATATCCAATATATACATTTTTGTTATCATTACATGTTCTACTGTGCAAGTTTGTATCATTAAGAGTCACTTGACAAGATTTCACCACAACTGAAGTCTGCGAAGAGCTAAATATCATTCGAAAAATCTCAACCTACTTCATCTCCCTAAGTCATCTGGGATAAAGGTAAACGTCAATTGTTACCATATAAGCAGATATGACGAAAAAGGACTGTATAGACTAGACAGACTTGGGAACCATTCCGCTACGACATAGCATTTAAGAAACTGTAGTGAAGCATTCAGTTAAAGATGTTCTCTCAAGTTCCAGTTGTGGATATTCCAATCAATAAATATATAATTCGCATCAAAAGCATCACGATATTAACAAAATTAGTGGAAATACGCGGTACAATCATAAGACTAGAGATATGGTAGGTATTTATTCAATGTATTTGGTAAACAAACATTTTAAGTAGTAATGTATATGTCATCAAAGATTTAGTCAAATCAAGTCTTGATTGAGAAATATTTCCCTCTTTGATTAAAAAAATTCAGTGTTTATGGTATTTTAGATTAACTGGCTGCAATAGTTTAGTTCGTTGGAAAAGAGAACCGTTCATGTTCCCTTTTCCGACCAACTGCAACACTCCACCCGATTGACCTAACATTGAGTCTGAAAAGTGGCAATGGACTATTTAGGGCGAGATTAGTTGCAGACCATAACAGCTTGGAAATCGTTGGCTGTCTCTCTTCAAATATAGAAGCGACATTTCACTGGAATGTTCTACAAATCGTCACCGCAATTACAATTGGAATCACTAGCGATAGCAAAAATCGTCCCCGAGGTCCAATGTGTTCTATGTGCCAGTAAGCACATAGAACGCATTGGAACTCAGGGGACGAAATAGTAACGCGGGTTCCCCTCGCAAATTTGGTTGGCGACAAAATGTGTTCTTTGTGTTGATAGTTATCAAATGAATTGCTGAGGAGTGTCCTTCTAATAATTGTTTTCATAGACAGAAAGGCGTGTAATAAACACAGAATGACACATGCATGTGAATGAGTTAATCAGGATGGCACTTGTGCCACCGCGGAAGGATAAAACCCGAGGCCTGAGGCCTCTCGTTTTATCCTTGCGCGCTGGCACTCGTGCCATATCGATTAACCCATTCACACGCGTGTGTCGTTCTGTGTATTAACTGGATGGTGCAGTTTCTTGCAAAATGGAAACTGTAAGTTATTGTGAAGAATTGACGGTAACATGGTCTGAGGTTTGCGCCTCGGAGCCATTTGTTAGAACGAGAAGAGCGAAGCACAATAACGTATATGTTCCGATAAGCCCCACCCATAGCTCAAAACCCATATCCTGAAATGAACGGGGCAGTTTGAATAAACAAGGCAACTTTAGCGATAACAAGTTTAGTAAATAACTTCTGGTGTATCCGAGACGTCACTGGACAACTAAAAATCAATAACTTAGATACAGATCGTGGTTACTCCATCTAAGTTCAAATCATGAACAACTTCATGATTTGAATGGAGATGGAGTAACCTCGATTTTTTTTATAAGTGGGTTTTCGGTATACATACATATAATGAGCGCTGACCTCGAAAAATACGATTTTATAGGCAGTGTGCGCTTTGAATCTCCTCCCATTGTTATCATCTTTTCAAATATTTCACTTCATGACGTCAGCCGGTAACATATGCGACTGAAGCCGTAAACGTAGAAAAAAAAAACAAAAACAAGCGAGCTCTCGTCAAACCGGAGGGCGAGGATTTTAGAGTGATTGGAACACAGATCTTTGTTTAGGAAAACTTGACACCTTGTTCTTTGCAGAATTGTCATTTTATGAAGGGAAAGATGTGAAACTACTTGAGTCTGAAACAGACAGTCAGAATCGCGTGCATCCCTTACTTGCGACGTTACGTGACTTTTATTGTTACTGCCAGAACTATGCATTATCGTTTACAGCGGAATTGTTATCGCTTCCGAGATCGCCTTTGGTTGTTCCGATTTTAGGTAAATGGTAGAAAAAGAGATACAAAATTTAGTGAATAAAAATGCCATAATTGAGCTAAGAATTGTTACATTGCTGAGCTTAGAGTCCATGCATGAGATTTGGCAGTTTGTAACATTTCCATCAAGTTCAGGATAGCACTTGCCGATATCTGCCATGACCAAGTACAGCGTTGTCCTTTCGTCTGAATTTTTTGTGACTTGTGCAGCATCACGTTCTTCGAGTATCAACTACCATCTACAACCACATATTTATGCTTCATCATGATGTAAACGTTAGTCACAAGATGTATATTTAGGTCACTCTGTTGTCCAAGTTTCAGCCTTTAATATTCTCGGATCTCTGGCATTTTCGCATAATGCTTTCCAATATAGAAACCATTCTCTGACACCCTCTCTCAGTCCATCGTTCCAAATGTTGACTTGACAAATATGCCCTAATCGAGACTTCAGTCCAATCTACAAGCGTTGTCCACAATGCGTGTACCCTGTTATCACAAGAGTGCATTAATCTATTTCAGCAAATGGTTGAATAAACAAAATGTTTGTAGACTTGTCCCGGTAGCATTGATGGGTGTGAGTCATCAGTCAATAATACTATGGGTCATTATTTAAAATACACGATTCCTCGATACAGAGAGTAGGCTTGCGAGACTGGTCGTGCATGCAGAGGAGGGTAAACAAAAGGAACATATAGTGCGCTGGCAGGATTCGTATAAAATTACTATGTGAACTTGAAATGTATATTTACTGGTTGTTAAATCCCCCCCCCCCCCCCTATACACACACACAGCTTATCCACTTTTCAATTAGGGTTCATTTTTTGAGGAAAATATCATGCCAGTCAAAGGGGTCAAACGATGTGGTTTGGAGTAAAAAATATTTTAAAAAAAAATGACATTGTTCAGTGTTTTTATGTACACTTTATGTGTATATACTTTTATGTATACGACGTAACATGGGGTTAGTCAATTTGGATGTTAAATAACATGTTCTGGGCAAGCATTGCATGGATTTAGCATCAACTATCCCCAGTGATATAAAAGGGGGATTGTGAGATCGGATGTGCGTGTAGATGGACGTCAGTCGTGGTGATATGGACTCCCTGTGCCACTGAACACGGAGGCGCAGACATGAATGAAGGAAAGTGGAACCGAAATTATGCAACGAGAGCATTGGTAATGTTGCGCAAGTTTTATTCTAATATAGGAGTGGCGCGTAATCTTTGCTAATTCTGCGTCTATTTCAGGTCCGCCCCTCTGCGCCACTAAAATAACGCTTTTACTGCGATGAGGGGTATATATGTTGTTTTCTTCGATCTTCGTCCGTCTTCTCTGTCAATGTATTCACGAATCGCTTTCCGTATGTATCATTCAGATCAGCCCAGAACTTACCCATGCCATTCAAGTTTCATTTTCACGCTATATCAAAAACGGACCAAAACTGTTGTATGCATGAAATTGAAAAGTGTTATCACAACATTTTCGACATCTTTTCGCTGTTCACACAAATCACACATTCGTTTTGTATGGAAAATACTGCCACACCCGCATTTCGTTGCAAAAAGTGATGCATTTCTATACACAATCATGTATTCTCGACAAACGGGATATTTTTCTCGTACAAACGCCACGATTTTCACGGAAACCCTACCGGAAGTTTATTAGAAAACCGTTTATAGTGAAAAGAGGTTGAAAAGGTGGCGGTAATTTATTTCCGTTTCGTCAATATAAAGCTAAGGAAGAATTTGTATGTGTCAGGGCAAAGTCTGTGTAAAAAAGTGGGAAGGGGGGGGGGGGGGGCCCTCTCCCGATTTTCAAGTTCAGATATATGTATGTATTTCTTCTTTCTGTGTTGTCAGCACACACGATTTAATTAGCCTTAGACAGTTCCCAGTGGGATACTTCTTTGGCATATTACTAGTCAGAATAAAATGTTTCCACCATATCGTCAGTCAATTAGTCGAGCAGTGACTATCAGTTATAACTCAATCCCAATCTTAACGGCTATCAAGTATATTATTTCCCGAGATACCCTTGATAGCCTATGCATTTGGTGGGGGGGGGGGGGGGGTGGGTGGGAGTGGGGCACGCGGATTTTATCTTCAATGTCGCGTGCCATGTTTGGACATCCCAAGACAAGGTATAAGGGCGGAGAACGAGCTAGTTCAGGGAGACTTGGGTTCCGGATGTTTTGGAAAGATACTTGGGTTCGGCCGTTTATGAGACCCCATAATAGGGTCTCGTGCGAGTGGAATTGCTGGACTATCCACGAAGCTCTGTTGTATGCCGCAATGGCCAGATTAGGTGAGCGTATGAGGGCTACAGGCCCGAGTTTATAGAATAGATTACGAACCGAAATAAAGGCTTATATCAGATGTCGTTTGCGAGGATCAACTCGGCCTGTCTCAAAGTGTAGCCTATTGCATTGTGGTATTGACCCTTAGGAACGCAGAGGTTGATCGCGTAGTAGCCTGCTTTAGTATCAGAGTGTTGCGAATATCGACTCAATGTCGACAAGTGACAGTTCGCGCAAGCTCGAAAACGCATTTTGAAGTTGTGAGTTCAGCCATGAACTGTGTGAATTCCAAAAGGACAGGAAAATTCGAGGAGAGTTCTATCAAATCAGAACTTCGGTGCCGCAAGGTAATTAACACTGCTAGTCGGGATCCCTCGGCAGTCAGAGCTGTAGACGCGCACAGACGTGAAAATTAAGACTCAGCGTATGAAGCTCCTTTTGCGAGCCCGCGGCAGTGACATTTTCAAGGTGTTCTGTTGCACGAGTACAGGGCTATAGTTAAACTAAATAAGATGAAAAAGACACTTAAGCCTTGTGATAACTCTTCTGCCATGTTGATCAAATTGTTGAATGAGTCATATATATTGAAGTCAGCTATGCGAGCCGAGTTGGGCCCGGGAGCGGTTCCGACCCACCTTGCTGGCTCGTTCCCCAATATTTTGAATGGCGAGGCTAAATAACCCCATGTCATTCCTCCCACGCGGATTAATGTGATTGACATTAGCGGGCGAGGCACACCAGGATTTCCTTTAAAGGTAAAAACGGCTGCCAGGAAACTGACTTTGCAAGAACGATTCTTTTAAAATTATATGGCTGCGATCATCTGATGCTCTTCGGGGTTTAATAGCAGTACAGTAGAACCCTTGAGAATAGTCCGCGATAACCACGTTAAGTTTCGAAATATTCGTTGCGTTAATTACATGAACTTATACAGGTAAAGTTTGAATTAATTGCCATCGGTTATTTGTTGTTTCTTTCTTCATTCTATCTGGTAAGGTTTGTAAAAAAAATAAAATGGATAGTGTTACCCCACTCGCCTAACTCTTATTTCTGGGTAAAGAAATGGGTCTTGAGGTCTACAAAAGTTTGTTGAGGAGGAACAGAGGAGGGAACAAAAGTAGTTGGCCTCGCGTAGAGTGGAAAGAGTGAAGGAGGCCCAATTATAAAGGGAGGCGAGAGAGAGAGAGAGAGAGAGAGAGAGAGAGAGAGGGGGGGCAAACTAGAAAGAGAGCCCGATAAAGAGGCAAGAGAGGCGAAAGAGAAGAATATACATTTGGAATGGGAAATAAAAGCGAGAGAGGCCATGTTAGAAAGGGAAGCGCTTGACAGGGAAATAGAAATTGAGCGACAGAGGCATGAGAGAGTGTTGGAATTACCGAGAGCGCGAGCAGATGCACATATTGACTCCACTGCGCTCACTGAATGGGAGTTCCGGGGAGGTAATGTGTGTACCCCGTCCTAATCTCCCCACCTTCAATGAGCTAACCGACAATCTGCACCCCTACCTGGCGAGGTTCGAGACTTAGCCTATTGTCAAAGGTGGCCAGAAGACACATGGGCAATGTGCTTGAGGCATTTGCTGTCGGGAAATGCCAGTATGCCACCTGCCCTTTTAGAAAACTACAGGGAGCTGAAGAACGCCATCCTTCGTAGATATCAGCTAGCGGAGGAGGTATTGCTGACCAGGTTCCGAGAAATTAAGCAGGAGAAGGGAGAAATCGTACCTCAGTTTGTTGCCCGTACTAAGCGGTACTTTGACCGCGGGACAGATCTCGCAGAAGTGAATCGCTCATACGAGACCCTGCAAGATCTGTTACTCTGGGAGCAGTTTTTGACAACCTGCTCCACGGAATTGGGTCTCTTCATAAAGGAAAGGCGACCCCCCCTCCCCCCAAAAAAAAATTTCGATGAAATGGCGACTAAGGCGAAACGCTACATTGAGGCCCATGGTAGGAGCGTGAGCTCACCTAAAACGGCTAGGGATGGGGACGAACTGGTTGGCAACGGCACCCGTAAAGCATATCCACCCCAACCTACCCAAAGTGGAAGGTAGCCAGAATGGGAGCGCTCACAAAGATATAACACGCTTTATATGCTGCAAACGGGGGCACCTGGCCAGAGACTGTTGGAGAAGGACGGTCACTGCAGAGACTCGTCCCCAGATGGAATTAGAAAAGGGGGTAATGCAATACAGCCTGTGGAGAAAAGGCAGACAGTGGCATTCTGTCAAGCAGTTGGGCAGGATGGGAGCCCACTGCGCCAACACCTCGTAACTGGGTAACTCAGCCTGGAAGGAGGGGGAGGTATTGTCTATTATTAGTGGACTGTGCGAGGGATACCGCGCCCTTGGTAAAAAGGACGAGATGCCGGTGTATCCAACGTATGTGGATGACCACGCAGTCCGCACGCTACGTGACACCGGGTGCAGTAGCGTAGCAGTAAAGAGTGGACTGATTGCCCACGGAGAACTAACGGGACAAGACCACGAGTGCGAGCTAATAGATGACACGGTTAGGAGGTTCCCCCTTGCGAGGGATAAGGTGGGTACCCCATTCTATAGCGGTGAAGTAGAAGCAATGTGTATTGAGGCACCAATCTATGAGGTAACAAGAGCAAAAGCCAACATTTTGGCAACATTCTCCTTGCTTGTGTTTCATATTCAGTCAAACGCAAATAATATTTTCTTTGTACGAATTTGTTCTATTTCTGTGGGCACTCTCCAATAATTTATAATAAAACAAATTTTGACGAACAAATTAAGACCACCAAAAATAATCTTGCCCTCAACCAGTTAAATTGTACATCAACGATGTTTAGATTCATATTCTTCCGGAATGGTTCCGCAAAAGTGTTTAGCTTTTCCAACCAAATGTGACACCCCAGGCGATTGAATCTAAAATAGCGTAAACCTTCATTCTCTTGTAACCAGTACAAGAAATGCTTCTCAATCGAGACTTGATTTGAAAGAAACTGTAATCACATTACCAATACTTTTAGGCACGTTTGTTTACTAAATATCTTTGAATCAAGACGTACAAAAACTGTAATTTTATGATTACGTCTCGGAGTTCTCAAGGCGAAATATACGCTTATTGATTGGAATATTTAGGGTGAGGCTATTTATAGGCATAGCCTGTTTACCAAACCATTTCTGCTTCAAAAAATAAAATACTGCTTGAAAAAAGAATATCTATAACTGGAGTACGAACGAATATCCGAATACCTTCTGAGTAAAGGACATCATATTACATCAACGATAGTCTGTGTGCAAACTGAACGAATAGTGGTTAAACAAACCATTCACACCCATGTCGGAGTCCTTAGAGTATGCAAGGTTTTAGGGTTTGGACTGGATTGCGACCTAGACGAAATTCTTTGATCTCTTTCGCAATTACTGTATTGTTGATTGTTTTAATTGAGGATACTCGTGTCCACAATATGTTTGTAGAGATCGGTCGCATAAGTAATGAAACGTGATGTTACTGAAAGAAGTCGAGCGAACAATAGCACAAAACGGAAAAAGACCTGTGTATTTGAATGAATAAACTTGAGCTGCCCGGGGTGGGGGATGGGGTAGGGGGACAGTGGCCAATGTCTCCACCAAAACCCCCTGATGTATTAACACAGCGAAACTTTAGAGAGAGGAGACCAGGAGTTGTGTAAGTTAACAGTCACTGTGAGGATTCTCTTTGGCAGATGGCCTCAATATAAATATGGTTCTTCCTCTCCTCATAGTCAAACCACATGTAAAGTTTGGTTTTGATCGGCCCAGCGAAACATTAATTGGAGAGTGGAAACCAAGGGAATTTGTAAGTTAAAGGCAATTGTAACTTCGAATCTTGCCACAATGACCCCATACCAGATAGGGTTATTTCCCTCATCATAGCCAACCCACATGTCAAATCTTGTATCAATCGGCCTAGCGGAATCTTAATTAAAGAGAACAAATCAAAATAAATTGAAAGTTAAAGGTCACAGCGACCTTGATATCCGACAAATGCCCTCCCCCCTCCCCCAAATAAATAGGGTTCTTCCTCTCATTAAACCCAATCAGCATATTAAGTGCGGTTTCGATCGGCTTCGTGAAAATTTAATTAGAGAGGAAACTAACTCCCGAAAATCTTTCAAGTTCAATGTGACTGTGACCTTGACCTTTCATGACATGATTCAAAAATAAATAGGGTTCGCCCGGTCATGATACCCAGTCTACCTGTCAAGTCTAGTATTGATGGCCATGCGGAACTTCAAATAGTGAGTTGAATCCAAGTCCGTCTACAGACAAACGGTCCGACGTATAGAAGAACGGACAGTGCAACAGCTATATCTCCCACCTTAGCGGTCTTCTAGGAGATAAACAGTAACGGCACTGCATGTTAGTTGGGACTCTGATCCACCTTTTGTGTTAGTTTAATTAAGAAAACATTTTTTATTTTTTCTAAATAAGGTTTTAAAAGCGTGTTCTTTCAGAGTGCACGCCCGCCAATCTTTTCCAAGCTAATTAACCCTCTTTCCTCTGGTGTCAAAATATTAAAATTTCAACATACAATTATTTCCCATAATGCAACTAGTAATTTAACCAATTCAGTGTTGTTTGAAAGAGCTCAATGAGCTCTGTCAAAAAAGACTGAACTGGTTAAATTCCTAGTTGCATTATGGGAAAATTAGCCGCCTGAAATTTAGAAATTTCGACATCAGTGTTCAAAGGGTTAACTGGATCTTTGCCGTATCGGATTCCTCTCACTGTGTGCGAGAGGATTGTCAGTTATATACGCTATACAAACGAATTGCTCCAATGGGGGTCATAAGCTATGTTTTTGATACAGGAAATGAACGTGTTCAAGCTGCGCAAGTGATTTTTCTATGCAGGTGAAGTAATGGGTTCAAAGGTGCCAACGTGCAGTTGTTTCCAAACAGACAACACCGCCGGCAATTGTTGAAAGAAAAGTAGGACTTAAAAGTGCAATAACTGCAAAAAATAAAAAATAATAAAATAAACGTGTTTCCATTTATGCGTAACGAATAAATAGACAGAACAGCAGTCGCGTTCGAACTGTCATTTTTTTTACCGCATTCGGCTTCTCGTTCAATATCATCTCTCCGCCAAAATCGATCTCGTGCGATAAAAAATGACAGTTCGAACGCGTTTGCGGTTCTGTATTTATTGAACGCCTGAACTTTACTAAAAAGTTATTAAAAATACAAATTATTGCCAAAAATAACCAAACTGTAAAAAAGAAATATTATTCTGTGGCAGTTAAAGAGCCAATTGACCCTCTCACTGGGAACCAGTCTAACTTCCGCAAGCAACCTTCGTGTTGTTATTTTTCTGTTACCGCCTCAATGGACAAATTGTTCGCTCTTTAACATTTATGTGAACCAGCTTAGAGGATGGGAGTGTTAAATAGTCCGAGCACGTAATCAGTATTGTTCAAGGTCAAAACAAAAAAAATTATTGTTCGCTTCGGTTTTTGCAAAAAAGAGTGTATTTTATGAAAATAAAAGCATAGGTGTCCAATAAAAAAAAACTTATATAATTTTTTATGTTGACTTCACCCATCCAAAGCCCTTGTATATTACGGCCGCCATGGACTGGTCACTTTCCACGGTGGGCGATATTTCCACGGACGCACTAATATTAGATTCCAAACACTAATTATTATTATTACATGGTAAACGCATGCGTCAACATCACTGGCCACGCGTGGATTACGACCAATCCATGGCGACCCAATTGTACTACAAGTTTTTATACACAAAACAATTTCCGAGACCTCCGGCTATTTAACAATTATTTCAGTTCACTAAAATTTCAAGTACTTTTAGTCGTGCCACCGAAGGGCTGCACTAACAATTACTGTACGTCATTAATTAAAATGTTACTGATGATGATTTTTATTACCTGGTAAACGCATACTTGGGCATCACTGACCACGCGTGGATTACGACCAGTCCACGGCGACTGTACTGTAAGAGATTATGGAAGTTTGTAAGCTAGGAAACAAATGTAAGACATTTTTTTTAAATAAACCGTACAGATAGATGTACCAGACATTGCGCTTGCTAATACAAAGCTCGGATAAAAGATGTTGTCCCTATATCCCGATAAATTATGTCTGTTGTTGGACAGAATGCCTAGGACAAATAGCCATGGCAAAGTGTTCACTCAACATCCGAGGTATATGAGAGCGTGCAACATTCAGGGTATATGGACACGCGAAACATCGGGGATATATGGTTAAAATGGAAGTTTTCCGCTCTTGCTCGCCTCAAACATGAAAACAGTCGGACATGTCATCAGATTTCCGACAATTCGATCACATTTTGCTGTTATAAATTAAATAGTCGAATAATTAAATGAACCAACTTGAGAAAAATAAAATAAGAGCAAATATCGTCCCCTGAGTGCCAATGTGCTCTTTGTACCAGTAGGCACATAGAACACATTGGAACTCAGGGGACGCTATGTCAACAAAATACTAACGCCCCAGTGGGCGCGGTGGCTCAGTGGTAAACTGTTGGATTTCTATGCTAGAGGTCCCGAGTTCGACCCCGTCCGGGACGAACCACGTTGTGTCCTTGGGCAAGGCACTTTATCCCGGCTGCCTACATGGGAGGGGGGGTGGGCATGATGACGCCGTGTTCTAAGGCATATTGCACGTCGTCGATGGTGCACATGTCTTCAACCGCTGTAACCCCGCTAGAGCGGAGTTTGAACAGACTTAGAATGTTGAGGAGCTGACAGTTGCTCGTCGATGCTCGGTGGTACCCCGGGTACTCAGGCTTCCTCTACCCGTAAAACTGTCACGGTCACGATAAGCCATTGTGCATAAGTTTGTGACCTTACACGCTAACAAATAAATTAAATAACGACCCAAGGGATGTAACTCTATCTGTTGTCTTGTGCGTTTATAAAAACAAAAACAATTATTCACGAATTTGGTTCAAGTGATTTGTGAGAATTGCGTCCACAAATTTATTTTCACTATGTTTGTATTGTGTTTCAAACGGGACAAAAACGTTATCTCCGCCAACATGCATGGTATTTGGAGATTAAATACCGGGATGTCTGTTTTTAAACACCGAGCCGCAGGCTCGGTGTTTAAAAACAGACATCCAGTTATTTTATCTTCAAATACCATACATGTAGGGGGAGATAACTTATAATGGTTGCATTTTTATAACTATTGGATTGTAAGTAGTTAGCAGCACATTACCTAAAATCCCATGCATCCCAGATGAAGACAGCTGGTACTGGTTAGCCTTTCGCATATGGTGAGAGGCGTAAAACCAATTACGTGCACCTTGAAAAAGACTGGCGAGCGTTCAATCTACATGTATGCGGAATAACCAGCTCTAAAAACTCTCTTAAAATCAAATAAAAATACTTTTATCTGATACAAACTTACACGTCGTGTCTATTATACTGCAATGTAATATGCAATACCATATTTTACTTAATTTTATTAATTTTTTCTCTGATTCGTTTTTTTTTTTAAACGAGCCGAACATACTCATTCTTTGCAAGTCTCCGTCGGAATTCTGTTAGTTGTACCTATCAAACATCACTTAATTGCATGTATCTTGTTACCAGGAGCGTGGCAATGGAGAAATAGAAAAGGGAACAACAGTTTATTCTGCCCCCAATGGCAGCTGCCCCCTCTCCCCCCCCCCCCAAAAAAAAAGAAAACAAAAAAAAAAAAACCACACACACACCCACACACACACACACAAACTTAATTGTCTGACGTGCAGTAAAAAAGGGTTCATGTTCACTTAGGTTGTAGGTTGAGACTTCGCCTGGATAATGTTAGAATGTTAATGTCATCTTGACACCCAAAGCACTTAAGGATTAAGTTTCCAGAATATGATGGCATATATACTACTCAAAGTTAAGTTTGCAAAGCACCAAGTATATCCAACTACCTGTTACACGTTTTAGTTGAAATATTGTTATGAAAAGTGTATATGTTTTTTTATTTAATTATATCTTTAATGATTTAAGTACAGCAATTAAGATTTTATTTGTGTTTGACATTATTTTTTAGCTTTTGAATACGATAACCATGGAAAATGGATATTATTGGTAAAAGAGGAAATTTTTCAATTTGTAAAAAAGTTGACGGAGCGAACTGGTATGGGTTCAATATCAGGTATTAGACCCATAACTGTTAATTACAGCTTGACAACGCCTACGCCTTCTCATGCTCCCAATCGGGTTCCTGGTGGTTCTTTGTGGGATGTTGTTCTATTCTTGGACCAGCATGGCACCAAGATCCTGGACATTTCTTGGATGGGCTGGACGGGCTGAAATTGCAAGCTGCAACTCATTCTCGACTTGTTCGATTGGATTGAGGTCAGGGGATCTTGCTGTCCAGTCCATACGCTCGGTCCCCTTCCCCTGTCGGTAGTCTCCGACAGCATGAGCAACATAAGGACGGGCATTATCGTCCATCAGAATTAATCTATCCCCCACTGCACCTGCATACAATCTGACGTGGACATCCAGGATCTCATCAATATACCGTTGTGCAGTCAATGTACCACTTTCAGGGACACAGAGCTCTGTACGTCCATCCCAGCTGATGCCACCCCAGACCATGATTGACCCTCTACCATAGCGGCCATGTTCAGTGATGTTGGCTGCATGGAATCGCTCTCCTGGACTTCTCCATACCTAGAACGCATATATGTGTGGTCTAGGCGGTACCTTGACTCATCTGTAAAAAGGACATGTCGCCAATCTTCTCTGGTCCATCCAGCGTGGTCCATGGCCCATTCATATCGTGCCTGGTGGTGGTTCACAAATACATGGTCTTCTCGATCGGAGACCACGTTCGTGCAACTTTGCCCGGATAGTGTGCGTCGAAACAATTACTCCGGATACATTCTGAAGGTTACTGTGAAGCTGGATTGCTGCTGCAAAGCGATTCCTACGAGCCTGAATGATCAAAAACCGGTCTTCAGCTGCAGATGTTGCCCTGTCTCTGCCACCACCATGCCGTCTTCCTAGTGTGCCATACTGCTGAAATCTTGCCCAGGCTCTGGTGATCACAGTATGGTTCACACCAAGGGCTTCACCAACATGGCAATGGGTAGCCCCTTGCTCCACCATCCCTACAACCCGCCACATTTCTGCTTCAGACAAATGTCTTCTTACATTTGCATTTGCCATATTCAATCATTAAATCACAAGGGTTTGTGTTGAAATGAAGATCGAATACCCTACACATGTCATGTACATGTAGACAGTGCACGAAAATATCATGGAAATCAAGGAGTACATGCTTTCCATGACTGTCACGAAAAGTCTGCCTGTCAAGAGAGCTAATGTAAACACTGTGAAAAATCTCAATACATTCCTCAATCATATCCACCAAAAATATCGTAAATATGTCACAAGCAAATTTCACAATGATGTGTCAAATATTTGGTGCTCAGCAAACCATACCAATTGAGTTGATTCAGTTATTGAGGGTTTTCTCGAGAAAACAACTAAGGAGAAAATAAAAAAAATACCGGATTCGATTACGATTTTATCCTCTCGTGTCCAGCGCGTATTATTTGACTAGACTAAAACCTCATGAAAAAATCCTCCGCGTGCACAATCGAGGGTAAAAATCACACTCGAACCCGAGCAGTGAGCTATTGACTATATATTGCACCGCGTAGAGTTGCCTATGCCAAAATAGAGGTCCCTGAGGAAGAAAAGACCATGCGCCACTATTCTTCCTCGGGGACCTCTATTTTGGCACTGTCAACGACATGCTGTGCAATAATTAATATATTATATCGCACAAACCAAGCAAGAACCTCGCGGCATACCCATCAGAGCTCTAATCCTAAATAGATTGCCTGTTGTCAATAACCTGGACTGAAACAGGCATTTTAGTGTAAATCTGAGGAGGTGGATTTTTTTATCGATCACAGATAAATGAATTCACGGAATCTCTGATATATTTCCCATCTCGAGAAAACAGATGCACTAGACGAGAAATTCTCGCAAGTCTTTGTTTGATGCTATAGAACTGGATTCGTGGTCATAATGTCTTCCTTGAATATTGAAATCCCGAAAAAGGAAGCCAGAAAAAATCCCTTAAAGGGAGTGTCGTGAACTGAACCCAGTACTATTGGGACTTTTATATTTGCGGCCAATGAGTGGAATTGTCTTCTTTATTCTGTGTAATCTTCTGTAGTGTCAATACGCAAGTAACGCTGCGCATTCCTGTCTCATCCCTTGTTGTGGTCGCCTTTAAAAAGAATGAACACGTTCATGTTGTTTTGGTTAATATAAATGCCGAATACATAGATTCGTGTTGCGTGAGTCAAACATCCTAGAATATTCCTCTGGTATTTTTACAAAGTGTTTAGTACACGAAATATTGACCGTTTTATTTTTAGAACTCTCGCAGTGGCGGCTCAAGAATGTCTGGGGCCCCGGAATACTTAAACAAGGGAAAGGTCCCCATATGCGCCGAAGGCCTGAGGTGTGGGTGGTAATAGGAGGGTGTGTCCCCTATTGGTAGGGGTCTTGGGGCTCCCTCGTGAAAATAATCTAAAATTAATGCCCTGACCGCCAATCAGAGGGCATTTTGGCCATTATATAAACATTATGTTTGCATTAACCCTACCCACATTTTTCAGTGGTAGGTAGGTAGTTTGCTTTTTTGTATATAATAAAATCAGTCAATATCAATATACATGTTTGTGCGGCAACGAATCTAGGGTCCTAGGGTCCGATGCGTTATTTTTACCGGATGCGTTTGTCGGAGAGAAAATTAATATAGGAACGTACGGACATCGGCAGTTGCGTATGAAACTGAATTTGCCGCTGCGAATCCCATCGGTATCGGACAGAAAATGTTGGTGAAGGCGTATGCACGACGAGGCCCGCAGACCCATATAGAAACGCCTGGTATCTGGCCGTCTTCTTCTTCTTCTTCTTCTTCTTCTTCTTCTTCTTCTTCTTCTTCTTCTTCTTCTTCTTCTTACCTCAATATGTTTACCGTTTCACCTCAATGTTGGGAACCCCTCCCAGGCCGGAGACGCCCTGGATCAACTCATGATCACTCCCAATGTGTGAGTCGTCTCTGAACCTTCGATATGTAAAACTATCGTCAATAGTATAGGTTATATAACTATAATGAATCGATCAATAAACATAAGGACGGGGTGATATGAACCAGTGTCAGGGAATTCGCACATTCACAGGCACACGAGGTACATAAAGTTGATATTCGTTAGAAAACTGATGAGACGACTCTCACCCAATCCCTCCACTTTATCCGTCGCTGTTTATATCAAAATAATTGTAGCCCTTTTTTATTGCAATATTAATAACTGTCAACAACGAAAGATAAAGAGGGGAAGCCCTAAACTTTCTATTTAGCTTTTTGAGTTAAAATTAATGTTCATGAAAAACACGACTTCCACTCAGAACTTGAAATGCGGGGTGGGTTTCGAAAAATCAGTAAAATATATAGTTCGAACTTCAATCTCCATATATGTGACCATCTGCAAACTCCTGAGTGACAAAATTTTCCGTTCATATACAGTGTAGGCCAACGGAGATGTTAAATATTAAATTACAACTTGAGGCGTCAGGAAGATGACCGATTGGGATGGAGAAGAAAATCTAATTTATCCCAGTTGTGATGGCTCTCTGATGAAATATGCCAACTAAATCATTAAGTCATTTCTTCATGATAGGCATCCTTTAATAATGATCTTCGAATATTTGTCAGGGGAATCATAGTTCATACAGCTTGGTTTCTTGGGAATGTATTTTGGAATAAACATTATCTAGGAGACCGGACGCATGAACCCCAACTTATTGAATTAGCACGTACTGTATTTTGGTACTACTTAGTTCTACCCGGTCAAAAATAGCCCGAATCGGGTAATGCAGTACTCCATTCGTGTGGCATTATAAGTTATTGTGATGAGTTGACGGTAGCGTGGTCTGAGCTTATGTTCAACCAAGACGCGAAGCAATAACGTATATGCTCTAATAAGACACTACCCATAGCCCAAAACCTACATCATGAAACACGAGAGGTTTATTTACTAAACCTGTGATCGATAAAAGTTGTCTTCTGCAAGGCAACTTTTAACGATTACAGGTTTAGTAAATAAACCTCTCGTGTACCCACGACGGCATTGGATAAATAATCAATAAACCAGATAAACTCATTCCTTCTTAGTTCAAATCGTAAATCGGTTTGTAATTTAAACAACACTTTATCTCGAACAGCGTCTGCTGCACGTGTGAAAAATCGAGAAAAAATGAAGCGGCTAGCTAGGCACTCCGTTGATGAAGCAATTACGAAACGGGCGACGTCATTTCAAATATTTCGCGTTGTGGCGTCAGACGATAACATTTACCACTTGATGCGTAAACATTGAACATACTAATCGAGCTCTCGGCCAATCAGAGGAGGGGGAGTTTAGACTGAATGGAACATAAGTATGTGTAGCAAATGTAATCTCGTAAGAAACTACTTGATTACCAGCCAGACTCCAATCCAACCCGCCTGGAAAATATATTCAATGCGTTCCATCCACTCCCCAACCCACTCGAGATACACCACTAAGTTACTTACAGCTGTTCCCCTTGTATCTTCACCTGCAGATGACTTCAGGGTTCGTGTCTGCTCGTTCTCGAACTTCTACCATAAAGTAATAAGCGAAATCCCACCTGACACGTATTTATGGCAAATACATTAACGTCAGCAAAAGGTATGTCAGTTTATTCTATTATTCCATCGTCCCTGGTTTATTGTATTACATTTCCGTAAATAGAAATAGAAATGGACCAATATATTCGATTAGTGGATCCAATATCCCCTGGTTAAATCAGAATAGTCTTTCATTTCGTTTACCTCATATCAGACTTTATTTGCCCTACCACTACGTGGGAAGTGGATAACCATTTCACTACCTCCTATATAACTTCCCAGTTCCCACTCAGGAAATAATTATCAGATTCTGATATAAAGGATAAAAAGGGCCATTATCAGCAGTTTAGTTATATTCACACTTTGGACTTAGGTTACATATACTCCAGGTGCGCGGACACAGTTAATCAATTAGTTAATTGGCTTGCCATTAATTGATCTGACAAACAACTACCTATCTACGGGAATCCAAAAGACACTGCAGGGGTTCAGAGCATCCTCTTCACTCACTTGGACTATCCATGTACAGTACAAGAGCGTTCACCTCACAACGAACGGACGATGTTTTATTACACGCCTGTACTATGAAATCCACACACTGCAAAAAATATAGGTTCTCTTTAGAAAAAAAACTGCTTCTAATCTTGTCCCTGAAATGGAACCAGTTGTGTTTAAACAGTACAGTATTTATTTCAAATCAAATAAATTTATAAAGATTAACATTAAATATTAACAGAATTGAATATAAATTGAGGGGATTTCAGCTGTAAGTTTAGAGCTTATACGAGGTTGTCTCAAATCATTATTAAGCAAAGGAGATATGAACAGATGGCATATCGAACCAGTTTTGGTTCTGTACAGAACCCAAACTGGTTCGATATGCCAACTGTTCAAACTCCTTTGTTTCAAAATGTTTGGCGACTGCGTTGAATAAGCTCCAAGTTTAGTGCTAAATCTACTTCAGTTCCTGTAATATTCTGTTAAAATTGAATGCTAATCTTAGTAAATTTATTTGATTTGAAATAAATGCTGTTTAAACAGAACTGGTTCCATCTCATCAGGGACACGATTAGAACCAGTTTTGGTTCTAAAGAGAACCTATATTTTTTGCAGTGCATCTACAACAACCCTAAACCATGCTGAAAATGAAAATCCGTTCCGCACACGTGTGCGGAACGGAAATCATTGTCGGGACCAATTTTAAAAAGAAGTGAAATTTCACCGAAATTTTCTATAAATCGTGCATCGCAATTACAATTTTAAGCACATAGTAGGCCATAGAACATATTGGACCTCAAGGGACGAAATGGTAACACGGGTTCCCCTCGCAAATTTCGTTGGCGATAAAATGTGTTCTTTTTGTTGATAGTTGTCAAATGAATTTATGAGTGTCCTTCTAATAATTGTTTTTATAGACGTGAAGGCGTGTTAGAAACATAGGACGACACGCGCATGTGAATGGGTCAATCGATATGGCACTTGTGCATTTGCGGAAGGTTAAAACTCGAGGCCTGGTGTCTCTCGTTTTATTCTTCCGCGTTGGCACTCCTACCATATCGATTAACCAATTCACACGCGCATGTCCTTCTGTGTATATCCCCCCCCCCACCCCCGAATTAGAGAGTGGTGGTATTCGCACAACGTCTACTGGATGTGCGACAACATCGCATCTCATATGCTATTTTCGTTTGATAATTATACTCGGATTTGCATTTCGCATTTTATCTCTGAAATCTCGATCCACTGGGGTAAATGTGTTGTAATCAGATCGAGATATGATCTGGAATTAGACCACTTTTGCGATCAATGTACGCTACGTGGACAGTGTATTACCATTAAATCACCCACGAAGTGAAGATTCCACCCAAGCAATAATTACACATTTGTTGCAAAGCATAACAAGCACAAACACAGTTATCTCGGAGGTCCATTTGCTGAAATATTTCTTGTGTTTTTTGTCCATATATACAGAATTCGAAAGTGATACTTTGGATAATAACTCCATTCCACAAGTGATTATGTCATAATCCACTCTTTATGTTCTGTACGGTAAGGTACGATCCTTCCACATGACAAGGAGAAACCCCTTTCACAAAAGTCGAGTCTTCACTGAATGTCGGCTCAATTGGTATTTAATGACCTCCTTTTTTTTAAATAAATTTCGCATTAGCTCTTGCTTCACTAGTGATCCTCTACATAAATACAACCGGCTGTGCCTCGTAATGATGCGCCTTCACGTGGTTCGTCCAATTGTTACAAGTAATGTATATAATAACTTATTATTTAGAAGTGCTTAACGCCACATCAGAGTCTAAGGCTAAATCATCGAAACGATGACCTCTCAGGGCGAAAACCTGATTGTCCCTGCTGTAATGGCTGAAGTCCCACAGACTAATATTCCAACTTTATCATCAAGGCACAGCTTTGTCGTTTCAGTAGGAAACACTCTCGGAGTGGGTGAACCCCCGCCATGTCACCCTCTCTCTCCATATATAATAATATGTATATATATATATATATATATATATATATATAGGATGAAAGACTCTGACGCTGATGGGGATCGAACCACTGCCTTGACGAGAGTACATTTCTGCGGCACCAATCGCCTAGCGAAACTGGTCCAGCGTCATACTCCACTCGGCTACCGACAAACCCATAAAAGGCATGCTAGCAGGTCGAGCGCCCATGAAACTGGCACAGTCCACAGGAAATTACTCGGTATCCCCCAGAATTATCTGTTTACAATGAATTATACCACGTAATGCAGATGAAATCAGTGAGAATCAATCTCTTTTTTGAAATTTCCCGCTTGAGGTATAGAATACAGAATTCGGCACTTCTGTTATGCACATTTAGGAAGAAAGACTCTGACCCCGATGGGGATCGAACCACTTCCTTGACGAGAGTACATTTCTGCGGCACCAGTCGCCTAGCGAAACTGGAGCAGCGCCATAGACCACTCGGCTGCCGACAAGCTCACGAAAGGCATGCTAGCAGGTCAAGCGTCCATGGTACTGGCACAGTCCACACGAAATTACTCGGTATCCCCCAGAATTAGCTGTTTACAATGAATTATACCATGTAATGCAGATGAAATCAGTGAGAATTTAAATTTCCTGCTTGAAGTATAGAATTCTAACAAACCTGAGCCCCCGTCCCTCTCAATTTACACCGCAACAAGCACCTGGTGTGGTTCTAATCGAAGGCGGCGCCCCTATAGACCTCCAAAGAGAACTGCCGTGCACCGCCCCCGATCAAAACAAAAAGAGGGTCACATAGAGGTCCACAGTTTGGGGAAAAAAAACTGGGGGTTAAAAAGCGGGTTCTCATTCCTAGAGGGGTTTCCAACAAATAAATAACAAGAAAATATATGATATAATATTTAATATAAACAATCCATTTCCAACACTTTTCAGTACATTATACTACTCCTTACTCAAGTGGGGAAAACTCGCATCTTTCGCTTTTATTTAAATTGGCCAACGGGCCATTCTATTTATTTATTTATTGGCGTTTAAGGTCACATACTTATGCACAATGGCTAATCGTGACCGTGACAGTTTTACGGGTGGAGGAAGCCGGAGCACCCGGAGAGAACCACCGAGCAACGACGAGCAGCTGTCAGCTCTCCAACATCGTAACTCTGAACTCTGCACCGCAGCACAGGCAGGGTTAGATTGGTTGAAGACATGCGCACCATCGACGTGCAGTACGCCTCAGTACACAGCGTCATCGTGCCCCCATGTAGGCAATCGGGGTGAAGTGTCTTGCCCAAGGACACAACGCGGTTGCCGCAGGTGGGATTCGAACCGAGGACCTCTCGGCTTGCAGCCTGCACCTCTACCAACTGAGCCACCGCGCCCCCCAACGGGCCATTCAAGAAAACGTCTTTACCAACAACCTTAAAGAGGGTTACCAAAACGAGCAGGGCTTGTTTACCTGTGTAAACAAGCACAACTCCACATTAAAGCTAACGCGTTACCTTCAGCCCAATACCAGTCGCGAACGCTCAACCAATGCGCGAAACAATAAATAAGCTATTACCCTTACCCTATCCCCGTCGGGAGGAGGGGAGCTACAAATAGTTTCAGTTCTACGTTCTCAATATGAGTCCCGTTCCAAAACTCCGAGCCCAAATCCTGTACAAAATTACGTACTCAAGGGAGTACCCGTTCCAAAACTCCGAGCCCAAATCCTGTACAAAATTACGTACTCAATGGAGTACCACTACCAAATACCACGATTATCGCGACACAAACTAAAACTATTTCATCCAGCGCAGACCTCTACGGAGGTCAGCTGGCCTACATAAATCGGATCCCAATCATTAACTATTTTGTCCATCGCAGACCTCTACGGAGGTGAGCTGGCCAACATATAGCGGATCCCAATCCTAACCATGTTCAAGCTATAACTGCTTATAAAACTTAACTCCTCCTGTACTTCACGGGTGGGGAGGGGCAAAAGTCTCCCTCCACCTACAACCAAAGTGGGTCCCCCACTAAAGTGTTCCGTCCATAATGTACTAATTACATCCCAGGACTACGACATAATCTCTACAATTCCACAATAAAGTTGCCAAAGATTGCATAAGGGAGAGGGGGAAGTATCTCGGCCAGTCAAAACTAGGGTTGGTTCGGACTACTCTGCCCTCGGCCCTCCGGTTGAGTCTGCCACTGGCTGAAAAGTATGCGGCCCCTCTAAGATAATCTCAGTCGGGTCGCACAATTCTCAAGCACAGAATATACAAAAATGCAAAACAAATATAGTAAATTTGCCTATAGACTCACCAGATCCTCCGAGAGAGGAAATTATATAATCCTTACCAAATTTCAACTAGCAGGACATATATGCAATATATTTTTCCAAATAAATATATCTAAAATTTACCTCAGCTGCCTTCTCAAAATCCCAAACTCAATCAGAGCGAAACGATATTTATACATGGAGACGCATCCAAGCGATACATTTTTCACGTAATCATCACTATGAGAATGGACATTCGTGTAGCTGGTGATGCTTGAATTACCCGTCTCCGAGAATTATGGTTTAACTCTTCCTCGAAGGCAAGTAATAACATTTAACTCTTCCATGGCCACTATCATCGGTCCCAAACTACTGAACCAAGCCGAGAATTATTTTTTACCGATCCTGCCACGGTTGGATCTTTTCAGAATACAGAATCCGGCACCTCTGTTATGCATTTTTTAGGATGAAAGACTCTGACGCCGATAGGGATCGAACCACTACATTGACGAGCGTACATTTCTGCGGCACCAATCGCCTAGCGAAACTGGACCAGTGCCATAGACCACTCGGCTATCGACAAGCCCATAAAAGGCATGCTAGCAGGTCGAGCGTATTCTAATTCTGTATTCTATACCTCAAGCAGGAAATTTGAAAAAAGAGATTGATTCTCACTGATTTTATCTGCATTACATGGTATAATTCATTGTAAAGAGCTAATTACCGAGTAATCTCGTGTGGACTGTGTCAGTTCCATGGACGCTCGACCTGCTAGCATGCCCTTTATGGGTTTGTCGGTAGCCGAGTGGTCTTTGGTGCTGGTCCAGTTTCGCAAGGCGATTGGTGCCGCAGAAATGTACTCTTGTCAAGGCAGTGGTTCGATCCCCATCGGCGCCAGAGTCTTTCATCCTAAAAATGCATAACAGAAGTGCCGAATTCTGTATCCTATACCTGAAGCAGGAAATTTGAAAAAGAGATTGATTCTCACTAATTTCATCTGCATTACATTGTATAATTCATTGTAAACAGCTAATTCTGGGGGATACCGAGTAATTTCTTGTGGACTGTGACAGTTCCATGGACGCTCGACCTGCTAGCATGCCTTCTATGGGCTTGTCGGTAGCCGAGTAGTCTATGGCGCTGGTCCAGTTTCGCTAGGCGATTGGTGCCGTTGAAATGTACCGTCGTCAAGACAGTGGTTCGATCCCCATCGGCGTCAGAGTCTTTCATCCTAAAAAATGCATAACAGAAGTGCCGAATTCTGTATTCTATACCTCAAGTGGGAAATTTGAAAAAGAGATTGATTCTCACTGATTTCATCTGCATTACATGGTATAATTCATTGTAAACATCTAATTCTGGGGGATACCGAGTAATTTCGTGTGGACTGTGCCAGTTCCTTGGGCGCTCGACCTGCTAGCATGCCTTTTATGGGCTTGTCGGCAGCCGAGTGGTCTATAGCTCTTGTCCAGTTTCGCTAGGCGATTTGTGCCGCAGAAATGTACTCTCGTCAAGGTAGTGGTTCGATCCCCACCGGGGTCAGAGTCTTTCATCCTAAAAAATGCATTGCATAACAGAAGTGCCGAATTCTGTCTTCTATAGCTCAAGCAACAATTTTGAAAAAGAAATTGATTCTCACTGATTTCATCTGCATTACATGGTATAATTCATAGTAAACAGCTAATTCTGGGGGATACCGAGTAATTTCGTATGGACTGTGCCAGTTCCATGGACGCTCGACCCGCTAGCATGCCATTTATGGGCTTGTCAGTAGCCGAGTGGTCTATGGCGCTGGTCCAGTTTCACAAGGCGATGGAACTTCGGCGCATGCGCGAGTAGTGTGCAGTTGGAAGAAATTTATGGCTCTAAAGTTCTTAATTTTCTTCAAAACTACAGTTTATTTACAAGATTATTTTATACAGTGTATACCTAGAAGGTATATTGATTGCAGATTGCAAACTTTAAATTTTCTCTCGCCCCTTTGTTTGGGGATTTGATAGTGTTGAATTTCAAGATTGAAGTTTGATTTTTTGAAGAAGGCAATGTGGCGACCTCCGTTGTTGACAATGGGAAAGACAAGTCAATTCAATCGAGCTTGCAGACTAGTTCCAAATCAAATAAAGTTATAAAATCTGCCGTGTATATGAAAGATTGTACAGTTAGAATAACAGTTGGAGATAACCAAAAGACAAAAGTTCCTGAAATTTTAAAAGTAGTAAGCAAGGCGTGTGATAAAAATTGAACTGTGGCATGTGTGCCTGTTTGTGGCGATTCGTTTGACATGACTCTCGCTGATAGAGGTTCTGCCGAATTATTAGTAGACAACTTGAGAGATAAAAGCCCTAAACCTAATGCAAAAATTATTTTATCTGAAAATGTTGTCGTGTCTTTTTTTACACTTGCCAAGTTATATTGAGGACAAAGAAATTATTTCCAAACTCGCAGAGTTAGGTATTGAACCACTCTTGTTGATTCAGAGACGATTTTATCCTGGAACAGATGTGGCAGACGGTACAAGATATGTAAAGGTGAAGTTCCCCCCTCACATTAAGTCATTGCCATACAACATGCGATTTAACACCGTAGATGGACCTGTGTACTGTCGTGTTCTCAATAACGACCAAGTGAAAGTTTGTAGTAAATGGCTGAGTGACCATGAGAGTATGGTGAGATTTTGTAATCAACCCACCTGTGAAAACTGTTTTAAAGTTTTGAAATTCTGTGTTTGCAAAAAAGAAGAAGAAAAAACTGAAGCTAGTGCTAGTCCTCACCCATACTATGGCCTTTTATGTGACAAATGTGGTTTGAAATTTGATAACTGTAAGTGTACATTGATGGACGGTTCAGACTGGGGTGTTTCTGATGGGGCTAAGTCAGAAGATTCACATATTATAACTACTCCACAATTGAAAACAAGCAGTCTGATAGCTGCAAGGGTGACCAAGTTGCGAAAGCTAATTCCAGTAATGATGTGCAACAAGGTGAAAATAACTTTGCACAAATTGTATTGATTTCTGGACACCAGTCAGACGATATATCACAAGAAAATGATATTGACTTTTCCTCTTGTGATGAGGACGTTACTGCAGATGATACTGCAGATGAGCTTCCACATACCAAGCAGGGAAGTATTATGGAAATTGACCCTAATAACATGAAGAGAAGGTCCAGAATGAGTTTTACACCCAGCCTTGATAACGCTAAAAAAGTAAGAAAACAAAAAGCCTCAAATCACTGATTTCCAGAATTTGGGAAATATATGCAGTTCCCCTTTTCTGTCACTTCTCTCATAATGGTTATATTGTGTAATCTGAACGCCAACGGGTTAAGAGATATTGAAAAAATTCGAAAACTTTCTAGTCTGCTTAAAGAAAAAAGATGTGACATTGCCACCCTTCAGGAGGTACATCTTAATCAGGAGTTGGTTAAAACATATGAAACTATTTGGGGTGGAAAAATAATTTCTAACAGTTTAAGTAATACTTCTTCTGGGGTGGCAATTTTACTATCCAAACAGTTGGCGGCTTCAGTAACTGATATTCAAAAATGTGGTGAAAATAGATTTTTGGCAGTTAAAATCAAAATTGAGGACAGCCACTACAGTATTATTTCCATATATGCCCCTAATAAGATAAAAGAAGGGTTAGTTTGTTTACTAACTTGGAGAAACAATTAAAAAAATTAGAAAATAGTATCATGATGGGAGATTTCAATACCCATCTGGGTATTCTGGACTCAAAAAAATTGTTTTTAATGATGCAACCAAAGCTCTTGAGACTACTGTTCGTAATAATGGCCTCACAGGGCTCTGGAGGCATCGCAACCCAGACTAGATACAGTTTTCATGGCATCGCTTCTCTCGTGAAAACATTCAGCAAAGCAGAATTGATTATGAAATTGAAATTGAAATTGAAATTGAAATTTTATTCTCCAGCATACAGATATAGAATGTGAGACAAATAAAACAAATTATAAAGTGAGTGAACACTGCATGGAGATGGCATAGCCTGAGAGGCTGTCTTCCTGCCATCCCACACAATTTTCTTTTTCTTGACATCATTGCCTTTTTATTGTTGTCTTCATGGATTCAAATTGAGTGGAACGTTCCCAATGCACAGACCGGAAACAAATAAGTTATTACTTTAATGTACATTCTAAAATCGGCGGGGTCAAGAACTAAACCAAATCACCTGGGTTGGGCAAACATGAACCCATTTGGGGTTCATATTCGCCCAACCCAGGCGATCCGGGCCAATCACCAGAAAGGAGAACAGAAAGCAAACCCGGTTATCCTTCTTGAGGACCCAACAGACCTCAGAGTGCAGTATTTTTAGGTGAGATCTCTTTAAGTTGATAGACAGTCGGGACAAAATGGATTGGTACAAATGATTATGGAAGAGTATGAATCTAAAATTGTATCGATTATTTTCTTTTTGAATAAGGGCCTACTATATTGCTGTATTTCAGGGTTTAAATCATTCCATACCTTTGGAAAAGAATGTAACGGTAGGTCCGCCGAGAAACGCCTTCTCGGTTTGTTTGTACGTATATTCCCAGCTTGCCTGGTTTCCATTCCAGAAGGATTCTGTAAATTTCAAAAGTACCGTCAAACGACACTGGTAATCTATCATGATTACAATCGAACATGAACAAAAGGACGTGTAACTTATATAAGTCTTCAAATTTTAGAATGCCACATTTTTTAAATAGAGGTTCTGTGTGCGAGGTATATTTTCTGTTCGTTATTATGCGAATAGCCTTTTTGCAGAGTAAGAATTCTGCTTGATGGTGCGTCACCCCATACAAGTATACCATACAATAGGTGGCTATGTATAAGTGAAAAATACAGTGTATTTAGGGCTTTTATAGGAAGAATTATTTTTGCCCCATTAAGGGCAAAGATTGCCCTAGCCATTTTTAGACAGATTACTGAAGTATGTTGTTTGAATTTTAGATTCTCGTCCATATTGATTCCTAGGAATTTGACTGTTTTGTCATCGTTCTGGTTTCCAACAAATGGAATATCTGTGTTGTTTAGGGATACTGTTCTACTAGCAGCGTTGTAAGAATCATTTTGAGGGTGCAATAAGATGCATTTTGGTTTATTTGCGTTAAGACATAATCCATTTGCGGAACACCATTCGCTGATTTTTCCTAGTTCGATGTTGGTCTCGTCTATCAAATTGTCTAGATTGTTACTTGACGCAAAAGCTGTAGTATCATCTGCAAAGGACAGCATATTGTGCAGGGTTGAATGGCTGATGTCGTTAATGTATAATAAGAAGAGGATAGGACCTAGAATGGAACCTTGTGGTACACCAGTCGTGACTTCCAACGAATCAGACGTGCTGTCCTTGAAAGACACAGACTGGCATCTTCTTGTTAAGTAATCTTGGAACCAGGAATTTGCTAAGCCTCTAATACCATAACTTTCAAGTTTCTTCAGCAGGATTGCATGATTGATGGTATCAAAGGCTTTTGAAAAGTCTAGAAAAACTGAAAGCGTGCAGTCCTTCGTAAGTTTATCATTTGCTTCTACAACCTGGTTTATGAGATGCAGAATAGGATGCACAGTGGAGTGTCCCTTTCTGAACCCAAATTGGTGCTTATATATGATTTCATGTTCTTCTAAGAATGTGTATAGACGTGAGTACATTACTTTTTCCAATATTTTCGAGAATGTTGGGAGAATACTTATAGGGCGGTAATTAGTAAATAGTTGTGGATCACCTGATTTAAAAAATGGGTATAATTTTGGCCATTTTCATTTTGTCTGGCACTCTCCCTGTAGTGAAGGACAGATTGATTATATGAGACAGCGGATCTGCTATCTCCAAAATTATTTCCTTTAATAGTTTTGTGGTCATGTCATTATTGTGTTTTCAGATCCATCAACCAAACTGTTAACGCAGTATTGTTAATTGTTATATGCAAATACTACATTAAGTGAGCATAGTCTAATTGTTTCCAAATATTATAATATTAGAACGTTTCTTTTCATGTTCTATCGGTCGATAGTACCTGAGTTT
The DNA here is from genome assembly GCA_031216915.1 of Pictodentalium vernedei. Lineage (NCBI taxonomy): Eukaryota > Metazoa > Mollusca > Scaphopoda > Dentaliida > Dentaliidae > Pictodentalium > Pictodentalium vernedei. Next base: position 191,150,218 of record CM062296.1, on the reverse strand, counting down.
GTGTGATTTTTTAAATAAAACCTTCAGCAGCGAAGTCGATAGTACCTGAGTTTGTGTGATTTTTTAAATAAAACCTGAAGCAGCGAAGCTGCTGAAGGTTTTATTTAAAAAATCACACAAACTCAGGTACTATCGACCGATAGACCATGAAAAGAAACGTTCTATTTATTTTATTATGCCGAACAAAAAATGACTTTCATTGCTAAGCGTTAACTGCAACATACCATCAATCTTGTAACAACAATGTAGTCGAATCCAAAAACATGTCTTCATTTCGAACGAATGACGTCTATTCGAAAATGACTTGTCACAAGTGCCGTCGCTTTGGAAATTTCTATATCAACAAATGCCAATGTTTACAACTGCATCATGCTGTTCATGTTATAACTCATTGTTAATGCTTGTGTGAAAAGTGATTTAAGTTAATGGAATATAAATTCATGTTTCTCGGACGACAACAGTTGATAGAATTAAGCGGAGTGAAACAATTTATTTTGAACTTGAGGCGGAGGCTCAGTAAGGTCGAGGAGTACTAAACTTGTGGAAATATAATTGATTGAAGTCATAACTGAGACTCATATTCAGGATTCACTGAAGTGGTGAACAACACGTGAGTGAGTTTTTTAATATTTCTGATTCTTTTGAATTCATTGTTTGCAGTTAAAATTGAAAACACACCCACTGAAGATGATATATTTGTTGGTAAGTTTGTGTCTACCAGTGTTGAAAAAAAGTTAAACGGACACGGAGCCAGCGTTTGGTGTTGAGATAATTCTAATCGACGCTGATCAATGGAAGTGGCGCTTACATTTTCTTCGTTCTCTTGTCTCCAGGGAAAAACGTTCCGATAGTACCCGTGTTTTGCCCCAAAACTCCAGTACTATGACTTTTAGAAGGTGTCAAATTAACCAATCACGGTTGATATTACAAACGTGAGGCATAATAAATTTTAGATAGAATTGATAAAGGGAATGGGGTGTGGATTTTTAATAATCAGCTGTTAACAAATGATAAATTCACTGAAGAAATTAATAATCTCATTGAAAAAGACAAGTCGTGCTTTCTTTAAAAGGACGATTTGTAGACGTGGTGGAATAACCTAAAATTAAAAAGTATTCAATTATGTTTGCAACTCGTCTCGATAGAGAGAGGTTTGACAGATAAAATATGCTTAGGAATCAATTGAGAATTGGGTGTGCAAGGGCTTATAGATTGGGCAACTTGCCAGTTATAAGTGAAACAATTCAAAGATTGAAAATGAATTAGGTCATTTAGAAGATTTGAAATTGAAAGGGGCTGAACTCAGGTCAAAAATTAAAACAATAGTGGAAGGAGAGAAGAATACTATATTTTTCCTACGAAGTGAAAAGGAAAAAAAGACTCAAATTTAATTAGTGAAATTGAGGACCCATTAGGCAATACTGTAAAAGATCCCTTTCTCATATTGGATACTGCAAAAAAATATTACCAAGCCCTGTATCAGTCAGAACCAGTAGATCAGCAATGTCGAGATATCTTAATTAATTCTTTACAAAAGAAAAATATCTATAAATGATTCAGGTTTTACGGATGACCCTATTACCTCAGAAAAAATGAAGAAAGCTCTATTTTCAATGCCAAGCAACAAATCCCCGGGTTTAGATGGATTAAGGTATGAATTTTATAAGCATTTTGGGACTTCCCTGGGTCCAATTTTATTTGAAGTTTCAAATAAATCATTTTTATCTGGAGAACTGCCACAATCAATGAGAAAGGTGTTAATTGTACTAATCTTCAAAAAACGTGGAAACAAATCTGATTTAAAAAACTGGAGACCTATAAGCTTACTAAACATTGATTATAAAATTATTTCCAAGACATGAGCAAATCGATTAAAACAAGTTATGCAAAGTATTGTCTCAGATACCCAAACCTGCTGTGTTCCCGGTAAAGATATAAGTTAAAATGTTTTAGTATACAAAGTATAGTGGAATATATAGAACAAAGTAATATAGAAGGCGCCCTGTTAAAACTGGATGAAATGAGGGCTTTTGACAGGGTTAATCATGATTATCTTTCTAAAGTTCTTGATAAATTAGGTTTAGGGGTTAACGTCATCTCATGGATGAAAATATTGTACAAAGAAGCTTGGAGCTGCTTAAAAATTAATGGTCACACAACTGGGTTTTTTGACATTGAAAGATCTGTGAGGCAAGGGTGCCCAATCTCAGCGATGCTGTATGTTCTTTCTGCTGAGCCTTTTGCAGAATTAATTACAAATTCCCATGATATAAAAGGTATAACACTTTCTGATAACTCTAGTGCTACTTTGTTTCAGCATGCAGATGATGCCGAGATATTTTTAAAAACTAAAGACGAACTTTCAAACCTGTTAAAACTACTTGATATATAAAAAATTAATTTAGAAAAATGTGAGATTCTACCCTCGGGAAAACTTAAGAATTCAGATTTTGATAATTGCCCTTTTAAAGTTCAATCTGATTTTATTGAAATTTTAGGGGTGTATGTAGGATCAATACAACAATGTGTAATGAAATGAACTGGAATCCCCTCATTCAAAAAATTAGAAAAAAACAATCTTTGGAAACAAAGATCTCTAACATTGAAAGGTAGAGCAATTATTTTGAACTCATTAGCTTTATCAAAAATTTGGTATGTCCTTAATGTATGTTCAATTCCACTGAAATATGAGGAAGAAGTAAAAGTTATTTTAGCCAGTTTTTTGGGGGGGGAACGGTCTCCCTCCCTTGATAAGACGAGAAGTGTTATCCCTTACACCCAAGAAGGGAGGTTTGGGTATTCCTGATGTCACCAAGAAAAAATATGCCTTTAGATTGAAATGGGTTAAACGACTGAACTCTAGTAGGTTCCCGTGGTTATCTGTAATGAGTTATTGGTTCAAACTGTATAAACATTTAAATTTAGGAAAAGGGATTTTTATATAATACCAGAATCTCGGTTTCTGTAGGATTTACCAGAATTTTTTAAAGAAATTCTGGTGGCATGGGATAAACTTCAGTCTGATAGAAAAAGTATTATTATTCAAAACTGTGATATATTAGAACAAAGTTTATTTAGTAATCCGCCATTGGCAAACGATTCAAAAATATTTTCATTTCCTGGATGGACAAAAACTGGAGTTACAAGAATCAGAGATATTTCAGATGAAGTTATCCCAGGGTTTCTACCCAATGAAGCAATATGTGAATTAAATGATACTGAAAGTGATTGTAATGCCCAAACATTAGTCCAGCAATACAACACAATCCTCGATTACCTCCCCATGACCTGGAAAGCATTTGTGAATGAGCCCATTAATTGTGAATCAGAGACCAGTGTATATTTTATCACAAGCGGAGAAGTTTATCCAGCAGAAAATTTATCCACAAAACTTGCATATAAATTCCTTAATGATAAATCTAATGAAATTCCATTAAGATTTGAACATCTGTGTATCCAAAGCTGGACTTTGACTTTATTTGGCACAACAGTATCATGTTAAAAACTCCCGACATGTGAGAAATAGATTTCAAGGTTGCTCACAACATAATATTGACAAAGGAAAAACAACAATTGATTGGCCAATCTGATTCTGACACATGTGAATTGTGTGACACAGAAACAGAACCAATCAAACATATGTTTGTTGACTGTCCCCTCGTGCTTGACCTACAGGTAAATTGCAGATATCTTCTCGATAGTTTGTTTATAAACACCGTCCCACTGACCCATGAATTATTTGTCTACGCCATTAACCTTATTTTGGCATGCATATGTTCACTCAGGCAGACGTGCGTCTTTTGTCATTGGCGATCATCTGAATGTTTGTACAAATGTGTGTGCACCAAGATGGACATGAGTTAAGATGATAAATCGATAGGTAAAACTCACGACTTCGTGTAGTCAACTCTGAATTGGAACCTTAGTTGTGTAGCAGTGCTTGTTTACTATTGTAAACTATCTTTTTTAGGGGGGCGCGGGGGGGAATTGATCTCCGGAAACAACGCTTAAGATGCAAAATCTCTAATGTGAGCAACATGGAGGTGGGGATATGGGAAAGAAATGTATGGCAAGGAAACGTACACGTCAGTTTTCCTGCCAAGGGGTTGGTAACATGTACCAGAGACTGTATGCTAGAATGAATGATCTTTACTGATTGATTGTGATTTTATCAATAAAAAAGATAAAAAAAATGGCGCTGGTCCAGTTTCGCTAGGCGATTGATTGGTGCCGCAGAAATGTACTCTCGTCAAGGCAGTGGTTCGATCCCCACAAGCGTCAGAGACTTTCATCCTAAAAATGCATAACAGAAGTGCCGAATTCTGTATTCTATACCTCAAGCAAGAAATTTGAAAAAAGAGATTGATTCTCACTGATTTCATCTGCATTACATGGTATAAATAGAGGATATGGAATGAGTGTTTCTCTCATATAATATTTATGAAACGAGTCTAAGAATTTTCCGTTTTGACGAGCCTCTGGCGAGCCCAAACGGAAAATTCGGACAAGTTTAATAAATATTATATGAAAAAAACACTCATTTCATATTCTATTTTTCATATGACACACACACGCACAAATTAGCCACTTAGTAGGACTTTTTAACCCATCATCTAACTGGAGTTGCAGACGGCATTTGGAAAAAAACATCCCTGTATAACTAAAACTTTTCATTTACTGAAATTATGAAAAAAAATGAATGACGTTTTTCTTGTTGGTAAAAGATCAATACAATATTACCCATCCTAAATAGGAAAGATAACGTAAATTCTCCCCACTGAAATTATGCAAATGTCACCCAGTTGTATTTTGTTTAGCCAATCAAATTGTCCAATTTTGAAATTGACCAATGAAAGCTCCCAACTCTAATTATGCAAATTATGAAAATGTGGCCCAGTTTTATTTTGTTTAGCCAATCAAATTGTCTAGTTTTCAACTTGACCAATGAAATTGACGGATGGCTTTATTTATCACTGATTAATATGAAAACAAAATATCAAATGTTTTAAAGTGAACAAAACGGACGAGTCATATGATAATTTATTATATTGTATATAATTTCTTCAGTTTGCCGCGGCAAATTCTTCCTTTTCATTCTTACCATTTTATCACCGAAAGAAGACCAAAAGGGTCGAAAGCCAGTGTTAAAAAATAATGATAGGTCGAAAAGGTGTTATTATTCTTTTACTGCATCAACTACGACCTACACATTAGCATGGCGGGGGTTCGAACCCACACCGAGAGAGTTTCCTACAGCACCAACCGCCTAGCGAAAGTGCACTGAACCACGCACACCACTCGGCCGTCGACAGACCACCAAAAAGGTATGCTAGTTAACCAAGTAGGCACGAGATCAGTACTGATCACACGGAATTCCCTCTCAGTTATATTTAAGGTATTTTTCATTTTTTATCAAGTAATTGGTCGATTCTACATACAGCACTGCAAGGAAATCAGTGAGAATTTCTCTATCAACTTCCGCTTACCATAGAAATTATTAAAATCAAGGACGCTGGTTTTGTTTACAATGGCATGGCGGGGGTTCAAACCCACGCCGAAAGAGTTTCCTACGGCACCAAACGCCTAGCAAAACTGCACTGAACCACACACACCACTCGGCCATATATATATCCACGTTTAAGGAAACATCGTCTTCTCGCGGACAGCAAAGTGTGACTGCGACTAATACAACTTTCCGGGCGCTTACCGGAGTTTGCACCGATCCTACGTACATTTTTAAGGGATGTTTTAGGTGTGTGGTGATTCTATCCATCAGTGCTCTTCCTAGATGATATATCTGCTAACTGTGTTTGTTCATTGGAACACTCTAGTGCGGGTGTGGTTTAATGTCGATAACAAGCCACCCAGAAAAGCCGACAATGCCCCCTTTTGGAAACTCTGATATGTTGTCAAAGTTACGAGATCATAACAGTTTATACCCATATCCTTTATTTCGGTGCATATACTTTTCTTCAAAATGTTCATGGCACTTTCGGCATCACAATCATCTGGATCCTGTGTAATACTTAACTCCGACCCCGCTCTCGATCTGTCCGCTACAATCGTGGCTATCTCTGCCGTGGAAAGGTCTAAATTGTCGTTACCGTACTTCTCAGTAAGCTTGACGGGAAATACAAGAGATCCTACATCGCCATAAAATTTGAACATGTCTACCGAATTCCACATAAGGGATTGGCCATCTCTCTGGAAAGCTACCACCGACGACAAAGCTTCGCCTTCGGGATTTGAATCGGTTGAGGTAATGTCAATAAACAGCTTTGCCGCGGACGCTACAGATCTTGGACTCATAGATGTAGCTGTACAGACCGAGTGATAACGAACGTCTGCAGTATGCAAATCGCTCATATCACAAAGAATTCTTAACCTAACCTCTTGTCCCTTTTATCCTTTCGCTGCCCACACACTAGGGACATCCCATCCGTTTACTACTGCAGGTTCCGGGATTCACAACTTGACGGAAACTATAAGCCTCTATCCACCTTGATAGGTTTTAGAGTCTTTTGTCCAACCACAATTGCAACCACAAAATGAACATTCTCGTTTGAAATAAAGCACAATTTGTGCCTGAAATAGCCAAGATCTTTTCGCGGGTAGTGCATCTGTCTCGGTAGGAATATGTCTGCTTTATGTAGCTTGTCTGACGCTTTTAGGGTGAAAATATTTCTCTATACACTATTTGTGACTTCTCAAGACTAATTTGGCATCCAAATCTAGCGATTGTAAATCTACATGCAGGCCATCATTGTACAGTTTGCTGCATCTGATTATGTTCTCGATCCTTTTCGATGTCACGTTTATCAGACGCTCAATTACCCTAAAAGAATTCACAACCGTATTTTGGTGAGAAAAAAGCAACGATCAGCCATGGCAGATTCTGCACATAAACCGACAGAAAAAAATCAAATAATGCCACTCTTTACTGTCAAATGTTGTACATGAAATGCTTGTTTTCAAAACAAAATAGCAGTTTTTGTGAACATTCACCTATTCATGCATTGAATAAGGTCATTGATGTCTGTATGAGTATAGACTTCTACATGTAGCTTTTTCAGAGTAAATGACGAGTATATTTGAAAAGTTTAGCTTCTTGGCTAACTATGAGAAATGAAATTGTGTACCCCTTTTCTGCGACGAATATCTCACAATGCTCATCGCTGTCAGACGTCCAGTAAACTTTTTTCTAAATCGGGAGATGTCCCTCTATCAGAAACAATCGAGAAAATATTTTGGACGCGACCTTGAGGGTGGGCAAAAAGTTTGCATTTGGCGGCCGGACTAATAAGCCCAAGTAACAAATCTAGTCTTTTAACCCTTTACCTAACATGAAAAGCAGACAACACTTACAAACAAAGTTATTGAATAACTACTTTTTGGCACGTTTTGCGTCAAAAACGACTCCTCATTGGAACTAGCTCAAGGAGCTCATTCCAGGTCATAAGGTATGTTTTTGAAGCAAAAAAAAAAAAAAAAATGAAAAAGTAATGAAAATTGAATGGCATTTTTTGTGAATGGCGAGGACCGGTTTTGGAGGTTACATTGGGTAAAAGGTAAAGAAAGTATATGGTAACTAGCGAGAAAGATTCCATATCTACTCCTGACGAAAATGTCCTGGCCGTAAAAATTATTAGAGCCGGTGTCACACACATCCCTAAACACCCTTAGCAGCGCCCCTCATACCCAGAAATCTGTATGATCGCCACTGCGCATGTCCGAGTTTCGGCGAAAAATCTATCCAATTTTTTAACACTGAAGTCTATGGAGATTTTTTAAAAAACAATTATTTCTGAAAAACCTTCTTCAAAACTATTTGCATCCCGCATCTGATAAAAAAAAATCAAATTTCCTCTTCAATTTGCTGTAATTAATTGAATTGTAGGATAATTATTTTTTACTTCCATTTTTATTTTAAATCGGAGGTAGATTTTGTGTATAACCCCTATAAAATTAAGCAAAATTCACCACCCCTGTGGTCTTTAAAACGATTTTGCGACCTTATGAAAATAAACATTTTCTGCCATCCCGCATCAGACTAGAAACTAGAAATGTCAAATGTGTCATATATCCAAGTTTTATTTGAATGTCATCACATCTTTTTGCTTCCAAATAACTTTGAAAAACATACATTTTACATTTTCCCAATAAAACCGCCCTCTCTCTTGCTGTTGTCGAGATAATTGGTTTGTTGCATTGGAGAGAACACCCGTTCTGTCTTTCTGTGTGCTTTGTATTGGCAGTTTGGATCAATTAATCGGCACATTGTGATACATGTAAATTAGCGCAATAATATATCTTTGTTGATAGGGTGTTTAACAGCTTGGAAAGCCTAGCTCGTTCCAATGATGGTCATAAGCTATGTTTTTGGAGCGTCTTCTATTCAGATTTTAGTTAAAGGGTTAACGCCCATAAATATATCACCGTGAGGGATTTATTTTCATGAAGGTACAATCTGTTTTTTACACATTATCGAAAAAATAATATTTTCACACGATATTTCTGATATGCATGGACAAAAACTGTTTCGCTGTTGATACAGTACGTGGAGAGTGTATTATCACTAAATCACCCGCGGAGTGGAGACTCCACCCAAGCAATAACTGCAAATTTGTTGCAAAGCATAACAAGCACAAAGTTTCAGCCGATGGACCTCCGGGTTAAACCCGGAGGTCCATTTGGCTGAAACATTGCTTGCTTTTTAGTCGATATATACAAAATTTGAAAGTTATAGTTTGGGTGATAACTCCACTCCGCGGGTGATTCAGTTACAATCCACTCTCCACGTACTGTAATTCACCTCCAAATATTTTATCTCTTCATTGTCTTTTTTTTGTATAAACCGTATTGTTGAGTGTTATTAAGCCATGTGCTGTATTTGTTTTAATAAACATCAAACAGCAACTGTGAGTGTTATTGTTATCTGGTCTATTCTGTCGCTAATTGTCCGCCAACTGATCAGCTGTGAATTAGCACCTCGGATAATGAGTTATCGAACTTTACCTACCATACACATTTCTGGACATGACATATGAACAAACTTGTTCATTGCAAACAGAATTGATTGTCTTTTAGGGTATAAACCAATCGCTTGAAATTAGGAAATAATTACTATAATGTTTCAGAAAAATCAATTATAATAGCAATTAATAATGGTGCAGGTTGTTACTAATTGTGAAAATCAAGCTCCTTACTGGAATAGATTCCAACATGAATTCTAGTTTAAAAGAATAAAAACAATTTCAAATTTATTAAAATGGCTGTCGTCTCCGAGAAACTACAGAATTTATGTTATGAAATCGGACGCCTGGTGGCACTGCATTAAAATACTGCCGCCTAACTTTATCAAAATTCATGGAGTGAACTTGAACTTGAGCTTCATTGTCAACATACTGTGATAAGGAAAACATTCAGGTCGCATATTACTCCTCCAATAAAAAAGAATGTGCAAGGGTTGTACACTGCAAAAAATATAGGTTCTCTTTAGAACCAAAACTGGTTCTAATCTTGTCCCTGAGATGGAACCAGTTCTGTTTAAACAGTATTTATTTCAAATCAAATAAATTTACCAAGATTAGCATTCAATTTTAACAGAATATTACATGAACTAGAGGAGATTCAGCACTAAATTTGGAGCTTATTCAACGCAGTCGCCAAACATGTTGAAACAAAGGAGATATGAACAGTTGGCATATCGAACCAGTTTTGGTTCTAAATAGAACCAAAACTGGTTCGATATGCCAACTGTTCATATCTCCTTTGCTTAATAATGATTTGAGACAGCCTCGTATAAGCTCCAAACTTACGGCTGATCCCCCCTCAATTTATGTTTAATTCTGTTAATATTTAATGTTAATCTTTATATTTTTATTAGAACCAGTTTTGGTTCCAAAGAGAACCTATATTTTTTGCAGTGTATGACCAATATGATATCGATTAAAATTTAATGATTTTTTCTACATCGTTTTATTTGTTCTTTGCTATCAGTAATATTAGGTCGCAAGCGTCGAAGGGTGTTATTTGTTTCCGTATTCCACTCCGCCTACCACATTCGTTTCATGAACGTCCTGATATGCAGCTTGGAATCACTGAAAGCTATTTTGAAATCAGCTGTAGGCTTGTTCGAAGCTTATTTGGCTGTAGTGTCTGCCCCGAAGTTACCCGAGATACCGACATGTCCAGATAGCCAAAACAAAACCCCAAAACAACAACAAAAAAAAACAACAACAAAAAACAACCAACAAAAACAAACAAACAAAAACGATGTAATTTTGATTTGACATTAGCATATTAAACTTCCCACTAAGTTCCAACATTAGACGGTTCTTCATCCAGGGTTGATTAAAGCTTGTCAGAGGAAAGAGAATCTGAGAAAATAATGGACTTTCCTGTCCATTCTCGATCTATCGATCTGTTCGAGAATGGACATGGGAAGAAGTCCATTATTCTCTCTAAAATACAGATTCATCTTATTAGACATAGCTAAATAAGGAACCGATCAGGTAAGCCGTTAAAAGTATCGCAGGCACGAGTGTGCGATAAACACACCATAGATAATGAGTATTGAAGCGTAGAGGCTGAACATTCGCTCCCAGATGCAAATCCCAGACCATGTTTCCATCAACTCATCACAATAACGTACATGTTCCAATAAGACACTACCCATAGCCCCAAACCTACACGATAGGCTTATTTGCCAAATTTGTGATCGTTAAAAGTTGCCTTCTGTAAGGCAACTTTTAACGATGACAGGTTTAGTAAATAAACCTCTCGTCTACCCACGACGACACTGGATAAATAATCAATAAACCAGATAAACTCATTCCATTTTAGTTCTAATCGTAAATTTTGCAATTTAAAGAACACATTATCCGAAACATCGTCTGCTGCACGTGTGAAAAATCAAGAAAAATGAAGCGGCTTGCTGGTCACTCGGTTGATGAAGCAATTACGAAACATGCGACGTCATTTAAAATATTTCGCTTGGTGACGTCAGACGGTAACATTTGTTACTGGAGCAATGAACATAAAAGAAAATAAGCCAGCTCTCATCCAGTCAAGAGGACGAGGATTTTACTCTTATTGAAACATTGTGTATTATGTTCAGAATCACGTGATTTTACTATCCATTCCAGTGAATGTCTAATAAGACAGAACACAACGATGGTGAAATTCGCATGACTGTAATCAACGATCCAAGCTAGAGTGAAATACACAGACAATAGTTCGCTGCACAGATTAGAGTACCATTTTTATCCTCGAGTGGGGAGCCCGCAGGATTATTTCAAGAGGCGTTATTTGTTTTCCTAAACAATCCTTTTTTAAAAAAAGCCACGTTCCCGTTTGGTATTTCTAATCGGCGAAAACAACAACACCGCTCTCAGAGCTATCTGCGGTTTTCGTTTATTAAAAGTATCAAAAGGGAAACTTGACTTTTTATGGCAGACTAATTGGAAGCATCTAGTTTATTAAGAATAGCAACTCTTCCTACACTGCGTTTCCACTCTGGTGCTTTGTTTAGCGAATGTAGATATAAACTAGAGAATTGTAATTTGTTGGACAAATTATGGGCTTTCCCAACTTTTTAATCTGAAAAGGCAAACTGTATTGTACATAAAACTATCGATCAGTTTTGAAAACAGAAAATTTAGTGGAAATCAAAGTTTTTGTGATGCTACTAGTTTTTATGCAGCCAAAACAGATATTTGAGATTCAGCAGGACACCAAAACATTTAACACAAAATTTGCTCTTCAGTAATTACAGAATATTTTTCACAGAAAGCAAAACAAGCGATGTCCTTTGTGCTTTGGAAAAAAGTTAGTACATATGAATTATGGGCATACGGGCCGGGGTTTCATGAAGGACTGTGCCCCAACCCACCCCTGAGTCAGAAAGGAGCCGATTTTTCGGCCAATATGCTAGAACATTTCGGACACTTTAGTTGCCAGAAATGACCACAAAACATTTTTGTTTTCCACACAAAATGTTGTTTTCCTATCTCATCATTTAGAAGTTGCAAGTAAACCGACCATTATACTGTACAAGGTGATTCAATGGAACCGTATCCATGTTAATATTATTCATTTATAATCACACAAGTACACATAAAGAGCTCTATTACTGCATATTATGGGAGCACGGTGGCTCAGAAGGTAGAGATGATTGTTGCAATCCAAGAAGTCCTTGGTTCGAATCCTGCCTGCGGCAACCACACTGTGTCCTTGAGCAAAACACTTTGGACATCCCAATTTAATTTCCCACGTGGGGGGGGGGGGGGGGGGGGGGCATGATGGCGATGCGTACTAAGGGTTCTTTGAGGGTGCACTTGTCTTCAACCAATGCTAACCCTGCTTTTCTACACTCCGTTTCCACTCTGGTGCTTTGTTCAGCGAATGTAGATATAAACTAACAAATCGACAGATGTTTTTCTTGATGGGTGTTCGATATAATATAAGGATTAGTGCATGTCTTGTCGTTGACTACGCCCATATAGTGCCCAGTGAGGTGGTGTAGCTCCCTCCGCTTCGCGTCGGGAACTACACCACCTCACTGGGCACTATATGGGCGTAGTCAACTCCAAGCCATGCACTATTCCTTAAATAGGCCCCCAGCCTGTTCATGAAACCCAATCTACTTTTAAAGTAAATAATGTGTTTAACCCTTTACCCAACGTAACAGTCCAAACCGGTCAGCGCTATTCTCAAGAGTCGCCAAATAATGTACATCATTTTTTCTTTTTTTGTCTCGTCGAGCTCATTCCAACGAGGGTCATAACCTATGTTTTTGAGACAAAAAATGAAAAAAATTAGTTATTCAAGAATTTTTTTTGCAAGTGTCGTCTGCTTTCCATGTTAGGAGCAACAATAATGAATGAACATTTCAGGCTTGTTCGTTTATTATTATTTTGAAGTAGTGTATAATTTAGGTTGCACGTTCGTGTCGACGACAGCGACCCGGGGACGCTGTCTGGAAATTTTATGTCTTCGACGAAGGCATTTCTTTGTGATACGAGATTTGAGCCATTGCAGTTGTGACATATCGGGTACACAAGCCCACTCCGTCCCTCACTCCCCAGTCGATCACGTTCGCAACTCCTTTGGCTCTTGACAAAGATATCCATTGAACTGGAAACAAATAATTTCCATTCAAAGAAATATATTGTTTACGGAATCGTCCCAAATATCGGCATCTATTGACGCATAAATCTGTATTACAATTCAAAAGACAGAGTCGAAACACCAACTCAACGAATGGACAACTCGTGTACAGTTTAAGTAATAATATAGAAGGGACAACTGGTCGTAAACTTGAAAAAAATATTTTTGATGTTTGTAACGAGAAAAATAAAAAGTAAGGTTGTGCTTAAACAGTGGTAGGCTCCATTTGTGGTTGTCTGTGCGGAGGTAGATGTAGGTCAGATATTCAATTCTTTTAAAAACACTCCTTTTGAGTATTAAGACCCATTTCATCAGCTAGTGTGCAGAATCTACTTCGCTGTTGTTTGCCATGTCAACCGATAACAGTTGGAACCACAACGTTTTAAATACGTCTCTGGCTATTTAAAACTTCCCCCTTCTGCTTGATCGAAGTCATTTCGTCAAACAATTTGTCAAAAATGACTGAACTGAACCTCAATTACCACGTGTTACGTGAAATGGATTTTTTAATCTTTCTTTTTCAAATTAATAATCCATTGCAAACACTGGGAATCGTAAAATATATATTTTCTTATAGTTTTCGAATTTTCGATAATTTGTCAATTTCAGCAAAAAGATCACTTTCCCAATATTCGACGATCTGTCATTTCGACGAGTTGGCGTTTCGACGAATTGTCCTTTGATCAGTTGCCATGTTATTCTCATACTGTCTGTACAGTACGTGGACTGTGGATTGTAACAAAATCACCCGCGGAGTGGGGTTATCTCCCAAAGTATCACTTTCAAATTCTGTACAAATGGACAAACAACACAAGCAATGTTTCAGCCAATGGACCTCCGGGTTTAACCCGGAGGTCCATTGGCTGGAACTTTTCTTGTGCTTGTTATGCTTTGCATCAAATTTGCAATTATTGCTTGGGTGGAATCTCCACTCCGCGGGTGATTTAATGATAATACACTCTGCACGTACATGTAGGTGAGGTGTGATTATCCGTTTGACATGCTGCTCCACAATTTTTGGACAGTTCAGATTGTTGATGATTTATTTATCTATTATTTATCTATTATTGGGATTTAACGACACTTCCGACATCCAGAGCCACATCATGTCGGAGATTGTTATTAGAAGAAACTTGATTAGCATCAAGGAGAATTTTAATCAGCATCTATACTGTAGTATAGTTTATATACAAAAGCATAACAACACATTAACTGAACATTTATATGCACTTAAAAAACAAAACCATAATAAATCATGTGTTAAACCCTTTAACCAACACACACGGTATTAAAAAAAATATCTTAATTATTTTTTTTTAAAAACTTTCCCACACAGTTTCAAACAAAACCATATCATCATGTGACCCTTCTCATTGGAACGAACTAGACGAGTTGTTCTTATTAGGAGTTACATGAAAAGGTTTTATTGAAATTTCCGAAATTTATTTAATTATTTATTTTTTGGTGTTTAAGGTCACATACTTATGCACAATGGGTAATCGAGACCGTGACAGTTTGGGTGGAGGAAGACTGAGTACCTGGAGAGAACCACCGGGAATCAAGCAACTGTCAGCTCCTCAACATTCTAACTCCTTTCAAGCTCCGCTCAAGCAGGTTTACAGCGGTTGAAGACATGTGCACACGGGCAATAACGTGTCCTTGCTTGCTCTCCACTCTTTGGTAACTTCTGATTTTTCTATAGCCAAGTTCAATAATCCCGTTAGCCGTTTTAAAAAACTCGTTACGAATTTCACCACCGGCACTTTTATTTTTTGCGCGTCTATGGGTTCCTGATGGTCCCTTGATTATCATTCGTCTTTTCCTAATTCTGATACGATTTTGTTTTGATCTTGTTTATTTTAGCTCCCTACTCTAATAGTATGAGAATACATCCTTTGCTTTGTTTATTCACCCATTTCAAAAATCCATTGGAAATCGCCCCACCTACTCCCCACATCCCAGGTTTCTTATAATTTTAATGCGATTGCAATTCTGAATCATCAAATTATCATTTTTAATCTTATTCAATTTATTTCGTGCTTCTTGGTATTCTTGTTTTACAACCCTAACGTCGTTACTTCCCACTCCCTTGAGTTTTCGACTCAGCACGTTCGACTTTGCTGTTCACGGTAGCCATTTTCAATTCGTCATTCACTCTATATCTAAGTTCCCGAGCTGGCCCCCTAATTTTTCTTACACTTTCTTTCTTTGCCTCTGTCAAACTGGTTACCATGGCATCTATTATTTGCTGGACACTGTTCTCCCTGCGTACAATCTCTCTGTTTCAAATTGCGCCCAGTCAGCACCTTTTCTGAGTTCTCAAAAATCTCTCATGCCTTGTTTGTTTCTCATCACGTTTTTGCACCTGACCCGATCATATCTGTTATCAAGATATGATCACCATTCAGCATTCTTTAACCCCCATCACCCACTTCTACAATCACTTTAGAGAACATAACATAGAGAGTATTCTTTTGACTGGACTGGTTACTTGAAATAATTCATGAGAGGTGAGGGACGTTGTACAGGCATGAGTGCGCGAATGCGCCCGAGTGTTTTACAATATAGTCCCTCGCCTCGAATGAATTATGTCACGTAACCAGTCGAGTCAAGTGATTACTCTGTTTATTACTTTTCATTATTAACGATAATTATATTATTTAACCCTTTACCTAACGTAACGGCCATCGCTTTTCTCAAAACTCGCCAATTAATTTTCATTATTTTTTCATTTTTTTCTCTAAAACATAGATCATGACCCCTCATTGGAACGAGCTCATCGAGCTCGTTCCAATGAGGGTCATAAATTATTTTTTGGAGACAAAAAATGAAAATAATAGCTATTCATGAATTTTTATTTTGCAAGTGTCGTCTGCTTTTCATATAAGGTAAAGGGTTAAAAAAAACCCCAAAAACAATGAAGTCCCCATTACATCCAAGACAAAGCGTCTTCGTTTGCGCGAACGGATGTATGACCCAATTATTGATTCACCTGTAAAGTTATCGTTTATAATCAAACCCGAAAATCCCAGTAAATCACACTTTGGAAAGTAATAAAACACACAATTTTAAACAAACAACAGCCTCAATTACTACAATATATACATAGCATAAATCAGAAACTACATTCTTCATGTAGCATGTCATAAGCTATCGTTCGATAGAAAAAAAAACAAAAACATATGCACAACTTAATTTAATTACAGTCATGTATTATCTTTATATCAGAAACACTTCCTGTAACGCATAACATCAAAATTCTGTTATTTACCTCGGCTCCTTGCAAATTATAAAATTATACATCTCTCTCTCTCTCTTTCTCTCTCTCTCTCCCTCTCGTTCTAATTTATTTTGAAAATGTACATGTATACAAGGTACCAAGTATTGAAATGTAAGCACTGCTATTGGTGGTTGTTAAACTGTCAACCAGAACCTGTCATTCTAATAATGTTATGTAATTTTTAGCGGAGACAGCCATTTATAAACTTTCAGTGCTCCGTTAGATCCACCAAACCTTGTTCTGGTACGATTCTTCTGCTTATGTAATTGTTTTTGAAAATAAATATTGTTTAAGCTAAACTAAATCATCGCATGGACCATAGTTCACGTGACAATCTTTACTTATTCCCGGATCCTTATTCGACATTCTTCATCAACCGACAACCGGTTGACAACGAATGTCGAATAAGGAACCGGGAATAAGTAGCGGCTGTCACATCCCCTTATTGATAATGCAGTTTAGTTTGAACAGTATTTTATTCGTACATTGCAATGAACTTCAAAGATAAATCAAGAATAAATTACAAAAATAAAAAAACAGATAAATACACATAACACAAAGGAGAAAGGAAAAGATCTGACATCAAACTTATCTTATGTAAGTTGTACTCAGCTTATATCACATATAAGTATTACACAGTTTGCGACTTAAATGGTAGGTTAACTCAGTTTTTGAACTATACAGCAACGGGGAGGGGATTGGGTGTATTTCCTTTTTGGATTGGAAGAAGAGCAGAGGATCCGCTTGCTGGATGTGGTGTCAATGATGGTGTCGCCAGAACTACGTGGTTTAATACAAATCAATTTTACCTACCAGGATGTCTTTGATGGGTGTGATTGTCAAAGTATTACTCCTGCAAAATCCATAGCTCATAATTGAAGGGGAAGGATTATGGAAAAAGGATAATGTAGTCTGACAAGTTTCGATAGGCACTCTTTAACACGCTTATTCGCCCTCAAACCCGGTCGTCTTGATGGGCCCACATGACCTTGTCAGTTCCTTCTAATAATTGCATTGTAATATCATCTCCATAAACTGACAACTCTCAGCTTTGCCAAATCGGTCTCTTCTAGTGCATTTAACCAAACATCGTCTGCATAACACATTCTAACTGAGGGCAGTGTTATTACTATGCCATCATTTCAGAACTGTTCTTCCTCAATATTATCCAACGATAAGTGTGCATTATTTTAACAATAACTGGTCTTTATTATTACAATAACTGATCATTTTTAAATAATACACAGTTATTGTTCAAATAAAACCTACTTGTCAGAAGCAATACACTAACTTAGTTTTTACACTGATTTTGCTTCTCAAACATCAGTGCCCCCGTCAACGTTGAGTTATTCCAAACAACAACTCATCAATGGGATTACTTGACTTTTAAATAAAGCCTAATGCGATCTATTTATAGCTGTTATCTGCATTGAAACAAGGATTTAATCTGAAACGGATTTTATGTAAGATAAATAACTAGACCCAGTATATTCGGCCAGCTGTTGCCGTCGGGCTTCAACACTGACCATTATCGGGACGAATACCATGGGTTTAACGCTTTGAACCCTCGTTTCCTGGAAAGGTATCACCTTTGTGTACACTTAAGGTGAGATGGGCCAGTCCACTATCGATGTATAAGGAGATAATAATAACTGCAGTCTGCAGCCATATGGCTGCAGACTGCAGTTATTACTTTATCATGATTGTCTCGTGTGTAGACCTCTAATAATGTAACAAAAGTGGGACTAAATTATGCCATGGACCAAAAAATCGATCTTACGAGTTCAAAGGATTAATATGTGTTCATTATTCTTTGAGGAAAGTAAGTAAGTATTTTAAACTGAAAAATAACGTACTGCCACAGATGTTTGCTGAAAAATATTTTTTTACGTTTTGTATGCCACTTGATAATGGTATTTTGCAAACGGTGAGCCGCGACGAAGGACTAACTGTTTAATTCACCACCGAATGCAGTGCTCGTCAAAAGCTGCTCTTTTGACCAGGAGCTGCATCGACACGACCAAGTGAAAAATTCTTTCGGCGCCCACTCTGGCCCACAAACATCGGAAAATGTTTTAAATGGTCCAAACTGGCCTCCTGCAAATTTGTGTTACAGAATTGAAGATAGAGAGAAATGAAACTGGTTAACCAGACCGGCAAAACTAAAGTTTATTCTCTTCCACGATGGGTTCAAGTTTGGCCCGTACGAGGAGGTCACGCAGGCTTTTTTTTTCTATGGTCGAGGTCTAACATTTAGTGTAACTGACAATTTTGAATTCACCAAATTAAATTGCTCTCTCAGAATTTTTGAAATTCCAACATTATTCCTGTTCTAAGTTAGAGTGAGTGGAATGCTGGACTATTTTTGAATTGCCATCTAGACTTATTTATTCCGAAAGGCAATGGTGTATGAAGACAGAAAATCCCAAAAGCTTCCCTTTGTTTTCTGTAATCGTCTGCTCCGACACCATCTCTCTAATAGGCGGTTGCTCAGTCTTGGGAATTTCGAAATTTTCTAAGGAACCTTCAGGAAGATAGAAATGTTCTACTGGCGTATTATAATTGTGTTTTATGGAATGGATTCTGAGTTTCATCAACATACTGCTTTTGACAGAGATTACAGGTGATAATAACCAAAACCAAATTAGGTTAATCACAATGGTGGGAGTGGCGAATTTGGTTGTAATTATTTGTTTATTCTGACGACATTTATCGTTTTTATTCGGAAAAGAAGTATGTAATTAGCAGCGAGGTTTATTACAACAGACGACTGCGCATTTTTTGATATGCAGTACTTTCAGTGTTTTCAACTTTTAATGGTGCAAAATCATTGATATTTCCACGATTTTCAAATTTTCTAAGCGTTTCAGATTTCAGGCTTCCGTGGAAACGAGTGGAATATCCTCTCGATCTCAGCGACCTAAAGAGAATAGAACAAGCTTTGTTGAAATGTATCGCATCACTCGAACTGCGGTGAAACATATGAGCTGTGATGTTATGATACCATTGAAAGAAGTGGGTGCGGAACGACTTTGAAGGTGGATGGGCTAGAATGAATGCGCGGGTTCCGGGACCTCTCCAAGAAAATTATGTAAAAAATGTGACCTAAGAAGCAATCTGGGTCATTTTAAGGTGTCAGAGGACTATCAGCATCGATACGATGCCGATTGTCCACTTAATCACTACAAATTAAACAGACCACATAACAGTACTCCGTTGTGTAACCTACTCCGATACGCTAAGCTTAGGGTAAGAACAACTCTACCGCCGAGTCAGACAACAGGCGATTCGAACGTAAGTTATTAGGTATTAACTTGTTGAGTGCTAGAAGCTATCATGGCTGTCAAAAAAATGAGGGTACCGGAGTAAAATCCGGCATTTCCATTGCTTGTGTTTCGAGTTCAACCAACGCAAATAATATTTTTTTGAATAAATTTGTTTTATGACAAATTATTGGAGATCCAATAATTTGAAATAATCAGATTTCTGTATAACAAATTTAGACCACCAACAACAATCTAGCTCTAAATCAGTTAATGCTGACAAGTGGAATAAAAAGCAGTTGAGCTCATTTCGTTTACTATTTTCAATTATTGTAAGCACTGTTCGCCACAAATGTGAGAGGATTGTAGCCCCCACCCCCGGCTCCTAGGCCTCTGCATACAATTTACTTTGAGAACTGGTAGATGAAATGCAGTCTTTCGTTATGAAGTTATTGCAATACTACCAGATTAAATTTTAGTTCCTTGTTTTAACAATTTTGCAGTCGTATAATCCACGTAACCTGACTGTGGATTAAGGTATTATTGTAAGCACTGCTCGCCACAAATGTGAGAGGATTGTACCCCCACCCCGGCTTCTCGGCCTCTGCATACAATTTATTTTGAGAACTGGTAGATGAAATACAGTCTTTCGTTATGAAGTTATTGCAATACTACCAGATTAAATTTTAGTTCCTTTTTTAACAATTTTGCAGTCGTGGAATCCACATAACCTGACTGTGGATTAAGGTAGGTTGCGGGCTTTTGTGTGGTGGTGGCTATTCCATTTTGTAGTGATGGACAGGATGAGTACGTAAGCTGTTAAGCAATAATTCTCAGGCAGTTGAGCTCATCCTGTCATGGGTGCAATGTGAGGAATTCGAGGACCATGGCGTTGAATGTCTGGTTGACGACTACTGCTTAGATGTGTTTACCATTTATTGACCTTGGTATCCTTTCGGGGTGAGGGGAGGCGGGGTGGGGGGGGGGGTGGGCGGTGAAGTCCAATTGGTCTTAGCAGGTTTCACCTCAATACACAGGACAAGAAAGTCTTCAGCTGATGGAGCCTTTTTTGTCAAGAACTGGGTTTGATATATCTTTAAATAGGATGATCATGAAAAGAACAAACATGAATGAGCTATGTTATAAACAAACACAGGGGCTATCTGAAGAATATAACAACAATAAACCAATGGACTCGAAGATACGCCATGATGTGACAAAAAGGAATTCCGTCATCATCGAAAAGTGAATGAAGTGAAATAACTACAGTTATCAAGCATTTTGATGTAATGGGTATACCATAGACTTTGTTAAGACATGAAGAATGTGTCTACCAAGTGAACGGGGTTTTATACATATGAGTATGGCGGCTGAAAGCCGAAAGAAACAATGGCTGTTGACGTATATCATAAAGAGGAATTACAGCCTTGGCTGATCAAAGATCTAACAGAAGGTCGCCATCTTCGTCCCGGTTGTGAAATATATAGTGTAGGTAAAAGTTAAGATAGGAAACAAAAGTGTCGACCTTGGGGCTGCTAACGTACCCAAGTATTCTTAGCTCAACTGACAGAAACAACGAGAGCCAAAACGAAAAGGCTTTTTGGCCCCTGTGCGTATTCAAAAGCCTTGACGCCTGAAATGGAAGTAGAGGATGAGGCTTTGGGCTTGGGTGTGAGTCTGTTTGAATCATGATAGGATTGTTTAAAGATGTGCGAAATGTGTTCAGTTAGTACGAAGCTACAAAATGAGTCCCTACGAAGACTGGTCTCCAGCAGAGGTGTATCCTTTCATCTATGTTTTTTTTTATTGTGCATCACATCTATGGGAGGCGTGCTTTTGTAGATCGACGGTGGAGTGATGGGGTGGGGGTGGGGGAGTGGGTGGAATACCAGATGGGGATGACGAGTGTATCAAGTATAACATAAGTTTAGTACGGACGTGATACCACCAAGCCAAACGGTTGTAAATAGTTTGAAATCTGCAGAGTGGTGCAGGTAGACTGATAGCACTACCGAACAATGTCATTGCTTTTGGTAAAACCCTTCGTTAGATTGGGCGGATGAGGATCAAGGATAGTGTAGGCTTCTTGCGACTGTGTTACCTTAAATATTTGTGAACTCTCTCCGAAAGTCGGTGGTGTAATGTAAACTATCCCTTCTGAATATTTGGTGGTATTCGAATACCCAAAAATATGCAGATGTAACAAGAGCTGGTCTCTACGGATGTCTACCCCCTAACAAAACGCCCATGTAACCTTGACCTTTGGAGTGGTGACTCTTCTTCTCATCACACCCAATCCACAATTAATGTTTGGTTTCGATCAGCCCAGAGGAACTTTAATTAGCGGAAACCACGATAATTTGTAAGTAAAAAGTCATTGTGACAATGACTATTGGGACAATTGTCTTAAAATAGAGAGGATTATCACCTTAAACCTACTCAACCCTCATATCCACATTTGTATGGAGCTTAGCATACCAAATTTGCTTGTTGTATCTGTTGTCCTGCTTCTGATGGAGCAGAGTAACAGCTCCGCGAAAAAAGAATGGAAAGCTATCAACCCACCGTACTACCTCCATAAGGAGGTAAATAATTACTCACGATTGCAACTCCAGTGATATGTGGCAATATTGTATAAACGGATCGGAGATAATGGGAAGGCAGCCGATCTGGCTACGCTATGCCACCCCAGTACGCGTGCGTGTTATTGTTGTACTATCTGAGTGTATATTTTGTATATATGTGTGCTGTGAAATAAATAGTCAACCATTCAATCAATCAATCAATCCAATTTGGTTGTGATCGACACGGCAGCACTTTAACTGGAGAGCGAAAACAAAAACAAAAATGTAAGTTTAAAGTCATCGTGACCTTGATCTTCCGCACAATTACCGCCAAATAAATAGTATGGCTCCCGATATCATAAACAATGCACACAAGATTGATTTCGATCAGGCTAGCATACTGTTAATCAGATAGTGGAAACCAACCGCTTACAAACACTCCCACTACGTTGATTGTAACCTCGACCTTTGGCCAGGGATGTGGCTAGAGGGTTTCAGCTGGGGGGGGGGGGGGGGGGGGTGCCACCGGTGTAAAATCCAACTGAGAGTGGTTTCGATAGGTTGTTGCACTGCAGCGCTGGGTGATATCTTTTAATGCTTTACCCAATGAATCGTCCGCATCTGCCCACGTAATATGCAAATACAGCTGCTGAGAAAATAGTATTTTTCGAAAAATTTCAACAAAACCATATCATGTGACCCATCTTTAGAACGAGCTCGTCGAGCTCGTTCCAAAGAGGGGTCACATGATATGGTTTAGTTGAAATTTGTTAAAAAATTAAAAAAAATGATATTTAAAATAATGAATTTTGAAATCTTCTGCGTTGGGTAAAGGGTTATGAACCCTTCTGAAAATTTTCACTAGTCCTGAAACGGAAAAAGCATCATTTATAATGTGTCTGGGTCAGAAAACTTACCGGATTGATGTCGGAGTCGAAATTTTGAGGCCATGTAAATTTTAGAGTAGGAAATTTGAAACTCAAGTTTCCAGTTAAAAATAAAAGAACAAAATTTCTCATCATTAGTTGAAATTTTCATATTTTTCATGAACAATGTTAATTTATTGAATTTCCAACTATTTGATTTTTGACCTCGGAATTTCCAACTATTGAAAAAAAATCCTCCTAGCCCCCTGTCGCCACATCCCTGCCTTTGACGCAAAGACGAAAAAGTCAACACGATTCTCCTTTCCCTCCTATCATAACCAACCAGCTTGTCATGTGTGGTTTCAATCAACCAGGACAATCAATCAAACCATCTTCGTCTCCAGAAATTTCAAGAAAATAGATAAATTGTAACATTGACCCTTGGAACAACAACCCCACAATATGGCTATATTCCCTTCGGTGTATGGGGGATAAGAAGGGACAACTCAGGGTAAAAGTCGTCAGATGGGAGTCATGGGGGATTGTAACATAAGTTTAGTTACAACGCAAATAGCGCAAACAGGCCTTTGAGTGCCCTGCGTGATAAAGAGGCACCAGTTTTTGACAAGTACCTGGGTGAAGCCTCTCTGGATCAATGGGTCGAAGAATGCTGTTCAAAATCGTGGGGACTAAACCTTAGGTCGGTGGGACTGCAAACGGCGATGAGAAGGGGTACCAGTTTTGTAATATAGGAGTAATGGAGTAATAGGGACCATGGAACACTTTCCTATAGCATGTTGGACAAATCAATCTTCTAATTCTGATTGGAGAAATACACAGAACGACATAACAGTGTCAATGGGTTAATCGATATGGCACGAGTGCCAGCGCGGAAAGATAGATCGAGAGGCCACAGGCCTCGAGTTTTATCCTTTCGCGTTTTATCCTTTCGCGATGGTACAAGTGCGATATCGATTAACACATTCACACACGCGTGTCGTTCCGTCTTTATTACACGCCTTCACGTCTATAAAAAACACTATGAGAAGGACACCCAGCAACTTGACAACTATCAACAAAAAGAACACATTCAAAGATCGCCAACCAGATTTGCGAGGGGAACCCATGCTACTATTTCGTCCCTTGAGTTTCAATATTTTCTATGTGCCTACTAGCACATAGAACACATTGGGACTCAGGAGACGATTTTCAGCTATCGCTAAATTGTAATTTGCGGCGCACGATAAGTAGAAAATTCCTGTGAAATGTCGCTTCAATTTACAAATAGTCCGTCAACGATTTCAGAACAGATTTTCATTCTACGCATGGTTTAGTGTTGCTGAAGATGGGAATTTCATAGAACAGGCTTGTAATAAATTAGAAAGAAAGAAGAACGGGATAAGAACAAACACCTCGTTTCTGGGTGTTGATAGTAGAGAGGGGCGAGTGAGGTTGTGGCATTTGCGAGCACAGGGGAAATGAAGCCCCTCGTCGAAAAACCGCGACAAATTAGCGGTTGGTCGAACTCTTATTGTGATTATTTCTGGTGGTCGTTTTTGCATTGGACATTAACCCGAAGGGTCGATAGTTCAATTCTCATCGGCAGTAACTGCGTTGTTTCCTTAAGCAAGACACCTAATCTCAATTGTCTGTGTGGGGGCACGGGTGGCATTGTATACTAAAGCGCACTGTATATCTATGGCGCTCGCAATTCTGCTTGTGCGGAGTTAGAAAATGGGTGAGTGTGGCAGTTGCTCGCCACGGTGCTTGTCGCCGATACTTCAGCCTTCGTCACTGGTAAAACTGTCAGACACGATGGTGCCTTAGTGGTTAAAAGTGTCGATAAACCCCAATAAACAAATAAACCATCTTCAATAATGGGCAAAATATGAAACAAAAATCAACTCCTGTGCGCCATATATCTTAACTTCTTGCCATCAAATGAAGATGTTCCCTTTTTGTACATTGACGATATTTCTTTTTATCGTTAACTGATAAGAATAATGTACATGTTTTTCATTCGTTTTTAAAATGAAATTGCGTGGTGTATAACATGTTTAACTTCCTCCAGCGTGTAGTGGCACGGAACTCAAAAGGAATAACTAATAGTGGAACATAAACACGCTTAGAATGATTGGTTTTCAATAAAATTTCTATTTGTCTTTCTCGATCTGTTGCACAGTAATAACGCATTGAGATCGACGCAAACCGAGTTGTGTACATGCCACAAAACCAGCCTGTGAGAAATAATGTACTCGATTATTTTGTTTAATCATTCACCTAACGTAACGGCCAAAATCGGTCAGCGCTATTCATAAAAAATATCTGTATGACTGATGGTGGGTAGCAGGCGAAGTTGCATCTTTTTCTTTTATTAATTGTCTGTTCATTTTTCCTTGTTTGTTGCCCTGGGTCATAACCTATGTTTTTAAGACAAAAATCATCGTGAAAAAAATAGTAATTCAAGGATTTGATTTTCAAGTGTCGTCTGCTTTTCATGTTAGGTAAAGGGTTAAGAAACGAGGAATTGAGGTGGCTCAGTGGTTACAGCACTGGACTTCAAACCGAGGGTAGGGTGGCGCTAGAGTGGCGCTATGTACTAAGGCGCACTGTAGGTTAGTGGTGCACTTGTCTTCAACCAATCAACTAACCCTGCTTGTGTGCAGTTGTTCGCCGTTGCTTGGTGGTTCACTCAGCGTACGCCCCGCTTCCTCCGCCCATAAAACTGTCCGACACCAGGTGATCCTGGCTGTTGAAAGTTTGTTAAACCCCAATAAATAAAAAACAGTAAATAATAAAAGAACGAACGGTAGTTTTTTGCAAGGATTGCCTTCTATTTGAGTTGTATGAAGGGTTGACAACGGATGGACCATATCTTGACGTCTTGCCACCCCAAAAAGATACCCCGTTGTTCATTGATGAAGTTTTGGTGTGTTTAATATTAAAAGCAAATATTGCAGGTAATACTGGTTAAAACAAATAGTAGCGTGGTACGTGTGTAACCACATCATCACTTGCTGTCACCCAAGGAAGCTATATCCCGGTATTTCTTTCATCTTTAGTGGCGACGAGAAGCCTGCACTTTGCGACTTGTAACCTGATAGGCAAAACGTACTTGGGCCCTTTTAATTCGCGACTAAAATGAAATTTTGTGGTTCGTATGTTTTTTACGATCCAGTGAATAATATTGGAATGACACACCAACTGAAAAAAAATATAGTCGAAACTCAAAGCCGCTTAGGAGGTCATCTTCCGAGAATGGCTGCAATTTTTGAAAAAGTAATACAGCTATCTTTTCAGATCTTTTGCACGACAATAATACACAGTCAAGTTTTCGAATAAATGGGGTGGGGTAGGGTGGGGTAGGGTGGGATAGGGTGGGGAGGTAGCGGTGGAGGGGTGTAGCTCTTTAGCTATCATAACGGGAAAAGTTAGCGAGAGCTATTCACAAACATTGTCGTTCAAAATAAACTGTTTTCATTTCAGCCTAAAAAATACTTATTACCCCTCACTGAAACGAGCTGGCAGTGCTCGTTCCAGTGAGTCGTCATTGCCTTTGTTCTTGTTCTGGAGACAAAAATATAAATAATTTAGTAATTCAAGAAAGTCTTTTGCATTGCGATATTCTGTCCTAATTGTATAAATTGTAAATTGTACGAATGGATATCTAAATCAAAATGGATATGAAAAACCAAGCGAAAAGTAGGATAAATACAAAAAGCTACTGGCTTTATTCGTCGGAAACGAATACTATCCTTTGAAGGGTTGCACGGTATTTGGAACCGAATACCGGTATCGCTAAACAAACAAATATCGCGGTGAACCGAGAGACTATTCAGATATCTGAACATACCTTCCATAATCGGGACTTGAGCCATCACAGTCGGAACGAATCAGCATGCCTTGATGATGCAGTTCCCATAGCCCTTTTCCCAATGCAGACGATATCAAAAATTCATCATTTAAAATATTAATTTATCGAATTTTTAAAACAAAACTTTGACAAAACAATGTCATGTGTCCATCTCATTGGCACGAGCTCGGTGATTTCGTTCCAATGAGGTGGTCACATGATATGGTTTTGATGAATTTTTTTGAAAACTTTTTTTTCAAGTGCTCAATTTGTATAGCACACGGATGTATGCTGTCGATTCGTATGGTAAAGGAATAATATTATTCATTCGGGACAACAATTAAATAAACTCAACATATCTTGAAAATTAAATTGTGGGTAAATAATTAATGACGATAAACCGACGATATTTTTGTAATTACACCGGTATTCAATCGTTACAAGTTTGAATACCGATATATATTGGTTTATAGATATACCGTGTAAACCTAACCCTTTGCTTGGATGTGATTATTTTTTCATCCTGCCTCGCTGACAGGAGTAATCTCTCAGACCTCTCAGCCTTCTGCTAGAAAACTACTCGGAAACTACAACCGAACTCAATCCGAATCGGTTTGTGTATCGTACAGTCGTCGTGGATTGTTCGTAATCCACGAGTGGACAGTGATGTCCACGCATGTGTGTATCAGGTAATAAAAATCATCAGCAAAATTTTAATTAATGAAGCACCGGGTTGTACCCGGTGCTTCATTAATTCAATTTTTGATTATTATTCCTACAATTTCTGTTTGGAATCTAATATTATTGCGTCCGTGGAAATATTACTCACCTGTGGAAAGTGATCAGACCACGACGAATGTACTGTGCATCTCCCAATCAATTTAACAAAAGGTAGTTCTACACCAACTCTTTACCAATCTACTGCTAACAATTAAGGCCAAAAACAGGAGGATCCCATGTGAACTGTTACAAATAATATGGAAGTACCAAAGAGGCTCGGCATCAGTAATTGCGGCTAATATTCCAAAAATCCACGTTAGTCCAAGGCAGAAAAAAAGTTTAACAGCAGCCTTTAGCACATTACTTTTCATTTCTCTGCAGCTGGATCCCCCTGGGGCAAATCTGTACATTTTGACAGTGGAAATGACGAAAAAAATAACGTTGAAAAGCAACATGGCTATAACTGGTATGCCAAAGGTGAAAAGGAGAGCTTTCTTGTTATTAATAAAACATGTCGGCGTGCCGTAATCCATAATAAAGATGTTTTTCGAGTCCAAAACAACTGTACTGATACTAGCAATGAACGGTGTCACATATGCAACTGTGCCATATAAGTACAGCCGTAGGCTCCTGCGTTTCGCCCGAGCATTGCAGTTTGGTCGATTCTGGAGTGGCAATGTAGAGAACACAACCACGGAATGGAATCCAAATAATACAGACCACATAAACACACAAAGCCAAGAATACTGTGTGAAGATAGCTAATACATAACAAACCTTTGGGTGTGTATTAAATATGTTGCTCAGTATGAATAACACACATGTTGCTAAAAGTGTAATCATGGTACAGAGAGATATACGACAAGGAACAGATTTTAAATCGGGGTGTATAACATAAATCAACGAAGAAATAATCAGAGCTACGAAAGAAAGGGAAACAAGAGTTAGAGAAAGCACTGTCTTCAGTACATGTTTTTCTTCCGTATATGCAGAGTGAAGACTGTCCAAGGATTTCGAAATCTTCTTGTACTCATGATAACAAAATAGGAATGATTGGTTAATGTACACAAATGTACCTTCATTAAATGCCGTGGCCGTATCTCTCATTTTCTGTTCTAACATTTTGAAGTCGGTTTTGTCCAATGTGATATGTGGACATGATATTGGACTGTTCTGATCTTTTTGTATCGGCTGTGAACAGTTTGGGAAGTTATTTCTGATATTTAGTCGTATTAGATTCGCGTCGCCGTTAGTGGAGTTCAAAGCAAATATATTTTTGAAAACATCTTTCGCTTTCATGACATCATCGCTTGACATTGTTGAGTGAATACCCACAATAGAGCAGGAGTTGTAGCAATATTTGTCTCCAGACATGTGCGAATAAAATTCATCCATGTGGTGCCAGGTCCTAGGTTGAGGTAGAAATCTGATATTTAAACCAATCAGTTTATATAACATGCCTATCGAAATACTTTTAAGGGGCTGATCACATGGAGCAAATGTCATAAATGAAAATCTTGGATTTGTTGTGGACGAAAAAGGGCGTATACACTCCCCATAGCTTGCCATACGCCGTGCTGTACAGGTTAGCCGTCTGCAAACGTTCTGAAAATAAAAAAAAATCTCGTCTGACTTTTTCGACAATTGAGCTTATACAGTGTTGTGGGGTGGAAAACAGACAATGAAGTACGACCGTGTTGTGATTGAGTCGCGAGCGATACGGTCGGAATTCTGTGCCCGCGTTTGGCATTACAGAACCGTAATTACGTTCATTTAACCTTTCTACGTGACATTCTGAGTGGTACCGCAATCTACAAAACCGTTGTGTTACCCCTCAAACACCGATGTCATTTTCCATATATCAGTTCAATTGCTCCACCTGGAAGAGTCCATTTTCATTATTTGGAGGTGGACCAATTAATATCTGTTATTTTATTTTCTTTCGTTTTTCTCACCCCAAAATAAAGTGGTATTCGTATTCCCACTCACACTTTCCAAAAATTGTATTCGACTCCCAGCATCGTATTCCAATCTCAGAGATGACGAACTATGTTTTCTTTTTTGACATATTTCGAAAGTAACCAAAGAATCAATTATGAAGGTGAAAATAAAATAAATACAAAAGTTCCTCGCTCGGATTCGAGTACGCTTTTGTCCTCTCACGGGCTGCGCGGATTATTTCACGAGGCTAACGCCCCGTGAAATAATCCTCCGCACACCCAACTCGAGGATAAAAATCGTACTCGAATCCGAGCAGTGGACTATTGTCTATTTATTGATTGATCTACTATCAGCTTCACTGAGCAGCCATTTACTTTATCAAATTATATATTTTGAACTTGGACCGGAGAACTAGTCTTAGGCGTTGAAAGAGTAAAACAGTATTTATTTCAGATGCCCACGTCAAAGAACAATATCACATACTACACACAGCCTATCAGCTGAAGTGGATTCAAAAGTAATCCAGTAATTTATGCGAAGCTGCCTCCAAACATTGTTGAACACGGTAAATATTAAGAGTCAGTTTTGGAGTATGCAGCTCTCATTACTATGTTGGATATTTGAAAATGTCACAGTGCAATACCTCAGCTGTCTTTTTGATGAAAATATAAATATATGTCTTTATATATCTCACCTTTATCAAATATCCCCTACTTGTTTGAATAGTTTATATCCTCTTCAAGAGTTTACATATTTTTCTCAGTTCCACTGGCGCCCACCAAATTGCTGATAACCAATATGTTTACTATGTTTAGTTCCTGAGTTTTGGTAAATGGCAATTATATTTATTTACTCACGCGGAATGAACTAACAGTTGAATTTGATGCAGGGGTCGCCCCCACTCCTCCCGAAACCTATTGCGTGTGGTCCTGGAGCGACGAAGTGGTGTAGTGTGTATCGAGGTAATGAACAAATCCCCTTTCCAGTGCGGTAACCGGTAGTACAACCGCGGGCCAATTAAAGGTATGGGACGCGCCTCCAAAGTTGAGCTCGAGTGAGGACTTTCGAACCAAGGTTCGAAGGTCAAGGCTCGGGTGTTACACTACTCACTTTCTCACTTCTGTTAGAAACGTGACGTGCCACGTGTATAGCTGTCCTCTGATTCCGCACTGCTCTCCTTTATGGGGGAGACTGTCGTTCTGGACTGTGCAGAAAGCTTTGGAGAAGTGCAGGGTGGTTATTTATTTCCCTTGATCGAATGTTTGTGTCATGTCATGGACTACACGCTGCATTTAATGATTTTAGTACTTTTCCTTTCTCCGGGTATTCAACATATGTCTGCAGAGTATATGTTAGAGTAGTGTACGTTGTACGGAGGTTAGGGATACTAGTCTACAATTTTCTGCAACGTTTTGATCTTTCTTTTATATGCCACTTTTATTTGTATCTAGCCAGTGGTCTGGCAGTGCACCATGGTCTATCGAACTTGGAAATATGATTGATCACTTTTTACCACTTGTTGGTTTTATTTCCTTGATCATTTTGTTTTTTTTTTAATTAATTCTATGGTTGAACCATCGTAATCTACTGTTTTGTTATTGGATTCGGAGTGGTTGGTTTTGTCGAGAGTACTGATCTGTTGAATGAATTCCAAATGTCACCGTTATGTGATGCACGGTATATTTATGGATTACTTGTCAAGGGTTGGGTTCGTGATATTCCACTTTCATTTCGGTAGAAGTTAAGGATGAGAGAGTGATAAAAGTTATACTTAACCCTTTACCTAACGTAACGGCAAAAACCGGCAAGCGCTATTCTCAAAAGTCGCCAACTAATTTTCATTATTTTTTCATTTTTTGTCTCAAAAACATAGGTTATGACCCTCGTTGGAACGAGCTCGTTCCAAAGAGGGGTCATAACCTATGTTTTGAGACAAAAAATGAAAAAAAATAGTTATTCAAGAATTGTTTTTGCAAGTGTCGTCTGCTTTTCATGTCAGGTAAAATGTTAATTCTGAAAACACTTCCTTAATACCGCCCAACAGCCTCTCATATGTAAAACGAGCTGGAGGAACGGAAACGTGTTTGTACTCACGGAGCTGACATTGTACGCGTCTATTAAACTTACAAAACTATGAGAAGCTAGAATATTATACGCGCACAAGTCATTTGGAGAGGAAGCGCAAGCACAATCTATACATGTATATCTGGCAACACTATGTTTACCCGTCGATCTAATCGAATAATACCTTACTACGGACCTGATTAGAACCTGGGAGGTCTTAAATGCACGGAGTACAGGTTTAAAATATTGCTTTTATGAAGTTATAACAGCAAAGATGTACGTACGTTCGCAAGTGCCTGTGACGGCCATTTGAACAAGATAACGGCGACACCAGGAAGGATTCACGTGTTTTGAAGCGAAAATTCTGGGAAAGCGTAATTCGAACTCGAACCAAGCCATTTTGCTGCACGATGTGTTGATCAAAGGTGATCTACTGATAGCTCGTACGTATTTGGAAAACGATTGTTGCATGAAAGGGGAACATTTGAACGGTTGATTTGTGGATATCAACTTGGTCGGGGTATTTTAAATTAATGGCCAGAAATCAATACAAAAGTACCGTTCGGCGTCGAAGCGAGAGCTATTTTTAGGAAATCAAATGTTGGAGGACTCATAACATTACTTCCATGCACATATAGTGGAATCATGTGACACACGGAATATTGTCCGCCACTCTTTCTTTGTGCTGATGAAATTCTGTTGTGTGTCAAACTATTGGATGAGCGTCTTAAGCTCTTTCCATTAGTGTGTCACATAACTACGTGTCAACAGTATAAACTGGAAAAGTCCTTCATCCATGCGATATCACATGATAATTATAACATACTGAATCAAGAAAGAAAATATAATAGAACCAAATGTGAAAAATATAAAGGATGAAATATAATAGTTCTAATGTTACACGTTTGTGGACAAGAAGTTGTGTAACGAGTTTAATGACATGTTGTTTTATCCACCCAACCGTATACAATTTTGCTGTGGATTTCAAAATAGCACGTGCTACCCGAGAATGTCAAATTGAATGGGTGACCGACGATTTTCTTTGTGTTATGTTGTGCTAGAGAGCCTGGGTATCGTGAAAGCACTTTAGTTTTTGTCTTCCGATATTTTAAAAAATGCCAAGGTTAACCGAAAATCAGAGGTTGCGTGCCATTGATTTGCATGAGGCTGGGATACCTCCAGATGAGCTTTCTGCTGAGTTCGGAGTCACTGTGTCCACTATTAAGTGTCTCATTGGAAGGTATACAACCACCGGATCTACTGTCGACCGACCGCACTCAGGTCGACCGAGAGTTACGACCCCTGCACAAGAGCGACACACTAGAACGTCTCACTTGCGGGATCGCTTCCTTCCGTCGACGAGGACTTCAGCAATTACTCCTGGTAGAACTAACAATAGAATCAGTGCACAAACTGCCCGCAACAGACTCGCTGAACACGACATCCGAAGTAGGCGTCCATACCATGGACCAATCCCCACCTAACGTCATTTGTGCCGTCAGAATGAGATGGGTATGTCAGCGAGTTCGCTGGACTCAGCAGCGTAGGAGCACAGTTCTTTTTGGTGATGAATCACGATTTTGTCTACGGCGCTCTGATGGTAGGACAAGAGTGTATCGCTGACAAGGAGAATGGTTTTCTGATGCTTGCGAGCGGGAATGCGACCGTTTCGGCAGGGGTAGTGTAATGGTTTGGACAGGAATTTCCTTGCACCATCGAACGCAGTTGATCTTCATAGATGGTACATGTAATCTGAATGGACATCGATATAGGGACGAAATTCTTAACGCTGTTGTTGTCCCGTTGTTCAACGCTAACGCCGGATTGCAGTTATTCCAGCAAGTCAATGCCCGATGTCACTTCGTGACTTTCTTGAGGAGCAGAGCATCGAACGTCTTCACTGGCCCAACGTCTGCCAGATTTGTCGCCAATCGAGCATCTTTGGGATCAACTGGACCGTCGGGTACGACTTCGTGATCTTCAGACTTTAGGCGATTTACGTATTGTTCTAGGGCAGAAGTGGAACGCAGTAGCACGTGGTGACATCAAGAGACTTATCAGGTCCATGTGCCGTCTATGTCTTGCCATCCAGGTGACAAACGGTGGACATACACGCTATTGACTGCATGTGTGCACTTTTCATTTCACCCCATGTCTGAATGGCGACGTCCTCACGTGACGCAAGAGTAGGACCATGAAATTATTCAGATTCATACAGCTAGACTCGAAATATGAATATACAATAATTTGTTTGGTTTAAAGTCGATAATACTAAAAATATTGATCCTCAAAGTTTGTTATACTTTCTGTTTTGACTCAGTATAAGAACAGTCGCTTACAATTGATCGATGTGGTGGAGAGTTTCCCTCAGAAGACTCGCGATGGTAATACATGCCTGTCTTTTGACCGCTTTAAGATATTTATAAATACATGAGATAAGTTAGTAAATACCTAACTGTGTGTTATACACATATCTTTGCTTAATGAAATACTGCGCTGTGTGACACATTATTGTTGTAAGTTCTGTAAGCATTTTCCACATGGTGTGTCACATGGCTACGTTTCAACTGCTCATCACCACATTATTATAAATGGTCCAAATAACACATCATTGTTCTGAAGACATTTTAAATCTATTTCTATTCCAATCACAGTAAATATATGCTTTCTTCCAAAGCCTTACTCATATTATTTTCTAATGAATTTATTTCTGTACTTATCAGCCATTCCTTTTTTATCTCAGCTGTTTCTTTTGTTTCTTACATCATAGCCAACGCGTGTAACTATTCTACATCAAATGTTACAAACACTGCCAGAATTTGCTAGCTTACGTGGAACCAGACTATCCAACGTCCAACAGTTAATACTCAAAACTAAAAATATCATGGAACCTTTGGCATGGTAATACACTAAACCAGGATTGACCGTCTGCACATTCCCAATCATACGAGAAGAATCCGAACTGCCTTTCTGGCCGAATCTACATTCCCTGTTCTCTTTTATGTTAGCTGCATCGTCACAGGCGCACCGTTTTCGTGGTGTTTACTTTCATAATACGTGCATTGCTTGGTTGTAGACCAACGCTACAAGAAATGTTTTATCCACACATTCTATTTATCATCTAACAAGCCAATATTACCAAAAATACTCAAAAAGCAGATATATGTTGCAAATAATACTCAGAAAGCAGATATATTGTTCTGCTGAAAAGACTGGGCATTGCGTGCCTTTTATGCATACTGATGACCCAGGTTACTTGTTACCTCACACTTCTCTGTGTTTTATGATTGTATCCCCACGATAGCTAAATATCATTGTCCCTATATCCCGGTAAATTCGTTCTATTGATTGGTCAGAATGCCTTGACAAATAGCCATGGCAAAGGATGCACCCAACATCCAAGGTATATGAGAGCGTACAACATCCAGGGTATAAGCTCACCCGAAACATCTGGGGGTACATGGTGTAAACGAAAGCTTTCCGCTTTGGCTCGCCTCGAAATAAAAATGGAACCAAAAACCCGAAAATAGTCACAAATATCATCCGATTTGAGACGATTCAATCATAAAAAAATAAGATCAAATAATTCGTCCCCTGAGTACCAATTTGTTCTTTGTGCCAGTAGGCACATAGAACACATTGGAACTCAGGGGACGAAATGCCAACAGAATACTGTTTACTCGTTTCCTTAACTACCCAAGGGATGTTACTATATCTGTTGTCTGCTGCGATCATAAAAAAAAATATCACGAATTTGGTCCAAGTGATTGTGGAGCTGAGAAATGCGTCCACAAATTTCTTTCCGCTATATTTGTATTGTGTCTTATTTAAACACCTCGCCTACCACATGGTGTTTAAAACCCGTCATCCAGGTATTAAATCTCCATATTCCATACATGTTGGCGGAGATAACTTATATCAATGCATTTCAGTATTCAAATAAGACTTTACCAAGGCTATATCGTGGTGATAAAACGTTTATGTGGAGTAAAACGATGCCTTCATAAAGTAAAATACACGAGAAGAACATGAAAGATGTACATGATTTCATGACATCGAAATAAATAGCGAGGATAGCAGTGAATAAAAATATTAATACCGTGTAAATCACAGGAGAAATGACAAGACAATACTTTTCGAAAATGAAATGTGGGGAAAAGTTTAAAAACAACTAAAACTTATTAAAAGCCGATTTCTTTGAGAAACGAGAGAATCTGATAAGAAGTGGTTGTTTCAAATAATTCACTCGGAGGCGGTACATGTCACAATCAAATAGAACGTGTTAAGTGTTAAAAGACATTATAATAGGGAACACATTCTGTTCGCATATTTACCTCCAATAAAAAAACAACATGTAAGTTTTGTTATGGCCAATTATTATATGACATCGTATCAGAGTGACGTGATCTTCTCAACAAACATTGCTGAGGAGGACACTTATCAGCTGTAATGGAAGAGATTTTTGAGTATCGGTGTTTGTCTCAACTTAACAAGTTAAAGATTCACGTTTTATTACATTTATGTAATTACAGTATATAAGTAACTCCGCGAAAGCCGGTCCCAAACCTTGGTTGAGACATGAAGAGGGCGCCTTGTTTTCCACGGGATCCTGGGTAGATGAGAACGGCAGTTGGCCGGTCGGGTAATCCCCATCGAGCATATTGTTCGATATCCCATCTTCGGCCCTTACTTGGTCGGACGGGGCTCGATTTGATCAATCGGGTGCACGAAAAAAGAACGTGCCGTTGGGGCACAGAGTAGTCGCTAAGCCTGTTATAATTTCCATCTCTGATTTATCATTGTACTTTTTAAGCATAATTATTTATATTTTCCAATTACTTTTGTTACACAGTCTGATGGACACCAACTATTTTTATATAATAATGTTCCTTGTTTGATGTGGATAGTTTATCGACTGCTCTTTGATGGCGCGGCTGCACGAGTCCATCGGTCAGCGGTGTGCGTATGCATACCCTGGTCGAAGATGCTCTTAATTTACTCTCAGTGTTGTCACCATCTCATGTTAGGCTGGGACACGGCCCTAAGTTTGGCTCTTAGTAAGGGTGGAAGACATGAAGGGAAGAATCAATCTTTGAAATTATCGCAGCGAAAAACAGAAATTAAACGACCATATCATTCGACAAATGATAAATCGTCTGTCTCTGATTCTGAATATGCTCGAAAATCAAACAATTACCAAACAGATGACTGACCACGGTTTATACAAATACGTCAAGCGGATGTAAATAAAACAGTTAATTTGAACCCCATAGAATTAGAGAGGATAATAAAACGGATCGCTGGCTCCATTACAATATTTAAACGTTGAGATCACGTGGCATACTAATTGCATGCGTTAGTAAAATCCACTCATTCAATCTCTTAAGGATTCAGAAACGTTTAGACGTTGAAAGGAAATCGGAAGCTCATAGAACCCTCATTACCAATAGATGTTTTTTTTAAATC
Organism: Pictodentalium vernedei; assembly: GCA_031216915.1. Lineage (NCBI taxonomy): Eukaryota > Metazoa > Mollusca > Scaphopoda > Dentaliida > Dentaliidae > Pictodentalium > Pictodentalium vernedei. The sequence goes on along the minus strand of CM062296.1, from coordinate 191,113,032 downwards.
GCGAGTTTACCGTCATCGATGAAATGTAAATGGTTAAAGAAACGAAAGCGCAGAGTAACAGGTGTCAAACGAATCATAATAAAGACCAATGGCAAATTTAATTAGTAATGACCAACCTCGGTAAAATAGTTGTTGCTACAATTTATTGGACAGTGCCCAATGGGCACTCTCCAATAAATTTAAATTGCATCAAAGTTGACCTGCATCAAATCGTTGCTGATTTGTCATTCAAATCTGGACTGACTTCCCAGCCTAAACTATTTGTTTTTTATGCAAAGCAGACCCCCAGGTATAAGTTTGGTCCTTTGTTCATCATACAATATACGAACTACATGGCCTTCATTAGTAATTACCAACCTCGGTAAAATAGATTTGCTACAATTTATTGGACAGTGCCTAATGGCGATTCTCCAATAAAGTGTATCAAAGTTGACGGGCAACAAATCGTTGCTGATTTGTCATTCCAATATGGACCGACTTCCCAACCTAAACTATTTGTTCTTTTTGCAAAGCAGACCCTCAGGTATAAGTTTGGTCTTTTGCTCACAACAGAATATATGAGCTAAATGGCTTTATTTAGTAATGGCCAGCCTCCGTAAAATAGTTCTGCTACAATTTATTGGGCAGTGCTTAACGAGCACTCTCCACTAAATTATAACAAAGTTGACCCGCATCAAATCGCTGCTGATTTCTCATCCAAAACTGGACTGACTTCCCAACTTGAAGTATTTGTTTTTTTATGCAAAGCAGACCCCCAGGTTTTAGTTTGGTCTTTTTGCTCACCACAGAATATTTGAACTGCATGGCTTTAATTAGTAATGATCAGCCTCGGTAAAATAGTTCTGTTACAATTTATTTGACAGTGCCCAATGGGTACTCTCCAACAAATTGTATCAATGTTGAACTCCAACAAGTTCATGCAGTGAGACAGATAATATAAATTAACGTACTGATTTGTCATTCAAAACTTGACAGGCCTCCAAACTCAATTGATTAATTTATTCTAAAAACGTATAAATAAAAGTAAATCTAGTATTTTTGAGTGGATACCGACCATTTCTAGCAATAATTCCACGCGTATCCACCTTGAATTGATGCAAGAAACCCGCCAGTTCAAACATGACCTGAAAGTCCATTATATAAGTTTTTGGTTTGGTACGTCCTTTCAAAGGACGTACCAACCAACAAACTTATATTACGGGCTTTCAGGCGATGTTTGGACTAGAAACCCGCCATATTTTGACTAGAAACCTGCCAACTGAATCAGATTGCAAGACGCTATCTGTTCCGAGTATCGATCAAATCACTTCCGCGTATCAATGATTCAATGCGCTGTTTACTTCCATGCATCAATTCATGGCTGAAAGGAGTGGAATTATCAGATCCTTATAAAAAGCGTATAATAAAATAAAAATCTAGTGTTTTTGAGTGGATACCTAAAATTATCCCACCGAGACAAATAGTTCTTTTCCCTCGCGCAACCGCTCGCGAAAAATAAACATTTGTATTGGTCGCTCATGAGATAATTCTCGCTATCCACTCCAAAACACTAGATATCCTCTATATGCGAAAAACATATCTAAAAATATTCTAACCATTAGGGTCGAATGCTGAGGGGACATCACATGGGCCATACGGTGAACAATTATAATCAGTCAGATTTAAAAATAAATAGTATGTTGTGGAACGAAAAAAATAAGCGGTAGCTAGGTTTTTGGCGCCATTTTGACCTTTTGACGTCACTTCAAAAGTTACCTTGTGTTCAGCATATTCCATTAAAACGCCGCCCTATGATTCACATGGCACCCAATTTATATAAGACACAGCTACGAAACTTCACATTCGGTTTTCTGTTTTTTTTTAAATTGTGCAATTTTATAAATTCATTTAAAATTTACGCACCCGATGCTAGCGATGCTGATTTAACATTTTTCTATACCTTTTATTTTCCACCTTCATTTTTAGCCTCAGACTTTCGATATTTTGGGAATATAATCTACGCGAAATACCATATCTAAAACTTTCGAGCCGTTCCAGAAAGTTCAGCCGCAATTGTCAAACTCAAAGATGATGCCATAGGATCATAAGGTCAAACATTTAAATCAGTCAGAAATTAACCCTTTACCCAACGCAGACGATATCAAAATTTATTATTTTAAATATCCTTTTTTTCATATTTTTCAAAACAATTCAACAAAACCATATCATGTGACCCCTCGATGGAACGAGCTCGACGAGCCCGTTCCAACCAGGGGTCACATGATATGGTTTTGTTGAAATTGTTTGAAAAATAATATTTTTTCATCTGCTGAATTTGCATATTACGCCGGCGGATGCGGCCGATTCGTTGGGAAAAGGGTTAAGAGATAGATGTTTTTTGTTTATGGTTTGCTTCCATTTTGACGTTATTATGTCACATCAAAATGTAGCCTATTTTTGACATATTTCATTAAAAACGCTACCTTGTGATTCACATACCTCCCTATATATATTATACAGGTAGTAATCTCCATAGTCTGATTTGTAGTTATTTGAAATTGCGCAACAATTGTATAATTTTTATTTGAACTTTACGCTCAAGATGCCAGCGGTGCCGAGCTAATTTTTTTCTATACCTTTTTTTCAACCTCATTTTTACCGCCAGACTTTCGAACTTTTTAAAATATAATCTATGTGGAAACCATATATAACCTAAATATCGTGTCATTCCAGGAAATTCAAACCGTTGTGGTCTAATCTTGAGTGACGTCAAAGGTGATCAGGTCAAAACTTACAATCAGTCAGATTTGTTTCCAATTTAAGTATACTGTAGGGCTCAAAATATTCATTTCTTTCGTTTGAAATTGTTAACTTTCAATACGAAATTAAAGTTTTGACCTACGAAATTAAATGTTTTGACCTCCGATGACAGCGATGACAAGTTTACGTGTTTGTGTTTACCTCTCCCCACCCCCTCATTGTTTAACATTTCCTTTTAAAAAAGTTACCAATATCATAAAAAACATAAAATTTGGCCTCAAAAAACGGCGTTGGCTGCAAAATGGCGTTAACCGTGCTTTGTTGAATGACTTCTGGAAATTCACTGTCCGATTTCAAAACCATCAAGACTTTCTCTTTTTTTGGAGGAACTTCTTTATATCTTCCAATTTTATTTATTGTTATTTTTGTTTAATTGTGTACATTATTTCATGGTCCCAGGATTTAAAAACAGGAATCTCAATTAATTGAAGATCTACGAGAATGCAACTGCTTGAATTTAATTTTATATCGCCTCTGTCAAGCCGGACGTCCACCAAGCATAGTCCTGGAACCGAGCCACTGTACTGAAAACTGTAAAGTTTTTTAGAGGGTGGCCCTGACGGGCGTCTCCGACGCCCAATCGCCTAGCCATAAATTGTATTCCACCGTACCAACTGAGCTAACCGCACCCCAAGGGGTTGCCGTCTTGATCGTAATGCATCGACACAACTGTTGAGATCATAATGCATCGTCATAGATCTCTGAAATTTTCAAACACGTCTGCCAAGAGAAGGACGTATCTTTTCATATACAAATCGCGATAATCTCTGATCAATTTCATGTCGAATAATCGCCACATTTTTGAGCGTGCTCGTAATCCTCGTCCAAAATCTTTGCGGCATAGAGCATTGAATAAAATTAAAGTTCGCGACGAGTCTTCAAATCTGTCAAAACCGTCCATATAATCGTATGGATAGACACTCTTTCGTCAGAGAATGTCCATTTTTTTCGGGTAGAGGAAATTTCGAGCCATGAGACGACACTTATTTCTTTTCCAATTGATCAAACGGACCGTCCAAGCTGAAAGCCACGAATTTGTAACTGTCGACGAAATGTATGTCTCGAGTGATCGGTACTACTATAGGTTGTCTTTTACCCACCACCATCTTTTTGTAAACGAAATGTATTTCTCTTCGTTGTTGCAGTGTAGTACAGGCGTTAAACCAAGTAAAGTGGTCGTACCCGGAAACAATTTGGACAAGCTGATCTTTGTGTCATTGTGAGGAGGAATGTCTCCCGAAGAACATAACCAAAATCCGCAAAAATCGGCTTTAAGGAAATTCTTTTATAGCATTTATACTGATGGTGGTGTGAGGGCGAATTTCGATCAATTTTCCGAAATCAACATTCCAACGTTTGCGAACGTGAAGACATGGATTTGTGTGAATCCAGTTTTTTTCTACTCACTAACACACAGGGTATACAGAGTGTATCATCACAGTCCATAACATAACACCGGTGCACATACCTTACTAGCTCAGAAAAGGCTGAACCAGATGCCGCTCCGAGGAGTTCGGGTAGCGTCGGGAGTTGACAGAAATCTATCGACAGGGAAGATTTAGATAGTGTCAAGGAGTTGTATGATAATGTGCTGGACAACTCGATAGCTCTTTCCGATTTTGCAAACTCAGCAGCTCCCGTAAGGGTAAACACTTGCCTCGACCAGTACAAAGACAAACTGGCTGAACAATCGCGCACTGCTAAGCTATGGATACAATATCTAGAATATGTCCAGACACTGAAAATGTTCATCAGAGGTGAACGCCTTGGCGATTGAAATCTGCACCTTATTGCTGTCAGTAATATGTTGAACCTCTTCGCTGCCACGGGACATGTCCACTACGCTAAGAGTTGCAGGATGTATCTGCAAATGATGCTTGAGGTCCCCGAGAAACATCCGTGGTTGTATGATAGGTTCTTCTTTGATGGTTTCCATGCTATACGCCGGAGTTCCAGGGTGTGGGCAGGCCTTTCAAGTGACCTTGTGATTCAACAAGTCCTCGTGCGCTCAATTAAAAGTCCAGGTGCACTAACGCGAGGTCGTGGGGTGACCGAATCAGTGCGCCAGGAGTGGATTTACACCATGCATATATGCGCTGAAAGACAACGCTGACTGACATGAAACCCAGTACCAGTGAACAACATGTAGACATGGGGACTTCTCGTCGTAAACGAGACAACACCGACATGATGAAAATACTAGAGTGGTTTGCCTTGTACGATCCTTTCGAGGAGAACGGAAGATTATGCTCCCTGTCCTGCGGATTGTCAGCTTTCTTGGGCGATGGTATTAACTGCGACAATACCGAGTCGGTTGGGGCGGAGATACACTCTAAACTAGACAATGTTGTTGTTTCTGATGCCTCCATCAAAAGGAGTGATCAAATTCGCACTTTAGACCATTTGAACCCCGGGGTGAAGTCGGATAACCAGAGGGTATCAATAGACTATCAACTCTGTTCACTCGATTGATAGCTATTGTTCAGAGGGAGCCCGACGTGGCACAGTTCTTCGAGTACGAACTGACTGTGTTGCCAACAGCCCTCTTCAAAGACTTCTTTCTCAGAAAAGCAAACACGGCAGACCTAGCAGCTGCAATAACACATCGGGTAGCACTATCGAAGCCGCCATCTAATTCCGTGTACGTGCTTGACGGAGGAGCTCTCCTCCACAGAGTCTAATGGAAGGCGGATGCTACCTACTCGGACATCGGTATGTTGGATATGTGGCCAACAAATATGGGCAGAATTGCTGTGTCGTCTTCGATGGTTATGGACAGCGACCAAACAGGAAGAGTCATGAGCATAGAACGAGAGCTGTCAACGTGTGTGCCAATATCCGTTTGACAGACACCATGTCTGCACACAAGAACCAGGAACGGTTCTTGTTGAACGAGAATAACAAAATGCAGTTCATAAGATTGCTATCCACATTACTGAGAGCGGGTGGACATACTGTTAACGGCAGTTCGGGCAATGCTGATACCCTGATTGTTGAAAGTGCCATCAAACTTTCGTCTCAAGGGAATTCAGCTGTCATTGCCGCAGATGATACTGATGTACTAGTGCTATCCGTTCATCATTAGAATCATACTACGGCTAATGTGTATTTCCAACCAGAAACACGGAAGTCACAGAGGGGTGGGGAGTCATGGTCGATCGCAGATATAATAGCAAAGATCGGAGAAACAACTAGGCGACACCTCCTGTTCATACATGCATGGAGTGGGTGTGATGTTACTTCGGCAACGTTTGGCCATGGGAAAACACAGCTTCTCAAGAGGTTAGAAAAGTCAAGGGAGATTCAGAAGATATCAGCAACAATGCATAAATTCTCGAAAATGAGTTGATACCCGTGATGACTGACCTGGATGCAGCGCCTGAGGCTCTCCTGAAATTTATACGTTGCAAATGCAAAATGACCTCCAAGCACCCCTGCGGAACGAATGTATGCTCTTGTAGAAAGAACGCAATCAAATGTGTCTCTGCTTGAGGAGACTGTCGAGGGGAGAATTGCCTGAACTTCGAGCCGGTTGAGATTGGAGACCAAACTGGCGACAGCAGGGTGCCTTGAGGAATACCGGCATGATTTCGGTTAGATCTCATCTCGGTATTTAATCATTGCGAAGAAAGTTTATCGATATCATTCTTCGCCATCTTGGGAGTTATGAAAAACATCGGCGGCAGAATTATAGCTCGTTTTTTCTGTTCTATTCAGACTCAACTTCGTATGCGTGTTAAACTTGAAGAAGAAAGTGGTATTTTGGGGCCATTTCCCTAACAATTGTGAAATTTCACATTCATTTTTCCGCTTTATAGGATTGGTATTCGTGCTTAAAGTACGAATGACGCACAAAACTTCTCCAGATCTCACACAAAAAAATCAAGACTATTGAGAAATTGATGCCACTAAAGATTTGGTTTTCTATGAAACCCCTCCTTGCATGAACAATTTTCCCCAAAGCGGATTTTTGCGGATTTTGGATATGTTGTTCCCAGATAAATTCCGCGTCGAATGACACCAAAATCAGCCTGTCCCAAATTTTGTCCGGGTCAAACCATATTGCGCCTGGACTAATGCTCTAACTTTCGCCTTCCCTAACGCCTAAATTTTTGTCGAACGGATGATAATCGTACCCAAGACAAAGTATGAAAAAAGACTGGAAACAGTGTTGCGTGTCGAAGCATTTACTGTGCGTGGGAGCCTATACAGACCGGGGTAATGGTCATGAGCCCTGACTCTTCCGTACCCAGATTGCGGTTTATTGTCGAACGATCCTCGATAAATGTGGCATTTCTACAGTCTCTTATATATTCAATCGTCAATGGCTTCATAGGCACGGGATTTTTAAATCGCCCGAACAACTTGAACAACTTTTTCATTTACGATTCCATGTTGCACTCGAACATTTGAGCCACATCTTCCCCTTCCGATCGTTTGGAGTACGCGATAGGACCCGCTGAGAGACGATCGTCGAAAGAACACTCAAGGTAAAATTCAATATCCCGAAGGTGCGTGTTTTTTATTTTTCTCCACGAACTCACCCCCGTGAACGATTTGAAATCAGCATACACGACGAAAGGCACTCCTCAACCGTCTGTTGTGGTGCTTGAAATTTGATAGGGTACCCTTTTTCGGCATCACTATTTTTGCGGATCGATGGACACAACTGTATTCCTCATGTCTCTCTATCGAATCTTTGCGGTCGAATGAATTCAGAATGATGAAACACAAACAATCTCTCTCTCTCTCTCTCTCTCTCTCTCTCTCTCTCTCTCTCTCTCTTATGTCCATTTGTCTCGGAATGCCCGGTTACTACCACTCATTTGAAAGGTGACGAGCGATAGATTCCAATATCATTCATGTATCTTTCTTCTTTGCAAAAATTCCCGCCTCGTCCGGTTTCTTGACAATCGTCTCAGCCTTAAGAGTGAAAATAAATCTCGCAGACATCGGGCGTCGTCTCGTTTTCGCGTGCGTGTTTTCCATGAAACATTTCAGTATCATTTTATCTTCATACCGCGATCCACATTCTCTCGAAACAAACTCATCTCATTACATTTCACGGCATCCATGAACGCTTCCGGATCGTACTTCTCGCGACCCCATGATTATGTACTCTTATCTTGACGTGGTTCCTGGGCTGAGTAGGTAGTTCCCAAATGGGGAACGAAACTAAAATGAGTGGCGACTGCACCATAGCCGTCCCAAAGTTGGCTGAGAAAGGAGAATGACTCCCGTGAGGTGCATTCCGAAGGCGCTGGAGGAGGGAATCCTGGCAGTTACGGACAAACAGTGCCCAGGTAGGGGCAGTCCCCATTTTGGAGATACCTATTTAAAAGCCCCGCTTTCGTCCCAATTTAGAACGTAAGCGGATGGTCAGATGGGACTGGTCTGGCCATTCGGGAGCCCCTCCCCCAGAGGATGTCACGTCGGGGGTATTGGGAGGTCATTCAGTCACTCATTTCTCTTGGCAACAGTTTGCCATTACCATTGTATGCGGACATTACACGAATTTCGGGATTTGTTAGCATGCTCCTTTTTATTGCACTGTCTGGGTTGGTTGTCGGTGGAAATTTTCATTGCACTAGAGTAATAGGCAAAGGCATAGTTTGAGCAAAAAGCAACTGGCGTAGATGCAGTCGAAATAAAAGCTTAGTTAAAACCACAGGATGTATAAATAATGTGAAAAGAAACAGAAATACAAAAAGATGGTAGCACAATAAAAACAAACACATATATTTTTACATACCAAACTGAGAGTGCGGTGGATCAGTGGCTACGGCATTAAACTTCAAAACGAAAGGTCCACTTTTCGATCCCCGCCAGGGGTAATTGCGTTGTGTCGGGGGCAAGCCGCGTAATCCCGATTGCCCACGTGTGGGCACGGTGGCTCTGTGTACTAAGGCATACTGCACGTCGATGGTGCACTTGTCTTAAACCAATGCTAAGCCTGCTTGTGCGGATTTAGTACGTTGGAGAGTCGGACAGCTGCTCGGTGGTTCTCTCTGGGCACATAAATAAATAAATAAATAAATAAATAAATAAATAAATAAATAAATAAATAAATAACGCCGAAATCGTTCATGGTTGGTTACATGAACATCAATGTGGATTTTTCTATTCTGCATCCACTTCGATGCTTCAAATGTACAAACTATGGCCATGGACAAAAAAGCTGCAGGAAAAAGAAACATACTATAAATGAGGCCAACAACACCAGTAGCCATGTAATAACGCTGCTAAATGCTATAACTGTCAGGCAATCATACTGCAACTTCAAAGGATAGTCCTGTGTGGAAAAAAAGAAAAAATATATATACAGAAAATGAAATGTGAGAAGCAGGTAAGTTTTAAAGAATCCAAAGAAAGAGTCACACTAATGTCTGGTATAAGTTCATCAATCACATATGCAACGAAAGTAACACAAACAGTTCCACCTAAGTCTATTGCATGCCAGATACAACATACGTGGTTAAACGACAGTGTACTGTCAACTTTGAAAGTGCCTTTTACTGTCGCAAAACCCAACAAATCTGAACCCAAATGAACTTGAACACAAGCAATTACTCCAACAACAACAGAACAAAAATTGAAAACCGATTCGAATAAAGAACAAGACAATCTTCAACCCGACGAGAAAAAGGTAGAGGAAGCAAACTGAACCCTAAACCAGAAACTAAAGAAAAACACCTCAATGAAAATCAGAGAATGTTGTTACAAATGAAGGATTGCAAGACATGAATGTTGTTGACTGCATCAACACCACCTTTTCAAACAAAATGCGCCTGAGTTCGTCTCAGAGTGGGTCCCCGAATAAAAAGCCACCCAACAAACCTATCAGCGCATTACCTGCCATACATTTGCCATCTAATTCACCATCTAGATGCGGCTAATAACTCTAAATATATAATATAATGAAATTGCCGAGGTTTTAAAGCGAATTTTTGAACTGAGCCTTCTTGGTCAAAAATATAAACCTTTTTGCTTGCAGGAAACGTTCCAAAAGACACCCGGTGCTCTAGATCATACTGTTTTCAAGTATTATACTTCATATAACGCCCGGGCAGATGAAAAGAATATTCATGTTCGTAGAACGTCTGTCTTGTTCACAGACATGTTGCTTTACAATCACATTTACAGGCTGTAGCGGCACGCCTAACTTTAGACAGGCCATTACATAACGTTCTAATTACATTTCACGAAATAAGATCCTCCTTCTGCTGAATGGTCTTGGGCAACTGGTTCACCAACTTTCAACTCCAAATATTTTTCTGGGAGATTTTAATGCACAAAACTCTCTTCGGGGTGACTCCTGTAGCAAATACGACCTCAAAGGCAAAACAGTAGAATAGCTTGTTTCCAAATATGATATGTGTTTGTTCAATGATGGACCAAACACTCTTTTGCAACCAGCGACTGGTTCTTACACTTCAATTGTTCATACAATTGCACATTCTTTGGTCTTCCTTGTTTGTTTCTTGAAAGGTTTGGAGATTACTTGTGTGGGAGTGACCACATTCAAATTGTGATGGGAAGTGTGGTTTCTACGGCGGATGAGAGAGTGTCCCAGTGGAATTTGAAAAATGCAAAACGCTTCGGTACTCAATACCGGAGCGAGGATTGTGCGCGCCCTCTCTCTCTCTTTCTCTCTCTCTCTCTCTTGTGCTTTTAATTCAAGAATTCCAAATTTATCATGTCCACCAATATTTTTCCTACATTTGCCTTCACCGCAGATCTAACGAAATCTAACAGATGATCGTCGATGTTGTTTTGTCGTAGGTCGATTCTTTTCACAACATCCAGACGCGGGTGCTGCTTTCCGTTTTCTGTTGTCGGGTTGTTTTTTCTGCTTCCTTTCTTTTTGCAAATCCACAACGGTGGGAAGTTTGCTGTGTTTCTTTCCTTCAGATTGTTTTGTTTCTTTTTGGAAAAGCTTTCTCTTTTTATTCTTCTCTTAGACTGTTTCGTTTCATTTTACAAATCCACAGTCGGAGCTTTTCTTTTTCTGTAGTCTGGCTGTTTTTTTTTTCTTTTTCGTCAGTTTTCGAACCACCATCCGCAAGAATCATGCTTTCGCCGAACTGTTCTCTTTTCAACCGACTCTTACATTTGAAACCTCCGAGCATTAGATCTGAAGTCGAGAACCGTTTTGTTCACCGTCTGGGCACTTATCGCTTCGATCAAATCGGATTTATTCCGCAGACTCGCAACTCACGGAAGGTTAAGATTTTTAGCGTAATTTATCAACTCTGGTAATCCGGAAGTTTGTAAATAAAATATTTTTATTTTTTTCTAGTTTGTTTAATTTATTTACTTTATTTAAATTTTTTGTCACTTTTTCTATATTTATATTTCATTAAATGTAATTTTTAATTTATTTAATCAATTTTATTTAATTTATTTATTCAGTACAAGAATCGCTGAACCTAAATTAAAATAATTATAATAAAAAACTCGCGCTGAGAGACTGGAACGATATCGCTTGCCAGCTAAAAATACGTTTCGGCAATACCTAGTCTCTCTCCTCGTTCTCCCATTATTAAATAACGCGAACAGATAGAGAAGAACGTCACCGAATAAAATTTTTAAAATCTTCCTTCCAATTTCATTAATTAATTAATCAATCCATTTTCTCTTCTTTTCGTCAACACGAATGACTGTCTACGACAAAAAAGACATGTCCGAACTCCAATTATTATGACAATAGGACGATTTATTCACAGAGCGGAGGAATATGCCAAGCGGAAAATTGAAAACGATTAAATAATTCCGCTTCTATAAACACAAACAAAAAAGATGGAAAATTTGATTCGTAAGTTGAAAATATTTTGGACATGGATGGAAAAAAAACACGTTTTTAACACATGTTGTTTTCCCCATGGAGATTTCACTGTTAATCTTCAAGCAATTGCGAAACAGTTTTAGACTTGCAGTTTCAGGTGGCCTAGAAAATGTCTATACGATTTCCATAGTAAAGGCGGACAAGAGATTAACAGAGAAAGGTAAGGATTACACTGAAAAATCCGATGCCACATACCTTTTTAGCCGATTTGTAAATTAACTCGGGGTTTTCTATAGGGAATTTTGAGCATTTGACATGGCAGCGTTTTGCAGAGGTGTAAAAGTAGCACGATTTTCTTTTGATGGGTGGTTTAGAATTTACTTTGAAAGTTCCATGGACAATTTCCAGGCCAAGGCAAAATCTATTTTGTTCATAGTCTGGACATATTTAGGTGGCCCAGAACCCTCATTATACACCTCCACGTGTTTTTATAGGGATTGTCGACACTTTCGACAGCCGGAGCCACCTCGCGTCGAACCGTCTAACGGATGGAAGAAACCAGAGTAACTAGGGTTTCAAGCGGCTCTTGGCTATGAGCCGGGGACGTACCTGGAGAAAAAGTTCCATCAGAATCCTAATTTTAATAGAAAACCCGAAAAAAGATAAAAAAAAAATTGGGAATTTAAATTCAATAAACTATACTCGAATTTAAGGGAATTCCAAGAGTACTCCTATAATCCAGATGTAGATTATTGAAGTTTTGCCTAACACACATCCAGGACACCAATTAAGTTGATTCATCCCAATTTTTCTTATTTCCATATGTCGTTTCAACTTGTTGACAATTTTGTAGTATCGCAAATCCAGTGTCTTCATAGATACCATCGTGCCGGTGTGACAGGAATGGAAGTCCGTTGGAAAATTAGTCCCTCTGGACTATTATTCCGCGGAATTATAGTCCTAGGTCTAACATTTCTAGGAATAGTAGTCCGCCGGAATAATAGAAAGAAAAGAAAAAACAGTACACGTCACTTTCACATTATTATCCTTTTGAGTGTGTTTGAGGGTGAGGTGTTTTAGCAATAAGAAAAGAACAGAATGTTATTCTTTCTAAATTAAGACCCCCACCCCCACCCCCCCCCAAACAAAAACAACAAAACAATTGCCACATAATGATCGACACAGTTCTATTGCATCTCACATCGCACACAGATTACCTGACTTTCACACAAATCGACAGTGAGGAGACACTGGGGTACTATTGTTTGTTGTTTGTTGTCTTATATTTGACACAACACCAGCCCAATTTTGATTTGTTCCACCAAATCAACTGTCACAGGGAGTTGTTCATCAAACAGCGTCTGAGGCAGTTTTGTCGAAATATCAGGTTAGTCATATACATTTTTATTACCTTGACCCTAAGCCCCAACAATAAATAGAGCCAAGAGTCACATCTCTTTTTTACTACGAGCGTTGGATTTGATAATGTATTTGTTCCAAAATCAACCGTCATAGAGAGTTCAACTATAACGCATATATAAAAACGTTTTTTGCATTTTGTTTTATTTTTCCTAGCACTTTTTGTGAATAAAGCATAACGAAAAGAAACGAAATAGTGTTTGAGAAATTTGTTTGCAACTCAAACTTGAGAGCGGTTTCTCCTATTCAAATCGGTAGAACGTCCGGACTAGATGGTTTAACCCTTTACTTAACATAGAGGCCAAAATCTGCCAGAAAACGAACCAAAGTAAGACTGCAACAGCCAGGAATATCTCGGAAGTTTCTCAATAAAACCATACAAATATGGATATCATAAGAACCAGAGCTGGTTGTAATGATACCCATATGTGTTTTGTTTTATTGAAAAATTGTGAAATTTGTTTTCGAAAAATTTAAAATTTAATTTATTTTTTATTAAATATTGTGTTAGGAAAAGGGTTAAATTATTATTATTATTTTCAAGTGCCCACCCCCCCCCCCCCGCCCCCTCAGAAATCTCGAAAACGGCGAGCCTAGAATCATGAAATTTGAAGGAGTGATAGCCTTCGTGACGTAGGTCCGCTGGGACTATTGCGAATTTCGTCCGACCGTGACCTTGACCTTGAACGCGCTTCATTTTTGTTTTCGCTACTCCCCCAGAACGACTTCAGATATCAAGTCCGGACTTTTTTGCATTCTATTCGCCAATTTGTTTAGTACATAATAGACAAAAATGGTAAGGGTCAGACTTCCGGTATGAAATATCGTGTGGGCTCGAAAAATTTGACAACGCTCTTTATGAAAATCTTGTTATTGCTTCTCCTACAGAACGGCTTAGGGTGTCGACTCCGAAGTTTTTGAATGATATTCGCGTGCATGTGGGGTTGAGAATATCCAAAAATGGTAGGTGTCAGTCTTCCCGTTCGGGATGTCGTGTGGGTTTAAAATTTGTGGACGCTTTTCACCTCAACTTCTTGTTATCGATTCTCCCCCAATAGCGGCTTGAGATAACGTTTTGCATTATGTGCGCCTATGTATGGAATATACTTTGCAAAAATGGTAGGGGTCAAACTTCTCGTTCGGGAGATTGGTAGAGGTCGAACATTTGACGACGCTTTTCATCGAAAATTCTTGTTAATGCTATTCTTCCAGAACGCATTAAGGTATAGTTCGCATTTTTTTCATTATGTTCGCCTTTATGTGGGGTAAACTATTTCCCCCCAAAATGGATGTGGTCAGACTTCTGCTTCGGGAGATCGTGTGGGTCGACAATTTGGAGACGCTTTTCATCTAAACTTCTTGTTATCGCTACTCCTCCAGAACAGCTTGAGATATCGAGTCCGGACCTTTTGCATTATATGCTCCTATATGTGCGGTATATAATGTATAAAAATGGTAAGGCCAGACTTATCGTTCCCGAGATCGGCAGGGGCCGAAAATTTGATGACACTCTTCATCTAAAATTCTTGTTGTCGCTACTCCTCCATAACGACTTGAGGTATCGGTTTTTTTGCATTGTGTTTGTCGGTATGTGGCGTAGATTTATTTATTTATTGATATTTAAGGTCACATATTTCTGCACAATGGCTAACCATGACCGTGACAGTTTTACGGGTGGAGGAAGCCGGAGTTCCCGGAGAGAACCACCGAGCAACGGCGAGCAACTGTCAGCTCCCCAACATACCAACTCCACACAAGCAGGGCTAGCATTGATTGAAGACAGGTACACCATCGACGTGCAGAACGCCTTAGCACACAGCGCCACCGCGCCCCCACGTGGGCAATAGGGGTGAAGTGTCTTGCCCAAGGACACAACGCGGTTGCCGCAGGTGGGATTCGAACCGAGGACCTCTCGACTTGCAGCCTGCACCTCTACCAACTGAGCCACTGTGCCCCCATGTGGCGTAGATAATATGTATAAATGGTAGGGGTCAGATTTCCTGTTCTGGAGATTCTCCTAATGCACGAGCTAACATCGGTAAGCATAGAAGTATCGAAATTACCGTGCAATTTCAACTTCATTCAAGTTATTATACTCCCATGTGTTAACATCTAAGTATATAGTAAGTCTTATTTTTCCCTCCATTTTATTATTATTAGTAATGAACTCTGATATCTCGAGAACGGCAAGGCCTACAGCCTTGAAATTTGAAGTGGTGGTAGTTCTTGTGGCGTAGGGCCAGCTGGGACTATTGCGAATTTCGTCCAACCTTGACGATCGCCACAAACTATCTTTAACTGAAATCCTTTATGGAAAATTCTTGTTTTCGCTACTCCTCCAGAACGACTTGAGGAATCGAGTTCGGACTCATTATTTTGCATTGCATCATTGCATTATGTACGCCTATACAAGAGGTAGACACGATGCCAAATTGTGAAGTTCAGACTTTCGATTCGGGAGATGCTGTGGGTTGAAGAATTTGACCTTAGCATATAATGCTCTTAACATGAAGTATTTGTTATCGCTACTCCTCCCGACTGACCTATCGAGTTTGGAGTTGTTTCGTTATGTGCGCCTTTATGTCTTGTATTCTAAGTCCAAAAATGGTAGGAGATTGTTTACCGGTTCGTGAGATAGTGAGCGTCGACAATTTGAGGACGTTTTTCATCTGAATACGAGGGCACGCTTGTGACACGCCCGGTTGCATATCCACAGATGTTTGTGGAAGAAAATATATCAGTTAGATGCACGGAAGCATGCTGCATGTAATTCCCGGATCTATCTGCAGGAAACACAGTGCCACGACAGTATGAAACGGCCCCCATTGGCAGGATATCATGCAGGATCTCATGTGACGTCATAGTCACATGACCTAGTGGCACCTTGTTTGGTTGTCATGGTAACCCGCGTGAGTGGTCATCTCCATAGTGATGAGTGGTGTTTGTGCGCATGTGCAGCGCTTGTTGTCAGGGTGATACGTGTTTCCGTCGTCCATTTTGTATACTGGTAGCACGTTGTTGCTATGTGACCTAAAACCTTCTTATAGGACAGGGAGTATGTTCGAAGGGTATGTTCGTTTGAATCGGAGTATCACGAATTATCCAAATAAACCCGACAGCCTCTCCAAATCACCCAAAACGACTTTATTTACAAGGGAATCCCCATTTTATCGGCTTAGAACATAGTGATGTAGTACCTAGGAGCCTTGGGTTAAGTTCGACTGAATAAGAGTATTTTACTGGCTTGGATTTTCCCCAAACCCTCGTTTAATTGGTAGAATTACCACAAACAACCCAACAAATTGTACTATTTCAGAATCATTTTGAGGACTGCCATACCTTGGCTTATAATAGTAGTGCTATAGTACCGAGTGACGCTGTGGGTACGTTCCTTTGGACTAGAGTATTGTTCAGGTTAAGATTTTCCACCTGAATCCTTTATGGATCGCTATTCCATAACTTTTTTTCTCAAAAAAGTCACGTTCCCTTGTATAAGAGTAGCATGTAGTGCTATGGGACAGATTCCTTTGGATAAGAGTCATTACCTAGAATCCTCTATTTTTTATATAAATTCCTATTTTTAGTAACATCCTTACCCCCCCCCCCTTCACTATTTTAATAATTTCATTAACTTTATTATTTAATGCGAGGGTCAAGATACCTTTTTGGATCCCCAAACTGACCAATGAAATAACAGAATTATCGACCAATCAGATTAATGTATTCCTATTGTGTTTCTTTCCCATAGACTTCTATACTAATTTTCCCAACTTTAGCCTATAATCCTATAGGAAACAAACACAAACCCCAATCAAGAATGAACATATCGATAAAAAAAACCGCTGTGACGCCATGACGTTTACAAACACGTCCGTCAGGCATAAATAAATTCAATGATGTTGTGGCGTCGGCTTCATTCCATTTACATCTCTTGACAGAAAAAGGATCATCTCTGTGTACTCAGATTATTCAATTGTTTTTTTGTATGTGCTATTTTTGTGCATTCATTATTCTAAGGATTATGGAGACATTTGGATTTTCATGCGAGGATTGTGGGAAAATATTCACTGCCAGGACCAATCGGGATCGACATAGGAGGGCAGCTCATGGACAAGGTAAGACATTTGACTGTAACAACTGCTATATAACATTTACTAGGGAAGAAAATTTAGACAACCATAAAAAACTTGCTCAGATTTATATACATGTTTGGAATGTGGACAGTAATTTAATCAAATTTTATATTGGAAACGAATGTAGTGGGAGCCTTTGAGTAAAGCTTGTCCTAGGTATACCTCGTACCACTTAACCCGTTTGCCTTGTGACCATACCAGTTCGATTGAGATTCGTCTCGAAAAAATTCTCAAAGCTCATCGGTAGATTTCCATTGTACCAGTCGTACGTAAATAACAACACGTGTTGTTTGTATAGGTGGTGGAATTTTAATATTCCTTCGTTCTTAAACAATGGATCCGTATGAGAATTAAATTTTTTGTTGTTAATTATCCGTAATGCTCGTTTTTGTAGGAGAAAAAGTTTATTTGTACCCTTTGCATGGCCCCATACTTGAATGCAGTAAAGTAAATGGCTATGCACAAGTGAAAAATATATCGATTTCAAAGCATCGTGGGGAAGTATTCCCTTTACTCTGCTAATAGCGTATAATGCTCTGGATATTTTGGAGGCAATGTGCGAAGTGTGTTGACTGAAACTCAAATTCATCGAAGTTAATCAACCAATCAGTTTAATGTATTCCTATTGTGTTTCTATTCCATTACTTTCTACACTAATGTTCTAAAATTTCTAACTTTTCCCTATAATCCTATAGGAAACAATCACAAACCCCAACCAAGAATCAAAAAGTCAATAAAAATTTGCTGAACTGTGGCGGTGTTTTCAAAACGTACGTCAAAGATATATAAGATCAGACAAAGAATGGACTTAAATGATGGCATTATTCACGTTCTAACCATTGACCTGAGAAGATGTTCCGACTTGGCATCAAGCAGACTTACACTAAGGTCACCCAGTACCAGGGTGAACTGAAGATACATGTTTGAAGATACTTTGAGGGTAAAGACCAGAAACTTTATCCAATGAAGACTGGGGTTGCACTATCTTTAGAAGAATGGAATACTTTGAAATCCCAAATAGAAGAAATAGATTCAGCCATCAACATCCCAACAAAGAGCTTTAACTGAAGATACTAAACCTGAAGAAAATATGCCAGGACCTTCTAATCATGATGACTTCAAAAAGCCAAGTGAACCACCTTTGAAGAAGAAGATCACATTGAGAAGATCCAAACACTACCATTGATGAAATTGATAGTGAACTCAGGCAAGTTCGCTTGCAACATGAACTTTGTTTGGCATATACTCTTTACGTGGAAGAGAACATTGACACTGTAGTGAAAGAAAAATGCTATGGATGTACAGTCGATCATCCAAGTCAGATTCAGCATAATGTATGACTCATGATGTCTCAAGAAGAGAGGATTATAACATGATATAATGAAGCACTAGAAAAAAATGTTAACAAGAATGATGTTCATCTACTGTGGCACCATAATACTTCTGACATGAATCCACCACCAGTACAGAAAGAGTATGAAGATATGTTCGAGAAACCTTCCACAAATGATGTGGATTTAGTGATTGAATTCATGACCTTCAAGAAACCACTCAGTCTGAAGATGTTGTAAATAGATGTTTTGTTTTTTATACAAAAAAAAATTAAAAAGAAGAAAAAAAAGGTGGTAATAATGCTTAAGTTATTTGATGTTTATCTTCTTGACAAATATCAAACAAAACTTGACTTGTCCCCAGTCAGTAAGTCAGAGGTCCACCAATGCAGTGTATATTTTGGAGGGTGGTCCAAAAGACCACCTTCCCAAAAGGTATAAAATGGGGGAGCAGCACCCACGTTCAGTGGCCACTGCTCCCCAAAGGTGTAAAAGGGGAGTAGTACCAACATAGAACAACAAAGATGGATCCTCGTTGGAAGCATCCATTTACTTGTTTATTGTGTGGTCCCATGGGTAGTGGTAAATCATTCTTTTTAAATCGGGTTATTCAAAACATTCAAAATATTATGTCACCTGTTCCAAGTCTCATCACCTGGTGTTATAGTGAATGGAACCATTATACTATATTTGTCCCTAGTAGAATTTGTAGAGGGTCTCCCTCAAGAATTAAAAGCTGATAGTTTAGTTATATTGGATGATCTGATGCTCGATGCAGACGTTCGGGTGTCTGGATTATTTACTAAAGGTAGTCATCACCGTACGAATAGTGTGATGTACATTCTTCAAAATTGAAGGTACCTCTGACAAAAGGAAGAGACGAATCTTGCAAAAAGGGGGATGCGTTAGTGCATTTCTATCTCCTGTACTATTGGGTGCTGTTAAAGGTGTTTTTGGATGATGATGGAATATGCAAAGACGATGGGTTTAGTAGAACCAAGGTTACTGGAACGTCTACAAGAGACTCAAAGACAACCGAATGAACTGGCTGTTTCATCATTGGATCGAGAAATGAGTGATATTCTCGATGCCCCTTTTTTCAGCTGATGAAAAGATGACACATTATAATCAAGTCTTACAAAGATACTTGACATTTCAACAAAAGGTAGTGGCTCCTATTAAAGTCGAACTAGAGAAAGATAATAAAGACCAAGACATTCTGGATTCTGTACCTATGACTATGAAGAAAGGCAAAGTTGTTGTTGAATCGTATTAGAAATGACCCAAATATATCTTGGAATGAAAATGGCGAACTAGTCCACAAAGATAAAACAGTGGTAGGGTCGAATGTAACAGATCTTTTAAACGACATACTTCGAAGACAAAAATCTTTCCAACCTAAGGGATGGGAAGTGATGGCCGAAGCCTTGAGAGATAGTAACATACTCCAAGAATTGCTTGGTCATAAAGAACGTTGGGTTATTATGAAACAGGCCCCGACAAAGTCGGAAGCAAAAAGATGAAAGAAAATAAAAACGCCAAAGTGGAGTGAAGAAGGGTATAAATAGAGTTCATACCTGAAAATAGGTAGTCACGGAAGCATTATACTATAATTCTGAAGCTCCTGGAAGTTTTGGTGGTATAGACGCTTTTCGTAGAGCAGCAAAGAAAAAAACTGAACAAGTTGTGGAATGGTTAGACACTAAAGACACATACACTTTTCACAAACTTGTTCGTCTAACAATTCCTAGAAGGAAAGTGATAGTTAGTGGTATCGATGCCCAATGGCAAGCTGGCTTGGTAGATTTCGCAAACATAATTAAATGCAACAAAAACACACACTTTTTGTTGACATGTATAGATGTGTTTAGTAAATATGCTTGGGTCATACCCCTCAAAAACAAACTTGGTGATTCCATCGTTTAAGCTTTTACTAAAATTTTCAAACAAGGTCGTAAACCAATAAAATTATAAACTGATCAAGGCAAAGAATTTCTAAACAGAAAATTTCAGAATTTTCTCAATCAATTTTTCACTACACAAAATGTGGAAACAAAATGTTCCAAGGTAGAATGATTCAACAAAATTTTGAAAACCAAGATGTGGAAATATTTTACCAGGAATGATACACTAATTTTGCCACTTCAAAAAGTGGTGAAATCTTATAATCATTCTTATCATCGTAGTACCGGTATGGCTCCAATTGCCGTGAACTTTGAAAATCAAGAAGAGGTTTGGTAAAAACTTTATGGAAAACTGATAAAACACAAGACTCCAAAGGTCAAAGTGGGAGATAGAGTGAGAATCAGTAAAGTTAAGAAAAGTTTTGAGAAAAGTTATTTGCCCAATTGGACCGAAGAGTTATTCACGGTGGCATCTGTCAAAAAAGGTCATCTAGTCACATATATCTTACAAGATGATAATGGGGAAATATGGAAAGGGTCGTTCTACACTGAAGAGGTTCAGCGAGTTGCACACAAAACTATTTACAAAATCGAACACGTACTGAATAGACGTGGTCATGGTAATGTAGCAGACAGGATTTTAACAGCTATTTTAAATAATCTTTATTTTACATCGTTTTGTTTACTTAGCCCTTATTTGTTGAATACTGTATTGTGTGTGATGAAAAATGAGTTAATGGGTTGTTGTTACAGGCATCCATAGGTGTTCATAGGTTTTCATGTCATGTGATTTCAACAGGACTTTTGGTTGGTTGGTTCGGTAGTTTTTGAATGAAAGTCAGTTGAAATAGTTATCTTAAGGCTCTGTTTTCGTCAGTATTTTATTCTGGTATTTTTTGGTTAGTATTTATTCAGGTTTATTTATTTATTTCGATTTTCATTTCGATTATCTGTTTATTCTTTATATGCATCGTATTTTCGTTATATTGGATTTTTGAATGACAGACTAACGAGACTGATGAAATACACCAATAATGTTCACTTAACAGATTGCATGAACGGTTATGGGATTGTTATTTTGCAGCTCATTTGAACAGAATGATTGGATGAAATGACGATGGAATGGTAATGTGATGAAATGGTGATTGGCATGTTGAGTGGGACTTAGATCCACAATCTGGTAAGAAATGTGTATATTTGGAAGCAATCTGCGTTCGCGTGTGAGTGTGTGTGTTAAGGGCTTTAGTAAATGTGGGTTATTATCGATTTGTTTTAACATACAAGGAAATATTTTAATGAAAGAGGGGTCTGTTATTGATGATTATCATTTGTATGTAAGCACCATATATGCTTATAGCCATGGACGCCGAAAGTGACATTAAACACCAATAAAATAGGTACGGGCTTGCTGGGTCCCTGCGTTGCCTGTGTCTGGTTATACACGAGGTGCAGGCGATGCTGGTATCCAGTTGGCGGCATGTGGTATTTGGCTACTGCTCTCCAATACTTGGAGATTCATTTGGGTGTTTGAAATGTCCTTTGGTACAGTTGTGATCAACAACTGGGTAATACAATCAGATACTTATTTATCACAACAATATTGATTTTCCTGGATAGATATGTGATAATGTTCATTGTTAATATTAGATTAATATCAGTTTCCTTTCAGTTGATGAAAGTGTGTTTATTGTGGACAAATTGTATTATTGTGTTTACTCTCTTGTATTTCAGACTCCCTCATATTAGATGTAATAAATATTGAGTATATATATCACACTGAGTTAGTTGTGGCACAGCCCAAATTGGACATGGTGATATTCCATAATGCCCAGGTTATGGCCTGTTTCAGTAAAAACAAAGAACTGTTCGTAAAGTGGTTAGGATACCCCACTTCATTCAATTCATGGATCAAGCAGGGTCAGCTCACCTATAAAAGGATGTGAACCTCTGAGGTTTCTCCAAGATGGAAGAAGGATCGAACTGATCTTGACCTCTGTTTGGAAAAAGAATTCCAAAGAGCGAGATCACTTACTTTTCACAAATAATCATTTTGTACACCATCATCATTACCAGTGTCGTTAATCTCACTCTCGAGAACACAGGCAGCAAGTTGTGGACTGCTCTCTGGAGTATTAGCATATGAGATTTGTTGCCTAATCCGACCATTCAGAAAAAGTAATGTTTTATTTGACTCTACCAAGTTCTATGAACGTGTTTGCTGAAAACACATTGACTACGTACACCACTCAGTTATCACAACCAGTAAATCTCACGGGGGAATGGGAAGTTGTTCTGGCAGAGATTCAGTATCCAAATACATGATTCAATATTCGTGGGGAAGAAGCTTTCGTTACAGTGTTCTGGTCTTCGAAAAAGAATTATCGACTTACTGTCAAGGAAGGTCGTTATACGGATCCCACTGATGTGATACGGGCTATCAATGGTGTTAAAACGTTTCTCTTGCCTCGTCACGATGAGGTAGATTTTGAATTGGATGATGTGACTGGTAAAGTTCGTATCGTTATGAAAACATAAACAAATGGTCGTGTCAATGGTTAGTAACCTTTAACCCGAATAAAAGTAAAGCTATCAGATTTTCATTAAGTACCATAGATGACCACAGATGACCACAACCCTAATTTAGAATTCGATAACACCCCAGTTAGCGTAGTTGACGCACATAAACACTTTGGTATAGTATTACAATAGAATCTAAACTGGAACTTTCAAATTAACGAAATATGTAAGAAAGTGAATGTCCGACTAGCACAAATGCGAAAACTTAAATTTAAAAGTAACAGAAAAACCCTTGAACAGATATACTCAGCATATATCTTGCCGCTCATGGACTACGGGGATATTATTTTGGACTGTGCCCCCCGTTACCTACTCCACGACCTTGATAATCTGCAATATGACGCAGCTGGTATAATAACTGGAATTACGCGCTCTACCTCCAATGAACGACTTCTTCTAGAACTCGGGTGGGTATCGCTGTCAAAGCGGCGAGAAAAACATAGACTGCGTACGCTTTTCAAAATCATTCATAACGAAACACCCTCGTTCCTTAGCAATCTGCTTTCCGCTAGCACAGCTGATGTCTCCACTTATAACCTGCGTGTTCGTTCCTACTTCACCCTCTATAAGACAAGAACTGAGCGGTTTAGACGATCTCTTTTTCCATCCACAACACGACTGTGGAATGGGATCCCCTCCGAGTTGACCAACGCTCTAAGTTCTTTTGAATTCAAATATAATTATTCATTGTTAAGTCCCACCCCAAGGCCTCCATCATACTATCTATTGGGGAAGAGAACAGTTAACATTATCCATTGTAGACTCCGCAACTACAGCAGTGACTTGAACGGTGACAAATTTCGAAACCATATATCCCCATCGCCTCAGTGTTCAGGTGGTCATCCATGTGAGGATGCACACCACTTTTCCTTTGTCTGCCCCCATTATACCAGTTTGAGTCTATCGTTTCTAAACAGTCTGCGCACGCTGGAGATTGGTCCTATAGAAGATCTCCTGTATGGAAAACCAGAGCTCACTAAGCAACAAAACGAATTAATTTTCACGAAAACCCAGTTATTTATTACATCCAGTCGGAGGTTTTCATAAAATTGTGACCAATGTCTTTAATAAGCATTCTATCCAATGTGTCTCGCTGTCGGTCTCCTTTAAGTTAATAGTTTTCATGAAGGCACCAATTGTAACTCTTATTTTCTAGTTTCTTTCGTTTCTTTTATTTTATTTTTTATTTTTTTTTTTTTTTGCTTTCTGTTTCTTATTTTCTTTTTTTTTTTCTTGTTTTCCTTTCACACAACTAGCTTGTTGCCAACATTGTTTTATAATTATGTTCAGAGAGGAGTTGTTAATAAGTTGAATAACTTGCACTCCAATCCAATTCTGCTGTATTTATGGAGAATAAAATATGTTTAAACTAAGTTCGTATCACGGTACGTGATGGAGTCATGGTCACATTGAGCCCTACTCTTCAAAATATTTTGGGATTTAATGAGTGTGTTTTTAAATCAGGAACTTACAATTTTTCCAGAGTTGCTGATGTCAACCAAGGATTTTATTCACTCTATGTATACTGTGACTTGGTTCGTGACCAGGTCGTGGGAGATACAAGAACACCCCTTCTTCATATCGTACCTGTACGTGGAAAATATGGAAATATCATCTCCAAAACTTTTTAGAATGAGTATTATGTACCGTGGGTCGGAAAAATTTCAGTACCGTCCGGGTGTATATAAGGGACGACACAGGATCCATAGTACCATTCGAGTTCGGGAAAGTGACAGTGACACTTCTTTTCAGAAATTGAAGATCTCTTCATTTCACACAAACATGACTTACTGTTGTAATTCCAAATTATACGAAGACTATTACACGAAGCAAGCTGGGAACGGTCTACCAGCTTTTTCTGGAGCTCAAATACAGAGAGGTTGTGGTTTGGGAAGTATATTGGGAGGACTGAAGAATATGGTGTTACCTTTATTGAAAACTACAGCCAGGACTGTGGGAAAACAGCCCGTGAGAAAACTACAGCCAGGACTGTGGGAAAACAGCTCGTGAGAAAAGGAGCGACATTTGCCGAAGATGTCACTGAAAGGAAATATGCTAAAAAGGCAGCAATTAAGAGAGTCAAAGAGGCTAGTCCGGGAGCTTGGAATGAAGTGATTGGTGGCTCAAAACAACCTGACAGGAAAGGTATAAAAAGGCCAGCACCACGCAAAACTAGCAAATCGACAAAAAGAAGGAAATCTCTACAGACCCAAAGCATTCTCGGTGCATGGTGTGTCTCATCAATGAAAATTCTTGTGAGTGTGGCAACAGCGAACTCGACTTATTTTCCATACCACCAACGCAGACTAGTGTGGAACATGGGCAATGGGTAGAACGTCGACCATAGGAAACAGTGGTCCAATATAATTCCACATTTCAGTATTAGGAGATGATATTTGGCACAGCCATACTTGTATGTTAAAGCAAAGGTTATGGATTCCAATGGGGCATCAATTGCACCCAATGCAAATGTGGGCCCAGTCAATGTATGGATGCATTCCTTATTTAATCAAATCGATATCAGCTTGAATGAAAAACTGGTATCTCCTCCCAACAACACTTATCACTACAGAGCTTTCATAGAAACTTTGTTGAGTTATGGACCAGCTGCAAAGAAGTCACAACTGACTAATGCATTATGGTACAAGGATAGGGTCGGACACATGGAAGATTTGATAGAAGATAACAAGGGATGTTATGCGACTCTGTTCCAAGGGACTGGGCAAACGTACGAGAACGAAGGAAACCACATCAGCTGAGAAGAGTACATAAATGGATACACCCTATTCGTATTCGACCTTGACTCCAGACCTATCACATGGATAACACTTCGATCTGGAGAAGAGAGGAACTTTGAGACTTGAAGTCCATTTCGAAAACCCACTACCAACCACGATCAACGTACAGATGTATGCAGAATTCCAGAACACCATAGAAGTGGATAAGAATAGACCGGTAATCTATGATTACTCTCGAACACGTTGCAGTCAGAGAACGCCCTTCGATCAGATTGTTGTTTGAAGAGAATATCTTTGCGTGTATTTGCAAGAAACAGATTACCAAGAAGACTACCAGATCACAGACCAGTGGCGTTGATAGCCGACGCGGATCCAGACCACAGAAAAGGAGAACTTTGGGTGGCTCTCTTTTTTTAGTCACCACAATGCAGAGTACTTTGATTCCTATGGATTACCAGCACAAAACAGATCATTCTAGAATTTCCTGAAGAAGAATTCCAGATATTGGAAATATAATACCAAACGCCTTCAAGGACCATTACCACTGTGTGGACAATACTGCCTATTTTACTTGAAACATCGCTGTCGCGGTGTGCCGATAGAAACCATATCCAGCATGTTTACAATTGATATAATGGATAATGATGTGTTGGTTAATGATGTCATAGAAAAAAACCTGCCACTAGATGTCGCTGTATCGAAGAAAAAAACATAAAAAGGGTGCGCTTGGTGCTCAACTCATCTGTGATTCGACAGCCAAAGAAGAAGGGTGTCTACAAATGTGACCGTCTTCAAACTCAACAGCGATTTACAGACTGTTCAAGAACGACGTTGGATTCCAGTTTACCACGAGAGATTGGGAACAAGTGACCAAAGCAGTAGATATTGCAAAGAAGAGAAGCCTTGAAATAGCAGAGCCTAAGTCAAAGAGAGAAATAAAACCAAGGAAGAATGGAGATAAAAAGGCTTGAAGAATATTCAATATTCAGTCTTTGATGCAGATGGCGCTGAATGATTATCAATCACGGAACTAAGAAACAAGAAATCCTAGAGATTTTGTAGAGAGAATGAGTGTTTCATTCGAAACGTATTTTCGTGATGTTCCACCACCAGTACTGGAGCAGTTATTACGTGGGGAAGAGAAAATAAGAAAGACACCAGAAGAGAGACCACCAAAACACATCAAGTATGCATTGGGGTGAACTCGTCCCAAGTCATTTCAATTCATGTTACAAAGTGAAAGTGTGAAAACCTCGAATGAACTGACAAAAGCTGGATTCTTTTATTTGGGGACAGGCAGGAGACAGAACTCAATGTTTCATTGTGGTATTATTGTTCGTTTCTGGGAAACAGATGATGATGTTATAGAAGAACACAGAAAATATTCTGCAGACTGTTATTACATTCATAATTTATCATCTGAATTCACGGACACTGAAAAACTTCAGGAAGAAGAAACGACCATCAAAAAAGAAATGGACACATGAGTTCAAGAAGAAGATTCATGGAGGACGAAATGTAGTGTGTGTTTATTAGCTGAAGCCAATGTCACTCCGCGACCAAGTAACCATTGGTGCCTGTGCAAAGACTGCTGTAAAGCACTCAGAAGATGTCCAATCTGCTGAAAGACTGTTTATGAATAGCTAACAACCAACATACCATAGAAGATTCCATAAAAAGTAGTATTTTCTTTTTGTTTAATAAAAGAAAATTAAAATGTAAAACTTGTGTTGATATAAGTGAGTAGTGCAATACCAAATGTATCCTCAAAAGGTATCCTCAAATACCGAAATGAGGCTAAGAGGGCTGGTACATTAGACATCGTACGACAAAAAGGGATTATCTTAGCTTAATATATGGGTAGATCCTCACATGAGTGTTTGGTGGGACTTGACGTTAGCTTCATGGATTTCATGTACACATATGAGTCCTACTTGTAATTTGAATAATGGTTAGAAACTACTCTTATAAACCCAAAATGTAGAAGCAAAGGAATTTGTCGTATAGCACTACGTGCTACTCTAAACAAAGGAACGTGACTTTTATTGGAGAAAAAAGGTTATGGAATAGGGATCCAAATAAAAGGATTCCGGGGGAAAATCTGAACCAGAACATTACTCTAGTCCAAAGGAATGTACCCACAGGGTCACTCAGTATTATAGCACTACTCTTATAAACCAAAGTTTGACGGCCCTAAAAAGGATTCTGAAAGAATTCGAAATAGTACAACTTGTCGGGTTGTTTGTGGTAATTCTACGAATTAAACGAGGAGTCTGGGGAAAATCCAAGAAAGAAAATTATTCCTATTCAATTGAACTCACCCTCTGTGCACCCTGAGTACTATAGCACTACGTGCTAAGTCGATAAAATGGGGAATCCGTAGTAAATAGAATCGTTTTGGTCATTTGGAGGGGTTGTCGGGTTTATTTGGATAATTCGAAATACTCCGATTCAATCAAACATACCCTCCGAACATACCCTTTCCTTTAAGAAGGTTTTAAGTCACATAGCAACCACGTGCTACCATAGAAACCAAGATGGCGGCCTCCAGTATACAAAATGGACGACGGAAACACGTATCACCCTAACAACACCCGCATCGCAAACGCACTGACACCACGCACCACTATGGAGACAACGTCACAAGATGGCCGCTCACGCGGGTTAACAACCCAACATAGCGCCACCAGGTCACGTGTCTATGGCGTCACATGAGATCCTGCATGATATCCTGCCAATGTGGGCCGTTTCATCGCTCTCCTACTACTCACGACATCATCAACATGGACGAGAGAGCATTTCTGAAGGTACAATCTCGTACCTTCAAAACTTGATTCATTTCACATATACCATTGTTTAGTAGGCGTGCCCTCCCACCCCCACCCCCACCCCCACCCCCACAAAGTTTCGAACAACGTATCCACAAGTGCGGTAAATAAGTACCTGAAACACACCTTTTTCCCATGCTGTAGCGTGTTTCTAAAAAGTGATCTATTTCTGGGATAAAAATATTCATTAATCAGTGGCCAACGATCTGGGTCGAGTTCTCAGTTCAAGACGGTCTAAAATAAACAGTTTAACTCCAAACTTTCGGTCCTTATAAATAGTTAAAGTTGAAAAGTTCATAAAATAGACAGAAATAATACCAAACTCGGCCGGTGAAGGTAAGTGATGAATGAAAAAGTCGTTGAATTGAGAATCAGGTGCGCAGGTTGTTATTATTAAGTACATACATAGCGGCGGATTGCTTCTAGATACTGCTCTGTAATTTAAAAATCATCTAGTTATCATACTTTCATGTAAAACAACATGGGAGTATCCTAACAATTGCTGAGCAATTTCAAAATTATAGTTATTGTTATTTTTGTGTGGGCCAATAATTTACTATATAAATTCCCTTGTGTATCTTTGGTCAAGACTCCCAGTCATAAGTAACTTATTGGCACACGGTCATGTCCCCATAATTTACTCGGGATAGGGAGTCTAGACCAATGATGTCTATGAAAATTCCTACATGTATAATACATTTTTATACATGACTCTCAGTCCAGAGGTAGGAGGAATCCCATGTTAAACCTTTTGGCCAAACGAAAGCGAAGGAACCAAGCCGAAAAATCCACCCTCGGGAGACATCCATCAGCCTATGAAGGGATATTGGACGTGAACTTCTTAACTATGGGGATTTATGTTCAGGAATTCACGATGACAATATCCAGTATACCGTAGACCTTCAAGCCCCACCCCACTATGCCCTAAAACGAAACGAAACAAATAAAAAAAAAAAATAAAAAATAAAAAATGAAAAAAAATAAAAAAAATAAAAAAAAAAACCCAAAACAAAACAAAACCAAAAAATACCAAAAAAACAAACAGCCTGTTCGTTTCCAGTTACCGATAGCGGGGTTATCGTTATTTTGACGATGATTATCGATAGGTTGTTCGTCGCGTGGACATTTTTGGGAAGAGGAAATGGTAATACCACAGTTAAAGAGTTTTTCCTGTGGGCAAACCGTTGAGCACCCAGCCCCCTATTTTTCTTACGTCTTCCCGTGACATTCCCTTGATAGTTTGGAGGGGTGGAAATTAGTGTGTGTGTGTGTGGGGGTGGGGGTGGAGGGGTGCTGTATCTATCCTTTTGGGCGAGTCTACCATGGGCGAGGGGGTGAAATAGAACCGGACCATGGAAGTCATTCACCATAACTTTTTCAGAAGTTTGAAAGTTCCTTAATGATGCTATAAAAATTATCAACATGGTCAAAATGATTTGCAATAATTAGGGCCCTGCGAAGTTTCTCTATTCGACTCGGTTCGAATTCGTTCAGATGATTCTATTCACTTTGCATTGAGCTAATTCGAAAATGTTCAGGAGACCTGATGGTAGTACAGGAGTTAAATGAGGTTCCTTTTGTGGAACCACTTTGATTCCGTTCTGGATTATTGTGCCTTTTCGATTGATTTTCCCAATTTGTCGTTACATACAATACATGAGTGGAGGCTGGCAGTATTTAGTGTTGTCAAAAATAGAGAATATAACCATAGTAGCTTGGTGTACTAAATGTTCATCACGAGTGGTGTTAACCGCGAGCCGTTGGCGAACGGTTAACACCACTTCATCACGATTGTTGAACATTTGGTACACCAAGCTACTTGGGTGTATTTTATTTATACCATGACCGTCGACAAATGTCGATTAATAAGTCGCTATAATTTTCTCTCGATTTTACGGAGCAGCAGACGTTCACACTTGCGAATCTGTTGTTATTTACGTGAGCACTGGTGGGCGGTACTTCCGCTGTCAGTTTTACCGCTGAGACGAAATGAAAAAAAACGCGCAAATCACAGGGCCTTTTTCATTTTAATAACATATTAAAATACTATTTCGAGTTACAGATGCTTTCTTAACATGAGAAAACGCATGTTTGTTAATTTTTGGTGCCTTACAGTGACGATCAGGGCCAAAACCTAGTGACAGGCAAAGGAAGCTTTAAGGAGATTTGGGAACTCAAAAACTAGGCGAAGCTCCAAGAAAAATTGAAACCAAAGCTTGCAACCGTACACAAGGGGGCCAGTGTCCAGAAAATGGACAACGCTATAGTTGCGAGCCAAGTGGAGGCACGGAAGGAAAGTGTAAGAAAGATTATGGTGTCAACGCGGGAACTTGGGTACAGAGTGAACGAAGAACTGAAAGGGGCCATAAAGGGTAGAAAAGCTAAATGTGTTGCATACAGGAGAAGTAGAAAACTCAAGGGGGCGGAAAGCAACGAGGCCATGGTAGCAAAGGAAGAATACCAACAAGCACGAAAAAAAGCAAATAAGATTAAAGACGATAACCGGAGAGTGCGAAATAGCAGTCTTATTCGGTCGGTAAGAAAGACAGGGGTCGAGTTCGAACGTATTTTGGAAATAGGTGAATAAGTGTAACAAAGTAACCCACAGAGTATTAACGTAGCTGGCAGAGTTACAGACGATCGAGATCAAATGGCATCATAACTGGTCATGCACTGGGAAAAGGTAAACGATAAGCAGTAGGGCATGGGGAACCCATCGGAGTGGCCGAACCAGGTCGAGGAAAATCTATCGAACTTCATGTGCAACGAAATTAAAACGAAGGGGGTGCGAAAGATGATCTCAAAATTAAGGAATGGAAAAGCGGGACGGGTGGACGAAATTCCTAACAAGTTTATCAAACAAAGGGGGAGAGGAACTCTGGGCAAACCTAACTGCCCTATTCAATTTAACCATAGAAAAACATGAAGTCCCAAAAGAGTTGAGAGAAAGCAAAGTGACATTTATTCACAGAAAGGGGGAAAAAGATGTTTTGGATAATTATCGAGGGATCTCTGTCAGTAGCAACATAACGTTGGAACAGTTTTCTGTAAATTGCTGTATGGGAGATTAGAGGGGGTGATTGAGGAGAAGGGTTTTTGGGAGAGATTCAGAATGGCTTCAGGAAGGGAAGGAGCATCTCTGATCATCTTTTCACGCTACCCCAAATGATAGAATCCTCGAACGCAAAAGCGAAAAGGATATTTATGGCCTTTTGGATGTTAAAAAGGCATACGATAGAGTATGGAGGGGGTATGTGGCGAACGCTTGAGGCTCTGGGCTTTGACGGCGAGTTTGTTGGAATTCTGAAAGCATTATATAAAGATGTACAGAGTGAACTTAGCCTGGGTAATATCAGAACAAAACGTGTGCCCAAAACAGGGATGTATTCTTTTGCCAATTATGTTTGCATTGTACATCAAAGATTTAGGAGATGTTCTTCTGCACAGCGACGATGGGGTAGCAGTTGGGGACTTGAAGATCCCAGGGCTAGTTTTTGCAGACGATATGGTGCTAGTGTCAGAAAGTGAAGAGGGGCTAGCAAAAATGCTGGGAATTGGTGGGGAATAAGGGAGCAAATGGAGACTCGAACTTAATGAAAGTAAGAGCAAAGTTATACCCGTGGGCCGCAAGGTGGTTCCCAATCGAAGGTGGAGAGTGGGGGAGTTCTGTATTCCGGAATGTAGCAGCAAACTTCTAAGTGTAGGAAATACAGGTGACTACGAGCATCTGGGGGTAAATATAAACATCACCGGAAGAGGCATTTACCAAAACCACACAAATAAATTGACTCTGCAGGGGAGGCGAATCCTTAACCAAATGAAACTTTTAGGGAGAAGCAGTTTCAATAAGGTTTTCGCGGGGACAACCATTTGGGAAATAGTGGATCTGCCAAGTATAACATATGGCACGGAAGTGGTACCCCTAAAAAAACGGCTGTAAACAGCTTTAAAACCCTGCAGAACGATGCAGGCCGATGGGTAACGGGGTCGAGTAATGCCGCTGCACTAGGCGCAATCAGGGGTGGGCTTGGGTGGATAAGGATCAAGGACAGGGCAGACTTATTGAAATCTTAATTATTTGGTAAATCTCCCCGATAGCCGATGGTGTAAAGTAATGTTTTTGAGAATTTTCAACTCAAATATCAAGGCAGGCTGGATGGCCCAAGTGAGGGAGCTAATAGAGAACTACTCATTTGGGGATCTCGGGCCTAGACGTTGGGGCAAACCAGGGTAAAAAATCGTCAGAGAAAGGGTCATGGATGATGGTAACCTTAATTGGCAAGAGGGGGTCAAATCAAAGAGGTCTTTGGGTGACCTGCGTGATAAAGAGAAGATTGGTTTTGAAGAGTACCCTGATGGTACCCTATGCTGATTTTGCGGTCCCTGGAACTGAGGAGAAAACATTGAAAAAAAACATTGAAAACGAGTGCCAGATGTGTAATTTGGGCGTGGTGGAGACCCTGGAACCCTTTCTTCTAGAATGCCCAAAATACCAGTCCAAAAGAATAAGATTGACTGGGAGTATAATGGGGAAGTGGGATGGGAGAATGAAGGACATGCGGTTAGTGAGAGACTCAAAGGAGAGTGTTAATATGCTAATCGGAGAGATTGGGAAGAATGGCGTAAGGAATGTCATCAAGCAGTTCGTCTCCGAGTGTTGGGAGGAGAGAAGAGATGCGTGGGAATAGGGAGGCAGTTTGGAGTACAGGAATAACCAAGGCCTTCTCATCCGAGAACCCGGACAAATCAGCGGCCGGCCAAAGTGTTATTATTGTTATTATTATTATGAGGTAAACTTATTTAAAAGCGTAATAAATAATTGCCGCTTCCATTTCACTCTTCACGTGGCGACGTGCGATAAACTTAGACAAGTCTGCATTCAGGTCGAGCAAACCCTAATACTTGTTAGCTTTGAGACATTGGGTGAGAGGTGTCAAGTATCAATCGACTGCCATGTTCTGATAGGTCTGCTCTTGTTACCTGATTCTCAATCGGTTTCAACAGATTTTCTATTTGTTTAAACGTACGTGGGATATGAAACACGTAAATACGTTGCAATGGGCCTTACCTAGAGATTCACGAGCGCTTAATACCTCAAAGCATGGACATTTCCTGAATTATTAAGACGTCAGCCATTTCGGAAGAAGCACACCGTTCCATTTCGGATTTAGATTTTAAACCGTCCTTTCGTCGTCAATTGCAGGTCAGAGGATTATCTATTATAATTATTGATGGAATGGGTACCTCGGTTACGGTTACCACACCTCACAACATAGTGGTTAAACACCTGAGGATTGGAGTTCTAAACCTTATCGTGAAAAGCCGATTCTTAACTCTTTATAATGTTTCTCATTTAGGGTGAGTCTATTGTCGGTGTGGAGGGGGGGGGGGGGTGTTGCCAGAGGCGGACTGGCCGTATGTTCTATTTGGGAAAACTCCCAAAATTGATGAAGCCCAACACCCAGTACGTGAAATTTCGTGAAAATGACCAAAAGGCGAAACTGATCTGATTGTAAAGACTGTCGGTATATCGAAATGTTCTTTGTGTGGACTGGCAGTCCACATGGAGGACGTATCGATATGCCAGCAGTCTAGTCTGCCACTGATCGTTCAGATGAGCGGAAACAACATTCCTTCAGTTTCGAAAATCAAAATTTTCTCCGATTGGGCCGAATTATGATCTTCCCGATGAGTCCTCCCGCCCCCAATCCCTAGTAAATTTTGTCGAATGATCGATGAAGATGATTAAAAACTGCAATCGACATGTCCCCCACGTTGGTTGCTATTGATTGCCCAGATGCGAGGAAGCTGCGTTTGTTCAGTTCGCAAAATCAAAATTTTCTCGAGGTCTGTCCCCCCCTTGGTGCATTCCCCGGTAATTTCTCTTAGCACAGTCGGCCCCTGGGGGCGGCACTGTTCCATTTCAGATTTTCGTTTTTGCTTGACTTTTTTCGAGATTACAACGGGTATATTATGTTTTCCCCGTGATGTTTCTGAGTG
Organism: Pictodentalium vernedei; assembly: GCA_031216915.1. NCBI lineage: Eukaryota > Metazoa > Mollusca > Scaphopoda > Dentaliida > Dentaliidae > Pictodentalium > Pictodentalium vernedei. Next base: position 191,078,518 of record CM062296.1, on the reverse strand, counting down.
CGTTTCAATCATTTCTATATTTGCAAATCCGTGGAGCTATTCGACAGATGCATCGAATGAAAGCTTAGTGCTTATTAACGAAGGTTTCTTTGTTGGCTTTCAAAGTTTGTTTTTCCGTGGCATTTTAGGTGATTTATGCATTTGCTGGTCTTAAAAGCCGTGATAGTTATGCCATTGTCTAGGGTTAAGTTTCAGGCTAGAGCCACACCGAGAACCGCAACTTCAATACAAGTTTAAGTCTGTTACCGAATCGTTCTTTGGGGGCGTTCGTTTCCACGTTGTGGTTATGAGTCGGAGGTGACGTAGAGTTTTGTGCACAAGTCCCCAAGACCGCGCATAACCCCCTGCAGGTGGTTTTAATAGTATCTTTCGATCTGTTTGGCATTTACGTCCATTGGTCGACTGCAAATTGCGGAAAACACGCATGGTTATCCCCAACTTTGGCAATGTCGTTTACATTATATAATGAACAGGGGGGGGGGGGGGGGGGGACAGCATCTTCGTAAAGGGAAGGAAGGGAAAAAACCCAAAAAAACCCGAACCAATCAACCCTGCATTAATAATTAAAAACTTTATTGGCGTTGGTGGTTTCTGAAACTACTATATCTCCATGGTGTCAACTTTATTATATTTATTTATTCACTTTTGTTTGTTTAAAGATTGAAGCCCCCCACCCCCCCCCACCCCCCCCCCCCCACCCCCATATAGTTTAGATAACAATAATAATAAGTATGCCGATGCTGGTAACCTTGGGGATGTGTTATGTGGAAAAGCAAACGAACAGGAATAACAACTCGCCATTTAACTTTCATGATTTTTCTCTTCCTTGTTTCTTTGTTTGTCTCAGAGACATAGCCTGTGACCCCTACATGTATGACCTCCATTAAATTTTAATTTATTTCGACCGAAAATAACTTGAAGACAATTCTATCATTCCTCCTACAATAAGAACACAAATTGAAGCGAAATTTATTAACTCTGCTGTCTTGAAAACTCATGTGTTGCTTTTTGTTGTTGTTTGTGTGGAGTGACAGGAAGACAACCACTAGGGCTATGCCACTTCCCGTAGTATACCATTTTTTTGTTTATCACCGATTAATGTTACTGTTTATGCTTTGTATACTACAAAATAAAATTTCATTTCATTTCATTTCTTTGGTGTATCTGTCGCTCGGACAGATCAGGAAAGGAAAAGTCCCTCTTTAGCAACTAATACTGGTATGTCTATTCCAAACAAAATATGTTCCCTGCCTATGGGAATTTCGTTTTAGCGGAGTTCTATTGAACATTAAAGTTACTTACATAAAGAGGATCACTTATCTCATTTTCTTTGCAGCTTGCGTTTCTGCTACTGTGAAAAGTATCAAAAGCTGAGTGATAGTTAATCAAGACGCTGAGTGATTGAACTCTTTCTGTAATGTGGCTTTTGTGTTTCAAACAAATCTTCCTTGAATCCTTGCACCAGGCACAGACACTGTTTCTGAAGTAGTACCTCTTGGTATTCTTCTTTATCATAATAAGATTTTTGTAAGATAGGCAAACACCTTTAATAACAGAAACCTTTACCGAATAGTCGTTGTTTGGGGAAAATGCATCGCTATTCTGTTGTGGTTGCCTTGTAAAACCTTTGTTGGTGCTACGATTAGCTATCGCGTGGGAAACCGATTCCAAGCTGTCCGTCATTTCAGATGTTCTCGTGTTTATTTCTTCTGTTGGATCATATCCGTCACATTGGTATCCGTCAAAGTAGTTTTTGAGACACATGTCTCTGCTAAATTCACGGCTTGGATCCACATGTAATGTACAACGAGTACCCGGCGTATTGAGAAGCCCATCAATAAAGTGTGTCATAGCATTCATCTCTTGATAGGCAAAAAAGTTGCAACGTTGTAACCTAATCTCCCAAAATCTGAGATTCTGTAAAATCGCCCCATTACATCTAGCACAAAAAAATGTTTCTGTATGATAATTTGAGCATATTGTCGTAAACTGGTGTCATACTGATGACGTTGGTTTCGTTGATATATGTACAGCCATTTTCCAAATCGGTGGCCACCAGGTCCGGTGTGCAAGCTGTTATAAGTTTGTAGCTTTGCATCCCTAAATCGACACATTCCATCCTTTTTGCAAACGAACGGAAAAATGTACTATTTGTCGTTAACTTTTCTGTTGCATCCAGACAACAGTTATCAAAGACAACACAGCTGTCGTCACAGGAACAATGTTCCAGGGAACTGCACGAGTCAACAAGCCCGGAGTTATAGCAACTGTCGTATCTCTTAAGGACAGTATGCAAAGTGTTATTATCCAGCTTCTGGGACAAAATTTTGTTGGCAACATCTTGGGTATGAATACCGGATCGTTTACGGCGGTGGTTAAATACATATTCTGTATTCCGTGTCAGGTAATCGTTCAAAGTTAGTTTGGGTAAAAGCTCCGTCCCAAGTATTATTGAATGTCCCTCTTCTTTTTCTGAAAATGTTTCCGTGACCCCAGATTCCTCCGTGGGGGTCAAAGAAATATCGACTAGTCATCATTACGTCTTGACGGATTAAGTTGATGCATGTCGTTTTGAACTTTCATGCTATCACCTTTGGTTTTCGCAATAAACGTAGCATCTTTATCTTTCTCTGCTCCACTAAATTCGTTATTCTCAGATTTATGTAGGCAACAAGATACAGCAACCAAAAACGAAACTCTCAAAGATAGGTTCTTAATCGTGGAATCTAAAATTAATCAAAACAAAGAATTATTTATCTTGTATATATAATTATCGCCTGGAAGTCGAGACCTCATCTGTCGACATAATATTGAAGATTTCGTAGGGAGAGTCGATATATGACACAGAGACGAGGCCGAGATTCCAAGGCACCATCTCGGAACCCCGTTTTATCTTTTAATATTTTCATTGAAAGTGACAAACTCGTCATTTTAACTATTTTATGGTAAGCAAACTAAAACAAGGCACTATCATGAGAGATTCGCTGGATTACAAACAATGGGGAGGTTCCATCTCAGTTTGGTGTAATTCAATTGATTTTTGTCAGTGTGAGTGAGCATATTAAATCATTTAGCTGTTTTGACTAAATTAATATTACCCAACCAAGAACCTAAACATGTGCACAAAAGGGCTAACTTCGTACGTGCCATCAACGTTGGTATCATCAATACAAATTTGTGTTTCGTCTAGTCTTTTTCACTTGTATCTGGAACATTATATGATTGTTGAGGGACAAATGGTTATATTTTACTGCATCTTCCGGGCAATCCTGTTACTAGCTACTGCTGTTTTTGCTCTGTATTTAATACATCACCTGCCTGTATGGGATTATCGCGTTTGATACAGATGAGACGCATCTCATTATTCACTAGACGGACCAGCTGAAACCGGTTGGACATATCACTCTATTCGAATGACCTCGCTTGTTTTTTTTATAGTCGATTTGTAAACATCGGCTTCTGAATGGTCTTATTTTGTCCCTTCGACATATCTTGGAAAGATAAAGATTCCATATATGTAGTCAAATCCTAGATGGAAACTCCATGAAATATATTCCTATCAGAGTGACGTACGCAATTAGAAAATCAGTCATACTATCCGGGACCCGCCATTTTATCACCACTGACCTTTGTTACTGCCCCTATTGTTACAGTTTGTTACTTTTACATTGATTACTTCTAACAGCTACACTAGAGTCGCCGTACACTGGTCATAATTCACGCGTGGGCAGTGATGCCTTTACCGAGTAATAAAAATCATCAGCAGCAAAAGTTTAATTAATGAAGCACCAGGTTGGACCTGGTGTTACATTTATTAAATTTGTGATGATTATTCATATAATTAGTCTTCAAAGTCTAATATATTGCGTCCGTGGAAATATTGCCCACCCGTGGAAAGTGACCAGTCCACGGCGACCGCACTGTATAACTGTCGTTTCTTCTTCCATATTACTATTTATCATATGACTCGTCCGTTTTGTTCACTTTAAAACATTTGATATTTTGTTTTCGCATTAATCAGTGATAAATAAAGGCTTCCGTCAATTCCATTGGTCAATTTCTAAACTAGACAATTTGATTGGTTGAACAAATAACAACTGGGCCACATTTTCATAATTTGCATAATTAGAGTTGGGAGCTTTCGTTGGTCTATTTCAAAACTGGACAATTTGATTGGCTAACAAAATATAACTGGGTCACATTTACATAATTTCAGTAGGGAGAATTTACGTTATCTGTCCTATTTAGGGTGGGTTATATTGAATTAATCTTTTACCTACAAGAAAAACGCTATTCATTTTTTTTATATTTTCACTTTTTGCTTCCAAAACATAGGCTACGACCCCTCATTGGAACGAGTTCGACGAGCTCGTTCCAATGAGGGGTCATAACCTATATTTTGGAAGCAAAAAATGAAAATTTTTAGTTGTACGAGGATGTTTTTTCCAAGTGCCGTCTGCAACTCAAGTTAGCTGATGGGTTAAAAAGTCAAACTTAGTGGCTAATTTGTGCGTGTGTGTGTCATATGATAAATAGAATATGAAATGAGTGTTTTTCTCATATAATATTTATGAAACTCGTCCGAATTTTCCGTTTGGGCTCGCCAGAGGCTCGCCAAAACGGAAAATTCTTAGACTCGTTTCATAAATATTATATGAGAAAAATACTCATTCCATATCCTCTTTCTTCATTTTTATTATCATTACATGTTCTACTGTGCAAGTTTGTCTCATTAAGAGTCACTTGACAAGATTCCACCACAACTGAAGTCTGCGAAGAGCTAAATATCATTCGAAAAATCCCAACCTACTTCATCTCCCCAAGTCATCTGGGATAAAGGTAAACGCCAATTATTACCATATAAGCAGATACGACGAAAAAGGACTGTATATACTAGACATAATTGGGAACGATTCCGCTACGACATAGCATTTAAGAAACTGTAGTGAAGCATTCAGTTAAAGATATTCTCTCAAGTTCCAGTTGTTGTGTTGTCCAATCAATAAATATATAATTCGCAACAAAAGCACCACGATATTAACAAAATTAGTGGAAACACGCGGTACAATCATAAAACTACAGATGTTCAATGTTTATGGTATTTTAGATTAACTGGCTGCAATAGTTTACTTCGTTGGAAAAGAGAACCGTTGATGTTTCCTTTTCCGACCAACTGCAACACTCCACCCGATTGACCTAAAATTGAATCTGAAAAGTGGCAATGGACTATTTAGGGCTAGATTAGGTGCAGACCATAACAGCTTGGAAATCGTTCGCGGACCATCTTTAAATATAGAAGTGACATTTCACTGGACTTTTCTACAAATCGTCACCGCAATTACAATTGGAATCATTAGCGATAGCAAAAATCGTCCCCGAGGTCCAATGTGTTCTATGTGCCAGTAAGCACATAGAACGCATTGGAACTCAGGGGACGAAATAGTAACGCGGGTTCCCCTCGCAAATTTGGTTGGCGATAAAATGTGTTCTTTGTGTTGATAGTTATCAAATGAATTGCTGAGGAGTGTCCTTCTAATAGTCGTTTTCATAGACAGGAAGGCGTGTAATAAACACAGAATGACACATGCATGTGAATGAGTTAATCAAGATGGCACTTGTGCCACCGCGGAAGGATAAAACTCGAGGCCTGAGGCCTCTCGTTTTATCCTTGCGCGCTGGCACTCGTGCCATATCGATTAACCCATTCACACGCGTGTGTCGTTCTGTGTATGAACTGGATGGTGTAGTTTCTTGCAAAATGGAAACTGTAAGTTATTGTGAAGAATTGACGGTAACATGGTCTGAGGTTTGCGCCTCGGAGCCATTTGTTAGAACGAGAAGAGCGAAGCACAATAACGTATATGTTCCGATAAGCCCCACCCATAGCTCAAAACCCATATCCTGAAATGAACGGGGCAGTTTGAATAAACAAGGCAACTTTAGCGATAACAAGTTTAGTAAATAACTTCTGGTGTATCCGAGACGTCACTGGACAACTAAAAATCAATAACTTAGATACAGGCCGTGGTTACTCCATCTAAGTTCAAATCATGAAAAACTTCATGATTTGAACGGAGATGGAGTAACCTCGATTTTCTTTATAAGTGGGGTTTCGGCATACATATATATAATGAGCGCTGACCTCGAAAAATACGACTTTATAGGCAGTATGCGCTTTGAATCTCCTCCCATTGTTATCATCTTTTCAAATATTTCACTTCATGACGTCAGCTGGTAACATATGCGACTGAAGCCGTAAACGTAAAAAAAAACAAACGAGCTCTCGTCAAACCCGAGGGCGAGGATTTTAGTGTGATTGGAACACAGGTCTTTGTTTAGGAAAACTTGACACTTTGTTCTTTGCAGAATTGTCATTTTATGAAGGGAAAGATGTGAAACTACTAGAGTCTGAAACAGACAGTCAGAATCGCGTGCATCCCTTACTTGCGACGTTACGTGACTTTTATTGTTTCCAGAACTATACATTATCGTTTACAGCGGAATTGTTATCGCTTCCGAGATCGCCTTTACTTGTTCCGATTTTAGGTAAATGGTAGAAAAAGAGATACAAAATTTAGTGAATAAAAATGTCATTATTGAGCTAAGAATTGTTACATTGCTGAGCTTAGAGTCCATGCATGTGATCTGACGGTTTGTAACATTTCCATCAAGTTCTGGATAGCACTTGCCGATATCTGCCATGACCTAGTACAGCGTTGTCCTTTCGTCTGAATTTTTTTGTGACTTGTGCAGCATCACGTTCTTCGAGTATCAACTACCATCTGCAACAACATATTTATGCTTCATCATGATGTAAACGTTAGTCACAAGATGTATATTTGGGTCACTCTGTTGTCCAAGTTTCAGCCTTTAATATTCTCGGATCTCTGGCATTTTCGCATGATGCTTTCCAATATAGAAACCATTCTCTGACACCCTCTCTCAGTCCATCGTTCCAAGTGTTGACTTGACAAATATGCCCGAATCGAGACTTCAGTCAAATCTACAAGCGTTGTCCACAATGCGTGTGCCCTGTTACCACAAGCGTGCATTAATATATTTCAGCAAATGGTTGAATAAAAAAAATGATTTTAGACTTGTCCCGGTAGCATTGATGGGTGTGAGTCATCAGTCAATAATACTATGGGTCATTATTTAAAATACACGATTCCGCGATACACAGAGTAGGCTTGCGAAACTGGTCGTGCATGCAGAGGAGGGTAAACTGAAGGAACATATAGTGCGCTGGCAGGATTCGAATAAAATTACTATGTGAACTTGAAATGTATATTTACTGGTTGTTAAATGCCCCCCCCCCCCCCCACCCCCATACACACACACAGCTTATCCACTTTTCAGTTAGGGTTCATTTTTCGAGGAAAATATCATGCCAGTCAAAGGGGTCATACGCTGTGGTTTGGAGGAAAACATGTTTTTATGTACACCACTTTATGTGTATATACTTTCATGTATAGGACGTAACATGGGGTTAGTCAATTTGGATGTTAAATAAAATGTTCTGGGCAAGCATTGCATGGATTTAGCATCAAATTTCCCCAGTGATATAAAGGGGAGATTGTGAGATTGGATTTGCGTGTAGATGGGCGTCAGTCGTGGTGATATGGACTCCCTGTGCCACTGAACACGGAGGCGCAGACATGAATGAGGGAAAGTGGCGCTGAAATTATGCAACGAGAGCATTGGTAATGTTGCGCAAGTTTTATTCTAATATAGGAGTGGCGCGTAATCTTTGCTAATTCTGCGTCTATTTCAGGTCCGCCCCTCTGCGCCACTAAAATAACGCTTTTACTGCGATGAGGGGTATATATGTCGTCTTCTTCGATCTTCGTCCGTCTTCTCTGTCAATGTATTCACGAATCGCTTTCCGTATGTATCATTGAGATCAGCCCAGAACTTACCCATGCCATTCAAGTTTCATTTTCACGCTATATCAAAAGCGGACCAAAACTGTTGTATGCATGAAATTGAAAAGTGCTATCACAACATTTTCGACATCTTTTCGCCGTTCACACAAATCTCACATTCGTTTTGTATGGAAAGTACTGCCACACCCGCATTTCGTTTCAAAAAGTGATGCATTTCTATTCACAATCATGTATTCTCGACAAACGGGATATTTTTCTCGTGCAAACGCCACGATTTTCACGGAAACCCTACCGGGAGTTTATAAGAAAACCGTTTATAGTGAAAATAGGTTGGAAAGGTGGTGGTAATTTATTTCCGTTTCGTCAACATAAAGCTAAGGACGAATTTATATGTGTCAGGGCAAAGTCTGTCTAAAAAAGGGGAGGGGACCCTCTCCCGATTTTCAAATTCAGATATATGTATGTATTTCTTCTTTCTGTGTTGTCAGCACACTATTTAATTAGCCTTAGAAAATTCCCAGTGGGATACTTCTTTGGCATATTACTAGTCTGAATAAAATGTTTCCATCTTATCGTCAGTCAATTAGTCGAGCAGTGACTATCCGTTATAACTCAACCCCAATCATAACGGCTATCAAGTATATTATTTCCCGAGATACTCTTGATAGCCTATGCATTTGGGGGGGGGGGGGGGGGGATTTTATCTTCAATGTCGCGTGCCATGATTGAGGAGAACGAGCTAGTTCAGGGAGACTTGGGTTCCGGATGTTTTGGAAAGATACTTGGGTTCGGCCGTTTATGAGACCCCATAATAGGGTCTCGTGCGAGTGGAATTGCTGGGCTATCCACGAAGCTCTGTTGTATGCCGCAATTATCAGATTAGGTGGGCGTATGAGGGCTACAGACCCGAGTTTATAGAATAGATTACGAACCTAAATAAAGGCTTATATTAGATGTCGTTTGCGAGGATCAACTCGGCCTGTCTCAAAGTGTAGCCTATTGCATTGTGGTATTGACCCTTAGGAACGTAGAGGTTGATCGCGTAGTAGCCTGCTTTAGTATCAGAGTGTTGTGAATATCGACTCAAAGTCGACAAGTGACAGTTCGCGCAAGCTCGAAAACGCATTTTGAAGTTGTGAGTTCAGCCATGAACTGTGTGAATTCCAAAAGGACAGGAAAATTCGAGGAGAGTTCTATCAAATCAGAACTTCGGTGCCACAAGGTAATTAACACTGCTAGTCGGGATCCCCCGGCAGTCAGAGCTGCAGACGCGCACAGACTTGATAATTAAGACTCAGTGTATGAAGCTCCTGTTGCTAGCCCGCGGCAGTGACATTTTCAAGGTGTTCTGTTGCACTAGTACAGGGCTATAGTTAAACTAAATAAGATGAAAGAGACACTTAAGCCTTGTGATAACTCTTCTGCCATGTTGATCAAATTATTGAATGAGTCATATATATTGAAGTCAGCTAAGCGAGCCGAGTTGGGCCCGGGTCCGGTTCCGACCCTCCTTGTTGGCTCGTTCCCCAATATTTTGAATGGCGAGGCTAAATAACCCCATGTCATTCCTCCCACGCGGATTAATGTGATTGACATTAATTGGCGAGGCAAACCAGGATTTTCTTTAAAGATAAAAACGGCTGCCTGGAAACTGACTTTGCAAGAACGATTCTTTTAAAATTATATGGCTGCGATCATCTGATGTTCTTCGGGGTTTAATAGCAGTACAGTAGAACCCTTGAGAATGGTCCGCGATAACCACGTAAAGTTTCGAAATATTCGTTGCGTTAATTACATGAACTTATACAGGTAAAGTTTGAATTAATTGCCATCGGTTATTTGTTGTTTCTTTCTTCATTCTATCTGGTAAGGTTTGTAAAAAAAAATAAAATGGATAGTGTTACCCCACTCGCCTAACTGTTATCTCTGGGTAAAGAAATGGGTCTTGAGGTCTACAAAAGTTTGTTGAGGAGAAACAGAGGAGGGAACAAAAGTAGTTGGCCTCGCGTAGAATGGAAAGAGTGAGGGAGGCCCAATTAGAAAGGGAGGCGAGAGAGAGAGACAGAGAGAGAGAGAGAGAGGAGGGGGGGGGGGAACTAGAAAGAGAGCCCGAGAAAGAGGCAAGAGAGGCGAAAGAGAAGAATGTACATTTGGAATGGGAAATAAAAGCGGGAGAGGCCAGGTTAGAAAGGGAAGTGCTTGACAGGGAAATAGAAATTGAGCGACAGAGGCATGAGAGAGTGTTGGAATTACCGAGAGCGCGAGCAGATGCACACATTGACTCCACGGCGCTCACTGAATGGGAGTGCCGGGGAGGTAATGTGTGTACCCCGTCCTAATCTCCCCACCTTCAATGAGCTAACCGACAATCTGCACTCCTACCTGGCGAGGTTCGAGACTTCGCATATAGTCAACGGTGACCAGAAGACACATGGGCTATGTGCTTGAGGCATTTGCTGTCGGGTAATGCCAGTATGCCACCTGCCCTTTTAGAAAACTACAGAGAGCTGAAGAACGCCATCCTTCGTAGATATCAGCTTGCGGAGGAGGTATTGCTGACCAGGTTCCGAGAAATTAAGGAGAAGGGAGAAATCGTACCTCACAGTTTGCTGCCCGTACTAAGCGGTACTTTGACCGCTGGACAGGTCTCGCAGAAGTGAATCGCTCATACGAGACCCTGCAAGATCTGTTACTCTGGAGGCAGTTTATGACAACCTGCTCCACGGAATTGGGTCTCTTCATAAAGGAAAGGCGACCCCCCCCCCCCCCCCCAAAAAAAAAAAAAAAATTTCGATGAAATGGCGACTATGGCGGAACGCTACATTGAGGCCCATGGTAGGATCGTGAGCTTACCTAAAACGGGTAGGGGTGGGGACCAACGGGTTGGCAACGGCATCCGTAAAGCATATCCACCCCAACCTACCCAAAGTGGAAGGTAGCCAGAATGGGAGCGCTCCCAAAGATATAACACGCTTTATATGCTGCAAACGGGGGCACCTGGCCAGAGACTGTTGGAGAAGGACGGCCACTGGGAGACAAAGCAGGAGTTTACCAAAAAATTGGACTCAGGGACTCGTCCCTAGATGGAAATAGAAAAGGGGGTAATGCAATACAGCCTGTGGAGAAAAGGCAGACAGTGGTATTCTGCCAATCAGTTGGGCAGGAGAGGAGCCCACTGCGCCAACCTCTCGTAACTGGGTAACTCAGCCTGGAAGGAGGGGGAGGAAGATGGCGGGAAGAGTGTAAACGCTGTGTGCTTTGCTGGTCGGATTTTCTACTTCTTTATTCTTTTTTTGAGGGTTAATCAGCTTAATTTGCTCTATCTCGGCGATCCTGATGGCTATTTGACGATATTATTATTCATTTCTCCTTTTATTCTGCCTCAAGCTGAGAGTTACATAGTATACATGCAAAACTGTTGGAGAAATCTCCCAATTTCGTCGTCGTTTTGCTGTTCAACTGATATTCCGCATAACAATAATGACGTCAAGGAAAGTTTCCATGCCGAAGGATGAATTTGTTTCAAACAACGAACTAAAAAGGATGCTCACAGAGATGAAATCTCAATTTAATAGTAACTTTCAGAGTCTGAAGGGCGACATCAGTGAGATGAAGAATCAAATTACCGAGATGAGCACAACAATAAATGAAATGAAAATGGAGCTTGACGATTTGACGCGGAGTGTTGATTTTAATGCTCAACGTATTTATGATATGGAGAATAATATTATACCCGACCTCAGTGTTACTTTTCAGGCAAAATTATCTGAACTGGAAGAAAAGCTTACTCTGGCAGAAATTCATGGTAGGAAATACAACTTATTGCTGTATGGAGTGCCAGAAACTGAAAATGAGAATACATATTCAACAGTAGGCAATTTTCTTGTGAATGACTTAGGCCTTGACAAATCTGATGCCTCTGGTATAGTGGACAGATCAATCAACATTCACAGACTTCCATCTATGAGACAAGGGTCAGTAGCATCTGGCTCACAGTCAGCTCCACCTCCTAAACCAATTATAATTAGACTTGGTTCAGACAGAGAAAAGCAGCTGCTTTTAAATGCTTCTTCCAAGTTAAAGGGTACGAAAAAAAACAATTCGAACTGATTTACCTCCTGCATTAAAACGAGAAAGGGGCAGACTGGCAAATGTTGCATTCAGACTAAGGAAAGATAAGAAGTACAGAACAAGAATAAGGGTAGTTGGTGTGAGAGTTGTCCTAGAAGTAAAAGAATCAGCAACATCATCATGGAAAGAATATACTGACCATCATTGACTCCCAAACAACTGAACAAAATAAAACTAAAAGTGGTTTTATAACTCACAGAAAGGGCACAGCACTATGCTACAAAGGTACCTCATTGTGTGACCCCATATTTGTCCCACATGCACAGTGTGTTATATATATGGCATGTATGTACTGTATACAATGTATATATATATATACATTGTGTGCAGTACATGCATGTTTATGTCCGTACATATTTATGTTCAGTCTGCCCCCTCCCCCCCCCCCCATCTTGTATAGTATTAGTATTGGTATTGCGGTGCTTGCTCTGTACTGTAATATATATGTACTATGTGTGTGTGTGTGTGTGTGTGTGTGTGTGTGTGTGTGTGTGTGTGTGTATGTATGCATGTATGTATGTATGTATATGTATGTATGTATGTATGTATGTATGTATGTATGTATGTATGTATGTATGTATGTATGTATGTATGTATGTATGTATGTATGCATTGTGTACGGTGCATGCATATTTATGTTCATACATATTTATGTTCAGACTGCCGCTACCCTCTTTGTATAGTAGTAGTATTGGTATTGTGGTGCTTGCTCTGTTTTGTAATTCCAATTCAAATTTCAATGTCTATCTCCGACGGCCTCTTTTTTGTTCAGCACTATGGTGCTTGATCTGACCAAAGTGGCATAGACCAAATTTATACCCATTACTCATTCTTATCACAACCTCATAGTCGCACAGCGTGTTAAAAATAATATGTATGTACTGTGTACAATGTATGTATGTATATATATGTATATATATGCATTGCGCACAGTGCATGCATGTTTATGTTCATACATATTACTGTTCAGTCTGTGCCCCCCTCCCCCTCTTTTTACAGTATTAGTATTCGTATTGCGGAGCTTGCTCTGTACTGTAATATATATGTATATGTGTACTGTATATATGTGTGCATTGTATGTAGAGCATGCATATTTATGTACTGTGAACAATGTATGTATGTATATATGTGTATATGTGCATTGAATGGGGTGCATGCATATTTATGTTCATACATATTTATGTTCAGTCTGCGCCCCCACCCTCCAGCCCTGCGTGGTGTACAGTGCATGCATATTTATGTTCAAACATATTTATGCTCAGTCTGCCCCCCCCCCCCCCCCCCCACACACACACTCCTTTTGTATAGTATTAGTATAGGTATTTGGGTGCTTGCTCTGTACTGTAATTCCAAATCAGATTCCAATGTTTTTGTCCGATGGCCTCTTTTTTGTTCAGCACTATGGTGCTTGATCTGACCAGAGTGACATAGACCAAATTCATACCCATTACTTATTCTCATCATAACCTACTATACCCATTCCCTTTGCCAAGCCCAACAGGCGTTTTGTTGTTATATAACCATACTTTGTAACCTGTCGAGAATCTTGGGGGCTTTGCCTTTTTGTCATGCTGTTGTTTATACTTCTGCTGTGCGCCGTTAATATTTTGTTTTACTATTTCTCTGGTGACTTCGAAGCTTTTCTGTATGGCGTCTAGATGTTTATACGCTTCGGTTCTGATGTTGTTAGTTGGAATAAGCTCCGTATCTATCGGTAACTGGCAATCTTGTCCGAATAAAACACGAAAAGGACTCATCTGCGTTGACTCTGTGCACGGTGTTGCCCTTTTCGCGAACAGCACACTTGGTAAAAGATCCGGCCAATTTTCTTGCTTCGCATCGCAATACATTCGGAGTGTTTTTGTTATTGTCGAGTTCATCCTTTCACATGCGGCATTTGTCTGTGGGTGGTAACTGCTTGTCTCCAGTTTCGTGATCTGAAAAAGTTTGCAAAGTTCTTTGATAAGTTTTGACATGAAATTTTGTCCTCTGTCTGACAATAGTGTTTTGGGGGCCCCGTACCTACAAATAATTTCTGAATATAGAATTTTAGCTATTTCCGATGCTTCCATTGTTTTTAAGGGGAATGCCTCGGGCCATTTTGTGAAAGCATCAACAATTAACAAAATATATTTATATCCATTCGGAGAGGTCTTGAGGAATCCTAAAATGTCAATATGGAGACGGCTAAATGGCGCTTCGACAGGTAACGGTTTTAGAGGCGCTGGATGGTGGTGGGTCGCATCCTTGTTTTTCTGACACTGGAGACATGATTTTACATAATATTGAATGTCAGAAAATAAGTGTTGCCAAAAATACTTGAATCGAATGGACTGATAAGTTCTATCAATACCTTGGTGTCCACCCAGCAGTGAGTCATGATATGACAATAGCACATCATTCCTCAAACTGAGTGGCACCACGAGCTGTTTAATTAAACGGTCTATTCGATGGCCCTTACCTTTTGGGTAGTAGAGATGGTACAGGATTCCATCTTCCAAAATGTAGTCATTTGCTTCCAAAATGACTCTTCTAGCGTCTTTATCGTCTTCGGGTAATATTCTGTCTTCTAAATATTCGATAAAAACATTTACGTCCGGATCCGATCTTTGTTTATTTTTAATGTCAGCCTCGGAAACGGCTGCGACGCGCGTAATAGAATCTATTGGGTCACACTGTTGTATTACCTCTTCGGTTTGTGTTTGAGACGCCGCGTGTTCTTTAACGTTGTTTGTGGCCATCACGGTGGCCTGAGCATTATCGCTTACTGTCGGTTTTGTAACTTGTGGATATTCGCGTCGTGATAGCGCATCCGCGTTCAAATGCTTTCTACGTGCTTTATGGATGATTTCAAAATTATACCCTTGTAATTTTAGCGACCAGCGGCCTAATCTGCCGCTACATTGTTTAAGGTGTCGTAAATATGAATTAGCAACATGATCGGTGATTACGGTAAACTTACCATTCGCTAAATAAACATGATAGTGTTTAATACCTTCAACTATTGCGAGACATTTGCGTTCTGAAATACCAAATGTTTGTTCTGCTTCAGAAAGAGACCTGCCTCCATATGAGACAACCACTTCCTTACCATTTTCATCCATCTGACCTAAGATATAACCTATTGAATATCCTGACGCGTCTGTATACAGAAAACATTCTTTATCAAAATCTGGGAAAGCCAAAATTGGAGGTTTTGTCAGGGCCTCTTTCATGGTGTTAAAGGCCTTCTCACATTCTGCATCCCACTGAAATGGTACATTCTTTTTGAGAAGATTATTGAGAGGTGCTGCTTTTTGCGAAAGATTGAAGACGAAACGTCGATAACAGTTGCAGAGTCCAAGGAAAGCACGAACATCTTTGAGGTTTTTTGGACGGGGGAACGAGGACACAGCGTCCGTTTTCGAAGTATCAACAGAAATACCATCTTTAGAAAGAACGTGCCCCAAATAGCGTATTTCCTTTGCAGCGAAATCACACTTAGAAGGCTTCAACTTTAGATTTGCTCTACGCAAGGCCTCAAACAATTGTGACAAGTGCTGGAGGTGTTCCTCAAAAGACCTAGAAAACACGAGGAGGTCGTCTACGTAACACAAACATGAGTGCCATTGTAAATCTCGAAGGACTTCAGCCATGACCAACTGGAAACTTGAAGCGCTATTCATCAAGCCCATGGGAAGTCTTTTAAATTGATGAACTCCCCTGTGGGTGACAAAAGCGGTTTTGTGTCTGGAATCCTGGTCTAAATCAATTTGAAAATATCCTGAGAACATATAAAGACAAGAGAATATCGTAGACCTTGATTTTCCAAGGGTGTCGAAAACGTCCTCCAACCTGGGCAAAGGAAATGAAATGGGCTTTGTCAAGGCATTCAGTTGCCTGTAATCTACAGTGAACCTAAACGAATTGTCCTTTTTCCTAACCATAACAACTGGGGACATCCATTCCGAGACTGAAGGCTCAATAATGCCATGTTCTTCAAGTTCGTCAATTTGTCTGCTAATCTCTTCCTTCATTGCTGGTGAAGCCCTATAAAACCGACGTCTCACTGGGGTCGCATCACCTGTATCGATTTTATGGCTATATATGCGAGGCATTCCAAGTTCGGACAAATCCTTAGCGAAGCAATCCCTATTCTGACCTATTAGCACCAACAGTGCCTGTTTCTGAAGACTTGACAAATCAGAGTGGGATAAATCGATGCCAAGCGACTCGGCTTCGGCAAAGTAATTGTCATAATTGTTGGAACCATCATGACCAATGTAATTCACCGTCGCTTTGGCACTAACATCGCTTTTTTCAACTGAATGCAGAATATCATCAGGACGGATGGGGTAAAAACAACCGATAACCTGTGAAGATGTGAGCCTAACATAGGAATTGGTGGTGTTAAGAACTTTAGAAACAGCCCTATTGTTAACCACTTGTACAAGCGTACGTGCAGCCAAAATGTTCTTGTGACTAACTAAATTTGAATCCGGTTCGATAATACCTACACGCGAAGTAATTCTATCAAAACCCACACGTACCGGTATAATAGTCTCACTTCGGGGTTCCAAAGTTACGTCCTCTAGCACTGTTACATTATTTGCACAATTAGGTTGTTCTTCGATATTGTTTATTGGAGCGTGTGTCATACCATTCTGCAGTATAAGAGTTCTCTGACCTAGGTCAATATTAGCCTTGTTTTCAGTTAAAAAGTCCATACCTAAAATAATATCTGCTGGCATTTTTTCCAAAATTAAAAAAGTTTGAGTCATATCTAGCCTACCCAGGGATAAATGTAAATTTGTTTCTCCTAAAACCTTCAGTAAATTGCCGTCTACACCCGTTATGAGTCTAATACTAGGAGGAAAAATTTCAATTTTGCCCCACAAGCGAACGGACTGTAAGATTTCTTTTGAAATACAGGAGCGACTGGCTTCCGTATCAACCAGTGCAGGAATTCTAGTATATATATTTTCCAACCTAACGTCGACCTTATTTCCATCCATTTCCGAACTAACTGAGGTGCTTAGTACAGGTATCGCATTAAATCTGCATGTTGAACTAACATGGCCAATGCGCTTACATGTGTTACATCTATAATTCCTAGCGGGACAAGTTGATGAGTTATGGTAATGTCTTCCACATCTATGACACAAGGGAAATTGCCGCCTCTTACCTATAAACGGGCGATACTCCCGACGTCTTGAGAAATCTCTTTCGGTGTGTAGTTGGCGCTGGCCACAGTCATTCCAGTGTTTATGTGGGTCAGAGTTACGTGAGATCTGGGCAGCTCGAATTGCATTTTGCTGAATGACTTTCTCCTTAATTTCACGAATGTAATCAAACATCTCTCGGAAAGCTTCTGTGGAGCCCATTGTCAGTCTAGTGGGAGTACTGGGAAAGGTTCAAGCTAGATAGATGAACTAATTCGGATTCTCCACCAAATATGACCAAGCGGTCCGCCTGTAAAGTGGAACCACGCATTACTTCCACTGGGGAATCGCTCATTCAGGTGTCTACACAGGTGTTAGCACTTTCTGATAAATAAAAATTACTGTCCCCAGGAACGCCGCTGTGGCAACGTCTTGGAGAGAGTGAATATTTATTTGCCAGAGGGCGCTTGTCAGCGGAGGGCCAAGGCTGGGGTTGATCAACCTTGCTGGGGACATAAGATACTCTTTCACCGTGGACAGGGGATTTTCACTAGCTCACTTTTGTAGATCGCAATTGCTTATTCACAAGCCATAGAGTAGCGCCGCGCTTTAATCAATTGCTTTCAATGGTAATGACCTAGCATGGGCTAATTTCTTGGCGGGGCTGAGGTTCCATCAATTCCTAGGGTACTCAGGGCTTCTTCATTAATAAGATAAAGACTATTAACAGTCCAACAATTTTTATATATAAATCTTCTATACTCTTATTTACAAATAGCCAACAAATCCTAAATAAATAATCGCAACACTACTGAAATGAGTTTTGTGACTAGTCACTGAATCCCACCGAAAACAAGTACTAAAATATTGTCTAAAATTAAATTGTTTCCCAAATTTATATTCGTAGAGAAAGGTCGAAGCTGCGACTACTGACAAGAAAAAATCTTTCACTCAACCGCTCATGCGCGCATTTATCCTGTTGCGCCTACCACATTATGGGGAATTACCTTTAATACTAAATTTCACCCTTTAGAATATCTTATCACCTACAATTCCTGATAATAGTGCTTCTAACTCGCAATAATAACAACTGATCATCTAATAACACAGATTCACTAATACACTTAAAACTGTTAACTAATAACTATGTAACTACGACGTGTTATCACAACTAAATACTATAAACTAAATACTACATATACTCATCGGTTCTTCTTCGGCGTCTCCCCTCGATGCAAATCATCAGATCGGGAATCCTGTCGTCCAAATGACGGCTTACCGGAACCACACAAATACATTAACTCTTTACTACACCGCGTGAACTAACGATTATTCCATCCTAGCGAGCCTGTCTTGAGGTTAACTCGAGTGGTCTTATATAGGCGCGCGCATCATCTATCAAAAACTTGATTCGGGCAAAGGTGCTAATTTAGAAAAGACGGCTTTGATGACTTGCAGTGACATGAACTGACTTTTCAATAAGTTCTAATTTGGAATGCATTGTTTATACAGTCCCTGCATGACAGCGACTGAACAAAGAACGCTTTCCAATTACGAACTTAATTAAATTAATGCGCTTACCCAGTTTACTCACACTGATTATTAGAAACTTTCTTTATTTCATTCATTCTAAATAACTCGAATTGTTTACTTATTTTTTAAAATTTAGAATAACCTTAACATAACAACCCTGTGATAGCACACCCAACACAGTGGTTTTATTTACATGTTCAACCTGACTCTGCAACTGCACTGTGGTGTGCTGGTGGTTGTGAAATGGTGGGGTAGCTGTTTATATTATGTCATGGCCATCTTTCAAGCAACAAATACAAGCAACTGCAACAAGTAATATCAGCTTACTGAATGCTTGCCATTCAGCCCAAATATAACCTATGATCCCGAGACAACCCTGCCATGTCACTTCATAAACAACTGTTACTAGTGTCTTCAGCTCTGTATATTTGAAACCAGACGCGTCATTTCAAGTGTAACTGGTCTCTGATTTAAACTCTGAGTAGTACTCTGGTAGTTGTTCTCATGTTTTGAGGTATTTATATTTAAGCTAGCAATCGATTAAAAAAAAAAAAAAAAAATAACGTTGTGAACTGAAAGGGCATATCTCTGTGCTTCAGAATGCCTTACTGGTGTGACCCCATTTTCGTCTCGCATATTATATAAATTGTTGTGTGTGGGATTGGTGTGGGGTCATGAAGTGAGGTATTTATATGCACACATGATTGTGTGTTGTATATTGTACATATATTTTTATGTCCACCCTGCCCCCTCTTCTGTCTAGCCCAACATAATCATACAATATCTCTCCCCCCCCCTCCCACACAACTGTATTATTTATATTTCCGACCTGATTCCAGTTTTGAATAGCATTATGTTGACTTACTTTTGTACAGTATTATGCTGATTGTCGGTTGTATTCTGGGATAGTCTTTTGAGGTATTTTTATTTAAGCTGGCAATCGATTAAAAAAAAAAAAAAAAAAGTAACGTTGTGAACTGAAAGGGCATATCTCTGTGCCTCAGAATGCCTTACTCGTGTGACCCCATTTTCGTCTCGCATATTATATAAATTGTTGTGTGTGGGATTGATGTGGGGTCATGAAGTGAGGTATTTATATGCACATATGATTGTGTGTTGTATATTGTACATATATTTTTATGTCCACCCTGCCCCCTCTTCTGTCTAGCCCAACATAATCATACCATATCTCCCCCCTCCCCCCCACATAACTGTATTATTTATATTTCCGACCTGATTCCAGTTTTGAATAGCATTATGTTGACTTACTTTTGTACAGTATTATGCTGATTGTCGGTTGTTTTCTGGGATAGTCGTATTAAGTGATAATGGCCAAATTCTAGCTCACTATTACAGCCGTAATATAATTATATCATGCCCACTTCATTTAGCCACTTCACTTAGACCAGCAATAATAACTTTACCATGTCACCTCAATCACAACTGTATCATATTCAGTTGTCTCCAGTATAGTATCCTTTGTTGTTGCTTTATGGGGTAATTATATTAAGTGGCAATGACCTAGTTCTTTCTCACTGTCCAGATCTAACATAATTGGCCATGCCCATCCGAACTATAGAGGTCTACAGTATAATATCCTTTGTTGATGCAATATGGGGTAGGTATATTAAGTGGCAATGACCCAATTCATTCTCACTATCCAGAACTCACATTACTGGACCCATCCGAACTATAGTTGTCTACAGTATAATATCCTTTGTTGCTGCATTATGGGGTAGTTATATTAAGTGGCATTGACCCAATTCATTATCACTATCCAGAACTAACATGACTGGACCATAATCATTCATCTTAGACAAAACATAACCTTACCATGCCACTCCAAACAACACAGTTGTATTATTTATACATCGCAGTTGTACTATATCGATTCCTTTTAACCCAACATAACCCAAATTATGTCACCCTAAACACAGTGGTATTGTTTGGGTGTCTTACATGACTCTACAGTTGCACTGTGCTGTGCAATTGGGAGTCGTGTGGACATCCGAATGGTACTACCATGTACAACTCTCTCCAAACAACACAGTTGTATTATATATACATCGCAGTTGTACTATATCTATTCCTTTCAACCCAATATAACCCTACAGTTGCACTATAATGTGCTGGTAGTTAATGAATTGTGGGGTGGGTGTTTTTTTATATTATAACTACTTTTCAGTGCGGCAACTGCAAGCAACAGCAACAAGTAGTATTGGCTTTACCTTACTGTGTGATCCCACTCTCACCCCGCATATTATACAACATGTTGTGTGTGGAGGTGGGTGTGGGGTCATAGAGTGAGGTATATACATGCATACATATGTATTGTATTCCGCATTGTACATATATGTCTATGTCAACTCTGCCCTCTCTTTTGTATGGCACTATGATCCCTGATCCCTACTGGGCTAGTAACTCCAATTCCAATGTCTATGTCCACCGTGCCCTCTCTTTGGTATGGCACTATGACCCCTGATCCCTACTGGGCTAGTAACTCCAATCCAATGTCTATGTCTAGCCCAACATACTCCACACACAACTGTTTTATTTACATTTCTAACCCGATTCCAGTTTTTCATAGTATTATTCTGACTTACTTGTGTACAGTACTATGGTGATTGTTTGTTGTATTATGGGATAGTTTTATTAAGTGATAATGGCCCAACTCCAGCTCACTATCTTAGCCCTAATATAATTATATCATGCCCAACCACCTCATTTAACCCAATATAACCTTACCATCCACTTCAATCAGAATTGTATCATTTACATTTCCAACCTAAGTTTAGTTGTCTACAATATTATATCTATTGTTGTTGCAATATTGGGTAGTTATATTAAGTGTAATGACCCAGCTCATTCTCACTATTCAGAACTAACTTAATTTGGGCCATAATATATATATGCATTGTGCACAGTGCATGCATGTTTATGCTCATACATATTACTGTTCAGTGTGTGCCCCCTCCCCCTCTTTTGTATAGTATTAGTATTCGTATTGCGGTGCTTGCTCTGTACTGTAATATGTATGTATATGTGTACTGTATGTATGTGTGCAGTGTGTGCAGTACATGCTTATTTATGTACTGTGTACATATTTATGCACTGTGTACAATGTATGTATGTATGTATGTGTATGTGTGTATATGTGCATTCTATATGGTGCAGGCATATTTATGTTCACACATATTTATGTTCAGTCTGCCCCCCCCCCCCCAGCCCTACATTGTATACAGTGCATGCATATTTATGTTCATACATATTTATGTTCAGTCTGCCCCGCACCCCTCCTTTTCTATAGTCCCCAGCTCATTCTCACTATTCAGAACTAACTTAACTTGGGCCATAATCATTCAATTCAGCCCAAACATGACAACATGTCACTCCAAACATAACTGTTACTAGTAGCATTGACCCATTCCAGGTTCTGTATTCAGCCCTGTATATTTGAAACCTCGCCTTCCTTAGACCTAGTCATTTCAAACATAATTGGCTTATTTGTATGTCCTTGATTTAAACCCCGTTTAGTACTCTGGTACTTATTCTTATGTTTTGAGGTATTCATAACCAATTGAATAAAAACAAAAAAAGTGACTTTTACAGCTCCCAGAGAGGGCACATTGCTGTGATAAAAAATACGCTACTGTGTGACCCCATTCTCATCTCACATATTATATAGCATGGTTTGTGTGTGGGATGGGTGTGGGGTCACACAGTGATGTATATACATGCATACATACATATGCATTGTATATTGTACATGCGGCAATGTCCACCCTGCACCCCCTTCCTGTATGGCACTATGGTGCTTGATCTGTACTGGGTTAGTAACAGTAGTTCCAATTCCAATGTCTATGTACAGACCGCTCCTCTTTTGCTCAGGCAATGGTGCTTGGTCTGTGATGGGTTGGTAATTCCAATTCGAATACATATGCACATGCTGCCCTTCTTTGCCCTTCTTTTGTTCTGTACTGTGGTACTTGATCTGTACTGGATTAGTGATTTCAGTTCCAATTAGCAATTGGAACTGGAATTGCTAGTCCAGTACAGATCCCATAATTGTACCATACCGATTATATTTAGCCCGACCACTCCAAACACAGTGGTATAGTAGTTTTGCTCTGTTTTATGCTGATGATTGTTGGATTGTGGGGCTGTTGTATAATAACTATCATTCAATACAGCAACTACAAGCAACTGCACCAGAACGATTGACACTCTCTCCTCATACAGCAACTACGGTCAACTTTAGTACATTACAACCAAGTGGTATCGACTTAAACCATGCCAACGGCTCACATAACCCTACCACAACACACCGAACACATACAGCTGATCACATGACCACAACATAGCCCTAACCTACATGTATCATACTGACTCTCTTAAAGCCAATGTTTGAACATAAGGTTGCCGTATCACCCCAATCACAACTGTTCTCGTTACATGTCCCTGTTTCAAATATTGTCCACATCCACTAATATGTTGATGGTTGTTGTATTGTGGGTCAGTTATATCATTTCAAAGTTTCAATACAACAGCTACAACCAAGAGGTACTGCACCACCTCAATGGTCTCTTAATGGAATGTATTTATCCCTTTTGTGTAGATGTGTTTAGTTATGTATATTGTGACGGTAGGTGTTGCGTTGATTGATGGCTATTATATCTAACTCCTAACAAAATACATCTCCCTTTTAGTTCTTATCCAACGCACACCGCCATCACCGGATCTCATCACCACCTCATCTCACCCACTGCTGTAATTTACGAACGTCTTAAGTATTGGATTTACACTTCATTTCAACCACTTTTGTGCTGTATTATGGTAGTACGTGGATGCCGACATAATTGATATGCGTTTGGTGTGGGCAATATTTTATATATATCCCCTTACACACAAACTACATCCTTGATTGGATTATCCAATACACAAAACGTTCTGTGTCGTCCACAGCTGTACAGTCTACGAGTACTGACCTGTTTATAATTTGCCGACCAAAATGTGACTTGACACTGTGACACCCTTTATTGTGATAAACCGTACTCCAGTGTCATACTAATTAGGCTAAGTAAGGGATAACACGCTCCACCGCGGTTCAACTGACAGTGACTTGGACATTATCGACAGTTAAAACACAGCCGCGTTATCCGCCTCAGTGCATTATAACTCCGAATCGCCAAGGTGAACAAAGGGATCGAAGCAAGTGTGTTTTCGGAGAACAATGACTGTGGATTCGTAAAATAATCCACAGTTATTGTTCTCAGAAAACACACTTGCGACAAGCCTTTTGTTTCCCGTTGGCGAAAGTCACGGTGTACAGGCACATATTTGGGGGGGGGGAAGCAAATGGACCTAGTGGGGGGAAGCAAATCGATCATTTTGATGGGGGGTGGGGGGGATGATCGAGGAAAAGCTATGTTTTGGCAATGATTAAAATCGATTGTTTATAAAAGGTATTTGCGAGGGAACCCGGCAATAAACGGGCTACATTTCTGCCTCAACAGCTTGGTTCTCTATGCTTTAGTTTCTTTCGGTTCATGCGTGAAAACCGGACGACGCTCTGCTTCATGAATAGTGTGGATCAGAAGGGTGATGTATCCAAATCCGATCGTCAGTCACAGAAATGCTACAGAGGAACATACTATTAAAACGCGAAAATTGAGAACAAACATTTAACTCGGCTATTATAACTACACATGTCTTTTAACAGAATGTTGTGTTTTAAGTCGGATAATAAACTCGTGGTGAATCATTCGGAGTTAGAAAACACTCGACCCTTCGGGTCTCGTGTTTTCTAACACCGAATGATTCACCACTCGTTCATTATCCCTTACATGAACAGCCTGTACTGCCTCACATCCACAACACAGAAAATTCGCTAATATCCAACTGCAGTACCTTTCCTTTTGTGACGAAGTATGGATCTTCAAACACTGATATAAAATTGGTTGAATACCGAAACTTTCATGCCAAGGTTTGTCCCTCTCAAACCTTAACACCAAAGCTTCAAATCCCCCATGTGCACGTACGAAAGAATACAGGAATGAGCCCGGCTGAGTCATCTCATGCTTATGATCTGAATGATATGCCCTTTCAGAGTTAAGGGCCTATATAAGTAATGAAATTTTGTTTATTTTGAAAATTCTCACCTCTGATATTCCTTGAATTCAAATTAAATATACACAAAATGTACATCAAATTGAAGGTTGGGATGTATAGAACACGAAACACATGTGTAATTAACTCATAGAGTCGACTTTAGGCACCACTGGTTCCTGGAAGTCTGCTGCCGTATTCGCACCAGAACTGATAATTTAATAATATTTCACGAAAACAACTTGTTGCCAAATGTGCTTTACATATCCAAGAACAAAGCTAGGGGATAAACATTCTTCAAAACGCGGCGACAGAGCTGTATTGGGGAAAATTCCAAAGCTTTGCTTTTGTTTACGTATGAGTGTACTTTCGATTTCTGGTCGACGTCATTGGACAGAAAAAGCATGTAAAAACAACGCCGTCTAAAATCAAATAATGAAAAAGATCGCCTTCATACAGTATACTGTTATTAGAGAGAGATTGCACAGTTGCCATATTCAATGCAATGTATCATGATACCTGTTGAAATATCTTAGAATTACGATTTTGTTTTTCGATGGAAATTCGTGGTAACGAGTGATTAGCGCATGTCTGTTGAGCATGAAAACCATTTTCAATTAAAAATGCAGACAGTGTTGTCCTTTTCCAAAATGCAGTCCTATAGTTATATTCGAGAGAGTTTTGAATGCCTAGCTTTGTTCTTGAATAAACGAAGCACATTTGGACACAAGTTGTTCTGATGAAATATTATTTTATTATCAGTTCTGGTGCGAATACGGTAGCAGACTTCCAGGAACCAGTGGTGCCTACAGTCGACTCTATGTGTTGATTACATATGTGTTCCGTGTTCTATACATCCAAACCTTAATTTTGATGTATGATTTGCGTATATTTAATCTGAATTTAAGGAATATGAGAGGTGAGAATTTCAAAATAAACAAAATTCCATTACTTATATAGGCCCTTAAGGTGTTGTATGGGAGATGAATATTTGCTTAGCAGTTAGGTGGCGTGTTGTTCACTATGTTGTCAATGATCTAAACCATATTATCTATGGCATGTGAGCTGTCTTTCCATGTTCATGATTAATTTTTTATTGTTTTGGGGGTTTTTTTGTTTTTTTAAATTTCGAAAAAACAAAAAAATCGATTTTTTTCAAACACGACGGCAGCGGGAAAGATGTGCGCCTGTGTTGGAGCTGGAATTTCTATTACTCATTAGCGTCCTAATCCTGTTTCGCAACAGAGAACCAGATTTGGAATTGGACTTGCGGGAAGTATGTTAGCCCCTACGGGGCAACGCCTTGGTTTATATAATATAATTTTGTATTTTTTATATAATCTTTTTATACATAATAATAACATAACATACCTCAAACTAATAAATTTAATCCGATCAGCTCTGCCAGTACACAATCATTGATGATAACCGTACTCATTCTATATAACGGCAGTATAGGTGGTATTCACTCACCATTTCTCAAGTATGTCTCCATATACACAGGAATCGCAAGCAAGCTTGACATAACGCAATGCAAGTTAAAAGAAATTATGTTAACCCCAACCATAATATGCCTCTATCAATCATCTTACCATGGCGGGTAAAATCACCCTCGACGAGATTCAGGAAAGCGACGACTACAATCTCACAGCTAAATGCAAAAATATTATCGACATAAACGATAACAGTGTCACTGATACACCATATAACCCATATGGCCACCCTTGCTCATATTATAGACCTGACCAATTCAAACTTGATTCATCAAAAAATACATCTTTCTCGTTATTTAGTATTAACTGTAGGAGTCTGAATGCGAATTGGGATTCTCTAGTAAATCTACTACATGAGTTACATAATGGAGAAAATGACTTTGATGTAATTGGTCTATCAGAGGTTTTCACAGTCCACGAAGATTTACAGTACAGCCTCAATGGTTATCACCCACTCCAATTAAGAACACGACCCAGTAACGATGATGGGAGGGGAGGTGTGGGTCTTATTATCAGAGAAAACATTCCATTTCGAATACACCCTGAACTTACGGTGTTTATTCCACATGTATTCGAATCGTTGTTTGTAGAACTTTACCCCAATGATAAAAAGTCAACAATTATTGGCATTATATACAGACCCAACACTGCACCCAAGGCTAATCTTGACAGTTTTATTTCTACCTTAAATGACATTTTCATAGGCATAAATAGCAGACGAGCTCATATAATGGGTGACTTTAACATCGATCTCTTAAAATTCTCTGAACATATCAAAACAACCGATTATATTGATATGGTTTTCAGTCACGGATATATTCCTTTAATCACAAAACCAACACGCTTAACTGAATATTCGGCAACCCTTATAGACCACATTTACTCCAATAGTTACTCCAGTGGTGGTAAATGTGGTATCATAATTACTGACGTTTCAGATCATTTCGGAACTTTTTATACTGAGGAAGCAACAACGTTGACTCAAAAGGTATCCCCAAAACCCAAACGCTCATTTACGAAAAAAAAAGTTTCTTCTTTCAAAAATAAATTACGTGATACGAACTTTAGCTCAGTAATTGAATCTACATGTCCTAATGAATCTTTCAACATATTCTTAAATATGTTCATGGAAAATTTTGAAAATTCATTTCCTATAGAAAATAACAATGTACCCAAAAAGTATGTTAAAAAGCAGCCATGGATGACTAGCGGTATCCTAAAATCTTCTATAAACAAAAACAAACTACATGTAAATAAACTAAAGCGCCCAACAAACACTAACATCGATAACTACAAGCAATACTGCAGAGTATACAACGCAGTTAAAAAACGCGCAAAAGCCCAATACTATACAGATATCTTGAACGAAAATAAGTACAATTTAAAAAAAAGTTGGCAAATCCTTCGTTGTGCCCTCAACAAATCAGTCTGCAAAGAACAATTGCCAACTGAATTCCTTATTGATGGTAGAAAAATCTCTGAACCTGACTCAATTGCCCATCATTTTAATAATTTTTTCGCAACAATTGGACAAAAAATAAACGATAACATCCCTCCCACTAACATAGAATTCGACACTTATATTCGGCACAACTCAAGCGATAACTTCTTTATCACACCGACCACTAAAGAAGAAATTGTCGCCATTACAAATAATCTAAAAGGAAAACAAAGCACGGACTGCTACAGCATTTCTACAAAAATACTAAAAGAAACTATTAATGAAATCGCGGAACCCTTGACCCACGTCTTCAACTTATCATTCACGCGAGGTCTCTTCCCTAATAAAATGAAAATGGCAAAAGTTATACCTATCTTTAAATCTGGAGACCCGTGTTCGTTAAATAACTATAGACCAATAAGTATATTGCCAGCGTTTTCTAAAATATTAGAAAAATTAATGTATAGTCGACTTTATTATTATCAATCCACATTCGAAATCTTATATGAACACCAATATGGCTTCAGACCCAAACACTCAACCTTCCACCCAATGTTGCATTTCCTACACGAAGTAGCCGACAGTAATGACCTATCTCTAAATCATAACACTATCGCACTTTTTCTAGATTTCTCAAAGGCCTTTGATACCATTAACCACAGTATTATTTTGAAAAAACTCGAAGCATATGGTATCAGAGGTATAACTAATGATTGGTTTCGAAGTTATCTTCGTGATCGTAGGCAGTTCGTTCAATATAAAGATTCATCTTCAGATAATGAAGTACTTACTTGTGGAGTGCCTCAAGGATCGGTTTTAGGGCCCATACTTTTTTTTATCCATATTAATGATATTAGAAATTCAACCTCCTCGAATATTCTGTCGTTTGCAGACGACACGACTATGTACAAATCCGACGGAAACATTGACACGTTATTTAACACTTTAAATGTCGAAATCTCAAAAGTAAGTGAGTGGTGCAAGGCAAATAAATTATCCCTAAATGCCCAAAAAACCAAGTACATAATCATTCACCCACCTCATACAAAGTATGTCCAAACCCAGCGTCGCCTTCTCCTTAATAATTCAGAATTAACCCAGATATCAAATAGATCGGACACGAAGACAATAAAATTCTTAGGAGTATGTTTTGATGAAAATCTCAAATTCGATAGCCATGTTTCATATATAGCATCGAAGATTTCCAGAGCGATATACACAATAAACAGGGCAAAAAGAATTCTCCCTCATCAAGCCCTTAAACCACTCTACTTCACTTTGGTTCAGAGTCACTTGCTGTATGCAATTCAAGTCTGGGGTCATGCAACAGCCACAAAAAAGTTATTTACATTAGAAAAGAGAGCTCTGCGTGTAATAAATATAAAAAAATACAATTCCCACACGAACCCATTATTCCTCAAAGATGAAATTCTCAAGTTTGATGATCTTTACAGGCTACACACTTTACTGTTCATTCGTGATTGGCACTCTGGAAACTTGCCAAAAAGTTTTGAAAATTTAAACCAAATCTATAATCACCCAACCGGAATGTTAACCAGACATAGTGGACAATTAAAGAGAAATACACCTCGAACATGCTTCTCTGCAAATTTACCAAAACACTCATTCCCTAAACCATGGAATGACCTAAGCAATGACATTCAATCTGAACCGAGTCGCTCTATATTCAAACGCTCCATAATGTTACACGCCTTGGGAACTTATAATACACCCCCGACATGTTTCAATCCACAGGGTCCTGATTGTAACACTAGAGTCGGTGATCTCTTGCGTGACTAGGCCATTACTAACAGCAGCTCAGATAAACATAGTAAGATAAGAACACGGTGTAGACCTCCTTTAAGGCGTGACCAGATCTGTAATGCTTTCCTTGTCTGAATCTCCCCCAAACATTTAATAAAGAATATCGGTCTTTGTTATGTATTGCATCTTTTGAAAAGAAATTGAAACTTATTTATCACCTGTACTGGGGGGGGGGGGGGGGGGGGGGGCGGTGG
The DNA here is from genome assembly GCA_031216915.1 of Pictodentalium vernedei. Lineage (NCBI taxonomy): Eukaryota > Metazoa > Mollusca > Scaphopoda > Dentaliida > Dentaliidae > Pictodentalium > Pictodentalium vernedei. Next base: position 191,048,770 of record CM062296.1, on the reverse strand, counting down.
CTCAGTTGGTAGAGGTGCAGGCTGCAAGCCGAAAGGTCCTCGGTTCGAATACCACCTGCGGCAACCGCGTTGTGTCCTTGGGCAAGACACTTCACCCCGATTGCCTACATGGGGGCACGATGACGCTGTGTACTGAGGCGTACTGCACGTCGATGGTGCGCATGTCTTCAAGCAATCTAACCCTGCCTGTGCTGCAGTGCAGAGTTCAGAGTTACGATGTTGGAGAGCTGACAGCTGCTCGTCGTTGCTCGGTGGTTGTCTCCGGGTACTCCGGATTCCTCCACCCGTAAAACTGTCACGGTCACGATTAGCCATTGTGCATAAGTATGCGACCTTAAACACCAATAAATATAAATATAAATAAATACCACCTCTACTGCCCCATCCTCGCACTTCCAAATAGGAGATGGCAGGAAGACAGCCATTGGGCTATGCCGTCTCCTTACAATATGCATGTTTTTTACAACTTGTCACTGTTCTAGTTACACAATATTCTTTTTTTTTGGAAAACATCTAAATACATTTATATTTGTAACTACACTATATGTACATGTATATTGTGAATAAAATATTGCATTGTATTGTAAATATTATATTGTCTATTATTAGTGGACTGTGCGAGGGATACCGCGCCCTTGGTAAAAAAGGACGAGATGCCGGTATATCCAACGTATGTGGATGACCGAGCAGTCCGCATGCTACGTGACACCGGGTGCAGTAGGGTAGCAGTAAAGAGTGGACTGACTGCTCACGGAGAACTAACGGGACAAGACCAGGAGTGCGAGCTAATAGATGACACGGTTAGGAGGTTCCCCCTTGCGAGGGATAGGGTGGGTACCCCATTCTATAGCGGTGAAGTAGAAGCAATGTGTATTGAGACACCCATCTATGACCTCGTACTTGGGAACATTCCTGGGGTATGTTCAGAACCCCATAAGACACGGTTGGAGAGAAAAGCGCCCAAAGGGACATCGGGGCGGTCCCCGAGCACAAGCCACGGAGATAACCAGTCGGTGGAATCATTGGATGGGCTCGTTGAGTCAAGTAGGAAGGCACATGTAGAGAGTAAAATGGAAACCCCTAAGGTTAACTCGTCGGCAAGGAAAGTCCGGAGACTTGCTGTTGGGAAGCAGCCCGGGTATGTGGAAAAGGAGAGGCGCAATGAGTACGGAGTAAACCAAAGGTTTGGAACTTTTGGGTCGGTCAAAAGGTGACCGTGCTCCGGCCGACGAAATCTGGTAGACCGTGGTTACAGTGGGAGAGGCCGTACACTGTGACGAGAATAATGGACAAGGGTTTTTACGGAGATGCCAAAATATAAAGGACACTTAACCCACGCCACTGTCTTGGGGAGGTACATTAGGCAAGGAGAGGCCGATAGAGGTGGCCGGGGTTGTCACACAAGGGCATCATAATGGGAGAGTAGTTAGCAGGGGCCCTGGTCTTGTAGTGGGGAACCCAAGGAAAGATTGGCAGTAGTCAATCAACGGAGCGCTGCATCTGGGGCACCGAACTTTGGGACGGCAGGCATTACCTGGGCGCCTGTAGGTGTTAGGTGTGAAGATGAGTGGGGGTCCTTGGTGGAACCCGCGCTCAAGAAACAGTCCCAGGCGGAGCAGGCTGAGTGGCTCATCAGAAGATAGTAATGGTCCCACCACACATGGGCATATTTAAAGGTAGTGCCTAACAAGGCATGTGACCCGACGAGGGCATGAGCCGGGTGGGGTGACCCTGTTACAAGACAGAGGGACAGAAATACAAAGTGAGGAAAGTTTGCGTTTTGAAGTACACCGGCGCAATTGGCCCGGCTAAAAACAAAAAAAAAAAAAAAACAAACAAAAACAAAAAAAAAAAACCTCTGCAAATATTCAAGGGATATACATAACCAACGCATGTGTGCGGTTGAAAGCCCTAGAATGATTTCGCAGATTCTTTTATCTTAGATGTAAATGGGAGAGAGAGAGAGAGAGAGAGAGAGAGAGAGAGAGAGAGAGAGAGTGTGTGTGTGTGTTATGAGTCTGAAAGGTAGAGCTATACTCAGTGTGGTAACCCATCTGCTGGCGTGTGTAGAGATAGCACCATGTGGTTGAGTAAGAGAGTGGTGAGTTGTGCACATAGTGAGCTGATTGTAGGTATGTGTGAATGGGGGCTGAAGGTGACTTTTCCCTTTTTGTGTTTTCAAAGAAACGCAGGGTGTTTCTTTTGAAGGGTGGTGCTAACAGGGAAAAACCTTCTAAAAGGGGGTGGCCCCCTCCCCTGACTTTCAAGTTCAGATATATGTATGTATTTCTTCTTTCTGTGTTGTAAGCACACATGTTTTAATTAGATAATTAGCCTTAGGCGAGTCACAGTGGGATACTTCTTTGGCATATTATCAATCAGCATAAAATGTCTCCATCTTATAGTCAGATTACGAACCCAAGGAAAGGCTCAGTTATGTCGTTACTGAGGATTAACTCGCACCTGTCTCAAAGTATAGGCTATTATGTTGTGGTATTGATGCTTAGGAACGCAGAGGGTGATCGCGTAGTAGCCTGCTTTAGTATCAGAGTGTTGTGAATATCGACTCAATGTCCAACAGTGACACTTCGCGCAAGCTCGAAATCGCATTTTGAAGTTATGAGTTCTGCCATGAACTGTGGAATTCCAAAAGGACAGGAACATTCGAGGAGAGTTCTATCAAAAGACACGTGTATCAGGTCTGTGGCGTAGACTTGCTAAACTAGCCGACCGAGTGAATGAACCTAATCCAAATCAGAACTATGTTGCCACCAGGTAATTAACATTGCTAGTCGGGATCCCCGGCAGTCTGTTCTGCAGACCCGCACTGACGCAAAAGTTAAGACTCAGTGTATGAATCTCCTGTTACTAGCCCGCGACAGTGACGTTTTCAAAGTGTACTATAGCGCCAGTACAGGGCTATAGAAAAAGTGAAATTGATGAAAAAACACTTAACCCTTGTGATAAATCTTCTGCCATGTTGTTCAAATTGTTGAATGAGTTATATATATTGAAATCAGTTTATTTTAAGTGTAAATAAAAGAATCGTTATTACTTAAATCATTGTTCTCTTTACACAGCCCGAAGTGATTATGAATCACACCTAACGAAGAACGAATCTATTTTCGAGTTCACTCGGTAGGGAAGAAAATCATAGTGCTGTCCAAACTCACCTCTGTGAGCCGAGTTTGGCCAGTGCCCGGATTTCGAAACTCTTTGTTGGCTCTTTCCCCACTGTTTCGAATGGCGAGGCTAAACAACCCGATGTCATCCCTCCCACGTAGATTAAGATGTCTGACAGTAAGGATGCTGAAAAGAGGCCGAAAAGGAAGTTATCTTCGATTTCGTGCATACAAATGATTTGGAAGAACAAAAAAAAATTCTGGTGGCGCTGAAAATAAATTATTCATGGATTGATAAAACGATATCCAAATTTATACCATGCTGTCCTATCTTACTGCCTGTGAAAATTCCGTATGTTAAATTTTAGCTTTCAACCCCGCTTCCGGTGTAAAGCTTCTACTGCGGTTAATACGTTTTCCGTGGGAATGTCATCACAAAAATGTACACCTATAGTAGGAACTACATCCAACTTGACCTTTGACATGACCCAATTTGCCGACTTTTATACATTCACACTTCGCGATGTTTTATCCAAACATACAACGATTTGTGGTGCTATCTACTACATGCAATGACATATTAAGTTTAAAATACCAACAATTAAATATTTAAAATGAAATTCAAGAATTGTTTATAATAATTTGACTGAAAAAGCACGGTAAATTCAGTCAACTTTGACGACGTGTCTAGCTCTAAATGAAGCATTCACTTGCAGCGGGACGTGCTGTCCACCAGCGCCGACGTAAACAAAACAAATCCATTTATCGCTCGTCTGCTAATCGAAAATATCGTTTTTATCTCCATTTTAAGTGACAAATTCGATTATGTATTAAGAGCATGGTATAAAAAAACAAATAGGCACTCGGTAATCAGATTTAAACTGCTCGATGAATAAGGGCTTAAACCACTCGGCAGAGCCTCGTCGTTTAAACCCTCATCATCTCGTAGTTTAATCTGATTACCGGCCCTAGTGCCTATTTATTCTATATATCTCCATAGAGCATAAGATCTGACGCATGCTCAATCTTGTCAAGAAGTTTTCACGTTCAGGTCCATTCTGGTGTTAGAAACAAACGGAAAAGCATGATTCATCACCACGCGGAATTCAACGTGACAAAAATCCCCAAAACGGCATTGATCGTGAAATAAACCCTTTCTACTTGGATTGTACAAAACATGTGTAAGAGAGCAATCGAAGGATATTAATTTTTCCGTGTACATTTTTGGAATAATCTCTCTGTTCTCGACGTCGTTCGATTTCAGTATCAGAAGATATCTGTAATAATTGTTTGACATATTATTACGCATTTTTAATTGTCTTTGATAATCGGAATTTGAAATCGTGTGAATCTTTCCGTTTGTGTTTGGACGTTTTGAACGCCTGACGCGTGGGAGTAGAAAAATACATCACTTCTCCGGATTCGTTCCAGGGAACGAACTCGACGACGTGTGCTTCGTCGTAGCTATGGTTTCTGTGATGCGGCATTCTTTTTATAATATCGCCTCATTCTCCTTCTTCTCTTCCATGCGATTCGTGTCTCTCATGTTCTAGATATTGCGATCTGTTCACTACCATATCTTTTTCGGAATGTCTCAATAAGAATACATATTGTTGTTTCGAATCCAAATGCCTATCGCAACACGTTTGAAAATCGTTGACACCATCGGTTTTCTCCGTGTGTCAGTCTTTGATTTATGCCGCACAAATCGAGTAGTTTTGCATTGGAAAATAGCTTTCTCCCTTGGTAAAGTGACAATCTGTCCTTGTCGCAATTGAATTGTCGTCTCGTGCATTTTTTATAATATTAGATGTATAAAAAAGAAGAAAATCATATCAGTAGCCAAAAAAATCAATTTAAAGTTATGCAGATTCATTCCGTATATTAAATTTAACAGTAAACGTTTTCGATAGGAAACTTACAACCTCGAAATGAAAGACGCCGAAACGGAAGGTTGGGATGACAAATACGGGAATTGTAGAATACCATTCATATTAAATGGAAAACAAGCTGAACTGTTTTTAGATTGACGAAAGAGTTGCGTAGAATCGTGAACAAATAAGAGAAAAATTTCGATCAAGGCGATTTGAGTGTAGTCTAAGGTAATCGCAATCGCATACATCAGAAAATCAATAGAGATCTGGTAGACCGAATCGGGGAAGAAGCTATCAAACATGCAGAAAAGATTACGAAAGTAGACATAGTTATTGATGGTTAAAAGAAATCTGCAGGAAAAGCAACACGTGCATGAAAATAAGACATATTTATACCATGGTTACCTATTCAACAATATATGAAAAGCCTATGACATAAATTTTAGCTTTACACACTAACCGTGGTGAACACGCCAGCAATGGGATTTCAGTAGTTAAAATTTACACCTACAGTGGAACTACATCCAAGATGGCCTTTGGTGGCGTCGACCTGAATGCAACTTGTCTAAATTTATCGCACGTCGCCTCAGGAAGAGTGAAATGAAAGTGACAATTATTTATTACGTTTTTAAATGAGTTTACTCCATAAGACACCAAAACTTAACAAGCGTGCATTGTCTCATGTTAATAAAGCATCCATAACTCGAAATGGTATGTTATTATGCCATTAAAATGAAAAGGGCCCCGTTTCATTTTCCATGTCGTTTTGGCGATAAAATTGACAGCGGAAGTACCGCCCTCCGATGCTCGTGTAAACAAAAACAGATTTGCACGTATGTACGTACGTCTGGTGCTCAGTAAAATCGAGAAAAAATAATAGCGACTCTTAATAATCTGACGATCATGGTATAAATAAAATATACCCATAGTAGCTTGGTGTACCAAATGTTCACCACTCGTGGTGAAGTGGTGTTAACCGCGCACCATGGGCTCGCGGTTAACACCATTTCACCACTCGTGGTGAACATTTGGTACATCGCGCAACTGTGGGTATATTCTATATATCTTTATAAAAAAATGAGCCAATAAAAATAATAGATGTGACATATGACTTTATATTTCTGTAAACAAATTGATCGAATCAAATTTTTTTTGTTGTTACATGTTGAAATAAAAAAATACAGTTGAAGGTATTTTTAAAAAATTCTCAAGTATTTAAGAAAGGAATTAAACAATCATTTTCCCAAATTGAAAAAGTGAACTAAAGTTCTCAACATTCCAGACTAAATCCGCTTTGGTCAAAGCCACATGTGCCGAGATCACAGAAAAACACTTTGTGAAGTAAATTCAAAAACTTACGAAATGGGTTATAAAAGTATTTTTTCCAAATTTCACAGAAATGAACTCGAAGACTTTTTGTTTGAAGGAGGAGGATTGCCGAAGAAAAATAAAGCGATGACGAAAAAAATCCAAAAAAATCATAGTAAGAAAAAAAATTGATTCTAAACGTAAAATAAAAAATTATAAAAAAATCGAAGAACAAGAAAAAATATAATCTTCGTATACTAGTATAAAACGAAAAGTTGAACAGGCTTCGTCTTCTTTGGAAAAAGAAGAAGAACATAACACGTGCTCGACGCAGTAACTGATATCGTAAACTTAGTCATGACCGAACTCAACGATGACGATGATGAGAATAATATTGGAGGTATCTCAGTGAGAATGGTATAGAAGAAGTTGAAATCCACTTTCATTCCCAAAGAACGAACTCGAACAATGAAAGGATTTTTTAAAACGTCAACGGCGCGGGTCGCAAGAAGATCATTCCGGACAATTTGATGAAAGAGGCAAAGTGTCAAGTGACGACTTTATGTCGTCAGAATTTAGACACGGGCATTGGATTGGAAATACAGTATCACCGCAGTGGACTGATCACTTTCCACGGGTAGACAATATTTCCATGGACGCAATATTATATTCCAAACATCAATTATAGGATTGTCAATAGCCCGAACTTTCTGCTTTATATGATTTGCTTTGGGACTGCACTACTCATTGTCCACCGAGTTTGTTTGACCGATAGCCTTGTCTTGGCACTTCTAACTGTATTTTTCAGTATATGGGAATCAATATTCCCATTTCTGCTTCTAAAATATGTGACTGGTTGTTATGAGTGTACATCTGTCTGGCTGGCTTTTCATCTGACTAAGTGCTTCTTTGGTTTTCATTTGCTTTGTTTTATATTTTCAATAATTGCCAGCTGACTACCATTCACCCCATCTCAGGTTCACATTTAATAAACATTAGTCAACACCATCTCTTACTCCTATTGAAGCAAACTTCTGGTTCATGTCGTTGGAAGGAGTTTGACTAAACTTTGGCTCTTTTTCTCAGAATGAATATTTGTTAGTATAAAAACCAAAGTTGTGAAAGAACAATTACAGAACTTGCAGCTCAAACAGAACCCTGCCACAGGAGCAGTCTGCTATACTCTCAGAGATTCTATTGGAGTTCCTACATATGCTGAACATGGGCCCCTTTCCCAATGACGTTTAGGCATGAATTTGTCCAATTCCGCCGCCGGCGTGCAATAGGCCTTAGTATACCATGTCCACACGTGGCCAAACGGGATGAAATGACTTACGCAAGGACACAGCGCAGTTACCCATGGCAGGTCTCAGTTCAATTTGAGGGTAATATTTCTCATTCTTTGTGTGTATCCTCTTCAAAACCAATTCCCAATTGGATCCCTCATGATGCGAATTTCTCAATTCCATGGGCTAAGACCCTTTACCAAAGAGGACAGAATAATCCAATTCCAATTATAGAAGTTTTAGGTGAAAAATGGGGACAACTAATTAGTATTAGTTTTTCTTTTAGTGCACATCCGTTTGCCAAGGAGCCTTATGAGCTCTTTGGCCACCAATCTAATTCTGTGAGGGAATCGACGCTGTTATGCTGTTTGTTTGCCCACTTTTCGTGGCGTGTGCGCGGAGCCTAACGTTGATGTAATGTAATATTCCTTCAGTCACGGAGATATACAGATATTATTTCGCGCTCCAGTTATAGATACTCCAATCAATAAGTTTCAACCATGAATACATTAACACAAATAATGGAACTACAAGGGGTCACATGATATAATGATATAATTTTTTTTTGAAAATTGTGGACAAATTTGAATAAAAAAAATTCCAAAATAACAAATTATGACAGCCTGGGTAAAGGAAAAACCGACAGTGGACGAATAACAACGTAAATTCCATTTTGTGATATAACTATAATAATTTTGAATGATTTAGTAGGTTCGAGCAGGGGGTGGTCCGAATTAGGGGAAGGCACACCGGCGCTTATCTTGTAATAATCTAATAATGTGCTATATAATATTTACACTATATATAATACATATTTGAATTTATGTTGATCAGTTGTGAACAAGCAAAGATTGCAGGAGCACATACGCCAATTGTTTTCGTATTCTTTCTCTCTATCCTTTCCAAAGTAGTACCAGACCGCCAATGTGTGTATACAGTACTACTTAGTTAGGAACTACAGGGCACTTAGAGCATGAGGGACGTTTTCTGAATGGATATTATAATATTAGAACGTTCCTTTTCATGTTCTATCGGTCGATAGTACCTCAGTATGTGTGATTTCTGAAATAAAACCTGAAGCAGCTTCGCTGCTTCAGGTTTTATTTCAGAAATCACACAAACTATGTACTATCGACCGATAGAACATGAAAAGAAACGTTCTTATTATTTTATTACAAATTTTATGCCGTACAAAAAATAGCTTTCATTGTTAGGCGTTAACTGCAACATGCCATCTATCTTGTAATAACAATGTAGTCGAATCCAAAAACATGACGTCATATCGAACGAATGACGTCTATCCAGTGTTTACAACTGTGTCATGCTATAATTCATTATTAATGCTTGCGTGAGATAAGTGGTATAATGGAATATAAATCCATGTTTCTTGGAAGACGACAGTTATTAGAATTAAGCGGAGTGAAACAATTTATTTTGAACTTGAGGCGGAGGCTCAGTGAGGTCGAGGAGTATTAAGCTTGTGGAAATATAATTGATTGAAGTCATAACTCATATTCAGGATTCACTGAAGTGATGAACAACACGTGAGTTTTTAATATTTCTGATTCTTTTGAATGCATTGTTTCCAGTTAAAATTGAAAACACACCCACTGAAGATGATATATTTGTTGGTAAGTTTGTGTCTGTCTGTGACGAAAACAGTTAAAGGGACACGGCGCCACGTTTGGTGTTGAGAAATTCCAATCAGGGCGTGCATAATCGACGCTGATCAATGGAAGTGGAGCTTACATTTTAGTTAGTTTAAACAATATTTGTTGAGAAATTGATAAGTATATACACTTCACAAGATCAGTTAACAAGAAAGATCTGAGCAACACAAGATACAGTAGTATACACGAAACAAATGAAGACTAGATGAATGCTTACTGTGTAAGAGAGGGATTCGACAGAAAGCTTGAAACTTATGTAAGTCGTCTCCCTGACAAAATATAAAATTTCTCCTGTAGGTGATGCATATCCGTGGAGAAGCTCACACATCGTGACCAGGAGGCTGAGACTCTCACTCTATTGGATATAAAGTAGCTTAGTTCCTGCGGTTGTAGATCAGTACAAGTACGTGTGCACAATCAGTCTCAATCACCAAGACCCAGTCCCCAGAATTAGCTCGCCACAATATGGTTGGAGAGATCAATAGCATTCAGGTACGGAGTGTAGAAAGCCTCAGCCGCCAGGCAACGATGTGTGAGATTGTTTAAACATCAAATTGATTTGGAAAGAAAAGGAAAAGAAGGTAGAACAGCAGAACTGATAGGAGAAAAAAAGATAGAAAAATAGAAACAGCTGGAATACATCATACGTTGATCGAACACTCAAGAGTCAAGGAATCGGGTATAGGCAGCTTGTTTCGTTATTTTATTTTGTAGAGTGTTAGGCATGAATAATTGTTGGTAGTGTTGAACGATGAAATGCATGAAAAGGTATTCAACCTTAGGCATTGGTCGCTCGGTCATATTGTACCAGCTAAGCAGAAATTATTTACCGCAGTGAACAATCACAGCTTCACTTGCGACCACATCAAAGAGATAGAATCGAACTTAGCTAATCGTTGCCCATTTAAGAGGACTCCCACCCCAGACATTGGTGACAGAGTCCCTTTTTTACAGTGAAACAGAACTTGTCTACCGTAGGAAACAAGCAGTGCTTCACTTCCCGGGAAAGCAGAACTTGTTTACCACAATAGACAAGCACTGCCTCATTTCACGGGATCCCCACGGGTGTTCGACTCATTGGAAGCGCTTACTAGATAAAATAAAGTCACGAACCACTTCAAAGATACGACGGTTGTCGTCGTTATTCAAGAATTCTGAGCCTACATTTTCTTTGTTCTCTTGTCTCCAGAGAAGAACGTTCCGATAGTACCCGTGTTTTGCCCCAAAACTCCAGTACCATGACCTTTAGAAGATGTCAAATTAACCAATCACGGCTGATGTTACAAACGTGAGGCATAATAAATACACTTATTGAACCGAATGTAACCTGAAGGTCGAAAGACATGCGGTTTAAAATGCCCATTTAAAGAGACCTGTGTTTTTGTTAAGAAACATGCGCTCACTTCGAAGACAATTACAATGATAAGTCATCCTAATTTTCTCGAAATCATTAAGAATGTGTTCGAAGAAATTACAAACTCCCTGGCATATTTGTTGAATAGAAAATTAGTTGTTAAAGAGAACCACATTTTATCCCTTTTATATCTGTTGCTTGAAAACACAGATCTAGAGACAAAACAGTTTTACTCTCTGTACACTGATGTTAAAGCACTGCAATTTCTAGCAGAACATTTTCCTAATATCTTCTCGAAATTTTGATATTTCGAAACCAGGATACAGAGTTGTTTTGCTTTTCCGGTCAACCGAAATATTCCATACAAATGAATATAAAAATACCATAAACATCTATTTTCATTCAATCGACGCAAAAAATGTGTCTTAATCGATACTTCATAGTTTTGCTCAAATCTGTGATAACATTTTGTATACCAATACATTTTTGTTTACTAAATAATTATCACCGAATACTTATCACGACGGTTTTATGATAACGCCAGTAACTGTGTGACAGTACAGTCGTAGTGGACTGATCGTAGTCCAGGTGTGGGTAGTGATGTCCACGCATGCGTTTACTAGGTAATGGAAATCATCAACAGCAAAAGTTTAATTAATGAAGCACCAGGTTGTCCCCGGTGCTTCAATATATTAAACGTTTGATGATTATTCCTATAATTAGTGTTTGCAATCTTATATTATTGCGTCCGTGGAAGTATTGCCCACCCTGGTGGAAAGTGACTAGTCCTATGTGTTCGTACTTTAATATCTTGCTGTCTTCGAAACTCTTTGATTAGATTATATATAAATGCAACACAAAAGAATATCTCTATATCATTGTGAGTAACAGGACATCGCTTCTGAGCAATTGGAGTCTGCGCACACACTGGATTAAACATTGGTATACAAACAGCCCACAACAGAGTCGAATTCTTCATATCTTAGATTGGTGGTCCGATACCTTGAATCTTACCGTTTCCGATGCGGTTCCAACACATCGTTCGATACAAATATATGCTCTACTTCCGGGCTCTTGTAAAAGATAATTTACTTCTTTCATTGTTTGTGCTTAAGACTTTCAACGATGAATGATATTATCTTTAAATATTTTATCATATGACTCGTCCGTTATGTTCACTTTAAAACATTTGATATTTTGTTTTCATATTAATCAGTGATAAATAAAGCCTTCCGTCAATTTCATTGGTCAGTTTCAAAACTAGACAATTTGATTGGCTGAACAAAATACAACTGGGCCACATTTTCATAATTTGCAAAATTAGAGTTGATCAATTTCAAAACTGGACAATTTGATTGGCTGAACAAAATACAACTGGGTCACATTTACATAATTTCAGTAGGGAGAATTTGCGTTATCTGTCCTATTTAGGGTGGGTTATATTGTATTAATCTTTTACCTACAAGAAAAACGCCATCCATTTGTTTTTATATTTTCACTTTTTGCTTCCAAAACATAGGTTATGACACCTCATTGGAACGAGCTCGACGAGCTCGTTCCAAAGAGGGGTCATAACCTATGTTTTGGAAGCAAAAAATGAAAATGTTTAGTTATACGAGGATTTCTTTCCAAGTGCCGTCTGCAACTCATGTTAGGTGATGGGTTAAAAAGTCATACTAAGTGGCTAATTTGTGCGTGCGTGTGTCATATGATAAATAGAATATGAAATGAGTGTTTATCTCATATAATATTTATGAAACTCGTCCGAATTTTCCGTTTCAGCTCGCCAAAACGGAAAATTCTTAGGCTCGTTTCATAAATATTATATGAGAAAAACACTCATTCCACATCCTCTATTTATCTTACAATAAGTATATATTGTATCCGTAATTACCCGAAAGCAGCATGTATGGGGTAGGGTGTGGGCGGGGGGGGGGGGGGTCGCTGTTACAGATCTGTATCTTCCAACCGCATAATTCAACAGCGTGCTTGGTTCTGATTTATTTAAATTACTAGTTATGGAACACTGCATGTTTTTACAACGCGTTCGCGAGGATTATGTGAAGCGAATTTGGCTACACATTTCAAGAACTCGAACTTTTGAAAATATTAGCAAATATATGAAAAATCAAGTTTAGCAGTACTGTGGTGGCGAAAGCGCCCTCTTTTGCGATCAGATCGCGATCTGGTCGCGACACTTCACCATCAGTAGTGGATCGAAATTCCATAAATAAAAGGACGGGAATTTAAAAATAAATCGCGTAAAACAAACGAAACTTGGCATGTAATATGGAATGTGTTTACGTTTCCTTTTCAAAGAAGGAAAGGAAATCGCCCACAGAGTTACCGCTAGATCCAACCTCTCAAGCATCCAGTTAAATTCTATCAGAAATTTGACGCTATTGTGACCTCGAACAGTTCTAGTCCTCAACTGGTTGAGTGTTAGAAGCCACTATCAGGGCTATTAAACAATTAGTGCAAAAGCCAACATTTTGCCAACATTTCATTGCTCAAGTTTCACATTCAGTTAAACGCAAATAACATTTTGTTTTATATAAATTTGTTTTATTACAAATTATTGGAGAGTGCATGTGTGCACTCTCAATAATTTGTAATAAAACAAATTTGGATGAACAAATTCAGATCACCAAAAATAAAAATTGCAGTATTCACTTTTCAATACCACGCAGCCCTACCTTATATTTCATATATCAGTTGGCTGAACTTGCCTGTTTTGTTTTAACCCTTTGAACCCGAGCGGCGGCTTTTCCGGTCAGGAACATGATACGCCATAACATCATTAAATAGGATGACTATTCAGTACATGTGTGGTTTTGGCCAAGCAATATTTTCAACGTGTAGCCCCGAGGCTGCACTTTGAAAATATTGATTGGTCTACCCCAAATAATGAATATGGACTCTTCTAATTGCTGCCATTGAAGTGACATGGAAGATACCACTAGAGTGCAAAGGGTTAATAAGACCCAAAGTATTAACTGGTTGAGTGTTAGAAGCCACTATCAAGGCTTTCAAACAATGAGGTAACCAGAGCAAAAGCCAACATTTTGGCAACATTCTCATTGCTTGTGTTTCATATTCAGTCAAACGCAAATAATATTTTCTTTGTACGAATTTGTTCTATTTCTGTGGTCACTCTCCGATCTCATTCATGCCCCCCCCCCCCCCCACACTCCCCTGTTAACCCATATAATGAACATCCGACAAGACAGTTTAATATCTAGATATTTATGTTTGTTCGCAACTTATATATTATGGACACAAATGGACACAGAGTCAAGGTAAATGTGTTTTTCTGTCTTGAATTTCAATTTTTTTGGGGGCGGAGGCACCCGACCCCTCCATTGATGAGAGGGGCACACTCCCTCTTGTCCTCGCTCCTATCTCACTGTTATGTGACTCAGGTGATGCTGCGCATCATATTATTTATGCACCGTCCACACCCCCACTAGATATCACTCTTGCCCCTAACTTTGATATCCTGGCTAAGCACCTGTTTCATGGTAAACTAACATCAAATTGTGTGCTTATGTCCAGAAGCTAAGATTGGAATAGTATAATGTGCTTTGTCAGAAACTTGATCGAGTATTGATGACAAACGACAATTTTCATTACCAAGACCTGGTACCAGTAATAAAATAAGATTTGCAAATATCACCCTGCGTTTTTTTCAGCTATGAACTAACATAAAATTGTGCGCTTCATGAGAATTATTTTGCTACTACCTGTTAAAAATTACTGTTTCTTGTTTTTCTATTTTAGAAAAAGAAATCACTCCTTTTCTGGCGGGCATACTAAACACCGAGGCAAACCGAGGGATTCCAAGGTGAATGAAAACAGGAGTGAAAGGGGTATGGGGTGGTGTGTTCTTTTATTTATTGGTGTTTAAGGCCACATATTTCTGCACAACAGCTAATCATGACCACAACAGTTTTACGGGTGGAGGAAGCCAGAGTACCCGGAGAGAACCACTGATCAATGGCAAGCAAATGTCAGTTTCCCATCATACTACACAAGGGTTTGCCTTGTTAGAAGACATGTGCACCAAGAACATGCAGCATGCCTTCGTACACAGCATACCGTGCCCCCACATGGACAATGGGGGTGAAGTGTCTTGCCCAAGGACACAAAGCTGTTGCCGCAGGTGGGATTCGAACCGAGCACCTCTCGGCTTGCAGCCTGCGCCTCTATCTACTGAGCCACTGCACACCTGGTGGTGTATTCGGATTATGTAAATATACTCTCCCAAAAAAGAAAGTGTGCATGCTAAAAAATAACACTAAAAAAAGATATATATCATTTTCAAACATGGAAATTTTATTCAATCACAGATGAATCAATTTGTGATCAACACGAGAAATTTAATTACGCTACGACGAATACTCTTGGTGCCATGGAGAGTCAAAGACACTAAGGGTCAAACACAAAAGTCACACACTCAATATCTGGTATGGCCTCCGTCTGCATCGACTACTGCTGTGCATCTACGCCTCATGGAAGCGAACAAATTAGCATGGAAGTGTTGTTGGATGTTGTTCCATATTCTGATAAGCTGTCTTTGGAGTTCCACAAGCGTTGACGGTGCATGGGGAAGCCGGCGTAGCTGACATTTCATTTCGTCCCATACGTGCTCAATGGGTAAGATATCGGGCGAATTTGCGGGCCAGGGAAGAACATCCACTTGTTGTTGCTGCAGATACTGTTGAACAACACGACCTGCGTGGGGTCAGGCGTTGTCCTGCTGTAGAATGACGCCGGGGCCGTGACGTTGCAGAAATGGGACAACAACAGGTGTAAGCACTTCATCACGATGTCTGGCTGCATTGAGATTGCCATCAATAATGACCAGCTCAGTTCTGTTACGGGCAGTGATGCCACCCCACACCATGAGGGACCCTCCCCCATAACGGTTTCGCTTCACGACACATGGATCTGCGTAGCGTTCGTTTCGACGTCTGTACACTCTCTGGCGGCCATCTGATGATGCAAGATGGAAACGACATTCATCTGTGAAGAAAACACGTCGCCACCAGTGTAAGGGATGCCTGGGATGTTGTCTACACCACTGCAGTCGAGCACGACGATGACGTAACGTCAAAATCGGACGAATTGCCGGTCTTCGAGGACGTAAGCCGTATTCTCTCAGTCGGTTGATTACTGTTTGAGGATGTATCCGTCTCAGGTTAGGGATGTTCCTGGCTGTCGTCGTTGCCGTTTGTTGCCGGTTCCGGAGATGGACGACACGGATATACCGATCGCGTGCAGGGGTGGTAACTCGGGGTCTCCCGGAGCGGGGTAGGTCTCGAACGTCATCATGTTGTGCATGTCGATGGACTAGCCTGTCTACAGTGTTACGGTGGCAGTTTAAATGCTGGGCAACCTCTCTCTGTGTTCTGCGAGCTCTAATCATACCCAGGGCAAGGAGACGTTGATTCATTGTCAATCTTGGCATGCTAATGTGGTGTCGTTTTAACAGCAGCGCAAATTTGAATGTGAACGATAGGAAGGCCTTACTTTAGTGTTTAAATACCCAAGGATTCACACTGCTACATGGATTTTCAGGCTCTCCACGTGCAAAACATGCCTTTTCACAAACGTGCAGCACGTCATTTAACGTTAATGCAATTTTAACGGGGAAAGCTGTTTTTGTGTTCAATATAACTTATTCATGAACAGGTTAACACTCTTTACACCTACGAAATTATTTTTTTGGAGTTTGATCAATTTCTGCAATGCACACTTTCTTTTTTGGGCGAGTATAGATTTAAGCCGTATGTGCATGGTTGTAATGCCATATTTGAGAATTATGAGTGCTGAATAGAGTGCCCTGAAAAAAAATCTTCCCTTTGGTGTTTAGTAGGTAGCTTGGTAACGATATTTAAAGCGACTCCACCTCAGTAAGCAACAGTGTCAATTATTAATCACATAGTGACTTCTTAATTAGTTTCTTTGTCGCTGTCGGCAATTGTCTTCTTTGTTATGACAGAAAAATTGTTATGGACCAATATCACGACATGGAAAACAGTAATTTTTGGAAGTGGTAATTTTTCAGTCGCCAACCAGCGCCAACGATAAAAAATGCCGTAAGACTAGAGACATGGTCAGCACTCATGGCTGACCAATGGGATCGACGATTAAAGGATACTGACTTAATTTTTCTACAATTCCATAAAACGACGGCAATTGTAAAAAAAAAAACTGGTCACATGAAGGAGAAATCCTTGAAAACAAAAAGTGTCAATAAATCACCTTAAATTAGGGCCGTTATCACAGGCGAAAGGGCTAAAAAGTATATACACAGGAGGTGCAGAGTGTATTATCACTAAATCACCCACAGAGTGGAGATTTCACCCAAACAATAATTCTAAATTTGTTGCAAAGCATAACAAGCACAAGTTAAGCTCTGGACAGCAAAGGGACCTCTGGGTTAAACCTGGAGGTCCATTGACTCCACTGGCTGAAACATTGCTTGTGTTTTTTATCTATAAGTACAGAATTTGATACTTTGGGTGATAATTCCACTCCACTGGTGATATTGTTACAATCCTCTCCCCATGTACTGTACATATACATGTACCAAATACAAGCTGTAGCTTTGGGTGTACAGCCGAGCGATACTTATCACAGTACGCCACAAAATCCTAATAACATAAAGCCAACAATGGCAAAACAATAAAAAAAAAAATAAATAAATGAAAATTAAAAAAAAGAAACTTTAGAGCTGCCGAAACTGAAAAGTTTGGCCGGCCCAAGGCCCAGATAAAATCTGATGGGAGGTTTATTTTTTATCAAGTATTACAGTGATCTGTTTTAAGATTCCTAGTTACCACTTAAGTGCTTCATCCATGCACAGACGTAGCCCATTAATAACCAAGCTACGTACTATATACCAAGGGGTAGTTTTCGGTAACAACTCGGTCTACATGTATATATCTCGCATTTACTGGAATAAATCAAGTAATGTCACGTATATTGCTTCGAATGAATCAATTAAATGTCTGCATTTATATCTAAACGTTTTTAAACAGCCCTGACTTACTTTTTTCTTTTCACCTCGGTATCTCTCGGTATACCACAGTGTTTAGTAGGACCCTTTTCTGGGGAGGGGGTGGTTTGGTTTGGATCAAATTGCCATAGGATGATTTGGGTTAAATTAGCAGCTGTTTGGGCCAAATTGCTGGAGGACAGTTTGGCTGCAATTCTCACTGATGACAGTATATTATAGAACACATGGAACGTGGATTTATTTATTGGGGTTTAACAGCACTTTTGACAGTTAGGGTCACCTCGTGTCGGACAGTTTTATGGGTGGAGGAAGTTGGAGTCCCAGGAGAAAACCACCGAGCAAATGCCAGGCTCCTAACATGCTAACTCCACACGAGCAGGGTTAGCAATGGTTGCAGACAAGTGAACCATCAATGTACTATACACCTTAGCACACAATGCCACTGTGTCCACACATGGGCAATGGGGGTGCAGTATCTTGCCCAAATCGGTCAATGCAGATACGTTAAAATTTTTCAATTTTGTAAAAATTATGAAAATTTTAATGGAAATTGTTTACTTCGGTAAATTCTTAGGGGAAAAAAATACTAAAGTACTAAAGGAAACAATTACATTGCATTACCAAAATAAAATTAAAATTTAGGAGCGAAACCACCCACCGCCATCTGTGGGGCGAAATGACCGGGGCAAATGAGGATTGGGGCAAAACGACTCGAGGGGCGCACGGGAATTGGGGCAAAATGTCCCGGGAGCAACTTATCAGCAAGGTATCACCTAGTTTCAAGCAAACTTTTCATTACTGTTTATTACACCTTGAAATTAGGATAATTAAAAAACTGCGTTTCGTTTTGATTCTTGAACTTCACTACCGATGTGTCCATGCATATCTTTATGAAATCACACCAATATAATCAACAAGATTGCTGGTTATATCTGCGGTTTTTTAATGAAGGTAGATCATGTAATCGCCGAATAGGACAAGTTACAACGAAATCAGGAGAGTTCGATCTGAAATATCAACATTATTTGCTTAGCGTATTGAAAAACCTCTAAAAGTACAGAATACGAGTGATGTGTGGACATGTAAATATCACACGAAGCTGATATGCGAGTTGGGTTGCAACAGAAAACGAACGCATTTGACATTTTGTTTTATTGTTGATATAAGCCCAAAGATTCCTTGAGGGGGATAAGCTGATTGCAATTGTATCGGCAAATGTGAACCGGAAGTCACGTGATTAATTAAAAATTAAAATTAAAATTATTGTCTTTGTTTTACAGCAACATTAATCTCCCCCCCCCCCCCCCCCCCCAACACAGAAGTAACTGTAAAGGTCAGAAACAATGATTGGACCATCAGCGAGAACAAAGACATAATGCCACATGTTGGAAGGTGGTTTGAATGAATTTTCGTGGTTTTACTGCAGGGACGTGACTCATTTGAAAGCCTTTCCCATAAACAATTTTCATTCCAAATTTTATTGAAATCTGATAACCCAAACCTGAAATATGAGGCAAACAGATAAAAAATTGGTATTTTACGAGACAAACAGTACATTTTCAAAGTTAAAATGTGGGATAAGTTTGAAAAGTGAAAAATAATAAATATGATTGAGATCCGATAATCCAAACCCAATATACAAGGCGAACAGACAAAAAATAGGCTATTTTTGTATATTCAAATTGCCATAATGCACAGAAAAAAATATTTTCAAAACGGCTGTTACTCCTTAAAGATCTTACATGTCTAATAGCGAACATGTGTATGAAATTCCAGGTTATATTGTGGGCCGACATCTGTGTGAGGGTGGATAGACGTACGCACAGATGCATGGACAGACACACCGACTCACGGAAGGCGCAATCCAGTATACCCCACTTTTTGAAAAAAAAAACTGGGGGTATAATTAGCTATCTGAGGGCAAGTATGTCAGTACCGTACCAGTTTCCGAACTCCTTCGGGACATTGCTACAGACTTATATACCAATTACTGACCAAATCTATAGATATTTCTTCAGGTTGTCATGCTAATGAGCTGACAACAGGCAAAAATTAAATAATTGAGGGCCATAACTCCACTCAATTTGGCTGAACTGTACCAATTTTCGAAGTCCTTCAAGACATTATTATGAAAGTCTCACATACCAAATATTGGTCAAATCCTTTGATAGGTGTACAGGTCACAGTGCTAATGAGCTAAACACAGGAAAACATTAACTAAATAAGGGCTATAACTCCGTTCAGTGTGGCCAAACGGTACCAGTTTTCGAACCCACTCAAGACATTGTTAAGAAAGTCTCACATACCAAACGTTGATAAAATCCATTGATATTTGAAGTTATAATACCGAGCTGAAAACAGGAAAAAATCAACAAATTAAAGGTTATAACTCTGCTCAGTATAGCCGAAACATACCAGTCTTATTTTTAACTCATTCAACACATTAAGAAAGTCTCACATACCAATTCTGAATCAAAGCTACTGCTATTTGTTCCAAGTTATTGTGCAAACAATCTGAAAACAGGCAAAAATTAACGAATTAAGGGTCATAACTCCGTATTGTGACATTTTTTTGATCTTTCTAGCATTACGAAATTGATTTTCTATTAAATGAAAGTGTCAATGGCACTGTAGCTCAACTTGAGTAAGAAATGTACATGAATATTATGTGACACAGCAATGACACACATCTAGGTAATGACCTGATAACAAAGGTACATGTAAAGTATTGTAAAGGTCTGTACATAAATACTGGCCATAGCCTGTAACAAATGCACAGGTAATGTATTGTAAATGTGGGTGACAGTTAAATGTTAAACTAGAAAAGAAATCTCCATGGGGTTAATGTAACAATGGGGATCTTTGTATGGTTCATCATAAGCCAAATGTTAGCAACTGTCTTGGCCTGTTTGCTTCAAACCCTTCTATGGCTGGTTCCTACTAATTAATAAATATTTGTCCAGTCCTTCTTAAAATATAGGTATTTGAATATTTTTTTTATCTTTCGCTCATACTAAGGGTTTGTACGGGTGAGGAGGTTTTATTTTTCTCATTCGAAACAGAAAACTGGGTTGTGCTAATAATGTTTACCCTCCTCAAACAACACCAAATATTAACACAGCCGAGCCCAAAAACACTCGTTACCACCCCATGGTAGTCCTAAAAGTTCTGTACAAAAAAGTGAGTGCACCTAATTTGGGTATAAAATAGCCGGCAGCCATCTTGAATTTCAGACTGCACCCCAAAATACTTGTTTTCATCCCAAGGTGATAACAAAGGTTTCGTGAAAATCGGTTCATAAATACAGCCTCCAGCCCGAGCCGTATTGACATGTGCACTTACTGTGTATAAGTAGTGCTGAATAAATCAAAGTTAATCTAATTTGCATAATTTCTGCACAAGAAAAAAACCTGTATTATATGTAATGTATTCCATGTTGCATATAAAAATTTCTTCAAATCAGAACTTGCATACAGAAGTTCTGTACAAAAAACTGATTGCGCTAATTTCTATACAAAATAGCTGCCGGCGGCCATCTTGAATTTCGGAATCCACCCAAAAACACTCGTCCTCGCCCCACGGTGATACCAAAGGTACCCACGAAGTTTTGAAAAGATCGGTCCATAAATACGGCCTCTAGCCCAAGCCATATAGAAGTTATGTACAAAAAACTGTTTGTACCTAATTTCGGTACAAAATGGCCACCGGCAGCCATCTCGAATTTTGGACCGCACCCAAAAACACTCCATCTCGTCCCAAGGTGATAACAAAGGTACCCAAGAAGTTTCGTGAAGATCAGTTCATAAATACAGCCCCTATCCCGAGCCGTATTGACATGTGCACTTACTGAGTATAAGTAGCACTGAATAAATCTAAGTTCATCTAATTTGCATACTTTCAGCACGAGAAAAAAACGCGTATTATATGTGATGTATTCCTCGTTACTAAACATTCATATAAAAATTTAATCAAATCAGAACTTTCATACAGAAGTGCTGTACAAAAGACTGATTGCACTAATTTCAGCACAAAATGGCTGCTGGCGGCCATCTTGAATTTTGGACCGCACCCAGAAACACTCGTTCTCATCCCATGGTGATAAGAAAGGTACCCAAGAAGTTTTGTAAAGATCAGTTCATAAATACGGCCTCAAGCCCGAGCCGTATTGAATTGTTGACGCCGGACAGAAACAGCCAGACGGTCGACCCTCAAATTTGACTATGTCAAAACTGGAGCTAAAAAAGGGGGGGGGGGGGAGTGGCTTGAGTATCACAGGACAATTAACTATTTGTAAAGGACTCCGCCTTTCAAGGGCAATGGGACACCGTTGGCATTTACCACTATGCAGCCTTGAGGTTACATTTTGAATTCCTGTGTTTGTTGTTCTTATGAAATATTATTTTATTATTATCAGTTGTGGTACAAATACATGTGTGTTACCGATAGCACACTTTCAGGAACCGCTGATGTCTGATGTCGACTGTGTGTCAGTGCGTGAGGTGCACACATATTTTTGGGGTTCAAAACACCACATCCTCCATTTTCTATATAATTTGTGTAAATTTATTTGGAATTTATAGAATTTCAGACTTAGGAATTTCATAGTATTTTTGTTTTGCCTTAGTTATGGTGCTTTTTAGTTATGGGCAATTTAGTTTAAAAAAGGGGTTTCAGGCCTCATACTTTTTCCGAGAATATTCGGTCTCAGTCGTGGTCGAATCTTATCACCTCAGAGGTCAATTCTTCACAGAAAATGTTTTTCTTTAAATATTCTATGCATTTTTTCTATATATTTTTTTTTAAGGATTTATGATTACTAATCATGACAAAATTGTGCAATATGAAACAAACCTAATTGAAGCTGGCACAAAAGAAGCTGAGAGGTTCTCAGTTCGAATCCCACCTGCGGCAACTGTACTAAGGCGTACTGCACATCGATGATGTACTTGTCTTCAACCATTGCTAACCCCGCTTGTATGGAGTTACTATCTTGAGGAGCCTGACAGTTGCCTGCCATTTCCATGTGGTTCTCTCCGGGTACTCTGGGTTCCTCCCTCAGTAAAACTATCCAACATGAGGTGACCCTGGCTGTAAAAAGTGTTGATAAATCCCAATAAATAAAGAAATCAAATTTGCTGAATCCAAGACTTTTGAATGATGGTTTTGATTGGGGTGGGGTTTTTTTGGTTATACGGTGGAGCCCACTTAATTGGATACCTCTTACTTATATATCCCTGTTAATTGAATATGATTCCCAACACAAAACCATTTACCATGCCTCCAGTACAAATTTGACCTCTTAATTGAATATAGGTTATAGAGTAATCTCCTGTTAATTGAATAAAAAATGTTGTGACATGTCGAGAAATTACCCTGACTCTTCCCAGCTTTGCGTTGGTTATAGACCAATTTGGCCTCGGTACATCCAATACAGGCATTTAATCTATTATATCTTGTTTGACAGAGTTCTGTCAAACAAAATATAAATAGAATAAATGCCAAATTTATCTCTGGAATATAGGAAAGTGACACAATTCCTGTTAATTGTATACTCCTGTTAATTGAATAATTTTCATTGGCAAAGTGGCTCTTTAATTAACAGGGTTCCACTGTACAGCAAAGACAAATAATCACAAACTAATAATGAAACTATGCACTTAGAAATTTTCAAGTGGTCATTCTACAACATGTTTTAGCTGGTATTATCCAGTTTTGAAGGTTAAAATGCTATTGTTGATCGAAGGTCTAATCTGTAGGCCATTGCTCGGTGGTTCTCTCTGGCTTCTCCCACTTGTAAGACTGCCCAACATGAGGTGACCCTGGCTGTCGAAGTGTCATTAAACCCCAATAAATAAATCAAAAAGAATCAAGCACTCCTATTCTGGAGGACGGTTTTGTGCAAATTGCCAGAGGGTTGTTTGGGTCAGATTAGTAATTTAGTATCCAGTTTGGGTCAAATTGTTGGAGGACAGTTTGGATGCAATTCTCACGAAGTACAGTCACTTTGGCCCCAGTCATTACAGCCTCAAGTCATTTCCGCGTCTAAAATTATTTTTAAATATCGTTTGAATTTTAACATTTTTCTATTTAATTGTTTTTCAACATTTATACCTCAAATATATATTCAGGTATACCTATGATATATGGTATTCCTTCATGTCTAGTAGATTTTCTTTCATGATGAATAAATGAACGAAATTTTTCAGCACGCCAAAGGTGCACATGGACGATGTGGGATTTGAAATCCCTTTTGACCTGAATAATTTTATTTGCTTATGAATCCACGAGAGTCGGACGCGAGGGTCAATAATGTTATTGGTTTGAGCGTGCGCACTGGAAATGGGTACTGGGGTCAGACCTCCGTGGACCTCGAACTGGAAGGTGACCAGGAATTGCACATAACTACAAGAATTCTGCTCTGTGATTCAGAAAATGTGGACATATTTATGGTAGTATCGAAATCACAGTTTGGTGGTTGTTTTGGAAAAAGTGTATATTTCGCATTGAAGACTCCAAGACGTAATTAGCGCTGCACGGTATATCGATAAACCGATAAATTCCGGTATTCAAGCCAATATCGATTGAATACCGGTGTAATTACAAAAATATCGGGTTATCGTCATTATTTTTTTAATCACAATTTAATTTTCAAGATGACTTGAGTTTTTTAACTGTAGCCCTGAATGAATAATATTGTCCCTTTACTCAAGGGAGTAAATTCCCGACCCGTAGAATTACCCAAATAAACACGACAAGTTGTACTATTTCGAATTATTTCAGAATCCTCTGCTTCTATCTATCTATCAATGCAACAGTTTTCGTCTACCTGACCATGTCCCTTTGTCCTGGAGTATACTCCAGTAGAGGAGAAGAGCCTATCATCTGGAACAGCTTTGCTTACTATTACTGTATTTAGCTTTTCTGATCTGTTCTTGTTAGTTCTGACCCTATTCCGATTACTCTTGTTCTAGATCACCCAATCAATTCACTTTCCTGGCGCTAACTAACCAATCAGTTTGGTTGATTTTCCATAATCAGTATGCAGAGTTATCTCCCTTGTGTATCACAAAAGCCTACATCATTCCCAATGCCAACAAGCTATCGAGCAGTTACTGAAAAGTCATTGCTCGAACGACTCGAAGGCCATCGAGCAAAGGAGCTTTAGAGCAATGGCTCGTTCGAGTGACTAGCTCATACTGCTCGAACGACTCGAAGCCCATCGAACACATAAGCTTTAGAGCAATTGCTTGTTCGAGTGACTCGCGCATACTGCTCGAACGACTCAAATCCCATCGCGCAAATGAGCCATAGTGCAATTGCTCGTTCGAGTGACTCGTACATACTGCTCTGCGACTCATTTCGGTATTTGAGGATACCTATGACCTGGTACTGTATTATTATTTGAGGATACCTACCATAGGATACTTACCTGAGGTAACAACTCGAATCCCATCGAGAAAATGAGCCATAGAGCAATTGCTCGTTCGAATGACTCGCACATACGACTCATTTCAGTTCAGAAAAAGGGATTCCGTAGCCACACATGTTTTCCAAAACGGGATTCTGAAAAAAGGATTCCGTAAATGGAATTCCTATCAGACTCCGTAAAATGGGATTCCGAGATTTAACATCAATATGGTACTCGATGGTATTCCCCTTCCCTGTTGGAAACAATTAGTTCAAATGGTTGTAGTACTAAACTTCATTAAGCTTACAGTTCAAAAATAAAGTTCCAAAGTTTGTTATGGAGCCCAGTCTTTGGTCAGTCATTGATATGTTCTGTTCACTTCGATCTTGGTTGTGTTGGATCTTCGTTTTAGTCGGTACAAAGGTTTGAATAAAGGTGACTTTTTTATCGGCACTTTTATGATGGGGTGAGTATGTCTCCCTCATTTTCTAATGATTAAACACTGTAAAATTAAATATCCATTTCGTTTAATATGTAAATGCGCAGAGACTGCCGAAAAGATCTTGTCACAAAGATGAAATTCTCTTCATATTTACTTTCAGAGTTGATCGGAACACTGAATGAAATTTGACGGATGCACGCGACGATTACCTGCACTCTGATTGACAGACTTGTGCAGTGGCACACATAGGGCGTGGCTGTCTATTGGCTTGTTAACACTTTATCGTTTTCTGTGATACATTTTCATCGATAAACAATTGAATGTTATCACCCTAATATTAGCAACTTTCCTTTTTACTTGAGTTTAACATTTGCACTGGACAGGCTTATTCGGAGGTCTGATCGTTCTTTTCCTGGTATAAACTCGTTCATCAATAGTTTCTGGTCGAAACGTAACTTTTGAGGTATGCGAAGAGTGACAAATGACGAACTTTTACGCGCCGTTGGCACGTTGTAAGCTGGCAACAGACAGACTGCAGTGGCTCAAATTCTCAAGGTTACTCAATCGGTGATTAGTAGGTAGTGGTCACGCTACCACCAGGCAGGCAATGTTGATGACAGACGTCGGCCAGGTCGTCCAAGAGCGACAACTGCTAACCAGGATCGTTTCATCCGAGCAACAGCATTAGGTAACCGCCATCAAAGTGCCTAACAAACTGCACAGCAGCTGCACGGAGCGACAGATGTGCGAGTCACTGGTAAGACTATCCGAAATCGACTACACAGCTGGAATTTGTACCACGACCTCGAATAATTCCACATTTGGTTGAACGTCACATCGCAGCAAGGCGTAATTGGAGTGGAGCACGACAGCGCTGGGGCAATCGTCAGTGGAGCAGCGTCATTTTTTCAGATGAATCGAGGTTCGTTCTCGGCTTCCACGAAAGGCGAAACAGAGTGTGGTTGCGGCGGAACGAACGATACCATGACCTAACCGTTAGGCAGCACGATCGTTTTGGTGGTGGATCGATTATGGTGTGGGGAGGCATAAGCATGCCAAGAGGAACAGCATTACATGTCATACAAAGGCGTGTCACAGGGCAGTACTACCGTGATAACATGTTAGCAGCCCATGTGGTGCTATTTGCGCGACTTCACGGCTGTCGATTCATTTTCCAAGATGACAATGCAAGAGCACACAGAGCCCATGTCCTCCAGGACCAGAACATCACTACACTGCCTTGGTCAGCTCTAAGTCCAGACCTTTCGCCAATCGAGCACGTCTGGGATATGCTTGAGATGCGCCTAAGTCAACGCCAACAGGTCCCTACCAATGTCCAGGAACTCGCCGCGGCACTGCAGGAAGAATGGAATAACATTTGATATTGGACGTTTGGTGAGGAGTATGCCACGTCGGATCCGCGCTTATCTCGCGATCCGAGGAGGATTTACAAGGTATTGAGGTCTTGGACTGAATGTGGTAAATTCTCTGACAGACCGTCCATGTCTTTTACAGCTCAGTGCGTGGAATGTGTGCTTGTCAGACACCCAACTATCGCTGAAATCATTCACCAGATAACACAGTGCAATGCCTCAACTGTCTTTTTGATGAAAATATAAATATATTTCTTCATATATCTCACTTTTATCAAATATCTCCTACTTTTTTTTAACTATTGTGCTGTCTTCGGGCTATTAGGAGGACTACTTCATAGCAATTAAAATTTGAAAGACTGGAAAGGGATAGGGGTATTAATTCATATCACTGTTCGACTTTAAGAGTGGGTAGGGGTAAGTAGTATGTAATGTGGTTTTGAGGGAACAGTTGGGGGATCTCATCGGGGGATCTCATGTGACGTCATGTCACGTGACCTAGTGGCGCCATGTTGTGTTGTCATGGTAACCCGCGTGAGCGGCCATGTTGTGACGTCATCCGCATAGTGATACGTGGTGTGAGTGCGCATGCGCAGCGCGTGTTGTTAGGGTGATCCGTGTTTCCGTCGTCCATTTTGTATACTGGAGGCCGCCATCTTGGTTTCTATGGTAGCACGTGATTGCTATGTTACCTAAGGCCTACAATAGGATAGGGGTATGTTCGGTGGGTATGTTCGATTGAATCGGAGTAAATCTAATTACCACAAACAACCCGACAATCCCTCCAAATCACCAAAATCACCGAAATTGACTTTATTTCCCCAATTTATCGGCTTAGCACGTAGTGCAATAGTACTAAGGGGTACAAGGGGTGCATTCGACTGAAGTGGAGTAATGTTCTGGCTTAGAATTCTCCCAAAATCCCTTTTTGGATCCCAATCCCATGACGTTTTTCCCCTATTAAGAATAGCACGTAGTGCTATAGGACAAATTTACCCAGAATTCTGTGCTTCTATCTATTTATGCAATAGTTTTCGTCCATCTGGTCCTGTTTCTTTGTTCTAGAGTATACACCAGTAGCGTAGAAGAGCCTATTAACTGGAACAGTTTTGCTTATTATTACTATAATTAGCTATTCTAGTCTATCCTACAGGGACATGTACAGCCTATGCTATACTACGGTTCTAAACTACCAAGCATTACCCCCACCCCCTCAAAATCACTAGGTCTACCATAACGTACTACATATACCAGTCATATAATAAAACAAAGCAATCGGTTGGTTAATAGTACCAAGCACTAACAGGGGCCTATAAGTGTATATACCGCCCATACTATAGTACCGTTCTAAACTACCAGGCAGTACCCCTACCCACAATACCCCTATGCCTAGCATTGCATACTACCTATACCAGTCATAGGATAGCATAAAGCATCAGGTGGATTAATAGTACTAAGGGCCAGCAAGAGACCTATAGGGATATGAACAGCCTATATAGTATCCTCAGATAAGTATCCTATAAAAGATATCCTCGATAGGTATCCTCGAATAATACAATACCAGGCCATGGGTATCCTCAAATACCGAGATGAGGCTAAGAGTCGTAGTAAATTATGCCTCATTGAGGGATTTGTAATGGTCCTCATAACCTCAAAATTCAATGAGGCTATGAGGGATAGTAAATGAGGATTCATTGAGGGCTTTTACATAGCCCTCATGGCCTCATACGACAAAAAGGGATTCCACGGGCGTTTCCCAAAATGGGATTCCATAGGATATACCTGTTAAATACTGAAATGAGGATAAGAGTCGTTCGAGGAGTCACTCGATCGAGCAATTGCTCGATAGCTCATTTGCTCGATGGGCTTAGAGTCGTTCAAGCAATGACTTATCAGTAACTGTTCGATAGCTTATTGGCTTTGGGACTGTTTTTGTTATACACAGGGGAGATAACTCTGTATACAGATTATGGGAAAGCAAGCAATCTGATTGGTTAGTTATTATCTAGATAAATGAAACAGCAAGAGTACTTGGAATAGGGTCAGAACTAACAAGAATAGACTAGAATAGCTAATTATAGTAATAATAAGCAAAACTGTTCCAGTTAATAGGCTCTTCTACGCTACTGGTGTATACTCTAGAACAAAGAAACAGGACCAGATAGACGAAAACTATTGCATAAATAGATAGAAGCACAGAATTCTGGGTAAATTTGTCCTATAGCACTACGTGCTATTCTTAATAGGGGAAAAACGTCATGGGATTGGGATCCAAAAAGGGATTTTGGGAGAATTCTAAGCCAGAACATTACTCCACTTCAGTCGAATGCACCCCTTGTACCCCTTAGTACTATAGCACTACGTGCTAAGCCGATAAATTGGGGAAATAAAGTCAATTTCGGTGATTTTGGTGATTTGGAGGGATTGTCGGGTTGTTTGTGGTAATTAGATTTACTCCGATTCAATCGAACATACCCACCGAACATACCCCTATCCTATTGTAGGCCTTAGGTAACATAGCAATCACGTGCTACCATAGAAACCAAGATGGCGGCCTCCAGTATACAAAATGGACGACGGAAACACGTATCACCCTAACAACACGCGCTGCGCATGCGCACTCACACCACGTATCACTATGGGGATGACGTCACAACATGGCCGCTCACGCGGGTTACCATGACAACACAACATGGCGCCACTAGGTCACGTGACATGACGTCACATGAGATCCCCCGATGAGATCCCCCAACTGTTCCCTCAAAACCACATTACATACTACTGGGGTATGACGTCATAGCAATTAAAGTTATTTAAAACATTATATGCTGTGCCATTCAATTGTTAGACGGTCTGCCTCATAGCAATTATAATTTAAGAGGGGGGGGGGGGCTAGGACTATCATGTAACTTGTCGGCATTAAGAGGGGGAGGAAGTATGACGTCATAGCAATTAAAATTATCTGCTTACTCCTTTCAGGTGTTAGGCGGACTACGTCATACCAGTTAAAATCATCAAAATGAAAATTTAACTTTTTTTAAACATATGACTGCACCCCTGTCTCCTTCGCCCCCAACCTCCTTTGCCTCCCCTTGCCGGAGGTGGAGCTAGGGTCCATTCCAACTTGACCAATTCCCTTTAGACCAACTCCCACGAGGCCAATTCCCAAAAGACCAATTCTCCTTAGACCAACTGGTGTGTTCTACTTTAAAAATAATTTTATATCAATAATTTGATATATTTATAAATATTTATAAATGTATTTAATGTTATTGATAGTCAAGCCTGAAAATAAGCAGTCTGTCATTTGCAGAATGAGGTCCACAGGGGGTGAATTTCCTGATACGATCCCATACAATGGGCCAGTTTATCTTCTGGGTACCTCTTTCTGTTTATGTTTGAGACCTTGATTCAGGTTGAGGTCCAGAGAGGGTAAATTTGGTGATGCTACCCTGCTGTGCAGGGTAGCATCAACAAATTCACCCTCTGGGGACCTCATTTTTCAGATGATAGTCTGATCATTTTCTGGCTTGTCGATATTTTATAGATGTTGGACAGATTTTTATAAATAAATGTTTTCCTAATTATCCTTAATCAATCCTTAATCAATAACACAAGTCTAAGGGAAATTGGTCTTTTGGGAATTGGCCTAAAGGGAATTCGTCTAAAGGGAATTGGTCTAGTGGGAAGACACCGGAGCCAGGTGCCACCACCGGCGCCACCTCCGGTCAATTCACATCGATTCTTGCATCTCTAATACTTACATGTATGTGTACCAGATAAAAAAAATGTATCATCTTTTGTGTTGACTTCGCCAGTCCGAAGCCAATGTACAGTCCGGCCACCGTGGACTGGGCAATTTTCCACGGACGCACTGATATTAGATTCCGAACACTAATATACCAACAACATGATTTTGGAGGGCGTTACGGTTTATTATTACGACTCAATCTATAAGTTACTAGTCGATTAACATAAGTTTGGAGGCCCGTTAAAACTCCATAATTTCAGTGACGTAATTCGACGGAGCCGGGCCGCGGGCGATAATGGTATAAATAGCCATTAGCGACCCGGCTATTTTTAGATTCAAGTTAGCTGTAACAGGGAGTGGTAATAATAGTAATAACATGATTGTTGTCAGGCATCGTGATTCATTAGCGGCCCTGCAGCAATGATGAACAGCCCTTGGGCTTATTAACTGGTAGAGTGCTAGAAGCCACTAGGGTTTTAATATGAAGAGCAGGTACCCCGGCCTAAAGCTGTCACGTAAGTAGATGTGCTTCATGTTATCTTAGAAGTGTAATTACTTAATCTATATGGGTTTGCCTTGTTAATCATTCCTGGAGGGCCGTTAATAAACAGGGACGCCCAACAAAATCTTGTTACTACTATTATTACCACTACTAAAATGGTTAAATCCAAAGATTCTTCAGCAACTGCAGACAACTTGGCACAAGACAAAAGTCAAAACACGTGTGTCGTCTTTTTTATAAACAAAACGTCACGTGCTCATTTAAATATTCATTTAAATACTCATTTGACTATATTTTGTTCGCCTCGAAAATATGACACGAAAGACTGGCCTCCTCCTGAAAACTTTACAACCCAAAACTTGTAATGAGCTATTTACACTCACATGAACTCTTCCAAATCTATTAATTCATGACCAAGTGATGAAAGTTCACAAAAGTGTGATATTCATTACATTTATACGCGCGTTTGAAAATTCAATCGGAGCCGAGGCGTTTTCGAAATATTTATCTGGAGGCGGGCCGTTAACCAGGTTAATACACAACTTCCGGTTTGAGACTGCGCATTATGCACTCTTACCGTGATAGTAAAATCGTTTTAATCGGCTAGAGAGCGCCCTGTGAAGTGGTAATAATTATAGGTATAATCATCAAAAAATTAATTACTGAAGCACCGGGTACGACTAGGTGCTTCATTAATTAATAATTTTAATGTCGACCTCCGTATGTATGAACGATAGAGTGTGTTACATAATTTCAAGTATCAAATCGAGCTTGCCCGGAATAATATTAGATTCCAAACACTATTATAGGAAAAATCATCAAACATTTAATTAATGAAGCGCCGGCTAGTACCCGGTGCTTCATGAATTAAAATTATGCTGATGATGATTTTTATTACTTGGTGAACGCACGCGTGGACATCACTAACCACGCGTGGATTACGTCCAGTCCACGGCAGCTGTACTGTAAAAGATTAAGGACGTTTTTTAAGCAAGGAAACAAATGTATGACAACAAAACCCTTTAATAAACTGTACAGATGTACCAGAAATTGCGCTTGCTAATCGAAAGCTCGGATAAAAGATGATGGATGATTTTTTTAATAACTACTGGATTGTAAGTAGTAAGCAGCACACTATTATATACCACCCCCGTCCTGGGGGATATTATAACAGTTTGTGTTTCACTCCTACCCCCTCCCCACAACCACCCTTTTCTTATTACTGTGTGTGAATCTCCTTCCAACTAGTGTATACCATATTAAGGATGTTGCCTCCCGTCCCTCTGATGCTACTCCCTATCCCACAAGGAGACTCTCCTTCCCTTCCCACAGAAGCACCCCATTTCCATAAATAACCGGCGAATTTGTGCCAGCCGCCCTTATATGCTCCCGCCCTTGAGATTTTTGCCTACCTTGGGGTAGGCCGCTACCTATTTATTTAATCTTACCAGGTTTAGCAGTAATTGAATACCCAGTACTTCCCAGTACACTCTGCTCTCCCTCCTGAATTGTAACTTTTTTTCCGTTCCTCGTTATAAGGTACACCCAATGATAAACATTTATAGTAGTGCATCGATGCCCTGTACTCCCCAGTACACAGTACTTTTCCTCCTAGAGCCTTACGAATTTTGGCAGTAATTTAATACCCATTTCTTCCAAGTACACGCTGCTGTTTCCTTTCCCCTCTCCCTCCACCCCCCCCCCCCCTTCCCGGAGATTAAATAATTTTCTCATTTCCTTACCACAAGGCGCATCCATTTCGTTAACTGAGAGCTGTTATCAAACTAAACCACAATAGAGCATTGTAATAACACCAGTCATACACCCAAACATAAATAGTTAAAACCGCCATCGATATTTAACCTATATTTACCATGTAACCGCATTCATTATATCCCTACCAGAGGACCCTCTTACCTCTCATCGGTTTGAAAAGCCTGGTCTAGGCGAAACTAATTACCCTCCAAGCGGATATTACTTCCGGACCTCACATAGTACCAACGCCAGTAGCATTTTTTTTTTCAAAAATGAATAAACTCAACCGAAGTGCCCACACCGGTTTAAGACGGCATTTAAATAATACCAGATCCCTGTTACAGAAAGACGCCAGCGCCAACTTTCTTTTCTGCTACCACAGCGACCAAAAATGGTTAACCGTCACCTTTTTCCAACCCTTTCCAACAAACCCAAACCAAAAACCCAAAGCACGGTACCAGTCGACGAAACCCTATGGTTAAAGTCTCAACCCCGACTCAGCCCTATGCAGCAGTCAGCTTTTCAAGCCCGAATTACCTAACTCAAACCTCCAGATTGACTTCTGCTATCCCAGTCGCCCACAACCGCTGACATACAGTTAATTATATCCCACAAAGACCAAAAAGAAACCCAAACAGATACAGTCTCACTGAAACAACCCGGTGTGACAGGAATGGAAGTCCGTAGGAACGTTAGTCCCTCTGGACTATTATTCCGCGGAATTATAGTCCTAGGTCTAACATTTCTAGGAATAGCAGTCCGGCGGACTACTATTCCTAGAAATGTTAGACCTAGGACTATAATTCCGCGGAATAATAGTCCAGAGGGACTAATTTTCCTACGGACTTCCATTCCTGTCACACCGGCATAAAAATAAAATACAGTGCCAAGGCTTGAACAAACAGCAAATACACAACCCCACACGGACCCAATTGGCTACCTCAGTAAACAAACAATTTATCCAAATACCTCCCGAGTAACAAAGGAAAAAATGACCCAGGAAGAGGGTTAAAATTCATTCCCACCCGAAAAACCCACCCAATGTCATTTTCAAGAGGACATCAAATTGTTATACAACTGCATGTGCCTAAAGATCTATATACCTCCCCCGCCCCGGGCGATATTATAACAGTTTGTGTTTCACTCCTACCCCCCCCCCCCAAAAAAAAAAAAAACAAAAAACAACCTTTTCTTATTACTGTTAGTGAATCTCCTGCCAACTAGTGTATACCATATTAAGGATGTTGCCTCCCCTCCCCCTGATGCTACTCCCTATCCCACATGGAGACCTTCATTCCCTTCCCAGGGTAACACCCCATTTCCATAAATAACCGCGAATTTGTGCCAGACGCCCTTATATGCCCCCGCCCAGGCGATGTTTGCCTAGCTTGGGGTAGGCTGCTACCTCTTTATTTAATCAACACACACCCTTGTGATTTAATGATTGAATATGGCGAATGCAAATGTAAGAAGACATTTGCCTGAAGCAGAAATGTGGTGGGCTGTAGGGATGGTGGAACAAGGGGCTATCCATCGTCAGGTTGGTGAAGCCCTTGATGTGCACCATACGGTGATCACCAGAGCCTGGGCAAGATTTCAGCAGTATAGCACACCAGTCAGACGACATGGTGGTGGCAGAGACAGGCCAACATCTGCTGCTGAAGACCGGTTTTTGATCATTCAGGAGCGCAGGAACCGCGTTGGCACAGCAACCCAGCTTCGCAGTGGCCTTCAGAATGCATCCGGGGTAAATGTTTCGTCGCAGACTATCCGGGTAAGATTGCACGAAGGTGGTCTCCGATCGAGAAGACAATGTATTAACATTCAGCTGTCCCAGAACCAACGCCAGGCACGATATGAATGGGCCATGGATCACGTTGGGTGGACCAGAGAAGATTGACGACCTGTCCTTTTTACAGATGAGTCAAGGTACTGCCTAGACAACATAGATAGGCGTTCTAGGGTATGGAGAAGACCAGGAGAGCGATTCCATGTAGTCAACATCACTGAGCATGACCGCTATGGTGGAGGGTCAATAATGGTCTATGGTGGCATCAACTGGGATGGAGGTACAGAGCTCTGTGTCCTTGACCGTGATACATTGACTGTACAGCGGTATATTGATGAGATCCTGGATGATGGAGGGGATTGAGCGTATGGACTGACCAGTAAGATCCCCTGACCTCAATCCAATCGAACATGTCTGGAATGAATTGCAGCTTGCAATTTCAGTCTGTCCAGTCCAACCAAGAGGTGACCAGGAGCTTGGTGTCATGTTGGTCCAAGAATGGAACAACATCCCACAAAGGACCATCTGGAACCTGACTGGGAGCATGAGATGGCGTTGTCAAGCTGTTATTAACAATAATGGGTCTCATACTCGATATTGAACCCATATCAGTTCGCTCCGTCAACCTTTTGGCAAATTTAAAACATTTCCTCTTTTACCAATAATATCCATTTTCAATGGTTATCGTATTCAAAAGCTTAAACTTAATGTCAAACACAAACAAACTCTCAATTTCTGTGCTTAAATCATTAAAGATATAATAATTACATATAAAATATATAAACATTTCATAACAATATTTCAAATAAAACGTAAAACAGGTTGTTGGATATACTTGGTGCTTAGCAAACATTGAGTTGTATATAAGGACAGGATAATATGAACCAGTGTCAGGGAATTCGGACATTCACATGAATTCGTGGTAAAAAAGGTAACATTCGTTAGGAAAAATGATGAGAGCACTCTCACTCAGTCCCTCCTTTTTCTCCGTAGCTGTTTATAACAAAACAATTCTAGCTCTTTTTATCGCAATGACAAATGATTTAATCATTTGGCCCGCCTCTGCGTTTGATTGGTTGAAAGCAAACAGCGAGAAAGTCGTCAAATCGTATGAACCAAATCACATAATGATTTGGAATGTCTACACGTTCGTACATCCGATCCAACTTTGAAGACTCTGGAAGCCCCGCCCACTCAATCAAATTGTCACCGTGAGGGCGTGACGGCAGACTGCTAGATGGATAACAAGCTTGTAAACAAAGATCAATGATCGATTTTTCATCGCCTCCAGTCAGCGAGAATATAATGATAATTTCTCGGAAACTATTGAATTTAATAATATATACCGAAGTGGGAGACGAATAAAAGATCATAATTCCAAACATGATTTTGGGGGAACTTTAAAAAAATGTTTTTAGTGATACTGTTGTCTTTTGCGAAAATTAAAAGTTTTTCGTTCACGTACACATAGTTTTTATATTTTAATTTTAAAGCTGGATTAAATTATAAGAAATAACTGTTGTTTTCCTTCGGTTTATGCGATATAAACCGACAATTTTCAGCACAAGCCTAATCATAACTCGCTACGCGAGTTATGAAGTTTGTGCTGAAAATTTTCCGTTTATATCGCATAAACCGAAGGAAAACAACAATTATTTCTTAAATAAATACTAGAAAAGAAAGATAAAGCGGTGAAAAGCCATAAACTTCTTGAAGCTATTTTTCCATTTGAGTGAAAATTATTGTTCATAAAAATATCCGAGAGCCACTCAGATATTGAAATGCGGGATGGGTTTCGAAAGATCGATCAATGACCCTGGTGGTATCTTCCATGTCAGTTCAATGACAGCAGTTGGAAGAGTCCATATTCATTATTTGGGGGTAGACCAATTAATATTTTCTATGTGCAGCCTTGGGGCTGCACGTTGAAAATATTGATCGGTCTACACCGCACATGTCCCTTGCAGCCATTCCACTTAATGACATTATAACGTAGCTTGTGGCCCGGCCGGAAAAAAACGGCCTCTGGGGTTCAAAGGTTTAAAACATACAGCTCGAATTTCCCTCTTCACATACGTGACCACCTACAAACTCCCAGGTGACAAAACTTTTCGTTCATATGCAGTGGTAGGCTAACGGAGACGTTAACTATTAAATTACAACTAGACGACTGGTTCTGTAGAATCACAGGCTTTTCCTGGCGTACAAAAACATTAATCCCTTTGAAGGAATTGTACAAAATTTCAGCCCCATATCTCTGAACATGTCGGTGTGCATACCGATATTGTCCTGGTTGAAGGGTTAACAAAACGTATAATGAAAAATCCATCCAACCCATGCATAAAATCAATCACTTAATTCTTCTAATAAAGGGGATAGCCCACATCTTTGTCATTCCACTATGATCACGGAGTACATTGATGTAACATAATTATGTTAACCCTTCGTTTGTCAGTTCTGAGATCTAGGATTTCAAAACATGACCACGTGTGGCGGCCATTTTGGTCACATTGTGGTTAAAATCGAAATTTCCTTTCCATTTGTGATAATGGTACATTATATTCTTACTTTTTCAGTCCATTACTCTGGTAATTCGCAGCGCCGAGATTGTAGTCCCAAATGCCCGATTTTCAGGCCTATTTTTGATGTTTTGGAAAATTTGAGCAGAAAAAATAATTTTGTATAAACTTTTGTTACCAGCTGGATATGGAAAAGAGTATTGATGACACATCTGTCAAAATTCCAGGCCATTAGCCCATTTGGACCAGGAGATATTGGTCAATGGAAATTTGGGCGTTTTTTCCAAGTTTGGTGGCCATTTTGGACACATTGAGGCTAAAATCGAAATCCCTTTTGCATTTATAATAATTATACATTACATTCTTACAATTCAGTCCATTACTGGTGTTCTGCTAATTCACAGTGCCTGGATTTTAGGCCCAAATGTCCGATTTTCAGGCACTTTTTGAAGTTTCGGACAATTTTGGCAGAAAATATATTTTTAAAAACTTTTGTTTCCAGATGGTTATGGAAATGTGTATTTGTAACACATTTGTGAAAATTTCAGGTCATCCGCCCATTTGGACCAGGAGATATTGGAAATGAAAAATTGGGCATTTTTGGGCGGGTTCTGGCAGAATAAAGATAACCCCTAAAGTGAAAAGCTTATTCTCAAGACAAGTTTTGCGAAATTTTAACGAAACCTGTAAAGTGTTGGAAGAAAGAAAGAAAGAAATAAAAACAATTTTCCCGTACAATAACAAATGTTTGATTTTTAACTTTTAGGAAAAGCTAAATAATAATTTTTTTTCCCGTACAATAACAAATATCTTTTCCTTTTAGGAAAAGCCAAACTAGAGGCGTCAGGAAGATGACCGATTGCGATGGGGAAGAAAACCTATTTTATCCTAGCTGTGATGGCACTCTGATGAAATATGATAACTACATCATCAAGTCATTCCTCCATTACAGGCATCTTCTAGTGATATTGTTTGAAAATTAGTCAGTCTGGATCATAGTTCATACACTTTGCGTTCTTAGAGATGTATTTTAGGATAAACGCATGTAGTAGACGGTGTGACAGGAATGGAAGTCGGTAGGAAAATTAGTCCTACGTTAACCCTTCATTTGTCAGTTCTGGCATTTCTAGGTCAAACATTTCTAGGAATAGTAGTCCGCCGGACTACTATTCCTAGAAATGTTAGACCTAGGACTATAATTCCGCGAAATAATAGTCCAGAGGGACTAACGTTCCTACGGACTTCCATTCCTGTCACAACGGGACGCTTCAACCCCCAACTTATTGAATTGGCACGTACAGTACCGTGGCACTACTAACCGTACAAGTCAAAATAAGTTGTACGATAACCACTATAAACTATGTATCTTTCTCATCCTACACTGATACGACCAGAAGCTGACCTCATTTTCTGGAAAGCTCTCCTTGCGAGCTTTCCAGAAAATGATGCCACATTCTGATCTTATCAGAGCAGGAGCAACAGTATACTTAGTTTATTGCGGTTATGCTACAACTTATTTTGACCTGTACTGCAGTTCTGCTCGCTCCCCAGCGGTCCGAATCGGGTACTGCAGTCCTCCATTCGTGTGACATAAGACTACGTAGCAAATCTAATCTCATAAGAAACTACTTGATTACTAACCAGACTCCGGAAATAACCCGACTTGAAAAAATATTCAATTGGTGTCACACCCTCACGACATACAGCAATAAGTACAACACGATACTTACAATTGTTTCTCTTATTTCTTCACCTGCAGCTGACATTAGGGTTCGCGTCCGTTTGTTCTCGAACTTCAACCATAAAGTGAGAAACGAAACCCCACCTAACACGTAGTAATGAGAAATACATTAACGTCAGCGAAAATATAGATCGTGGACCAAGATGTGATTAGAGGATCATATATCCACATGGTTAAATCAGAACAGTATTTTATTTCGTTTATTAGACTTATTTTGTCGTATCACTACGTAGGAAGTGGAATACCATTGCACCACCTGCCATATACTTCCCACTCAGATAATAATTTTCAGATTCTGCTACAAAGGATAAGAGCCATTATCGGAAATTTGGTTACATTCACACTTTGGACTCGGGTTGCAATTACGAGGGGTATGCGGACGCAATAATTAATTGGTTTGCCATTAATCGATCTGAAAGTGAACTACCTACGGGAATCCAAAATACACTGTTGGGGTCAGTGCCTCTTGTCCACTCAGTTGAACTATCCATGTAAAGTGTGAGAGCGTTCACCTCACAATGATCGAAAGGTATTATCCATCCCCGAATTAGAGGGTGGTGGTATTCTCACATAGTCTACTGGATGTGCAACAACATTGAAACTAAAATGCTATTTTCGTTGGATAATTTTACTCGGATTTGCTTTTCGCAATTTTATCTGTCAAATATCGATCCACAGGGGTAAGTGAATCAGTGTTTGTTGACTGCGGTAAACAAGATCTGTTTCACTATAGTCCAGGCACATTAGACATAAAGATGAGAAAGTAAGGAAAAAAATCGGAGAAAGCTGATTTGTTTATATGTTTCCGGGACACACATTGCGGATAAAGTGTGAAAAGTCCCCGCGAATCCGAGTTGAGCTTTTTTAGTTATAGCGTTTTTTTGATGAAAAAAAAAATTTAAAAAAAATTCGACCCAGCTCCATATTTCTCATTCTTATTCGCCTTAGTAGGGTGAGAATCATAAATATCGTGCTGAATTATATTGAGAATACATATCCCCAACAGAAAATGCCAACTTTGTACCAATCCTCACACTCAATGGTGAAATATTCACGAAAATGTACAAAATTACGAAAAAAAATTTATTGTTTTCATACACACAACGGTACACAACGTCCATTAAATCAAATCTACGACTACTTTGGGAGTTAAATTATATATCAAAAATTGCAGAAAAGCAGTGGCTTTATAATGATATATAACAATAGTCATTTATTCCATAATGAACTGGTGAAACGTGTGAAATATTAACCATACCCCCTAAACTCAAATTCAAACGGCATCGACTTTTCTCATTCAAATACCGTATTATAGCATCATTGTTTCAATTTCCATGTTCGATTAAATCACATAATGTGGTGTTCGCCTACACTCAAGATGCATTGACATGTAATGTGTGCACGCCCTTGATGTGTATATATCAAAGCAGTGGAGATTGTGTCTTCGTCAGATAAGTTGACAAACGTTTTCGTTAGACTCGGCGGCTTCCATATGATTAGGTCATATTTAGGGGCAATTGGTTCGATCATGGCTGGTAGCGGCTTGGATGAACTTTGGGGGACTGTTTATGCTGGTGGGTCAATCCATCATTTGATCAGTGGTCATGCATATTCAAGAGCAGTTCGTGCCCATTTGCTAACACAAATTGCCATTACAAAACTTGTGTTTGAAGAAAGCCGAACACTAGATAACATAGACTGCACAGAAGTCAATGAAATATTCTGTGGACTTGCCAGAGGTGACTGTACAACAGCTGACGCTATCAATCAAGAAAGTGTCAACCATCTACTGTCAAAATTACACGAACTGCTCCAGATTGCGTCCGTAGGACGCACAGGAAAGCTTTGGGTACAATACTACGAGCAAATAGGTCTTCTCCAGTTGTTCTTCAGAGCAGAGCGCACAGGCGACTGGGAACTCCACACATATTGTGTTCGCAATATGATTCCAGTATTTCACGCAGGTGGTCATTTTGCATACGCAAAAAGTTCTCATCTCTATTTGCAGCAGATGAATGAGCTAACAGAAATAATGCAACAGGATGATTTGAAGTTGTTCACTGAGAAAGGTTACTTTACCATAAGGCGCTCAGATAAATTCTGGGACGGGATATATTCTGATCAGACCATAGAGCAGTGTTTAATGAGAATGTTCAAGCTCCCTGGTGGTCTCACACATGGCAGGGGAATAACCGATAGCACTGTTGCGAAATGGGTACATGGACTACCTCTTTGCCTTCCGATATGTAATGCTCTCGAAAATTTTGTTCATGTTCACACTGGTCATGGCGAACAACATCGGGATCTCCGTCAAAGTTCACAATTGACTGATGCCAATGATATCACCAAATTATTGAACTGGCTCAGAGTGCATTCCCCCTTTCAGAATAGAGATCCACTACAATTAGTCTCTATAGCGACCGGGCTTGTGGCCGACGAAACTGTGAACTGTGACCAAGTTCGCAAAATTGGTGAATGTTGCGTATCGAATGTTGTAAGCAAAACGTTCAACAGCATCAAACTACGACGTGTTGACACTGTGAAGTCTTTCGCATCGATGGCAAATAGCATCAAAGTCCGTGGAAGTAAGGTAGTGATTGACCCCACAATTCTGTTCAACCGCATCACATGTGTTATTCAGTCACAAGCAGAGATGGAAGAGTATCTCAAATATGAACTCGCCCCGAAACCACCAGCATTGTTTGATTCTGCTGGAATGAGGAAGACACAGAAAAGCACGCTCGGTAAGATTCTCAAAACATACGGCTCCGAGCAAACTAAAATCCCAGAACATTCTCTGTTTGTTGTAGATGGTGGATTTTTATTGAGGGCAGTTGTATGGCCTAAACAGTCGTCATATAAGGACATATGTACATCATATTCCAATTATCTAGTGAGACATTTTGGGGCGAACGTCATGGTTGTTTTTGATGGTTATGCTTGTACAATGTCGACAAAGGGCATGGAACAAGCCCGTAGATCTAAAGACAGGTATTCCATTGATATCAATATCTCACCCGAGTTACCAGCCACCACACCCCAATCCGATTTCCTTGCAAATGCCAAGAACAAAACCCAACTGATCGATCTTCTAATGCAGGAGCTATCTGCTATCAATATTCAGTCCAAGCAGGCCGAGGCTGATGCTGATGTACTGATAGCCGAAACTGCACTTGACATCGCTCAAGATGACAACAATGTTGTCGTTGTGGGAACAGACACAGACTTGT
This sequence comes from Pictodentalium vernedei, assembly GCA_031216915.1. NCBI lineage: Eukaryota > Metazoa > Mollusca > Scaphopoda > Dentaliida > Dentaliidae > Pictodentalium > Pictodentalium vernedei. Next base: position 191,006,622 of record CM062296.1, on the reverse strand, counting down.
TAGTCATTCTTACCTCTCGAGTTCAACCGGGATGTAATATTCACATGATGTATTCCATTACCCCAAACTTACTAGTTTCAGTTAGTGAAATAGCAACCAAAATGGGTGACCATAGAAGCAACCTCCTTGTAGCACATTCTATAAGTGGTTGTGACACTACTTCTGCACTCTTTCGAGTTGGTAAGAAGAAAGTATTCAGTACAATTGTCTCCGATGTTACTAGCGACTCACAACAGTATGTCAACACAATTTTGGCGGATGACAGTACACCAAGTGCAGTAGCCGCTGCCGGGGAACAATGTTTCCTGATCTTATACGGGAGTAAAACTGTTCCCTCTCTCGACCAATATAGATATGTCACTTACAAGCGTTATGTAGCAAAATCTAAACTGAATAAACCCATCGACTTAGCCTCACTCCCACCACGCAGCGATGCTGCACAACAACATGTCTACAGATGTTATCTCCAGGTCCAACAATGGCTGGGCACTTCGGTTCCTCCGACGGAGGTGGTCGCTAGACAATGGACTTCTTGTACCGACTGCAGCCACAAAGCCATGTGTCCCCGATAACCTACTGAATCTGATCAGTTGTGGTTGCAAGAGTGCTTGTACAAAAAGGTGTGGGTGTAAGAAGGCAGGACTCCCTTGCTCAGGTTTGTGTAATTGCAGTTCGGATTCTTGTAACAACCACAGAAACACTGTCCTGTCGGAAATTTCTGAGTTCGATGAATAATATGTATATAGGTCATGTCATTTCTGTATATAGCGTTGATAATAGTCAATGTAACTTAATCCATGTTGATTGATATGTACATTCTGTAAATATTATTTATTGATTTTTGTACATTCTGTAAATATTATTTATTGATCTAATGCTGCCAGACACAGACGTGTCTGTTCGGTCCCAAGCCCGAAAATAGTTGAGTTCTCATGCTGACGAATTTTATGCCAAAAGGGGAACTCGGCCAGAAGCAGGGGGGGTCTTCCATAATGTCTATTTTGTAAGCAATGATAAAAGTCTTCAAATGGTGGTGGATTTTTTATCGTCTATCCAACTAACATCCCGTTCTGTACTACGACCCTTTGGGCAAATCCGTTAGGAAAATCGTCATTTTTTGCGTAAATCCGATACTTTTTTGTGAATTTTCAATAATTTTTCGCAGAAATTGTCACAGAATGCACATTTTCCTCTAGGTAAATGTATATTAGACATTATGTAGCTCGAAATACGCGTAAACAAAAAATACAGTTGGATCAATTCGAGGTTACAAAGTTCGTGCGATTTTTTTTGATTTTTTTCAAACGCGTTTTCGAAAAAAGGCTGTAGAAAAAAAAGCTCAACTGGGATTTTAGGGGACTTTTGTCTAATCGTTCAGTGACATGTACTGGACATTCCCTGAAAAAATCAGCTTTCTCCGATTTTTTTCCCTAGTGAAACCTAATGTTCTTGGGCTACTGGTAAAATAGGACCCAGTCTCTCATGCATGGGGTGTGAGTCCTCTAAAATAGGCAACATGGGGTATAAACGATTGACTGACCTTGACTTTAATTCCATGTTGTGGTCATGATTAGCCACTGTGCCGAACTATGTGACCTTAAACTCCAATAAATAAATAAATAAATAAATAAATAAATAAATAAATAAATAAATCACCCACAGAGTGGAGATTCCACCCAAGCAGTAATTACAAATTTGTTGTAAAGTATAACAAGCACAAGCAAAGTTCCAACCAATAGACCTCCTTGTTAAACCCGCAGGTCCATTGGGTGAAACATTTCTTGTGCTTTTGTCCATATGTACAGAATTCGAAAATGATACTTTGGGTGATAACTCCATTCCACGGGTGGTTTTGTTACAATCCACTTTCCACGTAATGTACGGTCAAGTTCGTTGCTTCTGCATGAAAAGGGGGGACCTCTTTCACAAAAGTCAATTCTGTTTTCAGTAGATGTCGACTCAACAGGTATTCAATGAACTCGTTTTTTCGGTGTCCTGTGTTCATAAATATAATCCGACTGTGCATCGTAATGATGCTATTCCACGTGGTTCGTCTAATTGTCACAAATAATGTGTATAATTATTTATTATTGGAAGTGTTTAACGCCACATCCGCATCTAAGGCTATATCGTCGCAATGATGACCGATTAGTGCGTAAACCGGATTTGTCCCTGCTGTAATAGCCCAGATCTCAACAGACTAATATTCCAACTTTATCATCAAGGCAAACCTTCGTCAAAGGCATGGCCCGATGATGCAATTGAAATATGCGTAATTCGGGATCATCGTTAAAAGACTCAAAACTTCTTGGAACACTACGTACATTTATTTAATTAACACCTAAGGAACCGTCCACATTGTTTTGCCTACGACAGCCCGATTCGGGTACTACAGACTTCCATGTATATGATCGACTGTGACTGGACGTGACCGGACGCTAGTGCACTGAACCTCAAAGTGGCGTTCAAAGTTTTTTTTCGATGGAATGTGTAACATCTGCATACGAAAAAGTTTACTGGACGTCCGGCAGCCTTGAGCAAAGCGATATATCCACGTTTAAGGTGACATCGTCATTTTGCTTACTGCAATGTTTGACTGCGGCTAATACAGCATTCCGAGCGCATGCCAGATGATGCAGCCGAGCCTTTATACAATCCTATCCATCAGTACTATTCATAGCTGATGGATCTGCTAACTTTGTTTGTTAACTGCAACACTCTAGTGTTGCGTTGAAAGAGCGGGATGTGACAACGAATTTGGAGCGACGGGATAATCTTTGTGCGTGAGATATAGGTATATCCGGTCGCTTCCTTCCGTGATAAAGAGCAACATCCAACTGACAGTCAATAGTGTCTGACATTTCAGAAGTTTTAAGTCGCGAGAGCCGTCTGTGTTGCAACTTGTCTGTGTTAATTTCTTCAGTTAACAAAAGGGCCAGGGAATGGGTACTAAGATTTCCATTCCGAGACGCAATGTCAGCATTGAAATAATCTGCAACTACCTGTATTATTAGACGATCGTCAGAACTAGATATTGGCGAGAAGTGAACATTGCGAGCTGCAGCATTCGCTGCCAATGTTTTGAAACCCAACAATTCATCATAGGAGCATATTAGAAATCATGCTTCGTTTTTGTGAGGTCTTTAGAATCCCCCACCATAACAGGAAGACCAGTTTACAATGTTGTTGGCATTTCAAGTACCAGTGATGCTACAATGTTACTAATCAGAATCCTGGGTTAGGGGTGGTTTAATTTCGGTGACAAGCTACCGAGAAAAGCCAACAGTGTCCCCTTGAAAACTCTGATATTTTGTCCAAGTTGAGCTCGAGATCATAAGCGTTTCGATCCATATAAATATCCTCTTTACTTCAAAACTTTCATTGCGCATTCGGCATCACAATCATCTGGCCCCTGTGTAATACGTAGAGCCGACCCAGCTCTCGATCTATCCGCTAAAATCCTGGCTATCTTTGGCGAGGAAAGGACTAAGTCGTCGTTGCCATACTTCTCTTCAACCTTAGCACACAAAACTTGACGGGAAATACAAGTACCCCCACACTCACCATACAAACTGAACAAGTTGACAGAATTCCAGAAAAGGGATTGACCGTCTCTCATGAAAGCAACCACCGATTTCAAAGCCTCGTATCGGGATTTGAATCTGCTGAGGTAGTGTCAACGAACTACTTTGCCTCGAACGCTACAGATCTTGGACTCAATCTAGCTCTACAGACCGAGTGATAAAGAACGTCTGCCGTATGCAAACAACAATCAGCAATGGCAGTTTCTGCACATAGACACTGAAATAATGCTGCTCTAAAAGAAATATGAAATGAAAAAAGAATAAGGAGGCAAGCTTTGCCTATAAATGTTGTTCATCGAACGTTTTCAAAGCAAAATAGACGTTTTTGGCAAACATGCACCGATTTATGCATTGAATCATGTCATTTGTGTCTATTTGAGTATAGACTTTTAGATTTTTCCGAGTGAATGCCGATTATATATAAAAAATTCAGAACATTGGCTAACTGTGCGAATTGAAATTGGGTACCCCTTTTCTGCGACGAATATCTCCAAAATGCGCAAAGCAGTCAGACGTCCAGTAAACTTTTTCAAAATTAGGAGATATCCCTCTATCAGAAACCAATGAGAAAAAAACTTTGCACGCAACTTTAACTCTTTGAACCCCGGTAGTATCTGCCATATCATTCAATGGCTGGGATTGAAAGCGTCCAAATTCATTATTTGGGGGTAGAATAATTAATATTTTCAACGTGCAGCCTTGGGGCTGCACGTTGAAAATATTTATTAGTCTATTCCACACATTCGCTCAGCAGCCATCCTACTTAAAGGACTTATGAAGTACAATGTTGCTGGGCCTGAAAGGCGGCCTCTCGTGTTCAAAGGGTTAAGGCTGCATTTGGCGGACGAACTAAGAGGTCCAACTAACAGATCTAGTCTTTTAAGAAAGTACATGACTACTAGCAAGAAAGATTCAATATCTGCTCCTGACGAAAAAGTCCCGTCTGGAAAACATTATTGGAGGTTGTGTTGCACACACCCATTACCCCCTTTAGCAGCGTTCCTACATATGAAAAAAAGCGTGTGCAAACAGGGGGTGGGGGGCACTAAAAATTTTCAAGACGTGACGTCCTGTTTTTTATTCGGCTCCTTTTTACACCCACTCACCACTACGTGCAAATTTTCTACTACCGTTCTCAGACACCCACCCCCCCCCCCCCCCCCACTCTCCCATTAAAATCCAAAATAAACTTATAAACTTAGTAGGCACAGCTGTCGTTAGGGGGTTTTCATAATGTTCTTAAACTGGTACCACCAATTTAAACCTCTGTGGGTTGCTGTGGGCCCCAATCTACAAATGACAAGCGGTTCATTGTCAGGCTTGGCCAGAGCAGGTGTACATATACGGGAACAATTTTTCATTTCAATTGTTCTGTCAGTACTCTCAGGTGTTTGTTACTTTCCTATTCTATCCATACATATTCTATTAATAAATAAATAACTTGGTTTGAATTTAGTGCATCAGAGAGAAATTTTCCCAAAATATTGTCTGCACATTTTCTACATTTCGAACAAGACACCAACCCCCTACTAACGTGTGACATTTTCCCAGATTAAGCCCAATATTCTCACATATAAAGCCTCCTGATGTTGTATTTATGTTAAGAGTGTGATGTACAACATCATCTTTAAGGTTTGAAACACAAATGATGGTATATATTAGCTGATATATTGATATATTTTTTTAAAAATTCACAAAATTGCACAAGTTGGAAATGCACATTTTTGGCGCATTCAAGAGACCCACCCACCCCCACGTCACGTCTTGCAAATTTTTGGTGCCCCCCCCCCCCCCCCGGGGCAAACAGAAATAATTGCCAATGTAGATGTAAAACAATCGCTTGAAATTAGGAAATAATTACTCTACAGTTTTAGAAAAAAACAATTATAATAGTAATTTGTAATGGTGCAAATAGTTACTGATTGTGAAATCAAGCTACTGGAATAAATTTCAAGATGAATTCAAGTTTAAAAGAATAAAAACAATTTCAGATTATTTAATCCTTTACCTAACCTGAAAAGCAGACGACACTTGCAAAAATAATTCTTGAATAACTAATTTTTTCCTTTTTTGTCTCAAAAACATAGGTTATGACCCCTCGTTGGAACGAGCTCGACGAGCTCGTTCCAACGAGGGGTCATAACCTATGTTTTTGAGTTAAAAAATGAAAAAAATAATGAAAATTAATTGGCGATTTTTCAGAATAGCGCTGGCCGGTTTTGGCCGTTACGTTAGGTAAAGGGTTAAAATGGTTGATGTCTCCGAGAAACAACAGAATTTGTATTATGAAATCGGTCGACAGGTGGTACTGCATAAGAATACTGCCGCCCGACTTGACTGCAATCCATTGAGTGAACTCGAATGTACTCAATTGTCAACATTCTCTGATACGGAATACATTCAGGTCGAATATTACCCCTCCAACAAAAAAGAATGTGCAAGTCTTGTATGACCAAAATGACATCAATTAAAAATTACAAGATTTTTTCTACATTGGTTTACTTGCCCCTTTGCTATCGGTAATATTAGGTAGTAAGCATCGAAGCGTGTTCTTTGTTGCCACTCTGTCTGCCACATACATTTCAAGCGCCTCCTGATATGCGGCTTTGAATCACTGAATGAAATTTTAAAATCAGCGATAGGCTTGTTTAGCGCCCGTTTTGCTGTACTGTCTGCTTCGAAGATACCTGAGATATCGACATGTCCAGATAGCTAGCAAATAAACAAAAAAAAAAACAAAAAAAAAAACAAAACAAACAAAAACGACATTATATTGGTTAGACATTATCATATTAAACTTCTCACGAAGTTCTAATATAACAGGGTTCTTCATCCAGGAGTTGATTAAAGCTTGTAACAGGAAAGAGAATCTGAGAAAATAATTAACTTTATTTTCCTGTCCATTCTCGATCTATCGATCTGTTCGAGAATATATATGGGATGAAGTCAATTATTTTCTCAAATGAAATATAGATTCCCCTCTTTACACATAGTTAAACAAGACACCAACCAGGTAAGCCATTAAAAGTATTGCAGGCACGAATGTGAGATAAATACACCACAGTTAATGAGGACTCAGTTTTCAATAACATCACCCCCATTGCAAGGGTCAGGCAAAACACGCTCAACCTGCTTTCGTGTTTGGTATGTTCAATCCTTGTTATGAATTCGGTGGGATATAGCACACTGCACACAACAACTGTGATAATAATACGAAAGTCCACTATTTTGGACGTTTTAAATCCGAGAGTGTGATTTTCCAGACCCATATCCCAGTTTACTCAAACGAGGCTATTGGACAATTGTGTCCACGTTGTGATTACGTTCCACTCCCGCCGGATTCAGGGCAGTTAGAGTTCTGTTCCAGATATAGGCAATTGTTTCCCACCAGGAGACGTTTTAAAGGCTGAAAATCTATTATTTATGTTAGAAAATCAGTTATTAAATTCAACACCGTTAACCCTTTATCCAACGCAGACAATATCAAAATTTATTGTTTTAAATATCATTTTTTAAATTGTTGTCAACAAATTTCAACAAAACCCTATCATGTGACCCCTCTTTGGAACGAGTTCGACGAGCTCGTTCCAACGAGGGGTCACATGATATGGTTTTGTTGAAAGTTGTCGAAATATTATATTTTTTCAGCTGCTGAATTTGCATTTTGCGCGGGCGGATGCGGGCGATTCGTTAGGTAAAGGGTTAATTAAAATCACCTAAAATACGAACAGTTTGTGTTATTTGTGATGCAGCACAGTCGCGGTGGACTGGTCGTAATGCATGCATGTGCAGTGATGCCCACCCATGCGTTTACCAGGCAATACAAATTATCATCAGTAAAAGTTTAATAAATGAAGCATCGGGTTGTATCCTGTACTTCCATTAATTAAATTTTTTATGATTATTCCTATAAATAGTGTGCTTGGAATTTAATATTATTTTATCCTCGAGTGGGGCGCTTGGAGGATTATTAATACTCTGCGCGGACCACGAGAGGACAAAATCGTACTCGAATCCGAGCATTGAACTTTTCTATTTATTTTATTTTCTCCTTATTTGTTTTCCCAAAACAATCCTTTATAATTGTTTCAACTCAACTGATTTATAAACAATAAAAAAAAAATAGTCGGTCATAGCTGAGAGTGGAATTCGATGCTGGAAGTGAAATACCATTTTCGGTGTGTGGTAATGGTAATATGATTTGTGATTTGCTTTTTTATGCTGATATTTTTAAAGAATAATGTCACTTTCGGCAGTCTGTTTACAATGTTACTTGATAATTTTCTGTGGCGAAGCGTTTCACTCACGTCACAATGTCATTCAGATGCGCAATGTTAACCAAACAAATGAGTTCTTACACGAAGTTCTTATACACGTAAGGCGGATTTCAATGTCTGCATTGTATCGGGTAACGTAATATACACACAGCAACAGCGATATAATATACAGTGCAGCCAACTTAACCCTTTATCTAACATGAAAAGAAGACGACACCTGCAAACAAAATTCTTGAATAACTAATATAATAGAACAAATACTATGTTTATCTCTAGAATACAGGAAAGTGGCACAATCCCTGTTAATTGAATAATTTTCATTGGCAAAGTAGCTATTCAATTAACCTTGTTCCACTGTACTGGCGGAAAAAAGAAACGCAAGTTTTTTTTTCTGTGGTAAATATTTCAAATGCGTTATGGATGACTATTTCATTGTTTGGATTTTGATGTTATTTCTTCATTAGTGATTAAATTTTGACGAGCTTCCCGTACATACTCAGGTCCGATAAAAATATAATCCAAGGTGGGTCGGTCAGAACCAACTGTGTGTAGTGGAAGGGAAGCATCACCGCCACTGTTGCTTGATACTGAACAAAAACAGTCAATCAAAGATTTGGACTTTTCCATATTACCAAAGACAGTGGCATCCTTGTAGATGATATTTGTAGATTTGCGTATTTTTCAAAAGCAATTTATGGGACTTCCCTCGATGATTGATGTGGTGTCGTGTGGGAATTTTGAGTGTTTTCTACTTTGTCTCGTATCTTCTCGTCTCTTCTCGTCTGATGTTTGGCCGAAGCTACTTCAACACCGCTGCTTTTAGCCGGCGTCATAAATGTTTCATTTCTTTATGCATCCACCTTGGTTGATTATACCGTGATGTGATTAATTTGTTGGGAATGTATTGAGTGGCTAGCTTGCCATTTGTCAAGGTGACATGTGAGCTCATCAACTATCTAACTGGGTTGGTTCAAAGATAAAACGTCGCTCCAGTTGATTTCCCTAATAATTTTGTTAAGATTTATAAAGTCTGCCTGAGGATGTGCTATACGCGTCGCTTGACGCTCAAGGAATGCAGTTTTCCAAACTTAAGTTGGGCCATTATAAGGCAGTAAATGAACTCTCGAAAGAATGAGTCACCGACATCATGAGATTCAATCAAATGAGGATAATTAACTATAATTATTACCACTTTAGCGGGCCTTCTCTAGTATATTAACGGAGTTTAGCGGGGCGGTAAGACTTAGTAATTCATGACGCCATGCAACCGGAAGCGAGCCGCGGGCGTTAATGAAAACAAAATTCATTAACAGCCCGCCGCCCGCTTCCGGTCATGTAATAATAGCAATAACATGATTTTGTCGAGCGTCCCGGTTTATTAACGGCCCTCGAGGAATGAATAACAGCCCCCTGGCTTATTAACGGCCCTCGACTTCGTCTCGTGCCGGTAATAAACCCTCGGGCTGTTATTTATTCCTCTCGGACCGTTAATAAACCGTAACGCTCCCCAAACTCATGTTGTTGTTATATTAAGTCGAGCGTGGAAGTCGATGTTTCGGTTAGCTATGAGCAGTCTGTCTTGTGGTTTTCGATCCCGGCCCGGACCGGACGCCAGAAATGGCGTGATATCGCGTGATCCAGTTACGTCATGTTTGGTTGTTATGGTAGCCCGCGTGAGCGCTTATTGTTACAGTGACACGTTTTTTCGACGTCCGACGTTGTATATGTGACCTAAAACATTCTAATAGGACGGGGGTATGATCGGAGAGTAATCCTTTGTATAAGAGTAAGTCTAATTACCCAAATAGATCCGACAATTTCCCCAAATCACAAATGCGCACTGACACCACCTATCACAATGGTGATGACGTCACAACATGGCCGCGCATGCGGGTTACCAAGACAACCGAACATGATGTAACTGGATCACGTCATATGATGTCCCTTCCGGAGTCTGATCCGGGGCCGTATGATGAGGGACGAAAACCACATGGCATACTACTGCTGCGTGGTATGCTGGACAATTTGGGAGAACTATAACGGTTCTAAAGTGTCTGGATGGATCATTACCGGATTAGAGTTGATCATAATTAAAGGCACCTGTTATTATTATGGGAAGCGTTTGTATATCTAAGTTTATTTTTCAATAGTAGTCGAGATATGCGATCCTTTGCCTCGATCTCTGAATTACTCGGCAAAAAGCTCGAACGAGGAAGTTTTTTGGCAGCGAAATTCGCAACTAGATGCCCTCGATATTGTCAATTTCCGGATCAGGAAGATGTATGAAAGCCATTGTATTCCTCCTGTAAATAGCATTCGATTCCAAAGCTCAAACGGATAATCAGAAAATATCTAATGAATTGTGACTCCACCTTCAAGTGTATCTGTACGACTAATTAGTATGTATAAGTCCACTTTTACCGGCTTTGCAGAACGAACAAAGTCATCGGGTATTTTTTATCAAGGAGAGATCTTGTCGTGGAGGAACTTTTTCGGAGGTGGGGTGGTCTGTTGGGGAGAAATTTTGCCTGGGAATTATAACGGATGTGGGGGATTATGTCGTTTGGGGATTTTGGTGGTATCCTGTTCCTGACACTATCATCTCCCGCCCATTCACGAAGGTCTATATTCTGTCCCCTCAGGTTTCGGATATACTCACCCCCAATACTTTTACATAATTTTTAAAAACAAAATTTCATTGGACGCCTCTCCCCCCCCCCTTCTCTCTCTCTCTCTCTCTCTCTCTCTCTCTAACTTGAACACTCCAAGTACATGGCCAGGGCGTTCATCTAACTGTGCAGTTTGTGACGACAGATCAACAACACATTATTGTGATAGGGTGGGAGTAGAAGTACCTTTAGTGAGTGGGCCTCCTTTCACAATGGTTGTCACTAAAAGGACACCGGACATTCCAATCAAAGGAATATGTAAAGAAAGGGCCCATCAACCAAGCGTCGGGATACCCAACACGTGGGGGAATTCCTGAAAAGGAAGAAGAAAGAGAAGTCGGACGTAGAAATTTATTACCACCTCCCACCTGCAACTCCTGTAAATACCATCCAAACCCCAGATGCTCCCCCGGGGTCTGAACTGGAGGATTGGGACGTTATCAGATGTATGGAGGTGGAGTTGAAAACTGGTATTTCCATTCCGCCTACTCCAATCTCCCCTCTCCCTCCGGACTGGGAAACCTGTGATGACCTGTTCATCACGATCAAGCTCACTGTCGTTGACAGAGCTCAAAAGACAACCAGGAATGTCTTGGAAGATCTGGCAAGACGTGTGTGAAGGAAAGAACAAGATGGGACTTTTGGAAAGAGAAGAAAAAAATGTCCAATTGAAAAGAAAAATATATTGGAATGCTTCCCTAAACCAAAAAGGAATAAAAAAACGAATCTCATCAATCTTCACTGCCGAGCAAAACTTCCAACCAAAAAGAACGTGGGGTTCAAACAACACTAATGACATATCTACCTTTCACAACCCACAGCCTTCGTCCTTTCCGTTGTTTTCAGACACCCAAATTAACACCGCCACAGGGGTCGAAAGGGGTTGAACAAATGTTGTCTCCCTGCAGTATACACTTGTATTGTCATGCTTGAGTATTGTTAATTTACATATCTTTTTGTGTCCTTAAAACACTCTTCACTGCCGTATGTATCACTTCTATTTGTATCATGTATAATGTTTACTGCAAAATAAAGAAATCAATCAAACCCCAAACCATCCTTCGCTCGGAAATGTGCTGAATATTACGATTCCCAAATATGGATATGCCACCAATTGTAAATAGGTTTTGCTTATTTTTTAATATACTTTCCTCATCACGTTGTACAAAATTACTGTCAAAAAAGACATGACCCATCTACCAAAATCCTCGGGGCAGTATTGCATACACGTGCTTTTTATTCTCTTTCTAGTAACATTCATAAAAATGTGTGCACTGATACTTAACCCATGGTTTAATTACATTGTTGGGGATGCACTCCTGATCAATTCGGGAAAAGCTAGGTGAAGAAGATGAGTTTTCAAGCCTCCTAGGAAGCAAGACACACTATGTGGAACCTCCAAGTGATCAGGCAATTCGTTCTAGAAAGCCATTAACCCTTTACCCAACGAATCGCCCGCATCCACCCGCGTAATATTCAAATTCAGCAGTTGAAAAAATATTATTTTTCAAAACATTTCAACAAAACCATATCATGTGACCCCTCTTTGGAACGAGCTCGTTCCAACGAGGGGTCACATGATATGGATTTGTTGAAATTTGTTGAAAAATTTGAAAAAATGCTATCTAAAATAATCAATTTTGATATCGTCTGCATTGGTTAAAGGGTTAAAAGTGGACTTATTCATTCTAATCACTCGTGCCGATTCACACTTGAAGGTGGAGTCACAATTCATTATATATTTTCTGATTAACCGCTTGAGCTTTGGAGTCAATTGATATTGCTATTTACACGAGGAATACAATGGCTTTCGTCCATTGCCCTGATCCGGAAACTGACAATGTCGAGTGCATCTGGTTGCGAATTTCGCTTCCAAAAAATCATACCACATGACCCGTCAGCGGAACGAGCTCGTCGAGCTCATTCCACTGACGGATCACATGATATGGTTGTGTTCAATTTAAAAAAAAAAAATGAAAAGAAAAATAATTAAAAAATCGAAATTTGATATCGTGTGATTTGGGTGAATGGTTCAATGAAAAGGTTAATTGTCTATTTTTGTCCACACGCCCATTCACCCCATAGTTATGCCCCTGGGTGTTGCTTACCAAAAAATAGGTTTAACCTTTTACCCAATCCAACGACAAAAAGTAGCTAGTCCTATTCACCAAAATCGTCGCAGATTTTATGAATGTTTCAGTGTTCTTCCAGGCGACAGCTTGTAACATCTCACCACAGAGCGGAAAGATGAGCTTGGTGTCTGAAGGTGGACTCCCCCAATACTTTGTTCAGTCTTAGAATCTCTGTTAATTTTAATGTCACTTGATGGTGATCCTATACTTTCCTGCGGGACTTGAGCTACCTCTTGGACTTAAGTCGTACACGCAGTTGGTCTGATGCAAAAGGAGTTCCGCGGCTTACTGGGGAAACCCTTGCTTCACGACTTCCACATGTATATTCACAAACAAATTTAAATTAGCTTTGATCTCTGTTGCCAAATATTGCTGTTGCATCATCAAGGCATGCCTGCCAAGAAAGCATGCCTTGATGACATAGTTGGAATATCTCTTCAGACGGAACATGAGTCATAACGGTCAGGACAATTTGGGCTTACACCCGTCCCCTAATCGGTCATCTTCGCTACGGCCCTGATGACGTCTTCGGGAATAACATTTATCTGGCAACAAAAACGTATTTCCCTCATTAGAAGTAAACATACATAGAGAGTAATCGCTTGACTGGACTGGTTACGTGATATAATTCATGAGAGGTGAGGGACAATGTGCAAACACGAGTGCGCGAATGCGCACGATTGTTTAACAATATAGTCCCTCGCCTTTAATGAATTATTTCACGTAACCAGTCCAGTCAAACGATTACTCTGTTTATTACTTTTCATTATTAACGATAATTATATTATTTAACTCTTTACGTAACGTAACGGCCAAAACCGGCCAGCGCTATTCTCAAAAATCGCCAAATTAATTTTCATTATTTCTTTTTCATTTTTTGTCTCTAAAACATAGGTTATGACCCCTCATTGGAACGAGCTCGTCGAGCTCGTTTCAATGAGAGGTCATAACCTGTGTTTCCGAGACAAACAATGTTAATAATAGTTATTCAAGAATTTGTTTGTGCAAGTGTTGTCTGCTTTTCATGTTAGGTAAAGGGTTAAAAAAAAACCCCAAAAAACAATGAAGTCCCAATTACACCAACGGCAAAGCGTCTTTGTTTGTGCGCACGGATACATGACGCAATTGTTGATTGCATAATTCACTTGTGAAGTTATCGTTTATAATCAAACCCGGAAAACCCAGTATATCACACTTTGGAAAGTAATAAAAAACAGTATAGAGGTTGGTAATCGCACGTGTAATCGTCTGATATCACTTGCACTCAATTTGTATAGAGTGTCCAAAATGGGTCTACTAGGAGTATTTTTTATGGCGGAGGTCACCGTCACGTTTAAAAAGTGTGTGGGTGGGGGTGGGGGTGTAGGGGGGCACCAAAAGTTATGACCAAATTTTTTTTACCGATATATGTCTTCAAAGGGGTCTACTAGGGGTACGTTTTTATCAGGAATCTTATGGTGAGGTTGAAAAAAAGTATCGGGGTGGGGTGGGGGTGTAGAGGGGCACCAAAAGTTATGACCAAAATTTTTCTCACCGATACAGGTCTTCAAATGGGTCTACTAGGGGAAACTTTTTACCAGGAATCTAATGGTGAGGTTCAAAAAAGAGCCGGGGTGGGGTGGGGTGAGGGTGGGGTTGTAGAGGGACACCAACAGTTATGACCAGCAAAATATAATATAGATTAAGGGAGAATACTCTCCTCAGCTCGAGCAACGCCGGGTAACCCTGCTAGTTTTTTATGTAAGTCTACTATACATGACAAAATAAAAGTCTGTCTGTCTGTCTGTCTGTCTGTCTGTCTGTCTGTCTGTCTGTCTGTCTGTCTGTCTGTCTGTCTGTCTGTCTGTCTGTCTGTCTGTCTGTCCGCTACAGAAATGAATATGGTGCCACCCCGAGTGTCCAGAAAGGGTCTACTATGAGTACTTTTTAATGGCGGAGGTCATCGTGATGTTTAAAAAAGTGTGTGGGGTGGGGGTGTAGGGGGCAACAAAAGTTATGACCAAATTTTTTTTACGTATATATGTCTTCAAAGGGGTCAACTAGGGGTATGTTTTTATCAGGAACCTAATGGTGAGGTTTAAAAAAGTATCGGGGTGGGGGTGTACAGGAGCACTAAAAGTTACGACCAAAATTTTTCTCACCGATATAGGTCTTCAAAGGGGTCTACTAGGGGTAAGTTTTTACCAGAAATCTAATGGTGAGGTTTAAAAAAGTGCCGCTGAGGGGAGGGGGTGGGGTGTAGAGGGGCACCAACAGTTATGACAAGCAAACTATAGTATAGATTAACGGAGAATACACTTCTCAGCCCGAGCAACGAAGGGTTACCCTGCTAGTTTTTATATAAGTCTACTATACATGACAAAATAAAACAAAGAAACACACAGCTGAAACAGTACTATAAATAAACTTCAGCACTTATAGTACAGGTATGTGTTCATGTAACAATGAATGGGTGTTACATAATACCATGACGTCTTATTCCTCGTTCATAAAAATTCGTGGACGCTGCATGAGTGTCAAAACAGACGCCGTTCACAAGTGTACCCAATTCATTCATTATGCGAACAAGCCAGGAAAGGGGGTGGGGTATTGTATGATAAATTGGTCATTACCATTGTGTGGGTGTTCGATATGGTGTGTTGGAGTCGCCTCTTATGCCCTGAGACGATGTCTCGATTTCAATACAGCATCTAAGAATGCCGCGTGGTGGCAACAACCTATTTTTATCACACGCCTGTCCTGTGTAATCTGCATCTACAGCAACACTAAACTATGCGGAAAATGAAAAAGAACAAATCTGTTCCACACCTAATTGAGGAACGGAAATCCTTTACCAAATATTTTTAAATAGAAGCGAAATTTCACTTGAATTGTTTGCAAATCGTGCAACGCAATTTTAATTTGAATCGCTGTCGGTAGCTAAAAAACGTCCCCTGACTTCCAATGTGAACACTGGAACACAGGGAACGAAATAGTAACCCGGGTGCCCTTCGCAAATTTGGCTGGCGATAAAATGTGTTCTTTTTGTTGATAGTTGTCAAATGAATCGCTGAGTGTCCTTCTAATAACTGTTTTTATAGACGTGAAGGCGTGTAATAAACACAGAACGACACACGTATGTGTATGGGTTAATCGATATGGCACCCGCGCCATCGCGGAAGGATGAGACTCGAGGCCTGGGGCCTCTAGTTTT
The DNA here is from genome assembly GCA_031216915.1 of Pictodentalium vernedei. Lineage (NCBI taxonomy): Eukaryota > Metazoa > Mollusca > Scaphopoda > Dentaliida > Dentaliidae > Pictodentalium > Pictodentalium vernedei. The sequence continues at coordinate 190,990,767 of CM062296.1, read as the reverse complement.
ATCCTTCCTCGCTGGTACTCGTGCCATCTCAATTAACCCATTCACGTGCGTGTATCGTACTGTGCATGTATTCCGGATTTTCCACGTCAAACAAAGGTTTTGTAGGTCTAGCGTTCAATGTCAACTTGTGGAAAAACAGAGAAGGACAAAATCAACTTATACCGAAAAAAACATAAATATCTGTTGGTATTCCATGAAAATCTCCAACTGATCGCCTAAATAGAATGAAAAACAATATGAAATACCAATAAGATTTATTCTGTGTTCGTTATCAGAGACTAAACATTAATACAATAATGTAATCATATCGATGTTCTCCAAGTATTGAAATGTTCAAAATAATCACAAATTGAAACTTCCCTTCAAACGATGAACATTGTTTAACCGTTAGGTAGGGCATAGGCTTAATCATTTTATATTGAAAATAAATAATACATGTTAATCTTCAATGGAAAGTACTGACTGAGAGCTTCAATAGAATAAACATTGGTATATAATTACATTGTTAATGTTGTTATAAGTTTTGGGTCCAAATACTCAATTTCCATTGGTCAGCTGGATGAAAACGCCATAACAAATGTAATTCATTTTCCAATGAATACATTTGGTCGAACTTTGACCCGCATTTACGGTAGAGCGCAGTTGACAGAATGTAGTTCGGGCTGTGTTTGGGTGGGTTTTTAACTTTTAGCGCCTCTCGCAGTGATAAACTCCGCTGCTGTTTCTTTGGTGACATTTCCCAACTGTGGCATAAAGCCGGTTACTAAAATACTCATTTCCATTTCTAAAGTTGAGAAAAATAAAGCTTATTTGCCTTTGCGATATCATTTAGACGGAACCGGCGCTCAACTCAGAGTTGTGCGCTTTGTCTTTTGTGTGAGGGTGGTTTTTCGCCTCGTTCGTTCTTACATGTTTTATTTCAACTTTCTGCTTTGTTGTTTGGTAAAAAGTAGTTTAAACATTTACGGAATGTAATTATAAGAATTGAATGCAATTTTTATAATCTTTATTGGAGTATGAACGTGTGGGAATGGGTCCAGATTGTATGAATCCCTTCGGGATTCCTACATAATTTGTACCCATTCCCACACGTTCATACTCCAATAAAGATTATAAAAATTGCATTCAATTCTTAAGTAATACCAGTAAGATTTATTTGTGTATTCAATGATAGAAACTTTACGCTAATTCATATAATTCATAGTACCAATGTTCTCCAAAGACAAAAGTATCCCTTATAATGTCAAGTTAAAACTTCCCATAAAGCCTTAACAAGTTAAAAGTCTGTTTCTCAACCCCCCCCCCCTGCCCCCCCCTGCCCCCCCCCCCTCCACCCCCGCGTGGTCCTTTTGGCTGGTGCTCTTTTTATAGTCAATGCAAACTTTGAAAAAATTAAATGGTTTATGTCTGATATTTTATCCAAGTTAATAAAACTGATAAATTTTTCACTTAAGTCCACAAGGCTTTGCAATGCTCTAGTACTCAAGAGGCGTAATACACCACCACCCATACTATTCTGTAGATTATGAGGCCTAAAATATAAAACAAACCACGAAAATAATCTTTTGATGGCAAAAAAATAATTACAAAAATAAAATTAACATGGAAACACCGCTCGCCCTCATGCAATTTCACAAAAAAATGGCCCGAGAAACAGAAGATCTACTTTTGGGGGCCCAATAGGAGGTGTATACTGTTTAAATTGCAGGGGAATGTGTGAATTTTTCGTTTCTTTTTTTTTCTAGTCTCCCGTTAGTTTTCTTTCTTCTTTGTTCCTCCACACCACAGGCCATGACCAACACCGTTACAGGAAAAAGCTCGACGAGCCCCTTCCAGCATGGTGTCACAAGCCAATCTTTTAAAAGAGAAAGTTGAAAAATGCATTAAATTGTGCGATCAATGACGTGTATATATGTATATTACAGGCCTATATTAGCCGTTAGATTGAGTATAGACAAATTAACTCTATTACTAAGAAACCAACCGATACCAGCTGAAGTTTCCTGCAGAGCTCAAACTGAGCACCCCACAGAATAAATATTGATTTGTGATGTTACTAATATTCCTTTCTCTGTCTGTCATCCCAAGATAACTACCTGCCCAGGGACCCTCACCAAGACAATCTCGTTTATCTTCTTCCAGTGTGATGTGACAGGTCACCGCCAAGAAGAGAAGAAAAACTGTAAACTTTAAAAAAAAAAAACAGTGGAATGATCTTGATATATCGCACTGAATCACATTGAACTTTGGGTATGTTTGTTTGTTTAACGGTGTTAAACGACACTTTCATAAGCTAGAGTCACAAAATGTCGGACAGATTTACGTACCCGTAGAGAACCACCGAGCAGCGTTAAGTAACTGTCAGACACCCCAACACAGTAATTCGGCACAGAGTTAGCAGCGGGCGGTTGATATGAAGCCCGGTAGGAGATAGGTTTCACTCTTAAATTATTTCGTTTTAACGAAATAATTATTTCGTTTTAACGAAATAAGTATCTGTAGCGTTAAGCAGGGCCAAATGACACCGCCTCACTACTTTTTGGCTGTAAATTCTGGATACTCAGCTAGTAACACGGTTACGTATTCTAGCAAAATATATGTGAAATACTCATGAAAATAAATGACTTCACTTTATTTTTGTATTTGAATGAATTCAGTCGTATTCACTTGAAACATTTGCCAATCATTTAATGTTATGGTCGTTCTGCTTTTAGCGATATGTGCATGAAGGAATATTCCTAGTGTTTTTTTTGTGTTATTCCGTATATCATAGAGTGGTTTATCGGTACAGTAAAACTGAAGTGGCGGAATGTCCATGGGCGCCCCCCCCCCCCTCCAACCTACATGGTTGTCGTCCCTCCCCTCCTAAAAACATTCTGATTGCAGGCCCGATACCGATAGACTATAAATGGCCGACAAATGTTGAAATGGAAAATAGAGAACGACATTATAAGATGCATAGATGTACGGCCATGGGGGCCCAGGGGAGGGGGTCTCTGATGTCGGGAAAATCAATTTTTTTTTCTGGCAGTATTCATAATATTTTGAGCCAAGCTTCATTGACCTTCCTGTAGTTTTAAAATCCTAGTCTATTGCCTTCATATAACGGGTACCGCCCTATAAGACAAAACTTGGAACCAAAGTCCGTAATACCATTTTTTCGGCGTGGTATGTCTCAGGACGTGCCACAAAAAAGAAAAAAAATATATTACTGACTTTGGGTGCTAGTTTGGACTGCAGTCTTATTAGAGTGAAAACGTGTCTGATGACTTTGGATACACAGGCCTAACTGTTTATTTTAAAACATTTCCCGGGAGAGCATGCTCCCACGCTGTTTGGGGTGCAGTGGGGAGGGGAGGGGAGGGGTGGCCCCCCCGCCGCCTATAACCATTTCTGCCGGAAATGTTCACATTCTCTCGGAAAATAATTGCTGAACTTGTATAAATCGAAAGCAAATAGCTTCAGATTTTGAGATGTCAAACATTTTTTTGTTAACGTTATTGACTAAAATCAAGAGCTGGGCAAATCACAACTTAATCACTCGGAGGCTCTAGATTTGTTCTCAGAGCGTCAGATTTAAAATACTGTCTCTGGGGAGGCTGACACTCCTACCATACACTCTCCCACCTCAATGTTGGACACCTCGGGTATGCATTCGGACACACAAGTCTGCCCGCCCCACCCACTCCTCTGTGTTGAATTTGTAAATACGGCTGGCTTCGGGTCAGCGGTAGAAGGTCGCCAGGTCCCGCTCTGCCACCTCGGCTACACATGCCTCAATGATGCCAGAAAAAATCTTCCAGCCCTTTCTAAAAAAATTGCCTGTACGAGTATGATAAAATGACGTTCCCCCTTAAAGTTTGGAGAAACAAATTCAAAACGTGTGTTTAAAAGACCTAATTTTCCCGAGTCTGATTGTAAGTAATGGAAGTGAGCAATTATTCATGGGAAAAAATCGACAGAACACAGCATTTTCTGACATGTTTGCATCCTCCATCACCCCATGTACTAACTTATTTATTTCGTGTTTACGAAATGATTATTGCGTTTTAACTGAGTGCAATTGCAGCTCACCACGAGTATTTTCTGTACACTATAAAACTGGTTTTAGTGCCCTGCCGCCCCAAAACCTTCCTTACCCCTCTGTCCCTACCAATACTACGGACTCAAAAGAAATACTAAATTGAAAAGATTCACAACTTCACGACGATTAGAACGCATTTTGATTCGATGATATTTAATACTCTACGTGGGGGCGCGATGGCTCAGTGGTAATGAGGGGTCATAACCTATGTTTTTGAGACAAACAATGAAAATAATAGTTATTCAAGAATTTGTTTTTGCAAGTGTCGTCTGCTTTTCATGTTAGGTGACGGGTTAAAAAAAACAAAAAACAATGAAGTCCCCATTACACCCACGGCAAAGCGTCTTCGTTTTGCGCGCACAGATACATGACCCAATTGTTGATTGCATAATTCACTTGTGAAGTTATCGTTTATAATCAAACCCGGAAATCCCAGTATATCACACTTTGGAAAGTAATAAAAAACAGTATAGAGGTTGGTAATCGCACGTGTAATCGTCTGATATCACTTGCACTCAATTTGTATAGAGTTATTACACATGTTGGGTCTCCCTGTCTTGATAACAGTAAAAAATGAATCACAGCTCAACGAAATAAATCAGACAAGATTATATTTTGCCATTTTGATATCTATACTATATTTTAGAATGTCTGTCTGTCTGTCTGTCTGTCTGTCTGTCTGTCCGCTATAGAAATGAATATGGGGCCACCCGAGTGTCCAAAATGGGTCTACTAGGAGTACTTTTTTATGTCGGGGGTCACCGTCACGTTTAAAAAGTGTGTAGGTGGGGGTGGGGGTGTAGGGGGGCACCAAAAGTTATGACCAAATTTTTTTTACCGATATATGTCTTCAAAGGGGTCTACTAGGGGTACGTTTTTATCAGGAATCTTATGGTGAGGTTGAAAAAAAGTATCGGGGTGGGGTGGGGTGGGGGTGTAGAGGGGCACCAAAAGTTATGACCAAAATTTTTCTCACCGATACAGGTCTTCAAATGGGTCTACTAGGGGAAACTTTTTACCAGGAATCTAATGGTGAGGTTCAAAAACGTGCCGGGGTGGGGTGGGGTGAGGGTGGGGTTGTAGAGGGACACCAACAGTTATGACCAGCAAAATATAATATAGATTAAGGGAGAATACTCTCCTCAGCTCGAGCAACGCCGGGTAGCCCTGCTAGTTTTTTTTTTTTATGTAAGCCTACTATACATGACAAAATAAAACAAAGAAACACATAGCTGAAACAGTACTACAAATAAATTTCGGCGGTTAATACTATATTTTAGAATGTCTGTCTGTCTGTCTGTCTGTCTGTCTGTCCGCAACAGAAATGAATATGAGGCCACCCCGAGTGTCCAAAAAGGGTCTACTATGAGTACTTTTTAATGGCGGAGGTCATCGTGACGTTTAAAAAAAGTGTGTGGGGTGGGGGTGTAGGGGGGGGGAAACAAAAGTTATGACCAAATTTTTTTTACCGATATAGGTCTTCAAAGGGGTCTACTAGGGGTAATTTTTTAACCAGGAATCTAATGGTGAGGTTTAAAAAAGTGCCGGTGTGGGGTGGGGGTGGGGTGGGGTGGGGTGTAGATGGGCACCAACAGTTATGACCAGCAAACTATGGTATAGATTAAGGGAGAATACACTTCTCAGCCCGAGCAATGCAGGAATACCCTTCAAGTTTTTATATAAGTCTTACTATACATGACAAAATAAAACAAAGAAACACACAGCTGAAACAGTACTATAAATAAACTTCAGCGGTTATAGAACAGGTATGTGTTCATGTAACAATTAATGGGTGTTACATAATACCATGACGTCTTATTCCTCGTTCATAAAAATTCGTGGACGCTGCATGGTTGTCAAAACAGACGCCGTTCACATCTGTACCCAATCCCTTCATTATGCGAACAAGCCAGGAAAGGGGGTGGGGTATTGTATGATGAATTTGTCATTACCATTGTGTGGGCGTTCGATATGGTGTGTTGGAGTCGCCTCTTATGCCCTGAGACGATGTCTCGATTTCAATACTGCATCTAAGAATGCCGCGTGGTGGCAACAACCTATTTTTATCACACGCCTGTTCTGTGTAATCTGCATCTACAGCAACACTAAACCATGCGGAAAATGAAAAAGAACAAATCTGTTCCACACCTAACTGAGGAACGGAAATCGTTTACCAAATATTTTTAAATAGAAGCGAAATTTCACTTGAATTGTTTGCAAATCGTGCAACGCAATTTTAATTTGAATCGCTGTCGGTAGTTAAAAAACGTCCCCTGACTTCCAATGTGAACACTGGAACACAGGGAACGAAATAGTAACCCGGGTGCCCTTCGCAAATTTGGCTGGCGATAAAATGTGTTCTTTTTGTTGATAGTTGTCAAATGAATCGCTGAGTGTCCTTCTAATAACTTTTTTTGTAGACGTGAAGGCGTGTAATAAACACAGAACGACACATGTATGTGTATGGGTTAATCGATATGGCGCCTGTGCCATCGCGGAAGGATGAAACTCGAGGCCTGGGGCCTCTAGTTTTATCCTTCCTCGCTGGTACTCGTGCCATCTCGATTAACCCATTCACGCGCGTGTATCGCACTGCGCATGTATCCCGGAATTTCCACGTCAAACAAAGGTTTTGTAGATCTAGCGTTCAATGTCAACTTGTGGAATAACAGAGAAGGACAAAATCTACTTATACGGAAAAAAAACATAAATATCTGTTGGTATTCCATGAAAATCTCCAACTGATCGCCTAAATAGAATGAAAATCAATATGAAATACCAATAAGATTTATTCTGTGTTCGTTATCAGAGACTAAACATTAATACAATAATGTAATCATATCGATGTTCCCCAAGTATTGAAATGTTCAAAATAATCACAAATTGAAACTTCCCTTCAAACGATGAACATTGTTTAACCGTTAGGGAGGGCATAGGCTTAATCATTTTATATTGAAAATAAATAATACATGTTAATCTTCAATGGAAAGTACTGACTGAGAGCTTCAATAGAATAAACATTGGTATATAATTACATTGTTAATGTAGTTATAAGTTTTGGGTCCAAATACTCAATTTCCATTGGTCAGCTGGATGAAAACGCCATGACCAAATGTAATTCATTTTCCAATGAATACATTTGGTCGAACTTTGACCCGCATTTACGGTAGAGCGCAGTTGACAGAATGTAGTTCGGGCTGTGTTTGGGTGGGTTTTTAACTTTTAGCGCCTCTCGCAGTGATCAACTCCGCTGCTGTTTCTTTGGTGACATTTCCCAACTGTGGCATAAAGCCGGTTACTAAAATACTCATTTCCATTTCTAAAGTTGTGAAAAATAAAGCTTATTTGCCTTTGGGATATCATTTAGACGGAACCGGCGCTCAACTCAGAGTTGTGCGCTTTGTCTTTTGTGTGAGGGTGGTTTTTCGCCTCGTTCGTTCTTACATGTTTTATTTCAACTTTCTGCTTTGTTGTTTGATAAAAAGTAGTTTAAACATTTACGGAATGTAATTATAAGAATTGAATGCAATTTTTATAATCTTTATTGGAGTATGAACGTGTGGGAATGGGTACAGATTGTATGAATCCCTTCGGGATTCCTACATAATTTGTACCCATTCCCACACGTTCATACTCCAATAAAGATTATAAAAATTGCATTCAATTCTTAAGTAATACCAGTAAGATTTATTTGTGTATTCAATGATAGAAACTTTACGCTAATTCATATAATTCATAGTACCAATGTTCTCCAAAGACAAAAGTATCCCCTATAATGTCAAGTTAAAACTTCCCTTAAAGCCTTAACAAGTTAAAAGTCTGTTTCTCAACCCCCCCCCCCCCCCCCCACCCCCGCGTGGTCCTTTTGGCTGCTGCTCTTTTTATAGTCAATGCAAACTTTGAAAAAATTAAATGGTTTATGTCTGATATTTTATCCAAGTTAATAAAATTGATAAATTTTTCACTTAAGTCCACAAGGCTTTGCAATGCTCTAGTACTCAAGGGGTGTAATACAGCACCACCCATACTATTCTGTAGATTATGAGGCCTAAAATATAAAACAAACCAAGAAAATGATCTTTTGATGGCAAAAAAATAATTACAAAAATAAAATTAACATAGAAACACCGCTCACCCTCATGCAATTTTCCAAAAAATGGCCCGAAAAACAGAAGATCTACTTTTTGGGGCCTAATAGGAGGTGTATACTGTTTAAATTGCAGGGGAATGTGTGAATTTGTCGTTTCTTTTTTTTCTAGTCTCCCGTTAGTTTTCTTTCTTCTTTGTTCCTCCACACCACAGACCATTCCCAACACCGTTACAGGAAAAAGCTCGACGAGCCCCTTCCAGCATGGTGTCACGAACCAATCTTTTAAAAGAGAAAGTTGAAAAATGCTTTAAATTGTGCGATCAATGACGTGTATATATGTATATTACAGGCCTATATTAGCCGTTAGATTGAGTATAGACAAATTAACTCTATTACTAAGAGACCAACCGATACCAGCTGAAGTTTCCTGCAGAGCTCAAGCTGAGCACCCCATAGAATAAATATTGATTTGTGATGTTACTAATATTCTTTTCTCTGTCTGTCATCCCAAAATAACTACCTGCCAGGGACCCTCACCAAGACAATCTCGTTTATCTTCTTCCAGTGTGATGTGACAGGTCACTGCCAAGAAGAGAAGAAAAACTGTAAACTTTAAAAAAAAAAAACAGTGGAATGATCTTGATATATCGCATTGGATCACATTGAACTTTGGGTATGTTTGTTTGTTTAACGGTGTTAAACGACACTTTCATAAGTTAGGGTCACAAGTGTCGGACAGATTGACGTACCCGTAGAGAACCACCGAGCAGCGTTAAGTAACTGTCAGACACCCCAACACAGTAATTCGGCACAAAAAGAGTTAGCAGCGGGCGGTTGATATGAAGACCGGAAGGAGACAGGTTTCACTCTTAAGTTATTTCGTTTTAACGAAATAATTATTTCGTTTTAACGAAATAAGTATCTGTAGCGTTAAGCAGGGCCAAATGACACCGCCTCACTACTTTTTGGCTGTAAATTCTGCATACTCAGCTAGTAACACGGTTACGTATTCTAGCAAAATATATGTGAAATACTCATGAAAATAAATGACTTCACTTTATTTTTGTATTTGAATGAATTCAGTCGTATTCACTTGAAACATTTGCCAATCATTTAACGTTATGGTCGTTCTGCTTTTAGCGATATGTGCATGAAGGAATATTCCTAGTGTTTTTTCTGTGGTATTCCGTATATCATAGAGTGGTTTATCGATACAGAGAAAACTGAAGTGGCGGAATGTACATAGGCGCCCCCCCCCCCTCCAACCTACATGGTTGTAGTCCCTCCCCTCCTAAAAACATTCTGATTGCAGGCCCGATACCGATAGACAATAAATGGCCGACAAATGTTGAAATGGAAAATAGAGAACGACATTATAAGATGCATAGATGTACGGCCATGGGGGCCCAGGGGAGGGGGTCTCTGATGTCAGGAAAATCAAATTTTTTTCTGGCAGTATTCATAATATTTTGTGCCAAGCTTCATTGACCTTCCTGTAGTTTTAAAATCCTAGTCTATTGCCTTCATATAAGGGGTACCGCCCTATAAGACAAAACTTGGAACCAAAGTCCGTAATAACATTTTTTCGGCGTGGTATGTCTCAGGACGTGCCACAACAACAAAAAATTATATTACTGACTTTGGGTGCTAGTTTGGACTGCAGTCTTATTAGAGTGAAAACATGTCTGATGACTTTGGATACACAGGCCTAACAGTTTATTTTAAAACTTTGCCCGGGAGAGCATGCTCCCATGCTGTTTGGGGTGCAGTGGGGAGGGGGTGGACCCCCGCCGCCTATAAACATTTCTGTCGGAAATGTTCACATTCTGTCCTAAAATAATTGCTGAATTTGTCTAAATCGAAAGCAAATAGCTTCAGATCTTGAGATGTCAAACATTTTTTGTTAACGTTATTGACTAAAATCAAGAGCTGGGCAAATCACAACTTAATCACTCGGAGGCTCTAGATTTGTTCTCAGAGCGTCAGATTTAAAATACTGTCTCTGGGGAGGCTGACACTCCTACCATACACTCTCCCACCTCTATGTTGGACACCTCGGGTATGAATTCGGACACACAAGTCTGCCCGCACCACCCACTCCTCTGTGTTGAATTTGTAAATACGGCTGGCTTCGGGTCAGCGGTAGAAGGTCGCCAGGTCCCGCTCTGCCACCTCGGCTACACATGCCTCAATGATGCCAGAAAAAATCTTCCAGCCCTTTCTAAAAAAATTGCCTGTACGAGTATGATAAAATGACGTCCCCCCTTAAAGTTTGGAGAAACAAATTCAAAACGTGTGTTTAAAAGACCTAATTTTCCCGAGTCTGATTGTAAGTAATGGAAGTGAGCAATTATTCATGGGAAAAAATCGACAGAACATAGCATTTTCTGACATGTTTGCATCCTCCATCACCCTATGTACTAACTTATTTATTTCGTGTTTACGAAATGATTATTGCGTTTTAACTGAGTGCAATTGCAGCTCACCCCGAGTATTTTCTGTACACTATAAAACTGGTTTTAGTGCCCCGCCGCCCCAAAACCTTCCTTACCCCCCCGTCCCTACCAGTACTATGGACTTAAAGAAATACTAAATTGAAAAGAGTCACAACTTCACGACGATTAGAACGCATTTTGATTCGATGATATTTAATACTCTACGTGGGGGCGCGATGGCTTAGTGGTAATGAGGGGTCATAACCTATGTTTTTGAGACAAACAATGAAAATAATAGTTATTCAAGAATTTGTTTTTGCAAGTGTCGTCTGCTTTTCATGTTAGGTGAAGGGTTAAAAAAAAACAAAAAACAATGAAGTCCCCATTTCACCCACGGCAAAGCGTCTTCGTTTTGCGCGCACAGATACATGACCCAATTGTTGATTGCATAATTCACTTGTGAAGTTATCGTTTATAATCAAACCCGGAAATCCCAGTATATCACACTTTGGAAAGTAATAAAAAACAGTATAGAGGTTGGTAATCGCACGTGTAATCGTCTGATATCACTTGCACTCAATTTGTATAGAGTTATTACACATGTTGGGTCTCCCTGTCTTGATAACAGTAAAAAATGAATCACAGCTCAACGAAATAAATCAGACAAGATTATATTTTGCCATTTTGATATCTATACTATATTTTAGAATGTCTGTCTGTCTGTCTGTCTGTCTGTCTGTCTGTCTGTCTGTCTGTCTGTCCGCTATAGAAATGAATATGGGGCCACCCGAGTGTCCAAAATGGGTCTACTAGGAGTACTTTTTTATGTCGGGGGTCACCGTCACGTTTAAAAAGTGTGTAGGTGGGGGTGGGGTGTAGGGGGGCACCAAAAGTTATGACCAAATTTTTTTTACCGATATATGTCTTCAAAGGGGTCTACTAGGGGTACGTTTTTATCAGGAATCTTATGGTGAGGTTGAAAAAAAGTATCGGGGTGGGGTGGGGTGGGGGTGTAGAGGGGCACCAAAAGTTATGACCAAAATTTTTCTCACCGATACAGGTCTTCAAATGGGTCTACTAGGGGAAACTTTTTACCAGGAATCTAATGGTGAGGTTCAAAAACGTGCCGGGGTGGGGTGGGGTGAGGGTGGGGTTGTAGAGGGACACCAACAGTTATGACCAGCAAAATATAATATAGATTAAGGGAGAATACTCTCCTCAGCTCGAGCAACGCCGGGTAGCCCTGCTAGTTTTTTTTTTTTTATGTAAGTCTACTATACATGACAAAATAAAACAAAGAAACACACAGCTGAAACAGTACTACAAATAAATTTCGGCGGTTAATACTATATTTTAGAATGTCTGTCTGTCTGTCTGTCTGTCCGCAACAGAAATGAATATGAGGCCACCCCGAGTGTCCAAAAAGGGTCTACTATGAGTACTTTTTAATGGCGGAGGTCATCGTGACGTTTAAAAAAAGTGTGTGGGGTGGGGGTGTAGGGGGGGGAAACAAAAGTTATGACCAAATTTTTTTTACCGATATAGGTCTTCAAAGGGGTCTACTAGGGGTAATTTTTTAACCAGGAATCTAATGGTGAGGTTTAAAAAAGTGCCGGTGTGGGGTGGGGGTGGGGTGGGGTGGGGTGTAGATGGGCACCAACAGTTATGACCAGCAAACTATGGTATAGATTAAGGGAGAATACACTTCTCAGCCCGAGCAATGCAGGAATACCCTTCAAGTTTTTATATAAGTCTTACTATACATTACAAAATAAAACAAAGAAACACACAGCTGAAACAGTACTATAAATAAACTTCAGCGGTTATAGAACAGGTATGTGTTCATGTAACAATTAATGGGTGTTACATAATACCATGACGTCTTATTCCTCGTTCATAAAAATTCGTGGACGCTGCATGGTTGTCAAAACAGACGCCGTTCACAACTGTACCCAATCCCTTCATTATGCGAACAAGCCAGGAAAGGGGGTGGGGTATTGTATGATGAATTTGTCATTACCATTGTGTGGGCGTTCGATATGGTGTGTTGGAGTCGCCTCTTATGCCCTGAGACGATGTCTCGATTTCAATACTGCATCTAAGAATGCCGCGTGGTGGCAACAACCTATTTTTATCACACGCCTGTTCTGTGTAATCTGCATCTACAGCAACACTAAACCATGCGGAAAATGAAAAAGAACAAATCTGTTCCACACCTAACTGAGGAACGGAAATCGTTTACCAAATATTTTTAAATAGAAGCGAAATTTCACTTGAATTGTTTGCAAATCGTGCAACGCAATTTTAATTTGAATCGCTGTCGGTAGTTAAAAAACGTCCCCTGACTTCCAATGTGAACACTGGAACACAGGGAACGAAATAGTAACCCGGGTGCCCTTCGCAAATTTGGCTGGCGATAAAATGTGTTCTTTTTGTTGATAGTTGTCAAATGAATCGCTGAGTGTCCTTCTAATAACTTTTTTTGTAGACGTGAAGGCGTGTAATAAACACAGAACGACACATGTATGTGTATGGGTTAATCGATATGGCGCCTGTGCCATCGCGGAAGGATGAAACTCGAGGCCTGGGGCCTCTAGTTTTATCCTTCCTCGCTGGTACTCGTGCCATCTCGATTAACCCATTCACGCGCGTGTATCGCACTGCGCATGTATCCCGGAATTTCCACGTCAAACAAAGGTTTTGTAGATCTAGCGTTCAATGTCAACTTGTGGAATAACAGAGAAGGACAAAATCTACTTATACGGAAAAAAAACATAAATATCTGTTGGTATTCCATGAAAATCTCCAACTGATCGCCTAAACAGAATGAAAATCAATATGAAATACCAATAAGATTTATTCTGTGTTCGTTATCAGAGACTAAACATTAATACAATAATGTAATCATATCGATGTTCCCCAAGTATTGAAATGTTCAAAATAATCACAAATTGAAACTTCCCTTCAAACGATGAACATTGTTTAACCGTTAGGGAGGGCATAGGCTTAATCATTTTATATTGAAAATAAATAATACATGTTAATCTTCAATGGAAAGTACTGACTGAGAGCTTCAATAGAATAAACATTGGTATATAATTACATTGTTAATGTAGTTATAAGTTTTGGGTCCAAATACTCAATTTCCATTGGTCAGCTGGATGAAAACGCCATGACCAAATGTAATTCATTTTCCAATGAATACATTTGGTCGAACTTTGACCCGCATTTACGGTAGAGCGCAGTTGACAGAATGTAGTTCGGGCTGTGTTTGGGTGGGTTTTTAACTTTTAGCGCCTCTCGCAGTGATCAACTCCGCTGCTGTTTCTTTGGTGACATTTCCCAACTGTGGCATAAAGCCGGTTACTAAAATACTCATTTCCATTTCTAAAGTTGTGAAAAATAAAGCTTATTTGCCTTTGGGATATCATTTAGACGGAACCGGCGCTCAACTCAGAGTTGTGCGCTTTGTCTTTTGTGTGAGGGTGGTTTTTCGCCTCGTTCGTTCTTACATGTTTTATTTCAACTTTCTGCTTTGTTGTTTGATAAAAAGTAGTTTAAACATTTACGGAATGTAATTATAAGAATTGAATGCAATTTTTATAATCTTTATTGGAGTATGAACGTGTGGGAATGGGTACAGATTGTATGAATCCCTTCGGGATTCCTACATAATTTGTACCCATTCCCACACGTTCATACTCCAATAAAGATTATAAAAATTGCATTCAATTCTTAAGTAATACCAGTAAGATTTATTTGTGTATTCAATGATAGAAACTTTACGCTAATTCATATAATTCATAGTACCAATGTTCTCCAAAGACAAAAGTATCCCCTATAATGTCAAGTTAAAACTTCCCTTAAAGCCTTAACAAGTTAAAAGTCTGTTTCTCAACCCCCCCCCCCCCCCCACCCCCGCGTGGTCCTTTTGGCTGCTGCTCTTTTTATAGTCAATGCAAACTTTGAAAAAATTAAATGGTTTATGTCTGATATTTTATCCAAGTTAATAAAATTGATAAATTTTTCACTTAAGTCCACAAGGCTTAGCAATGCTCTAGTACTCAAGGGGTGTAATACAGCACCACCCATACTATTCTGTAGATTATGAGGCCTAAAATATAAAACAAACCAAGAAAATGATCTTTTGATGGCAAAAAAATAATTACAAAAATAAAATTAACATAGAAACACCGCTCACCCTCATGCAATTTTCCAAAAAATGGCCCGAAAAACAGAAGATCTACTTTTTGGGGCCTAATAGGAGGTGTATACTGTTTAAATTGCAGGGGAATGTGTGAATTTGTCGTTTCTTTTTTTTCTAGTCTCCCGTTAGTTTTCTTTCTTCTTTGTTCCTCCACACCACAGACCATTCCCAACACCGTTACAGGAAAAAGCTCGACGAGCCCCTTCCAGCATGGTGTCACGAACCAATCTTTTAAAAGAGAAAGTTGAAAAATGCTTTAAATTGTGCGATCAATGACGTGTATATATGTATATTACAGGCCTATATTAGCCGTTAGATTGAGTATAGACAAATTAACTCTATTACTAAGAGACCAACCGATACCAGCTGAAGTTTCCTGCAGAGCTCAAGCTGAGCACCCCATAGAATAAATATTGATTTGTGATGTTACTAATATTCTTTTCTCTGTCTGTCATCCCAAAATAACTACCTGCCCAGGGACCCTCACCAAGACAATCTCGTTTATCTTCTTCCAGTGTGATGTGACAGGTCACTGCCAAGAAGAGAAGAAAAACTGTAAACTTTAAAAAAAAAAAACAGTGGAATGATCTTGATATATCGCATTGGATCACATTGAACTTTGGGTATGTTTGTTTGTTTAACGGTGTTAAACGACACTTTCATAAGTTAGGGTCACAAGTGTCGGACAGATTGACGTACCCGTAGAGAACCACCGAGCAGCGTTAAGTAACTGTCAGACACCCCAACACAGTAATTCGGCACAAAAAGAGTTAGCAGCGGGCGGTTGATATGAAGACCGGAAGGAGACAGGTTTCACTCTTAAGTTATTTCGTTTTAACGAAATAATTATTTCGTTTTAACGAAATAAGTATCTGTAGCGTTAAGCAGGGCCAAATGACACCGCCTCACTACTTTTTGGCTGTAAATTCTGCATACTCAGCTAGTAACACGGTTACGTATTCTAGCAAAATATATGTGAAATACTCATGAAAATAAATGACTTCACTTTATTTTTGTATTTGAATGAATTCAGTCGTATTCACTTGAAACATTTGCCAATCATTTAACGTTATGGTCGTTCTGCTTTTAGCGATATGTGCATGAAGGAATATTCCTAGTGTTTTTTCTGTGGTATTCCGTATATCATAGAGTGGTTTATCGATACAGAGAAAACTGAAGTGGCGGAATGTACATAGGCGCCCCCCCCCCCTCCAACCTACATGGTTGTCGTCCCTCCCCTCCTAAAAACATTCTGATTGCAGGCCCGATACCGATAGACAATAAATGGCCGACAAATGTTGAAATGGAAAATAGAGAACGACATTATAAGATGCATAGATGTACGGCCATGGGGGCCCAGGGGAGGGGGTCTCTGATGTCAGGAAAATCAAATTTTTTTCTGGCAGTATTCATAATATTTTGTGCCAAGCTTCATTGACCTTCCTGTAGTTTTAAAATCCTAGTCTATTGCCTTCATATAAGGGGTACCGCCCTATAAGACAAAACTTGGAACCAAAGTCCGTAATAACATTTTTTCGGCGTGGTATGTCTCAGGACGTGCCACAACAACAAAAAATTATATTACTGACTTTGGGTGCTAGTTTGGACTGCAGTCTTATTAGAGTGAAAACATGTCTGATGACTTTGGATACACAGGCCTAACAGTTTATTTTAAAACTTTGCCCGGGAGAGCATGCTCCCATGCTGTTTGGGGTGCAGTGGGGAGGGGGTGGACCCCCGCCGCCTATAAACATTTCTGTCGGAAATGTTCACATTCTGTCCTAAAATAATTGCTGAATTTGTCTAAATCGAAAGCAAATAGCTTCAGATCTTGAGATGTCAAACATTTTTTGTTAACGTTATTGACTAAAATCAAGAGCTGGGCAAATCACAACTTAATCACTCGGAGGCTCTAGATTTGTTCTCAGAGCGTCAGATTTAAAATACTGTCTCTGGGGAGGCTGACACTCCTACCATACACTCTCCCACCTCTATGTTGGACACCTCGGGTATGCATTCGGACACACAAGTCTGCCCGCACCACCCACTCCTCTGTGTTGAATTTGTAAATACGGCTGGCTTCGGGTCAGCGGTAGAAGGTCGCCAGGTCCCGCTCTGCCACCTCGGCTACACATGCCTCAATGATGCCATAAAAAATCTTCCAGCCCTTTCTAAAAAAATTGCCTGTACGAGTATGATAAAATGACGTCCCCCCTTAAAGTTTGGAGAAACAAATTCAAAACGTGTGTTTAAAAGACCTAATTTTCCCGAGTCTGATTGTAAGTAATGGAAGTGAGCAATTATTCATGGGAAAAAATCGACAGAACATAGCATTTTCTGACATGTTTGCATCCTCCATCACCCTATGTACTAACTTATTTATTTCGTGTTTACGAAATGATTATTGCGTTTTAACTGAGTGCAATTGCAGCTCACCCCGAGTATTTTCTGTACACTATAAAACTGGTTTTAGTGCCCCGCCGCCCCAAAACCTTCCTTACCCCCCCGTCCCTACCAGTACTACGGACTTAAAGAAATACTAAATTGAAAAGAGTCACAACTTCACGACGATTAGAACGCATTTTGATTCGATGATATTTAATACTCTACGTGGGGGCGCGATGGCTTAGTGGTAATGAGGGGTCATAACCTATGTTTTTGAGACAAACAATGAAAATAATAGTTATTCAAGAATTTGTTTTTGCAAGTGTCGTCTGCTTTTCATGTTAGGTGAAGGGTTAAAAAAAAACAAAAAACAATGAAGTCCCCATTTCACCCACGGCAAAGCGTCTTCGTTTTGCGCGCACAGATACATGACCCAATTGTTGATTGCATAATTCACTTGTGAAGTTATCGTTTATAATCAAACCCGGAAATCCCAGTATATCACACTTTGGAAAGTAATAAAAAACAGTATAGAGGTTGGTAATCGCACGTGTAATCGTCTGATATCACTTGCACTCAATTTGTATAGAGTTATTACACATGTTGGGTCTCCCTGTCTTGATAACAGTAAAAAATGAATCACAGCTCAACGAAATAAATCAGACAAGATTATATTTTGCCATTTTGATATCTATACTATATTTTAGAATGTCTGTCTGTCTGTCTGTCTGTCTGTCTGTCTGTCTGTCCGCTATAGAAATGAATATGGGGCCACCCGAGTGTCCAAAATGGGTCTACTAGGAGTACTTTTTTATGTCGGGGGTCACCGTCACGTTTAAAAAGTGGGTAGGTGGGGGTGGGGGTGTAGGGGGGCACCAAAAGTTATGACCAAATTTTTTTTACCGATATATGTCTTCAAAGGGGTCTACTAGGGGTACGTTTTTATCAGGAATCTTATGGTGAGGTTGAAAAAAAGTATCGGGGTGGGGTGGGGTGGGGGTGTAGAGGGGCACCAAAAGTTATGACCAAAATTTTTCTCACCGATACAGGTCTTCAAATGGGTCTACTAGGGGAAACTTTTTACCAGGAATCTAATGGTGAGGTTCAAAAACGTGCCGGGGTGGGGTGGGGTGAGGGTGGGGTTGTAGAGGGACACCAACAGTTATGACCAGCAAAATATAATATAGATTAAGGGAGAATACTCTCCTCAGCTCGAGCAACGCCGGGTAGCCCTGCTAGTTTTTTTTTTTTTTATGTAAGTCTACTATACATGACAAAATAAAACAAAGAAACACACAGCTGAAACAGTACTACAAATAAATTTCGGCGGTTAATACTATATTTTAGAATGTCTGTCTGTCTGTCTGTCTGTCTGTCCGCAACAGAAATGAATATGAGGCCACCCCGAGTGTCCAAAAAGGGTCTACTATGAGTACTTTTTAATGGCGGAGGTCATCGTGACGTTTAAAAAAAGTGTGTGGGGTGGGGGTGTAGGGGGGGGGGAACAAAAGTTATGACCAAATTTTTTTTACCGATATAGGTCTTCAAAGGGGTCTACTAGGGGTAATTTTTTAACCAGGAATCTAATGGTGAGGTTTAAAAAAGTGCCGGTGTGGGGTGGGGGTGGGGTGGGGTGGGGTGTAGATGGGCACCAACAGTTATGACCAGCAAACTATGGTATAGATTAAGGGAGAATACACTTCTCAGCCCGAGCAATGCAGGAATACCCTTCAAGTTTTTATATAAGTCTTACTATACATGACAAAATAAAACAAAGAAACACACAGCTGAAACAGTACTATAAATAAACTTCAGCGGTTATAGAACAGGTATGTGTTCATGTAACAATTAATGGGTGTTACATAATACCATGACGTCTTATTCCTCGTTCATAAAAATTCGTGGACGCTGCATGGTTGTCAAAACAGACGCCGTTCACAACTGTACCCAATCCCTTCATTATGCGAACAAGCCAGGAAAGGGGGTGGGGTATTGTATGATGAATTTGTCATTACCATTGTGTGGGCGTTCGATATGGTGTGTTGGAGTCGCCTCTTATGCCCTGAGACGATGTCTCGATTTCAATACTGCATCTAAGAATGCCGCGTGGTGGCAACAACCTATTTTTATCACACGCCTGTTCTGTGTAATCTGCATCTACAGCAACACTAAACCATGCGGAAAATGAAAAAGAACAAATCTGTTCCACACCTAACTGAGGAACGGAAATCGTTTACCAAATATTTTTAAATAGAAGCGAAATTTCACTTGAATTGCTTGCAAATCGTGCAACGCAATTTTAATTTGAATCGCTGTCGGTAGCTAAAAAACGTCCCCTGACTTCCAATGTGAACACTGGAACACAGGGAACGAAATAGTAACCCGGGTGCCCTTCGCAAATTTGGCTGGCGATAAAATGTGTTCTTTTTGTTGATAGTTGTCAAATGAATCGCTGAGTGTCCTTCTAATAACTGTTTTTGTAGACGTGAAGGCGTGTAATAAACACAGAACGACACATGTATGTGTATGGGTTAATCGATATGGCGCCTGTGCCATCGCGGAAGGATGAAACTCGAGGCCTGGGGCCTCTAGTTTTATCCTTCCTCGCTGGTACTCGTGCCATCTCGATTAACCCATTCACGCGCGTGTATCGCACTGCGCATGTATCCCGGAATTTCCACGTCAAACAAAGGTTTTGTAGATCTAGCGTTCAGTGTCAACTTGTGGAATAACAGAGAAGGACAAAATCTACTTATACGGAAAAATACATAAATATCTGTTGGTATTCCATGAAAATCTCCAACTGATCGCCTAAATAGAATGAAAATCAATATGAAATACCAATAAGATTTATTCTGTGTTCGTTATCAGAGACTAAACATTAATACAATAATGTAATCATATCGATGTTCCCCAAGTATTGAAATGTTCAAAATAATCACAAATTGAAACTTCCCTTCAAACGATGAACATTGTTTAACCGTTAGGGAGGGCATAGGCTTAATCATTTTATATTGAAAATAAATAATACATGTTAATCTTCAATGGAAAGTACTGACTGAGAGCTTCAATAGAATAAACATTGGTATATAATTACATTGTTAATGTAGTTATAAGTTTTGGGTCCAAATACTCAATTTCCATTGGTCAGCTGGATGAAAACGCCATGACCAAATGTAATTCATTTTCCAATGAATACATTTGGTCGAACTTTGACCCGCATTTACGGTAGAGCGCAGTTGACAGAATGTAGTTCGGGCTGTGTTTGGGTGGGTTTTTAACTTTTAGCGCCTCTCGCAGTGATCAACTCCGCTGCTGTTTCTTTGGTGACATTTCCCAACTGTGGCATAAAGCCGGTACTAAAATACTCATTTCCATTTCTAAAGTTGTGAAAAATAAAGCTTATTTGCCTTTGGGATATCATTTAGACGGAACCGGCGCTCAACTCAGAGTTGTGCGCTTTGTCTTTTGTGTGAGGGTGGTTTTTCGCCTCGTTCGTTCTTACATGTTTTATTTCAACTTTCTGCTTTGTTGTTTGGTAAAAAGTAGTTTAAACATTTACGGAATGTAATTATAAGAATTGAATGCAATTTTTATAATCTTTATTGGAGTATGAACGTGTGGGAATGGGTACAGATTGTATGAATCCCTTCGGGATTCCTACATAATTTGTACCCATTCCCACACGTTCATACTCCAATAAAGATTATAAAAATTGCATTCAATTCTTAAGTAATACCAGTAAGATTTATTTGTGTATTCAATGATAGAAACTTTACGCTAATTCATATAATTCATAGTACCAATGTTCTCCAAAGACAAAAGTATCCCCTATAATGTCAAGTTAAAACTTCCCTTAAAGCCTTAACAAGTTAAAAGTCTGTTTCTCAACCCCCCCCCCCCCCCCCACCCCCGCGTGGTCCTTTTGGCTGCTGCTCTTTTTATAGTCAATGCAAACTTTGAAAAAATTAAATGGTTTATGTCTGATATTTTATCCAAGTTAATAAAATTGATAAATTTGTCACTTAAGTCCACAAGGCTTTGCAATGCTCTAGTACTCAAGGGGTGTAATACAGCACCACCCATACTATTCTGTAGATTATGAGGCCTAAAATATAAAACAAACCAAGAAAATGATCTTTTGATGGCAAAAAAATAATTACAAAAATAAAATTAACATAGAAACACCGCTCACCCTAATGCAATTTTCCAAAAAATGGCCCGAAAAACAGAAGATCTACTTTTTGGGGCCTAATAGGAGGTGTATACTGTTTAAATTGCAGGGGAATGTGTGAATTTGTCGTTTCTTTTTTTTCTAGTCTCCCGTTAGTTTTCTTTCTTCTTTGTTCCTCCACACCACAGACCATGCCCAACACCGTTACAGGAAAAAGCTCGACGAGCCCATTCCAGCATGGTGTCACGAACCAATCTTTTAAAAGAGAAAGTTGAAAAATGCTTTAAATTGTGCGATCAATGACGTGTATATATGTATATTACAGGCCTATATTAGCCGTTAGATTGAGTATAGACAAATTAACTCTATTACTAAGAGACCAACCGATACCAGCTGAAGTTTCCTGCAGAGCTCAAGCTGAGCACCCCATAGAATAAATATTGATTTGTGATGTTACTAATATTCTTTTCTCTGTCTGTCATCCCAAAATAACTACCTGCCCAGGGACCCTCACCAAGACAATCTCGTTTATCTTCTTCCAGTGTGATGTGACAGGTCACTGCCAAGAAGAGAAGAAAAACTGTAAACTTTAAAAAAAAAAAACAGTGGAATGATCTTGATATATCGCATTGGATCACATTGAACTTTGGGTATGTTTGTTTGTTTAACGGTGTTAAACGACACTTTCATAAGTTAGGGTCACAAGTGTCGGACAGATTGACGTACCCGTAGAGAACCACCGAGCAGCGTTAAGTAACTGTCAGACACCCCAACACAGTAATTCGGCACAAAAAGAGTTAGCAGCGGGCGGTTGATATGAAGACCGGAAGGAGACAGGTTTCACTCTTAAGTTATTTCGTTTTAACGAAATAATTATTTCGTTTTAACGAAATAAGTATATGTAGCGTTAAGCAGGGCCAAATGACACCGCCTCACTACTTTTTGGCTGTAAATTCTGCATACTCAGCTAGTAACACGGTTACGTATTCTAGCAAAATATATGTGAAATACTCATGAAAATAAATGACTTCACTTTATTTTTGTATTTGAATGAATTCAGTCGTATTCACTTGAAACATTTGCCAATCATTTAACGTTATGGTCGTTCTGCTTTTAGCGATATGTGCATGAAGGAATATTCCTAGTGTTTTTTCTGTGGTATTCCGTATATCATAGAGTGGTTTATCGATACAGAGAAAACTGAAGTGGCGGAATGTACATAGGCGCCCCCCCCCCCCCTCCAACCTACATGGTTGTCGTCCCTCCCCTCCTAAAAACATTCTGATTGCAGGCCCGATACCGATAGACAATAAATGGCCGACAAATGTTGAAATGGAAAATAGAGAACGACATTATAAGATGCATAGATGTACGGCCATGGGGGCCCAGGGGAGGGGGTCTCTGATGTCAGGAAAATCAAATTTTTTTCTGGCAGTATTCATAATATTTTGTGCCAAGCTTCATTGACCTTCCTGTAGTTTTAAAATCCTAGTCTATTGCCTTCATATAAGGGGTACCGCCCTATAAGACAAAACTTGGAACCAAAGTCCGTAATAACATTTTTTCGGCGTGGTATGTCTCAGGACGTGCCACAACAACAAAAAATTATATTACTGACTTTGGGTGCTAGTTTGGACTGCAGTCTTATTAGAGTGAAAACGTGTCTGATGACTTTGGATACACAGGCCTAACAGTTTATTTTAAAACTTTTCCCGGGAGAGCATGCTCCCATGCTGTTTGGGGTGCAGTGGGGAGGGGGTGGACCCCCGCCGCCTATAAACATTTCTGTCGGAAATGTTCACATTCTGTCCTAAAATAATTGCTGAATTTGTCTAAATCGAAAGCAAATAGCTTCAGATCTTGAGATGTCAAACATTTTTTGTTAACGTTATTGACTAAAATCAAGAGCTGGGCAAATCACAACTTAATCACTCGGAGGCTCTAGATTTGTTCTCAGAGCGTCAGATTTAAAATACTGTCTCTGGGGAGGCTGACACTCCTACCATACACTCTCCCACCTCTATGTTGGACACCTCGGGTATGCATTCGGACACACAAGTCTGCCCGCACCACCCACTCCTCTGTGTTGAATTTGTAAATACGGCTGGCTTCGGGTCAGCGGTAGAAGGTCGCCAGGTCCCGCTCTGCCACATCGGCTACACATGCCTCAATGATGCCAGAAAAAATCTTCCAGCCCTTTCTAAAAAAATTGCCTGTACGAGTATGATAAAATGACGTCCCCCCTTAAAGTTTGGAGAAACAAATTCAAAACGTGTGTTTAAAAGACCTAATTTTCCCGAGTCTGATTGTAAGTAATGGAAGTGAGCAATTATTCATGGGAAAAAATCGACAGAACATAGCATTTTCTGACATGTTTGCATCCTCCATCACCCTATGTACTAACTTATTTATTTCGTGTTTACGAAATGATTATTGCGTTTTAACTGAGTGCAATTGCAGCTCACCCCGAGTATTTTCTGTACACTATAAAACTGGTTTTAGTGCCCCGCCGCCCCAAAACCTTCCTTACCCCTCCGTCCCTACCAGTACTACGGACTTAAAGAAATACTAAATTGAAAAGAGTCACAACTTCACGACGATTAGAACGCATTTTGATTCGATGATATTTAATACTCTACGTGGGGGCGCGATGGCTTAGTGGTAATGAGGGGTCATAACCTATGTTTTTGAGACAAACAATGAAAATAATAGTTATTCAAGAATTTGTTTTTGCAAGTGTCGTCTGCTTTTCATGTTAGGTGAAGGGTTAAAAAAAACAAAAAACAATGAAGTCCCCATTTCACCCACGGCAAAGCGTCTTCGTTTTGCGCGCACAGATACATGACCCAATTGTTGATTGCATAATTCACTTGTGAAGTTATCGTTTATAATCAAACCCGGAAATCCCAGTATATCACACTTTGGAAAGTAATAAAAAACAGTATAGAGGTTGGTAATCGCACGTGTAATCGTCTGATATCACTTGCACTCAATTTGTATAGAGTTATTGGGGTGGGGGTGTGTGGGGGCTCCAAAAGTTATGACCAAATTTTTTCTCACCGATACAGGTCTTCAAATGGGTCTACTAGGGGTACCTTTTTACCAGGAATCTAATGCTGAGGTTCAGAAAAGCGCCGGGATGGGGTGGGGTGGGGTGTAGAGGGGCAGTTATGACCAGAAAAATATAGTATAGATTAAGGGAGAATACTCTCCTCAGCTCGAGCAACGCCCGGTAACCCTGCTAGTTTTTATATAAGTCTACTATACATGACAAAATAAAACAAAGAAACACACAGCTGAAACAGTACTATAAATAAACTTCAGCGGTTAATACTATATTTTAGAATGTCTGTATGTATGTCTGTCTGTCTGTCTGTCCGCTATAGAAATGAATATGGTTCCACCCCGAGTGTCCAAAATGGGTCTACTAGGAGTACTTTTTAATGGCGGAGGTCATCGTGACGTTTGAAAAAGTGTGTGGGGTGGGGGTGTAGGGGGGGGGGGGGAAACAAAAGTTATGACCATTTTTTTTTACCGATATATGTCTTCAAAGGGGTCAACTAGGGGTACGTTTTTATCAGGAATCTAATGGTGAGGTTTAAAAAAGTATCGGGGTGGGGGTGGGGGGTGGGAGTGTAGAGGAGCACTATAAGTTATGACCAAAATTTTTTTACCGATATAGGTCTTCAAAGGGGTCTACTAGGGGTAATTTTTTACCAGTAATCTAATGGTGAGGTTTAAAAAAGTGCCGGTGTGGGGTAAGGGTGGGGGTGGGATGTAGAGGGGCACCAACAGTTACGACCAGAAAACTATAGTATAGATTAAGGGAGAATACACTTCTCAGCCCGAGCAAAGCAGGATTACCCAGCTAGTTTTTATATAAGTCTACTATACATGACAAAATAAAACTAAGAAACACACAACAGAAACAGTACTATAAATAAACGTCAGCGGTTATAGTACAGGTATGTGTTCATGTAACAATGAATGGGTGTTACATAATACCATGACGTCTTATTCCTCATTCATAAAAATTCGTGGACGCTACATGATTGTCAAAACAGACGCCGTTCACAATTGTCCCCAATCCCTTCATTGTGCGAACAAGCCAGGAAAGGGGGTGGGGTATTGTATGATAAATTGGTCATTACCATTGTGTGGGTGTTCGATATGGTGTGTTGGAGTCGCCTCTTATGCCCTGAGACGATGTCTCGATTTCAATACAGCATCTAAGAATGTCGCGTGGTGGCAACAACCTATTTTTATCACACGCCTGTTCTGTGTAATCTGCATCTACAGCAACACTAAACCATGCGGAAAATGAAAAAGAACAAATCTGTTCCACACCTAATTGCTGAACGGAAATCGTTTACCAACTATTTTTAAATAGAAGCGAAATTTCACTTGAATTGTTTGCAAATCGCGCAACGCAATTTTAATTTGAATCGCTGGCGATAGCTGAAAAACGTCCCCTGACTTCCAATGTGAACACTGGAACACAGGGAACGAAATAGTAACCCGGGTACCCTTCGCAAATTTGGCTGGCGATAAAATGTGTTCTTTTTGTTGATAGTTGTCAAATGAATCGCTGAGTGTCCTTCTCTAATAACTGTTTTTATACGTGAAGGCGTGTAATAAACACAAAACGACATACGTATGTGTATGGGTTAATCGATATGGCGCCTGTGCCATCGAAGAAGGATGAAACTCGAGGCCTGGGGCCTCTAGTTTTATCCTTCTTCGCTGGTACTCGTGCTATATCGATTAACTGATTGCCTACATAGAATGAAAACCCTTAGGTAGGGCATAGACTTCATCATTTTATATTGAAAATAAATAATACATATTAATCTTCAATGGAAAGTACTGACTGAGACCCCCTACCAATACTGCGGACTCAAAGAAATACTAAATTGAAAAGATTCACATTAGAACGCATTTTGATTCGATGATATTTAATACTCTACGTGGGGTCGCGATGGCTCAGTGGTAACGATTTGGATTTAAACCGAAAGATCGTCGGTTCGATCCCGCCAGGGGTAACGGGGTTATTACCTTGTGTCATTGTGCAAGGCACTTCATCTCAATTTCCCACGTGGGGCACGGTGGCGCCGTGTACGCCGATGACGCACTTGTCTTCAACCAATGCTAACTATGCTTGTGTGGAG
This sequence comes from Pictodentalium vernedei, assembly GCA_031216915.1. NCBI lineage: Eukaryota > Metazoa > Mollusca > Scaphopoda > Dentaliida > Dentaliidae > Pictodentalium > Pictodentalium vernedei. The sequence goes on along the minus strand of CM062296.1, from coordinate 190,964,224 downwards.
TTAGTACGTTGGAGAGCTGGCAGTTTCTCGCCGTTGCTCGGTGGTTATCTCCGGGTACTCCGGCTTCCTCCACCCGTAAAACTGTCAGACATGATATGACCCTGGCTGTTAAAGTGTCGTTAAACCAAAATAAATAAATAAATAAATAAATAGGCATCTGCAGTGAACCCCATATCTAAAACAGTTTTCTATCATTGTAAAACTGTCCGACACGAGGTGACCATGGCCGTCGAAAGTGTCGTTAAAATCCAAATAAATAAATAAGTAAATAAATATACTACGCCATGAGTCAGCTGAGAAATGTCTTTCAGAATATGTGTCTCTGCAACTACTGTTTTCTACAAATCAGTCAGTAGCTAATACTTTCGAATGCAGGCAAATCAAGTTTTAACTACACCCGCCCGACAACCCGTAAGTCATCATCGAAATGCTTCTACTGAAAAAAAGACCCTACCGACGTTTGGCTATGATTGTCACAGAGTGTTATAATAATGACCTGCCAGAAATCACAAAGCGGGGCCGATAGCGGAAACGCACGAGAAAGGAGTTACCGACAATATTCTTCCATGCACATATCGCGAAAACTGGAAAGATTGTAACGTCAATTGATTTGCGAGTGTTTCAAGAGAATATGGCTTAATTTATTGCACAATAAAGTGAAGTCATTAATTTTTATAACTAAAATTCATATTTTGTTGGCAAACGTAACTTTGTTAGTAAGCGAAACAAGCAGCATTTGCAGTCAAAAAGTAGCGAGGCGCTCTTAGCTGAACGTGCAAAACATCACAAACGGCTACAGATATTTATTTCGTTTGAACAAAATAATTATTTCGTTAAAACAAATATTTTGTTTAAAGGAAATAATTATTTCGTTAAAACGAAATAAATAAGTTGGTACGTGGGGCGATGGAGGATGTAAACATGTCAGGAAATGCCGTGTTAGGCCGATTTTTTCCAATGAATCAGCATGAATAATTGTTCCCTTCCATTACCTGAGATAGAAAAATTATTGTGAACAATCAGACTCAGGAAAATGACGCCTTTTAAACAACCGTTTTGAATTTTTTCCCCAACTTTATGGGAGAACGTCATTTTATCATAGACGTACGGGCATTTTTTTTTAGAAAGGCTGAAGATTTTGACTGAAGGTCCGAAGCCAGCTGTATTTAAAAATCCGGCATAAGGGAGGAGGATGGACGGAGGAACTTTTGTGTGTATCGAAGGCATACGCGAGGCGTCCAACACCGAGGTGCGAGAGTGTATGGTAGGGGTGTATTCTTTCCGTTGGTGGGATTGGGGGCCTCCCTACAGAAATTGTTTTAAGTCTCAGGCACTGAGAACAATTCTAGGGCCTCAGGGTTCCTCTGTTGTGACTTGTCCAGTTGCTGATTTTAGTCAGTAACTTTAACAATATATTGTTTAACATTTCAAACTCTGAAGCTGCTTGCGTTCGATTTATACAAATTCAACAATTATTTTCCAACAGAATGTGAAAATTTCCGATAGAAATGTTTATAGGCGGCGTCCCCTTCCTCTCCCCGCACTCCCAACACCATGGTGTATGCTCTCTCGGGAAATGTGTTTTTTTAAAAAAAAAAACAAACTGTTAGGCCTGTGTATCCAAAGTCATCAGACGCGTTATCACCCTGATAAGACTGCAGACCAAACTATCACCCAAAGTTCGTAATATAATTTTTTTTGGCGTGGCACGTCCTGTGAGAGAGACTTACCATGCCAAAACAAATATATTACGGGCTTTGGTTCCAAGTGTGGTCTTATAGGGTGGTATCCCTTATTTAAAGACAACAGATTGAATGTTTGACACTTCAGGTAGGTCAGTGAAGCTTGTCCCCCAAAATTATGAAAACTGCCAGAAAAAAATTTCCCCAAATTCTCAGCCACTACCCCTCCCCCCCCCCCCCCCCAGTCACCATGGCCTGTACGCCTATGCATCTTATAATGTTCTCTGCTTTCCATTACTACTTTTGCCGGCCATTTATATCGGTATTGGACCTGCAATTAGAAGTATTTTGGAGATGTGGGGAGGGTCGAGAAGCTATGTATGGGGAGGGTACCCTTGGACTTTCCGCCGCTTCATTTTCTTTTTGCAGCAATAAACCACGTTATGATATACAGAACAGCGCCAAAAAAACTTGGGTAATACACATATCGCGAACAACGGAGTGACCATAACGTTAATTGATTGGAGAGTGTTTCAAGTAAATACCACTAAATTTATTCGACAATAATGTGAAGTCATTAATTTGAATGAGTTAAATTCATATTTTACTTGAATACTTAACCGTGTTACTTGGCTAAGTAAACAGAGTTTGCAATAGAAAAGTAGCGAGGCGGTGTAATCTGACCCTGCATACCGCAACAAATATTAAAACGAAATAAAATAAGAATGAAACTTCTCATCTACCGGGCTCCATAGGTTGAGGACAAGCACACCATCAATATGTAGTGCGCCTCAGTACACAGCTCCACCGTGCGCACCCATTGGCAATCTGGATTAAATGTTTTGTACACGAAAACAACGCTGTAACCTCAGGTCAGAGTGGAGGCGTCGACATTTCGGTTTAAAGTCCAATGCTCTAACCACTGATCCACCGCGACCCATAAGCTTTTAGGTAAATTCAGGGCCTAATCCCGATACAGCAAACATCTACTTCAGAAATAAACTTATATTCATTTACTTAGCTGCCACGCTGTCAATGGCGGAAATAAGCGATTCCATTCGTGTTAGGCTAAGACTTTTATTGTTCATTAAGTCGGGTAAAGACTTATGTTAATACAATTACTATAAATCTCAGAATTTGATTGGTTAATCAATAACATAAATTCAGCGTAAACCTGTCGATAATTTTGTGTTGTCAAAAACTATTTCAGGTGAGTCAAGATGTTTATCGTGTTCCCGAGTGTTCTATTTTCGTTCCATTTTGAGTCCTTGACTACCGTATCCAAGGTAAATAAAACGCTTCGGACGCTTTGACTTTCTTTTAAGAAAAAGCGTTTTCTATCTGTCCTGAAATTAATATGGATGAAGTTGGAAATTTTAATATAAATGCGGAAGAGGTTTGGGAGAAACTGACTATTAATGAAATGAAGTTGAAAACACTGAAAAAAATTGATTCCGACAGACTTAACGGTAACCGTGTGGAACCTATCAGTGACAATGACAATAACGATTTTTCGGGCGATGCAGAATTTATGGACGCCATGTGCGAAATAGGAAACCAAACACCTGACTTGTTTTTCACAACCAGTAATAATGCTTATAATTGTTCAAGGCCAAATATTCCCGACCGTTCCTCTCTCGAAGTTATAACATCGACTTCAACGTCTGAAATTGCAAGTGGCCCAAATCGAAGATTTCCACTCATAAATGAAGAAGAAATGGTTCAAATTTAAGAAGGCGCTTCGAATGAGGGAACCTAGAAACAAACGAAAAGGGGATTCAAGTTGTTTCGAGGTGCGTGTGTTGAAAAAGACTGTTACAATACACAAAAGCAACGTGTTGTTTGTCCCGTGACAGGAAATTATTCAGGTGAAGAAGTCCAAGGGAAAGCACTCATTTCATTCCCATGGAAATCACAAGGTCAAACAGTGTGTACGGATGCGAATTGTTTCGCTTCCTTTAGGCTGCAACAAAAAAATTCCTAGATTTTCATCCAACTTTTTTTCAAACTGGGCGGGCGGGTGAATTTTATTGTTTAATTCATCCGGACACTGCTTAACCTAGAACAGCCCTAGGAACTGGTGGGTTGGGGTGCGTGATATAATGAGTATAAAACCTATAAAAGAGCTCACTCAACTCAATGGGGAAAATTGAGTAATAAGACTCCATGAATGGCTCCAAAAGGAACTTGGGTCATATATATACAGTAATAGCAGAAATAACTTGCAGAATAACCACAAGAAAAGTTTGATCACATTTCACTCGGCGGTAATTCCAAAACTTGACATCACTTTTTGAGAAGCTCTCACTGAGAGCATCCCAAGAAAGGATATCAAGGATTATTACCACTTTTGCGGGCGTTCCTAGCACATTAACAATGTTTTACCGGGCGTTGAAACCTCGTAATGCTCAACAAGTACAAGTCATGTGACGTGTTGGGCCGTTATTGACTATAACAGCCCAACACGTCAATAACAGCCCGACACGTCTAAATATAGACAATGACGTCACATCTCTCAGCCGATCAACAATATCTTTCCCAGATTTCCATTGGGATCGAAATTCAATTCGGATTTTTTTAATTAGTAAACACAATTAACACATTTGTTTCAAGTGTTTATCTTTGTGTCACGAATAGATAATGTATCAAATATAGGAAGCGATACGCACAAAGTAAGTGATGACATCTTTGATGAATAAACTCCTTGCCTAAAGTTCGCTTTTCGAAGATATATTTCATCATCTAACTTCCTAAATTTCGCCGTAGACTGATCAGACGATAGTCATGTTACCCGGTTTGTTTGTCAACAAATCAGACGATAGTGTCGCTGTTTTTTTAATTCTAAAATGTCAAACTTCATTTATTTATCTTATTTCCCATATAATTTAATTGTAATGTACGAAAGTGGCAATAATAGAAATAACATGACTTTGTCGGGCATTACAGTGTATCAATGGCTCAACAGAAATGGTTAACAGCCCTTGAGCTTATTAGCGGCCCTCGACTTCGTCGAGGGCCGCTAATAAGCTCAAGGGCTGTTAACCATTTCTGTTGAGCCGTTGATACACTGTAATGCCCTTCAAAATCATGTTATTGTTATATTAAAATTATCAACAAAGGGAAAATTATTATAAGAGTAATTTTCTAGTGGCTGTCCTAAAGGAGGTAATATGACGATAATTTCAAAGTGCTTATAAAAGAAATGGGACCGGTTGAAAAAATAGGGCGGCCGGGGACGAAAATCTGGGACATGTTTATTGCAGCCTCACTGGAAGAATTTTGTTTTGCAGTATACTGCACACAATCGATGTAATTGAGACGATGAACAGTGTTTTTAAAAACAAATGTAATATATGTAGGTGATATACAAGAAAAAGCAGTTTTGTAGAATCTTAATTAATTTATAGAAAAATAAAAAAATAAATAAATAGGGGACATGGAATGTGTGTTCTGGTAACACAATTTTTATGAAACGGATCTGAGAAATGTTCTGTTTTGCTGAACCTCTGGCGAGGCAAAACAGGACTTTCGAAGACGTGTTTCTTAAATATCGTTTGAAGAGAAACGATTTTTCATACCCTGTTTGTCATATGACACCACGGTTATCACAATCACATCTTTTCGATAAAAAATGAGGCCTAAAGAATGGAATTGCACATTGAACGTCATGCATTTGACAGTGTCGCTTCAGAGCTGAACGCAATCATACGTCATAACCACTTTAATTTGACACAGATCTCAGCGATAACCAATCAGAAAGCGTTCCATTGAAATTGAACAATCAAATCAACTGAAGGTGTTATGACGTACAAATTAATATTTATTGCAAATATGAAACGGTAACAAGCCGAGAAAACGGTAAAGTCATATGACAAGATTTATTTTCTCATTGGTGCTTATCAACACATTCGTTAACCAGGGTTACCTGGTGTCGGACAGTTTTGCGGGTGGAGGAAGCCGGAGTTCCCGGAGAAAGCCACCGAACAATGGCGAGCAGCTGTCAGACTCCCCAACGTTCCAACTCCATAGAAGGAGGGTTTGCAATTGTTAAAGAAACGTGCACCATCGATGTGCAGTAACCTTAGTACACAACGTCACCATGCCCCAACGTTGGCAATTGAGATTAAGTGTCTTGCACAAGGACACACCGGGATTGCCACAAGTGGGATTGGTGCCGCGGACCTCTTGGCTTGCAGCCATACGATAAAAGATGGTATGTACTAGTATGTTATAGAACTAGCAGAGACAATTCCTAAAAAATACAAACTACAGTAGGAATCAAAATGAGTTGTAGCATAATCACAATAAACTAAGTATCTTTCTGTTTCAATATTGATAAGACAAGGTGCTGACATCATTTAGTGGAAAAATTACAATGAAAGCTTTCCAGAAAATAATGTAAGATTGTTGCACCTTATGTATACAAAAAGGATGCATGGTGGGTATGCTACAACATATTTTGGTAGGTTCTGTACCATTACTATGGTACACATTAACCCTGCACCCAAGGCAGATGATATCAATTATTATTTTAAATAATATTTTTTGAAATTTTTAAAAAATTCCAACAAAACCGCATCATGTGACACCTTCATTGGAACGAGCTTGTCGACCTCGTTCTAATGAGGGGGGGGGGGGGGTGGGGTGGGGTGGGGGGGGGGGGTCACATGATATGGTTTGTTGAATGTGTTTTAAAAATGATTTTTGTTCTTCTGGTGAATTTGTAAATCATGTTGGCGCAGTCAATTTGTTAGGAAAGGGTTAATGTGAAGCTTAAAGTATAGAAATAATTTGATCTGTGCTTTTATTTTAATCGAAGTTAGGCGTGTACTGTAATAATTTCAATAAAATTGGTCTCCTTGAAGACAATAGCATTTGCTCAAACAACATAGTAAATAAAACAATCTACAATTTTAAATACTATTGTTTAAATTTTTCAAAAAAATTCAACAAAACCACACCATGTGGCCTCCTCATTAGAACGAGGTTGACAAGCTCATTGCAATGAAGGGGTCACACGATATGGTTTTATTGAAATTATTTGAAAAAAACATTTATGTTCTTCTGATGAATTTGCAAATCATGCGGGCGCAGTCAATTTGTCAGGTAAAGGGTTAACTGGAAGCTTAAAGTAAAGAAATAATTTGTTCTGTGCTTTTATTTTAATCGAAGCTTGGTGTGTACAGTAATCATTTCATTAAAATGTTGTCTCCTTGAAGAAGGTAGCATTTGCCCATAACAAATAAAACAATCAACAATCCGCATCATATGTTTTAATTTATTGAGATTTTTCGACACTTTCAAAAAGCAGTGTCAAATGGTGGTGGTGCATGATATGAAGATAATAGCATGATACTCCCACTTTACTTTAACCCTTTACCCAACGTAACGGCCAAAACCGGCCAGCGCTATTCACAAAAATCGTCAATTAATTTTCATTATTTTTTCATTTTTTGTCTCAAAAACATAGGTTATGACCCCTCATTGGAACGAGCTCGACGAGCTCGTTCCAATGAGGGGTCATAACCTATGTTTTTGAGACAAAAAATGAAAAAAATTAGTTATTCAAGAATTATTTTTGCAAGTGTCGTCTGCTTTTCATGTTAGGTAAAGGGTTAAAGCTGCACATTTGATTTTCACTGCTCAGTGAAGTTAACCCATCTCCTAGGGACGGCAATGAAAATTTTATTTGGTATTACATTTCTTAAAATGTTGAATTTTTGGAACACTTCTATGATCCCACTTCCAATAGAAACGAGTAATATTAGACTTCAAATTGTTCATAATTCCAACTCCGCCCATCTCTACTACATGTACATCTGCAAACGTTTGTGCATATTTTTTAGGTTTAACCCTTTGAAACTTTAATTATTCTGACGTTCAAACGTCGCAAGGAATTCAGTTTCTTCAACGTTTTACAAAATGCGACGTCAAACGTCGGAAAGTAAAAATAACAAGATATTTTTCACTTTAGTGATTAACTGGTTGAGGGCTAGATTGCTTTTGATGGGCTGAATTTGTTATTCAGAACATGTTTTATCACAAATAATTGGAGAGTATAACTTGTTGAGGGCTAGATTATTTTGGTGGTCTGAATTTGTTATTCAAAACTTGTTTTATTACAAATTATTGGAGAGTGCCCAAAGGCACTCTCCAATAATTTATAATGAAACAAATTTTATATAAAGAAAATATTATTTTTGTTTGAATGAATATGAAATATAAGCAAGAAGAGTGTTGGCTTTTGCTCTGGTATCTTCATAGTATTTTTAATTGCGATAACACTTGGTTCAACGGTTGTCACTGAGCACTATTCAGGATAAAATAGGAATTGAGATTAAAACTGTAAAAAATCGAAAAAAATAATGACAAAACAAATGACCACAAAGTATCAAGGTGTTGTTTGATTTCGTACGTCATAAGACGTACAAAGGTATCAACGCGCTGTTTGATTTCGTACGTCATAAGACTTACAAAAGTATCAACGGGTTATTCGTCGTCACTTTAAAATGCAACGTTCAATTTTCTTTTTCTTTTCCAGAATGGCTTTTAGAAAATGGTCATAGAAGTGAATTTGAAGAATTTCCAGAAAGATACCTTGACGAAATGTTGCGCGGCTTTTATTCTTCAGCAAGAGCAGCAAATGGAAAACCCTACTCAAAAATTATATATGTTGGTCTTCGAGCCTCAATAAATAGGAATCTGGGGGTGCGGTGGCGTCTCGGTAACCGGTTCTCGTCAGATCACCGAAGTTAAGCAACGTCGGGCGCGGTTGGGAGTTGGATGGGTGACCATTTCAGCGACCACTTTCCGCGTTGTGTCCTTGGGCAAAGCACTTAACCCCGATTGCCTTCATGGGGACGCGATGACGCTGTGTACTAACGTGTACTGCACGTCGACTGTGCACATGTCTTCATCCAATCTAACCCTGCCTGTGTCGCGGTGCAGAGTTCAGAGTTATGATGTTGGAGAGCTGACAGCTGCTCATCGTTGCTCGTTGGGTCTCTCCGGCTAATCCGGCTTCCTCCACCCGTCAAACTGTCACCGACGTGATATGACACAGGCTGTTAAAGTGTCGTTAAACCATAATAAATAAATGAATAAATGGACATCTGCGGTCAAAAAACATATCTACAGTTTTCTATTATTGATGGTCATTCTTTTCATAAAAGCAATTCAATGTTTAATGACGTGCTGAAAAAGGTTGAATCGCGAAGGGTATGGCCAGGCCAAACACCATTCCGCTATATCGGAATAGGATTTAAACAAATTATTGTCCAGAGTAACCTAAAAGTCTTCTTCGTAAAGTTTGCGTTGACATTTTCTTGAATTTTGCATGACGTGGGAGAGCAAATATGCGACAATTAACACATTCTGCCTTTCTGTTTAAAACAGTGAGCATCGATAAAAAAAATAGTTGAAATGTCCTATAATGAAGCCACTAAGAATCATGCCGGTGAAAATATAAAAGACACAGATTTTGAAAGTAATCCCCGGATGTATGCAACAGGAAAGTTGAATTCTCCTGTAAAAACTCTGAAATTCTTCATGTATAAACGGAAGTACAGCAATCATATATTTTTCCAGCAAACAAAAATTAAATGTAATTATTCAGATGAAACCTGGTTCACGACAAGGCCTGTGGACCCTTGTCGTATGTTAAATGACATGATGAAAGACATATCGAAAACTGCAGGCCTCAGTGAAAACGTTTCCAACCACTGTGTTATGAAAACTGCCATTACCATTTTGAGTCATGCTGGGATTGAAGCCACGGAGATAATGCGAATATATGGGCACAGGAACGAGCACAGCATTCGAAGTTACAACACTGACTCGTCAGAACAACAAAAGCAAAAGTACAGCAACATTTTAAGTGGCTCTGTGAATAATAATTGTTCATTTCCAAGCGATGTTCCACAAAAAGAACCTGAAATGCTATCATCCTCTTCAGTGGGCCCATGCGATTCCCGTTCACATTCTAATTCGTAACCTGCGTTGGTGGCACCAACATGTACAGATGCTGCAACGCGTTTACCACTGAGAGAGATGAACTATTCGTTCTGCAACAATTATGCCAATATCAGTAGCGTAATTCCCCAAGCGATCACTTTCCAGAAACAGTTTGAAATGAATAACTGTTCTGTAATCATAAACAACCATTACTGTCAACCAAATGCTTCCATTCCAAGTTGCCAGTACAATTATCAATATATTTGGTATTGTTGAAAAATTGCGTAAAACGTTTGGAACTATTTGTTAAGTGGCAGCGTAAAATGTATCTCGTGATTTGGTTCGGAATCTCCCCAATGATGTCTCGAACACTCCGCTAACGCGTCGCCGGCAAAACTTAATTTGCGACAATTTTCTAATTCAATTTGCGACAATTTGCGACAGAAAACAACAACGCTGCCCGTTGATATTTCATGGGTGATTCCAAACGATCACTGCAATAGAAAAAAGAAAAAAAAAACATTCACATTTGTGTATCAGTTATCAGAAAGATTACGCCAATATGTAGTTACGATATTCGGCAGTTTAATGCTTAACCCGGGGAGGAGGGGGTGGCGGCGGCTAATTCCGACATCGATCTTTTAGTGCAACAGAACTTGCGTCCTAACGTGTAGTCTCTGGGTTAGCTGACAGGGTACATTCGCAATTGTTTTAGGTAAGTCTTATCTTCTATACAGGCAGCTACACCTTACCAGAAACAGCTGCAAAGCCACATACCACACTGAAAATCTTAGAAAATTCCAAGACTGCCCGGTTCTGGCCCAGTCGGAGAATTAATTGCATTTTTTCACAAGATGATGGTGATGACAGTGAAGATAGAGCGAATCCGAGATGAAAAATCCTAAGTTGATTGCAAAAAACAAACCATCTATTTTCTTACTCTGCTTTTTAAGTGTGCCCTAGATAGATTTCAGCAATTTCGCCGAGATCTCTCGGATGTGAAATTACAACTCGCGAGTCAAAATATCAAAACGTATAATTGTTTGTCGGTTTGCTCAAGTGTCTCATGGACGGACTTCGTCGATCCGGCTGTGACCTCGCATATGCGAAAGATACCCAGTCGTCAAATTTGCAAAAAACATGTAACTTTCCGAAGGAATTTTCGAGTGTTTTTATGGTTCGCGAGGTCGATTCGGTAGAGAACTCTCGGATGAGGGAAACGTTTTCCCCCCAATTCGATCGATCGTGGTTCTGTCTGTCTGTGGGAGATGGTTATATATATATATATATTGTTTCTTTCCCATATCTTATTAAATAGAAGGAAAATAAAAACAAAATTTAAATAACAAAAGAATTAAGTATTAAAAAGACGAATGTTATATTTAAAGATCAAAGATCCCATGGAAAAAGCAGAAAATATGAAGAGAGATCTTTTGAGAGAGAAGTTTCTCAGAGAAGTCTTCTACAAGGCGTGCACTTTACCAACCACTTTTGTAATACAACAACTTTTGCAATAACATTTATTACAAAAGTGGTTAACGCGTACCAACCACTTTTGTAATAAAACCACTTTTGTAATAAACTAACCATTATTGTAATAAACTCATTTCGGTGATAAATCACGGACGATCATTTTATAGTCGGACATTGGGGTGGGGTGAGGGACTAGTTTACCTAAACATGCTTGTGTGTCGTTCGATGGAATAACTTGTCAATTAACCAGTTAAAACATGGTAGTGACTGAAGAAAGTACGCAACAACTTGTGCAATAAACTTTATTACAAAAGTGGTTATCGCGTACCAACCACTTTTGTAATAAAACCACTTTTGTAATAAACTAACCATTATTGTAATAAACTCATTTCGGTGATAAATCACGGATGTCCATTTTTTGTCGGACATTGGGGTGGGGTGAGTCACGAGTTTACTTGAACATGTTTGTGTGTCGTTCAATGGAATAACGTGTCCATTAACCTGTTGAAACTTGGAAGTGACTGAAGAAAGTAAGCAACCACTTTTGCAATAAACTTCATTGTATAATAGGTTAGGCTTGTCATCCAACGTAACCGATGATGTAATAAATTTATTGCACAATAGGTTAGGTTTGTCATCCAAAGCAACCGACAATTCAATAAATTTACTGCATGATAGGTTAGGTTTGTCATCCAAAGCAACCGATAATGTAATACATTGACTGCATAACAGTCTAGGTTTGTCATACAAAGCAACCGATAATGCAATAAACTTTATTGTATAATTGGTTAGGTTTGTCATTCAACGTAACCGATGATGTAATAAATTTATTGAATAATAGGTGAGGTTTGCCATCCAACGCAACCGATAATGTAATGAATTTACTGCATAATAGGTTAGGTTTGCCATCTCACGCAACCGATAATGTAATACATTTATTGCATAATAGGTTAGGTTTGCCACCCAAACGCAACCAATAATGTAATAAATTATTTGCATAATAGGTTAGGTTTGCCATCTCACGCAACCGATAATGTAATAAATTTATTGCATAATAGGTTAGGTTTGCCATCCAACGCAACCGATAATGCAATACATTTACTGCATAATAGGTTGGGTTTGCCATCCAACGCAACCGATAATGTAATAAATTCATTGCATAATAGGTTAGGTTTGCCATCTTACGCAACCTATAATGTAACAAATTTATTGCATAATAGGTTAGGTTTGCCACCCAAAGCAACCGATAATGTAATAAATTTTCTGCATAATAGGTTGGGTTTGCCAACCAACGCAAGCGATAATGTAATAAATTCAATGCATAACAGGTTAGGTTTGCCATCTTACGCAACCGATAATGTAATAAATTTATTGCAGTTAAGTTTTCCATGCAAGACAACCGCTGATGTATTAAGTTTATTGCATTATAGGTTAGGTTAGCCATCCAACGAAACCAATAATGTAATAAATTTATTGCATAATAAGTTAGGTTTGCTATCTAACGCAACCGATAATGCAATAAATTTATTGCATAATAGGCTGTATTACATTACCGGTTGTAACAATGCTTTTCGAGTGGATTATGTGGGTAAATGAGAAGCGCGCAGCTCACGATACATGGTAAAATAGACTGCCGTATTGTTGGGTCAGATGGGGTATGTCTACCACAGCATATGTCTGGCGGTGTAATTCCTATTACGAAAAAAAAGAAAAAAGAAAAACAAGTTACACAAGTTATCAAAATCTGTTTAATAGTTCACTTGAAAAAGACAGGACGTTTACATCAGTTGGGCAAACCTTCAGCGTACAGCTGACAAGCTTGCTTGACTAAACATTCCATGTCAGCAGGATTGGCACATAAGGGGCTTTGTGTTTCCAAATGCGGTAATGAAATCGTTAATAATATAATAATATTAATCTAAAATGGAATAAACATCTTTTTTGATATCTGGTCACATGTTTTGATGCGCTGATCCACTTTGCATTCGGGGGTCATTGTCCCATATAAAGCAAGATTTTCAATTGGTTGGTAGCACATGGAGGGGTCGCGTCAGATTGACCATGAGTGGTCACTGTTACTATTCTGCATTAAGCATAAGTTATTTCTATTCAAAAACGATGAAAGTTCAGACACGATTATTGCTACGGATAAGTTAACCGTTGCGCAGTGCGTCCATGCGGCACAAGGTCAGGGGCATGCGTCACTGGTTTCGTGTCATGTGGAAGGACTACATCAGAGTAAATAAATTTCTTTTGACTACTGTACATTTGCCAACTGTTATATTGCCAACTGAAACACTCATCCTTCCGGTATGGCAATATAACAATCGGCCCGTAGCCAATTGTTATATTGCCAAATTAGGTTCATGAAAGTTCAGACTCAGATGTTTGATAAGATTACGTGTGCTGCTGCACGTAATTTATTACTCCATTTCAGAGCGAGCAATCGGGCCTGTGATAAAATCTTTTCATGTATGCAAAGGGATGATCACCAGCGTCCAAGTTGCGCCATTCTTTCGTGTACCAAAAAACAAAGGAGCATGTTTTACTTGTCTTGTGGCACGCGGAGAGACCAGACCAGAAGGATAACGTGCAGTTGAGTTTACTACTGAATACTCGATATTTGTTGTATTCGTTATGTTCATTCAAAAGAAAAAAAAAACGCGAAAGTTTAGATTCCGGTGTCAGAAGTGGTATGATGTGAGCCCCTTTTCACGGCTGCAGAGTCAGACCTGCTATCACACACCTAAGAGCAGCCGTTTAGTACAGCAGTAGACCAGCCAAAGGCGCCGTCTTGCAATTCAGATGGACCCCGGAAGTGACGTCATGTCACGTGACTGCGGGTGCCCATGTTGTGTTGACATGTAACCAATGTGCGTGGTGACGTCATTGCCATAGCGATACGAGGTTCGAATGCGTGTGTGCAGCTTGGGTGTATATGGGGACACGTGTTTTGGTCGTCCATTTTGTGTATAGGGTCACCATCTTGGTTTCACAAGTATCACGTGGTTGCCTGGTGACGAAACCTAACCTCTTGGTATAAAATCTAGGGGTATGTTTTGGGGGTATGTTTGATTCGAGGGGAGTATGTTCCAATAGTATAGGATTACACAAATGAACCCGACTTTCGTGTATTGTAGTGGATTTTACTCTGGTAGCCATGTTAATGTTGTAGCTGGGACGTGGACATGTTCCGGATCCAACGTTTGTACGGAGTGTGTTTTGAGAAACATGGAATTACCCCAAACAACCGATATTAGATATAGAATTACCCAAAACAGCTTGACAATGTCTAAAAAACAATCGATGGATGGAAATTTTTCTGAAAATATCGCGTCTTTCAGATACGATGGACGGTGGCGGCAGGGGAAAATGGGACCAGGAGCTCTGGGTGTGAGGCGGCAGAGGCGACAGGGAACCAGAGGCTCTTGGAGTAGGGGCGGCAAGGGGCAGGGGCGGTCAGGTAACAGAGACCGGGGGCCTAGCGGCGCTAGAAGCGGCGAAGGCCCCTCTCCTTCAATTTTCCCTCTCTGTTTATTGTTTAAAAAAATAACAAAAGTTATCTCCATTGAAAGCAGAAAGTGCCTGTATGTAAAATGATTTTCCCTTAGAATCCATTTAATGAGTCCTAGTTAGTGACTCGGCGGATCCAAAAATATCGAAATGAGGCTATGATACGTATGATTTTGCACGCATTGGACTCATTTTCAAAATCTTCATGTCGAGACATATGATTTTGCGCGCAATGTGCTCATTGTCACAGCATTCATTGTTCCATACGACGGAAAATGGTATTCAGTGGGTCTAGTTATTTATTTATTGGTGTTTTACGACACTTCAACTGCCAAAGTCATATCGCGTTTGTGACAGGTTTATTGGTGGAGGAAGCTGGAGTACCCGGAGAGAACCACCGAGCAACGACGAGCACTTGCCAGCTCTCCAGCGTCATAACCCCAGACCATACTATGCACCACATAGCAGTACTACGCACTACACATCACAGACAGGGTTAGATTGGTTGAAGACATGTGCATCTCGGCGTGCAGAACGTCTCAGCACACGGCGCCATCGTGCCCCCACGTAGGCAATCATATGACGTTTGAAGATTCACTCATTGGGCTCGTTTTCATAGCCTTCCATGTTTCATATAACAAATGGGGCACCAAAGACCCGCCTTTTAAACATGTGGAAAACGAGGATTCCGATAGAATTCGAACCAGAAAAAAAGCCAATGTCGTTTCGCGACCCTGTCATCATATGTGTTTGTGTAAAGACTGTTGTAAATGTAGAAAAGTAGTCTATGAATATATGACGATTTATGTACCCTAGTTGTTCAATAAAAGAAATTTAAATGAATGTGATATATTTTTATTTTTTGTAAAAAATAAACAGAGAGGGAATGTGGAGGGAGGAGAGCCATAGACCCCCTCCCCCCGCTCACCTGGGCCCATGGGGCCCCTCGCCCTTGGTCCACTTTGCCGCCGCCGTCCATCATGCTAGAAAGACGCGATATTTTCAGAAAACAAATCCATCCATTGATAGTTTATAGACATTGTCGGGCTGTTCGGGGTGATTCGATGTACACAGTCAGGTTGTTTGTGGTGATACGACCTATAATGATACCCCAGTAATATACCAAGAGATTCCGTCACCTAGTAACTACATGACACCTTAAAAAGTAAAACAAAAAAATAAAAAAAAATAGAGGATGTCCGCCTCATTTGGGTTAACAATGTGCGGAAGAATGCAACGCGACCTATAAAAGGGACAACAAGCTCGATAGGAACTACGGGGTTTAAGACAAACTGCGCCCGTAGGAGGAATTCTGGGAGACATATCAAGAACGATAGACGTTCAACCCAGCTTTCCCCATCCATCCGTGTGCAGTAAGATTTTAGCGCCCACCAAATTTGGGAATAGCTTTGACGCTACTTTGTGCTACCCCCTTTACAAACAAACACACCGTCCGGCTATAAAATGGACGTCCGTGATTCATCACAAAAATAGGTGTATTACAATAATGGTTAGTTTATTACTAAAGTGGTTTTATTTCAAAAGTGGTTGGTACGCGATAACCACTTTTGTAATAAAGTTTATTGCAAAAGTGGTTGTGTACTTTCTCCAGACACTGCCACGTTTCAACTGGTGAACGAACACTTTATTCCATTGAACGACACACAAACATGTTTAGGTAAACTAGCTCTCAACCCACCCCAATGTCCAACTATAAAATGGACGTCCGTGATTCATCACAAAAATAGGTGTGTTACAATAATGGTTAATTTAGTACAAAAGTGATTGGTACTCGATAACCACTTTTGTATTAAAGTTTATTGCAGAAGTGGTTACTTACTTTCTTCAGTCACTTCCAAGTTTCAACAGGTGAATGGAATGGACACGTTATTCCATTGAACGACACACAAGCATGATTAGGTAAACTTGTCCCTGACCCCACCCCAATGTCCAACTAGAAAATGGACGTCCGTGATTTATCACCAAAATGAGTTTATTACAATAATGGTTCGTTTATTACAAAAGTGGTTTTATTACAAAAGTGGTTGGTACGCGATAACCACTTTTGTAATAAAGTTTATTGTAAAAGTGCTTGCGTACTTTCTTCAGTCACTACCGAATTTCAGTAGGTGAATGGACACGCTATCTCATTGAACGACACACAAACATGTTTTGGTAAATTAGCCCCTCACCCCACCCCAATGTCCGACTATAAAATGGACGTCCGTGATTTATCACCGACATGAGTTTATTACAATAATGGTTAGTTTATTACAAAAGTGGTTTTGTTACAAAAGTGGTTGGTACGCGTTAACCACTTTTGTAATAAATTTTATTGCAAAAGTGGTTGTATTACAAAAGTGGTTGGTACAGTGCACCCATCTTGTGGAGTTAACCACAGAGCACAACGACGCCATAATCTTGTGTTTTGCGTTGGTGTTGGAAAAGGTCGACGAGGACGAGGTGAGAGAAAGGTGGAAGATAATCATCAAGTGTCGAGGGCAGCTGCAGCCTTTGGATTTCGAAACTGAGCACTTTCGGAAAATGCCGAGAAATCTCACGAATTTCGATCGAGGAAGTATTTTGTATTTATTATTGGATAGAGAATATCCAACTCAGATCTTGTGAAAGAAAAAAAAATGATTAAATTAAAAAGAGGAAAAAGATTATATGTAAACAAAAATAAAAAAATAAAAAAAATGGATAGATTAATAGATGAAATGAATAAAACACGAAAAAGAGAAGAGAGTCACGAAATTCTCCAAGATGTGTCTTACAGAACGTTTGCCTATCTCGTGAAAGAAACATTCTCAGAGCATTCAAGGAAAGATGTTCCGCTTGCAAGTTCGGATGGGACTACGGTCACGACTGTCAAGACATGGAATACGAAGACGCGATCATCATGTGTTTTATACCGGCATTAGATATGGTCTGCAACCGTGACGTGATGAGAACTGGAAGGAGACGATCTGGCACGTTAGAGAACCGAGACCCACTAAATTAAAATGATTGACTTTTCGATCGTAGACGAATCATCTCACAACCGAAAGTCGATGGCGTATTGTGCATTTATTCCTAGACAGAGAATATCCGACGACTCGGATCATGTGAAGGAGAAACAAATCACAAAATTAAAAAAAGGAAAAAAATGGATTATTCAAAATGTGATAAATATCACAATATCATGATGGAATATTAAAAAGAACACAAATAAATCTTCTTAAGATTATAGATAAATATTTTATGTAGACTTCTCCTGAATGTGTTTTCATAAATGAGTCTGATGATACTTATCATCACAACAGACTTTCACTAGTTAATGAAAGAGGAAAGACTGGAATGACTCGGTATCCAATTCGTGAGCAGAAGATAAACAGGGAAAAAAAAACCCAGATAAAACCTCCCAAAAAAACCCAAATTAAAAAATAGATATTATAAATATTTACGAAAAAAAGAAAAGAAATTAAAAATTTCTTCAAATTTTTTTTCTCACTTTTTTTAACAGAGTCGTATCTTCTATTTGTTTGGGAGCTGTTACTTTTCCCTCTTCAATTTTGTACAGATGGTCGAAGGACATTCAAGTTTCGTTAAGGTTTCCACATTTATGAGACCTTCTTCTTTGAGTCGATCGACGACAACTTTTTTTCTTCTTCCTTCTGGAATTTGCGACTCGATTCTCCAAATCTGAAAACAAATCGGCTTGGTCTTCGTTCAGTATTAACCCATGGAATGATTATCGTATTTATATTGAAACACTGTTACTTGGACATCTTCCAATTGGATTGGATTAGGTTTCAAATTGAAAGTTTTACTATCATTGTATGAGGCTATTCTTTCAATTCGATTTTTTTCCATTGATTTCTTTTTTATTAATCTTATATTTGTTTTATTTCCTGTATATAATATGAACAATTTTTAGGACTGATTTTAAATTTCATTTTTCTTTAAGTACAAGAACAAATAACTTAGTGGGACCAGAATTTATTTTCTCACGTATATAAGAAATAAAAAAAAAAAGGATTTCAATTTTTTTTTCGTTTCTCTTCGAGTTAAAAATATTAAACTTAAAGGAAAACAGTATTTTTTTCTCTCACTTATACATAGGAAATATAAAAAAATAACATTAAAAACAATTGTCAACACTTAAAACATATTTTTAATAATTACAAGAATGTTATATTTATTAGAAACGTGCAGTCTAGTTCAATTGAAATGTTATGTGAAAAATATCGGCATCGCGAAATCGTCGAGTTATAGAACCAAACAACAAATGATCGAAGTCATACAAACCACGATCTGTCAGAACAAAGTATCCGAATTAAAATCGAGGGCGCGTGAGCTGGGTTTGAAAGGTGCAGGATCGTTGAATAGATTTGAGTTGATGGACTATTTGTTCACTCCATGGGATGAAAATGTAAATCAAATGGGTGAAAAGACGGGGCGAAAACGAAAAAAACAATTCGATTCAATCTGCGACAGAGGAAATAAAAAAAGAGAAAAAAAGAAGATCAAATATTGTCTATCGTGATAGCAGCCAAGGCTGGACTACAAAAAAATATTGACACACAGCTCCCGTGTTGGCTTGGGGCGTGCTGCTGGAGACGACTGCAATCCACTTGGAATTATTATCCGACGTGAACATGTTGCTTATGATCGAAAAGGGTGTGAGATGCGGAGTGTCGACGATATCTTACAGATACGCAAAAGCGAACAATTGCCGCATGGAAGAAGGATTCGATGCACGAGAACCGAGTAAATACATAACATATCCAGATGCTAATAATTTATACGGTCGGGCCGTGAGTCATCCGTTCCAACGGGAACTTAAAATGGGTCGAGACCTGGCCGGGTACCCAGGTGACGGATCAAAGGGGCAGGTCTGCTGATTTAAAATTAGCAAACGTGCTCAATTGAGCAGGTTAGCAGCAGAATATCCAGCTTCGGACCAAAGTGGTACTATCCTGTTTTTAACATCTTGCAGGCACCTTGTTCTCCCGTGAGGTGGGTTTCGAAAGCCCCGGAGGAAGGAATCATGGAAACTGAAGACAAATGTTGGCCCCAGTTAGGGCATTCTCCATTTAGGAGATACCTGCCCAATACACTGCTAACTTCTGGAACAGATGGATGGACCGACCGGTCCGTTCTGGCCAATAGGGAGCCCCCAGAAAGAGTGTTACGCTGGAGGGGGGGGGGGTGGGGGTCATGCAATCAGTCATTTCTTTTATTCAAATGCCATCATGGTTATTGTATACTGACTTGTAAGGAAAACTACAAATTGTAACATTCCTTTGAAATTCTTGCACAGTCTGGGTGACTTTGCAGTGACAACTTTTTACAGTGCCTTGTAAAACGATTGGTTGAATGACCAACATCTGAAGCGTGGCACACCCACAGACGGTATAATCCGTCAGTGGCATCTTAGACATCAAGACTGACTGAGTATACTGCCCTAGTAAAAGTATGTGGGAATACCGGCAGCTTCGTGGGTTCACTGCGAAGCTGTAACTCTACCCCTCGTTAGACTCCGTGGCGTTTAAGAGCCTGAGGTGTGAACATATATTACAGCACATATCGCACATCAACAAAAAATAAAACGACTTTTATCTCGGACACATGTCTTAGAGAATATGACTCTGATGAAGAAACTTCTGAAATCCTTGATATCACCTGAAGACAACATTCCAAATTAATACTGCTTCATTCGACAGATGAAAATAAAAAAAAATAATTAATATTAACCCGTTTGCTCTAGATAAAGCCATCAAAGGTATAGCTGGAACAATGAAAGACGTTAAAAAATTACGCTTTGGCGAATTGCTAATTCAGTGTATATGACAAATTCAGGCTATCAATCTTCTACATATCACTAAATTAATTGACATCAATAAAAAATCCGATTATCACAAAACCTTACAAACCAGCAAAGGATTAATACGAACTCCTGAGCTGGCTGACAAGGATGAAAAAGAAATTTTATCAGAACTAAAACCCAAAGGAATTACCTCTGTAAAACGACTCGAAATTACAAAGCAAGGCAATAAAATTATAACAAATACGTATACCTGTACCTTTGATGGCGCCAGATCTCCCAAATCAATAACAATTGGTTACTGGAACGTCCATTGGATTTATATATCCCAACTCCACTTCGTTGTTTCAGATGCCAAGAGTCTGGACATGGTCAAAATTCTTGCCGTGGCAAACCAATCTGTTTTAAAAGTGGTATCAATCATGAGGATCCATGCGAAACTACAATATATAAATATGTCAACTGTGAGGGCAGTCACATATCATTTATTTATTTATTTATTTATTGATGTTTAAGGTCACATATTTATGCACAATGGCTAGTCACATATCATCCTCTAAGGACTGCCCAGTAAGGAAGAAAGAGAAGCTTATACAAAGCTTATACAAAATGTAAAATGTGAAAAAAGGATTAGTTTTCAAAGAGGCCAGAGAAATAGTAACAATAACCTGTCATGCACACATCGACACCAACAAATGCTGCGACATTGAAACAAAAAATATCAACACAGTCAGTAGAATGCCAGACGACATATACATAGAACAAAAACTCATTCCCAACTTTATTACGGCCTTTACACTAGAACATACCAACGCAACACCAACTCTCAACGCAAACAAAACTAACTGCCCGAATACCCATAGACGAAAAACAGAAACAGAAACAAGAACAAGCAAAAGATACCACAAACAGAATAGAATGAAGATCAATACACCAAGAAAGAACAGAAGATTAAACTGTATAAGCCACATTAAAAACCAGAGTCGATACTAAGACAACAAACAAATCAGTGTCAGATAAAATAACAAAAAAACGAACAAAAAGAAAAAGGAAAAAAAAAATCAAATAGAACACTTTAAACCCTTCAAAATGTTGTTTCTGGCAACATGTTTGATGGACTAGAGTTAGTGTCAGTCGATGAATAAATCGATGACACGTTCTCCTGTCAACTACACCTGAATCCATCTCAAGGTAGGTCCCCTAATCCCAAATTACTGATCTCCAAAGGAATCTTCGGGGCTGTATCGCCCAAACGAGCATCATCAATATCTCCAACTAAATATGGATAATAAAAGCAAAACAAATATTATACAGTGTAGTTGCCGAGGTTTCAAAGCAAATTTTAATAAATTGGGCCTTCCAAGCCAAAAAGATAAACCGTCTGCCTCTTGCCTGCAGGGAACTCTTTTAAAGAAATCTGAATCTTAAGATCGGTCAGCTTTTAAGCATTATACTTTGTATAATGCTTAATGTTCTTCATGTTCGTGGAACCGTTCTGTACCTTTTCAATCAAATTTACACGGCGGCACTTTTCTCATGAACAGTACATGGAACAGGAACAGGAACAGGTACCTTATCTCAGAATGCAGGAACAGGAAAAATGCTAATTAAAATAGTTAAACTGGGCTCGTGATTATTAATGCCTTCTCACAGGGTCAAAACCGCGAATCTCACCTTTCTGCCCAACATAATAGCTAAATTAGAAGTGTTGTCATGCGGGGTGTTTGCAGGTTTTTAATTTACAATTTTTCACAGGAACATTTACCGCCGCCGCCGCGATTAATTTGCAGGGGTGGGGGGTATTTCATCAGCCAAACACAACTTACGAACGTGCGTGCAGCTTCACGTTCATTAACCCTTTGAACCCTAGAGGCCCCTTTTCCGGCTAAGGAACATGATACGTCATAACTTCATTAAGTGCGATGACTTCAAAGCGAATACGTGGAGTAGACCAATCAATATTTTGAACGTGTTGCCCCATGGTAGCACGTTGAAAATATTAATTAGTCAGCCCTCCAAATAATGAATATGGACTATTCCATTTTCTGTTATTGAACTGACATAGAATATAACACTAGGGTTCAAAGGGTTAAACAATGGACTGCTTAGTATTTGTCGACAATATGATCATTATCATTTATTGTTGTTTATATATTTTTATTTCAGTATTATTATTTTTTTTTGTTTTTGACTAGTATTATTTTTTATGATAAACAATTGAAAAATGTGCCATGTTTGTGCGCAATTTTTATAAAATGTTTAGAAACCTTTTCGAGAATGTTTTTTATAAATATGCACAGTAAAGAATCAATTTATAGGATATATTTAGTTCACATCTTTCTACATCCAACGTAAAAGAGAAATTACACATACGTTTTAGGGGGGGGGGGGCGGGGGAATTAAAATATTAATATTCAATTTAAAAGTAAAATTTATTTAGGGGTTTTGTCAACCTTTCATCTAATTTTTGAAAACGAAAAAATTACCTGAATTTTAATTCTTTTCCCTTAATTGTTGTCAAGCTAGTAACACAAAAACGAAATCTGGGAAAACAATATTTTCTTTCTGGTGATGTGAGGTGGATTTATTGTCATCGCGGAAAATGTCCAATGGTTGGATTTTCTTATCTCCACCCCAAAAAGAAATCCCCTATAGCTAATGTGATAAGGTGAGACTGGAAGCCTCAGGGAAGTTGTGACTGCAGTGTTTTTGCCATAAACCCTTCCCTTTAACAGCTGATCTGCCTTTCACATATTGTCAATAAGCACTAGAGAAAGTTTCGCGAATTGCAATAGTCCACTTATCAGAAGCACTGGGTGGAGCGTGCATGTTTGAAATTTCAACACTGACAATACCGACGGCTGATGTCTAAAGCAGGTGGCTGATGCCTAAAGTGGCCCGATTGACAAGGCTTATTGAATGCCTGGCTTTTCCTTGTTTACATAACGGTTCTCAGTAATTTTGGAAATTCAAGTGACTTGACAAAAAAACGTAAACAACCAACAAATAAGACAAAACCGTGTTTAACGCTTATGAAGCAAAATAAAAGTTAGAGCCTACATAATGATCTTAAATTATTATGTAACTCACCAATTATCTAACGCAACCTGTCTTAAAATGTGCTCCAACTATGGGTAGGGTTGGAAGATGGTGTTGCAAAAATGGTGCGTCACGATTTGAAAAAGCTTGAAAGGAATGTCGTGGGCCGCTAATAATATGGAAGGATATTATTTATACCTTGAGGCACGTTAATAAACCGTAATCCTGGATGAAATAATTTTACAATGTCCGTCTCATGTTTTCGCGAATTTAACCCAGGAGCGGACGAGGCCAAAAATAGTTGCCTGGAAACGTACGAAGGGGACAGGAACCGGACAACATTTTGATTTTTCGAACCATAAAAACGCTGCTTCTTTGCATATAATGGAGCAATGACAGTCCACATAGAGGGCACTTTCGACGGATGTTTTAATCATCTTTGCCATTTGGCAAAAATGATTGCACCAAAGGGGGTCCCAAACTCATCAGACCGACCATAGTTTGGCCGAAAGGGAGAAACTTTTGATTTTTGGAATGCCATCTTTGTGGACTGTTGGTATATCCACACAGAGGACTTTTTGATAACCCGACAGTCTATGCAATCAGATCCATGTCGCCCTTTGGCCATTTTCACGGTGGACTCTACGGCCAGTCCAGCTCTGGTTTAACTCCATTGGTGTGGATGGAAGAGGTAGTTGCTAAAAAGGAATTATTAACAATTCTCCATTTTATTAGCGATCAGTCTCGGGCCGCTAACAATGTGGAGGGGTGTTAAATATTCCTTGAAGGACGTTAATAAACTGTAATGCTCACAATGTTCGTCAGATTGTGTACAAGTATTAATTTCTGGTCATTAAAATATCTTCCCCTGTAAAGAACCATTCCGCCGCCGGTAACTGTTCCCGTGAATTCAATGAAACTTCAAAGCGGCGAGAAAAGCACATCTTCAACAATCCACTCTATCTAATGGCTCGCGGGGGATGAAAAATTGGAATTATTGTGCTACGATGGTTGACAAACATTTAAGTGAAGTTTATTCAATCACGTACAATGTTCTTCTTTCTGTTCCTGCATTCTTGGGATTAGGTACGCGTTCCCACTCCTGTTCCATGTCCTGTTTCTGAGAATAGGTGCTCTCAATTTACAGGCTGTAGCAGTATCCCTAACTTTTGACAAAATGGTCACTTAATGTTCACTTTATGTTTCGCCAAATAAACCAATTCAGCTGTTTGATCTTGAACAACTGATTCACCAGCTCCCAGCTCCATACATTTCTCTGGGTACTTTTAATGCCCATGTTCGTCTTTGGGCTAATTCCTGCAACAAACAAATTATGACTGGCGTTTGTTCACTGATGGGTAGGACATTTACCTGCACCCCGCCTCTGGTTCATTCTCCTTCATTGTTCTTATTATTACCTGTCCTTCTCTTTTCCTTGATTTTTCTTGGAAAGTTGAAGATGGTTTGTGCGAAAGTGATCACTTTTTTCCATTGTGTTGGGAAGTATAGTCCCGGCAGACGAACAGAGGGTTTAAATAATTTAGACAAATTACGTATAAATCGAGCAAAAACTAGGCGACTTATAAAACAAAAAGAAATTATATCTCAAAACATAAGCAGCACGCACCCATTAACAAAATTTGGAAAATGGTCAAAACAATTGACGGAAACGAAACACAATCAACTGTACAACACCTGGACAGCACACTAATTATTATACCGAAAAAAAGAAATAACCAACACATTGGCCTCAACATTCTCAAAGCATTCGTCGTCTGAATATTGTAATCCAGAATTCGCTAAATTTAAAAAAAAAACATCAGGAAAAACAGATGAAGTTTTTCTCTAACAGTCAAGAGGATTTCAACGAACCTTTCTCTATGGAAGAGTTAATTAACACTTTGCATAAAGCAAAAGACACTGCCACTGGACCCGATGGAATATATTACAAAATTTTAAAACATCTGCCACAATCATCTCTCGAACTTTTATTATCAATTTTCAATGCAGTATGGGTGACTGGCCAGTTGCCACCTTCCTGGCTGGCAATAATAATTCTCATTCCAACGCCTGATAAAGATCACACCAACCCAGGAAAGACGTGTATGATTTCTGGAATCGAACAATCTACTTGCGAATGTTCAGTGTGGTTTCAAAAGCCAGAGAAATACTGTGGATCATTTGGTTAGACTAGAAACGTTTATAAGAAATGTCTTTGTCAGAAAAGAACACATGGTCGCCATCTTCTTGGACCTGGAAAAGGCTTAAGACGTGGACGTATGGAATTTTAAAAGATCGTGTTTAATATGCCACTTTTTGGAGATATTTTTTAAAGAATCGTCAATTTGAAGTTCGTGTTGGATCTACGTAATCTGATCCTCATGAGCAAGAATTGGGGGTTCCCCAGGGACACATTTTATCTGTTATCCTTTTTTTCGGTGAAAATTAATAGCATCATAGACGCAATTGAGAATATGGTAGATTCTTCGTTGTAAGGTCGATGACTTTTTTATCTGCTATAGCAACAAAACATGAATGCTATAGAACGCAAACATCAGCAGTGTTTAAACAGAATTCAAAAAGTGGGACACAAAAAATGGTTTTAAGTTCTCGAAAACAAAACCGAATTGTGTACATTTTTGTAAACTTCGGAAACATGACCTCGATCCGGTGTTGAAAATAGATGGGAGGTAAAGGGGTTGAGAAAGTGAGATTCTTAGGTTTATTGTTTGACAACAAATTGAATTTCACTCCTCATATTAAGCAACTAAGTGTGACATGTAAAAGGGCACTGAATTTCCTCAAGGTGGTTGGTATTACTGACTGGGGTGTTGGTGAAAAACATTACTCCATCTGTAAAGATCACTTTTTAGATCCAAATTAGATTATGGTTGTGTGGTTTAAAGTTCTGCAAGGACGTCGTATCTCAGACAACTTGAGGTATTTCATGATAGTGGTATTAGAATTAGCCTGGTTGCTTTTCGAACATCTCCAATAGACTGAATGTTTGTTGAAGCTGAGGGACCCTCCTCTTGAGAAGCGCAGAATTAAACACTCCAGTATGTTTCTAAACTTCTTTCTAGCCCAGCAAACCCTGCTTATAACTGTGTCCCAGAACCTCAAAATACCGAATTATGTAACCGTCACCAGAAACATATCCCTCCATTTAGAATTAGAGCTGAACCCCACATGGAGTCCGCCAAAATTTAACCAGATACGATAAAAGAAACCTGTCAACCACATATTCCCCCTTGCTATCTTAAAAAATTCTTTTCGACCAAGCTTCCACCCAAAAGTCTGAAACAAATTATCTGCAGTTTAAACAGAAATATTCTGAAATTAGGTGTAAATGCAGTGCATATAAAATGATCTATACAGATGGATCAAAGGATGGTGACAAAGTATCATCAAACGTTGTTGCTGGTGATCAGATCACCCCAATCAGACCACCCAATAAAAGTTCTATTTTGATAGCTGAAGTTAAAGCATTACAACTAGCGCTTGAACACATAGAGAGCGTAAAGGAAAGGAAGTCGAATATATTCTCCTACTCTCATTCCTCTTCAAAGACCGAAACAATTCTGTGTACGGAAAATCGATGGAAACTTCAGGAAAGGGACTGGCATTCGTCTCGTTAAGACAAAGAGTCAGGCTGGAAAATATGTTTCGAAACCAAACTACAAACAACGAACCGTCTTTGATAAAAATCTAGTGGCCGTTCACACGAAAAAGATGCATCTGATATTCAACGATTTATTTGGGAACGTGCATCTTAGATATCAGCAAACCGTTGATTTCATTACGAATACATCGACAGAAAATACGACTCGAAAGTCAATCTGTAGTTCACCGACACGGGTAGACTAGCTTAAAGAACAGAGACCGAAGGTTTTTACCGAGACATATCTCCGGATGTCGACGCGTGGTTCAACACGATCAATTATACCAGCGATCACAAATTTAACATTCCGTCGGGTGTGAATAACAAAGGTGACGGAAAAATTCAATGAGGAGACGAGACGGGAGGAAGACAAATCACGGAATTCGTTGAAACCAAAACTGTACGCTGAACCACTTAGATGGGAAGGGGATTAAGAATGTAAAGGTGTCAAAAGAAACGTTGCGAATAACGACATCACGTTCGAAGAGTATAAAACAATGTCTGTTCGAAAATCTGGAAGTGTACAAATCGATGAACATGATTCAGCGTGTCAGGCATGATCTCTACACGGAAGTAATCAATAAAATTGCTTTTTCGGCTGATGATGACAAGAGAATCGTGTAACCAGATGCAATAAACACGTCCGCTTACGGTCATTATTCCACAAAGTCGATGATTCCTCAAAATCAAGAAGGATTAGGCGGATGCACGACATTGGAAATTGATAAGGACACAGAAAATATAGAAGAAAATTAATAGCAAAGGAAAAAAAGTTAATAAATTCTTAAAAAAATAAAATCAAAATGAAACAAAAATTAAAATGTACAGTTCGTCTTGACGAAACGAAAAGTAAAATATTTCCAATCTTCAGTTGGGATTTTGCGCACAGAGAAGGGCGAAAAAGAACTTTGAAACAAACAAAATTATTTGGACTGCATGAGATTTAAGAGAGATGTGAAGAGAAAAACGACATGTTGAAGAAAATAATGAAAGGAAAAATGATTAAATGTCGATCGAAAAATGTCGAAGAGACAGTATTATGAAGAAACAATTAAATATTTTTTGTGGAGAAATAAAAAAAATCACACAACTCATAAGCAATAAAATAAAAATATACAAAAATAAAATAAATTCAAAATAAATTAACTTCAAAAGAAATTAAAATGGAAAATACAAACAGATCGGTAGAAGGTGTCTTCTTACCTAACAAATCTCTGACATCGATCTGTTATATGCATTCAAAGCATTGGAAATAATACATTCTCGAAGTGTCTTTTGGGGAGAGAGATGCACTGCCCAGCAAACCGCGAGATGGTGACGAATGCGAAATCTTGAATTTAGATGATTTCTTTGGTGACAGCAGTCATTGGGTACCATGATTCAACAAGACGAGAAGATATTACAATTTCGACAGTTATGGAATATCGCCACCGAAAGAATTGATGGATTATTTAAAATCGTCAATTTATTGCATTATGGAGCATATGCAACCTCGCAATCAAGAGTTTTGTGGACATTTGCGTCTCTTCTTTCCCAAGAGAAACATCATTTCCAAGACATCCTCAACAGTTTACATTGAGAGAAAAAATAAATTCACATAATTAAGAGGAACTAAAAAAGGTAATAAAATAATAATAATAATAAAAATGACAGACGATGAATTTGGAAGAACTGATGAAACTGTGAAAAAAGAAACATCACCATTGAAGATGAGGGCGGAATGTCTGTCGCAAACTTGAAAGATCATTTTGTGAGTAGATAACAACCTCGAAAGGAACCGTTGAACATGAACAGTCCCAAGCTTTATCACGTTCTCGAGCCGATAAATCAGAGTGACGCCTCGACTTAAAAGTATGCAGGTCAGACAGTTGCAAATTTCCAGAAGCGCGTGCGAGATAATTACGTGGATAAAAAGATGGTCGACAATCGAGACTTGAAATCTAAACGATTGGTAAACGTGATGAGTCCTGTGGATTCGAGCGATGCAGTCGCGAAAATTATGCCTATGATTCACACAGACGTGTCAATCAATATCTGTGAGAACGCTACGTTCCAAAAATCCTGAATTCGGCCGTGAATACTAATTCTCACAAGATATCGAATCTAGGAGAACCCGAGCAACCCGGAGATGCCGCCACCAAACAATGCTGGACGGCGCGAAACGAAAGATCGTTGATCCTTTGAACGATGAGAAGAAAATGAAATGCCGATCGATCTAAACGCCGGATTTAATAAGATAACCAACGCGGCATAAATCAGCAAAGACGATTCCGAATCGCCCACAGTCAACAAAGGCTATGTGAATTCTGCTCTCACAAAATCCCAAACCTATCTCCAAGAGCGTGTGGCGATCTGCATCTCAACAAACTATCGGAAGGAAAGATGGAGTTCGGCATCGACATGAACGGAAACACACTATTTGGTCTCGAGGTCAAGATTCGAGTGCAGTCAGCAGAACAATCGTGGACGACACTAAAGTCGAGAAAACCGACGAAGTGATGAAAGGCGATTCTGACAGGGCGGGACTGGGGAGGGGGTAATCGAATCACGAATCTTTCCGATCCCAAGTTCATGACGGATGCACTATGATTTGGGTCATGGAGAAAAATAAAATATGTGAGACTGTTGATAACTGTGTAGGTTGAAGAAAGCGGTGGACTAGATTCTGGCAAATCAGAATGGTCTTTTGGAAATGGATGTTCAACTCTGATAGGTGAACACATCATTCGAATGAGTCTGACTTCTACTGACTTCAATAATAGAACAATCATCAGCGTGGTGATAAATGGCATAGAAAAACGATAGATATAAAGTCGAGAAGACTGGAGAATCAATATGCCAATACAAACTAATTCAGAACTCCTTTGAGAGTTGAAGAAAGGGATAAAATTAATTTCAAGATGAAGTCGACTAATCTCAAAGCTACTTCTTCTATAGTATCTGTGGTGACCTAATGTGATCCTTGGAATGTATAGAATATAAAAGGAAATAAAAAAAATAAAAATAAAAACCACACTAAAAAAAGATAAACTCTTAATCAATTTGAACCCGAAGTATCTAAAATGTTCCAATTATACAACTAGAATCAAGGTTCGAACGCAATCGATTGTAGACACTTTCGTATACGAATCCAAACGCAGAATTATTCTGATGTCTGTGAAAAATCAAAATCTAAATTACTATTTACAAATTTTGTTTTACCAGTTAACTCCTCGTTGAAAAAATGTGAAAAAAGCTTTATATTGGGTCCGAACAGTGTCGTTAATCTAAGCAAAGTGGATTTAACCAGTCTGACGGGTCATTTCGATCAAAAAGTTTTGGTGCTACTTTTCAAAAGGAGTCCATTCTGCACGACGATCCTGTGTTTAGGATAATAAAGGGAGAAAAGAACGTATTCTTTAAGCTTCCCCATTACAAAGAAGATATTCACTTGCGTGAAAGATAGAGTTTCGTGAAATGACCAAAAAAATGATACTACTGTGCACAATTTGAAGTCCCCACGATGGACCATCGTCAAAAGTGTACAGATTTTTAAAAATCCGAAGACCTTATTTATAACACCTGCCAGAAAACGTTCACAAATTTCATTATCGCGATGATAAAATAACACAGGAAGATGGCAAAGAAGAGGATTACGGTTTAACATGCCACTGCACAACCTGTAACACGTATGAAATGGAATTGTTAGTCGACGAGAAGAGAGTTGAATTGCATAGACAAGACGGCAGCGATCCTACAATCGAACGACATAAGGAATAGGATAGATATTTTATAAAAAGGGAAGAACGACGGTCGGAGATTTTCGACGCGAGTGAACGTCAGCCTGGACGAACTGGAATTGGTAAATTCGTTTTAGATCGAAGCGAAGAAGTCTCGCCTGATAGACCTATCACTGACGAAGATGCACGATTCACAGTGAAGAAAATCCTCCCCATTTGTAAAGAGGAGACAGATCGAAGTCGACCCAATAGAAAAAAAACACAAGAAAAGTCCCAGGAGACAGAATAGTTGGGGGTCTTGTGGTTGTCACTTTCGAGGAATTGGAATGAAGGGTTTATAAAGTGTATGACGTCAAAGCAAACCTTTCTAGGCATGAATCCATTTACGAACATGTTAGTGGAAGAACAAACAAACACGTTCTGAAAAGCAAGATAAAATTAAAATGACTGTGAAGAAAGGAAGTTTGAAAAATTTAGAATTATTTAATAATAATGTTCACAAACTTCCCTTTTATATCATTTTTATGTTCAAGCTTTTTAAAGTTTTTTTTTCAAGTTTTTTTTTATGTTTTTAAGGTTTTAAAGGGTTTTTTGAGGGTTTTTTTTATGTTTTTATAAGGTATTTTATATTTTTTAAGACTTTTTCTCAGTTATTGAATGACAGAAATTTTACTTAAATTCAATCTAAATGTCAACACTCTGTCGAAAATGACAACTGCGAAGCTTCGGTTCGCATACATCTGTTCCTGTCAAACTGCATCTTGATGATGATGTCCAGAACGCGTTCTTGAGTTTCTTGCTCTGTTTGCTGACGTCAACACGAACATGGGATAGAGTGTCTTGCATTCGGTGGGCGATACGTTCGATTTTCTTATAAACTCGTCCACGTGACGATATTTCGATCTGAAGTCTGCGGCATAGTCGTACATCCCAGAAAAGTCGTCCTTGTGAAACGAAACGTTGTAATATATGGCCGGATTTCTCGTGGAATTGAGAAACACCTAGATGTTTTTCAACTTGCAATGATCGGATAGAGATGGTTTCTTTTCTTGAGATCGGATCATGTCTGTCTGAAATCCCTCCATGATGAAACTCGGTCTTTCCAAAGAAGATTTCAGAGACAATCTCCAATGAAACTAAGTCGATGTTGGAATGCTTGCGACATCGCACTGTCTCATTCTGAATCCCACTGGTAATCTGGTTTTCAATTCGATGATCTTGAAGAGTTTCATTCTTTCCTCGTCGTTCTGTAGAACATGTGAAATGAAGCAGCATGGCACCTTGCTCAGATGCACCTTTCTGGCATCTGTTGCAGCAGCACTCACGATGGTATTGTTGTCATTTCTATGAACTAGTGTGAGATTGTGGTTTATTTTGTAGACGATTTTGCTGTAACCTTCGGTGAATCCCAAAATGTGTTTCAAAGGAATCCTAAACGGAGTCGTTTCTCTAGGCTTTGACACTGAAACGATGTGTTTATATCTCGTGGCTGCACCCACGTTATCGGCAGTCGCGTCTGACCTGAAGTCTTTCATCCACAGTTGATCGAACCCTTTAGATTCGGAAATATCGTCGGGATATTTCAAAAGTCCTAACCTCGTGGTTGCCTGACCAGGATGAAACACGGTTTCTATCTCTAAAACTGAGAGTTTATACGATATACTGTTGAAAATATGCATCATACCATTATGAAGCTGAAGTGATGATGTCAGCGTCGGCGTAGTCGCTACCATCCTTTTTCGTCAATCATCCTTCTATTTGGAGATAACTTTCACTTGGATGGAGAAAAAGATCTTGCATTTCGACATTAGGACTTATTTCCAGTTCATTAATGAGCCTAGTGTCCACCACAGGTAAATATTCGTGCACTTACTCTTGAATGCTTTCCTTTCTTATTAAACCACCCGTTATGACTAATATGTTCCACATTTTTATTTCACTTTAATTTTTAATTATTTCTTTATTTTTATTTATTTTTTTTTTCCTTATTTACTTTACATATGTGACATGTGTTCTTATTATTGTTGTTTTTTTAACCCTTTACCCAACATGAAAAGTAGACAAGACTTGCAAGCGAAATTCATGAATAACTAATTGTTTTCATTTTTTGTCTCAAAAACATAGATTATGACCCTCTTTGGAACGAGCTCGACGAGCTCGTTCCAAAGAGGATCAGAGCCTATGTTTTTGAGGCAAAAAAATGAAAATTAATTAGCAATTTTTGAGAATAGCGCTGGCCAGTATTTACCGTTACGTTGGGTAAAGGGTTAATGCAGTTTTTTGCAATTGCTGCATAAAACTTTGTGATATCATGATATCTTCGTCGTCTAATGCTTCTATTTCATAAGTGATGGGATCGGTGTAGAAAACTCGAACCACGACGAAGATGTCTTCCATCATCTGGGTGTGTAACCTTTTTCAAAATGTTTTTTCCACATGTAAATTCTCACTTGATCGCCTGTAGCAAATTTCGGGCGTTTAGTCACTGCCGCTATCTTCAACGGATAGAGATTCGCATATACTTCCTTTTTGATTTTTGATTCGAGGATCGTTAGTTTCTGCAGGTATCATTTTGATGGATCTGTGATGCGTGTTGTTACAGTCGTCGATCAAATCGTCTAAGACGTTGAAGTATTTCTTAGTCCAGTTTGCTGTGAAATATCTGTGCATTTTTGCCTTCATGGTTCTATTCCATCGTTCGAGCACGCTCACCTACTCCTCGTTTTCTGTGTATTAGTTATCAACGAGTTAAAGGACATGAATGTTGTAAAATGTATTTATTTATTTATTAAGGTTTAACGACACTTTAACAGCCTAGGCCATATCGTGTCGGTGACAGTTTTACGGGAGAAGGAAGCCGGAGTACCCGGAGAAAACCACCGAGCAACGACGAACAGTTGACAGCTCCCCAACATCGTAACTTCGCACTGCAGCACAGGCAGGGTTAGATTGGTTGAAGACATGCGCAACATCGACGCGCAGCACGTCTTAGTACACGGCATCATCGTGCCCCCATGTGGACAACCGGGGTTAAGTGCCTTGCCCAAGTACACAACGCGGGAGTCTGAATCGATCTCTCAGACTGTCACCCATCCAAGGACTAACCGGGCCCGACGTTGCTTAACTTCGGTGATCTGACGAGAACCCGTTACCGAATGTTGTAAAATTCTCGACCTTTGCACATTTCTCGGGTTTTCGCGAAGAAGAACTGAAGATAATTTCCAAAGCTTCGGTAACGCTCGTTCCCGATTTATTTTTCAACGCTCTCATCCAAACGTATTTCGAAAACACGTCTATGACCGTTAATAGATATTTCATGCCTCTGTTGTGTCCAGACAGCGATTGCGTATCTACCAGATCGGCTGCCCACTCCTTCTCCAATCCTTTGACGAATACTCTTCTCTTCTCTTTCGGAATTTGTGCGCTATGGGCTTGTGCAGTTTTTTACGCTATTTTTTAATTTTTCATTTCCCATTCCGAATCGACGTTTCTTGCCGATGAACTTAGTGACTTGCAAACGTTCGAATTTCTCTCTAATCGTGGGATTGACCATATGTTTTAAATCTATCAACTTGTTCTTATCGCAAAACGTCGTTTCGAGTCTTCGTGTTGGGATGCTTCTCGGGGATCGTGACCCTAGGCAGCTTGATCCAGTCTGTTGATGGGTTTGCTCTTCAATTTTGGAGTCCGATCTTTATTCAATCTCTTGTTCAATTTCGCGCCTGGTCCTGTGAATTCATGCACGGGTAGATGCATTTCGAAGGGAGGATTATTGATAAGTCTGTTGACCATTCCTTGAATTTCCTTCATCTTTCTTGAGTTTTTGGTTGAACTGCACACTTCACAAGACCTGCGAAGCATCTGCCTATTATTTTTAGTTTGCACTTTTCACAAGTTATCAGTATCTGTGTATTTCTTAAATTTTACGCAACACATTTTTTTTTATTAATTTTTTTTTCTATTTATTTTAATTTTTTTTATTATTTTCTTATATGCTTATAATATTATTTTTGTTGTAAATCTGTCAATATTTCTGGATATTTATTTTTAAACAAGAGCTTACGAAAAGATTTTCTGGCTTCTTCTCTGCCTTTTTGTATCAGATTATGTTTCATCTCCTCTTTGAGAAGCTGACGAGAGATTATTCTGATAGCTTCTTTCAACACATCGAATTTGTACTTTTCCTTGAGAATGTATCGATACGTCCGATCGAAAATCCTTCCGTCCTTCAGAAAAACAGATAGAGTGTAACTTACGGTATTGATTTTCGCGGTGGCCAGCACTTTGAACGTTTCGTGTTTCTCATCCTGAACGATAATTTTTAACTGGCGAATATTCCGACTGTGCTCAGAAATCCTGTCTCAAGAGTATCGCCCCCCCCCCCCCCTCCCCCAGTCTCCTACACGGATGAAATGGTGGTCACTGTCGATAGGCGACCCGTTCCTGCAGCGCCCAAGCCCATAGATACGGTGATGAGAGTCAGATCCAGTCCGTCCACCAATTTAGTCATTAGCACATACTTTTTGTTGAGCGATCGACGCTATCTCTTTTTATCGTTTAAATGATGTTTAATTTCATTGATCTGATTGATGCGGAATGCATTGCCTCCATCTTCAAGAGGAGGTGCCGTCGGTAGTATAGTCACTTAGTTGGGATATATATTATTTCTCCTTTCCATTTTTTTAATTTATTTTTTTTTCTTCTTTGTTCTTATTCAGTATATAAAAATATATAATATTGTGTGACAGTTATTTCTCTTCTTTCAAAAAACAAAGTCGCATAATAACAAACTGAGAATGGGCGTGTTTTTAAAAGGCGAATGCGAACCTAATAACTGTCTTCGACTGTCGATCAAATTCATTCCTCAATTCAGATAGAGATCGTCGCCGTGAGCGTGGAATGCACCATTACCTTTCGCGCGTTTCAGATACAATCATTTACCATCCGTTTCGATTCAGCACACAACTCCTCCTCTCGTGAGAAACAATCCGTTTCCTATTATTTTCTGTTCACTAGGCCTGGTCAGTCCCAATAGTCTCGATAATACCCAACGCTCGTTGCACGGCTTTTGTGAGATTGGGTAATGCCTTGGTGGCCAATCCCGCCAATAATCCAAGAAACCACCTTTAATATTCAAATTATAATCTCAGTTGTGCTGGATTCAGTCTCACGGTCAATCCTCTTCACATCTTATGCAATTCTATTAACATGCGCATGCGTCGCGGACATAGTGCGGTTAGTCAATGTCTGATTATATTTTTAAAAAAAAACGTAATAAAAGAATTTTGATCAGAAAAATTTACGACTGTTGAAGAGTTTGGGTATTTGTGATTACATATACAGATTGTTTTATCATAAATGGCTAAAGGAAAAGGTAAGAAAAGAAAGACAAAACATTCAAGTGTATCGAGTGAGAACACAAGCTCTATCAGTGGTACAGGTGGTACAGGTGTGGCCAGCAAGATTCACCGGCAGGATGAAGTTTGTGATAACTAGATACATATAGAACAAACGTATAGTGTTTTTAAGAACAAATACATTCTACGAGTAGGATTAAGATGGTTTATTCTTAATCCAACGAGTAGAATAAATATTTTACTTGAAAACACTATACGTTTATTTTGTTTATCCCATAAATCTTTTACAAAGACAAAATCGTGCTGTTATTCGCTACAAACCATCGCACGAAGTGAGGAGCACATTTGTCCATTTCGATCGACAAGAAAAAAAATTGCAAAAAATAAACAAGGCGCTGTTATACATTTCTGTATAAGAATAACTCCCCAAACAAACGTCAGCTAAACTTGCAAAAAGCCTTTATTAAATGAACAATCTATACTCTATTTGTACTGGCAGTGTGTAATACTTTCAAACCTTCTAAAGAAAACAACACTGAACTGTTAATTATGCTACATTACAATGCGCACATGTACTAACATTGAGTGGATTAGAGCAATTGGACCACTTTCAAAGCAGGTCACGAATGTCAGTTCACATTTGATTGTTGATGTTTAAAGTGTTAATATTTATACTATTTCCGTGAAATAAACTATTCAACAGTGTGCTTGGATTTGAGAGGTCAATGTGCTGCAAATGGAAGTCGTTAATGTTAACACGTGTGCCAAAATTTCGTTCTAATGATGAAATAGTTGTTGCGGCTACCCGAGATTCGTGTGTGGAAGCCATGGGTTCAACAGTATGTGATACAGATGTGTTCAAATTATGTTGATAATGTGTGGATTCAATTGCATTGGGATTGTGCAATGTGTACTTAGTGTTACACGGTGCTGTGGTGGGTGGAGAGGTAAGGTTCCTCGTAATTAAAGAACATCGTTCGCGTTCTTTCTCTCCCGAAATAAAATAATTGTTTATCGATGCAAGGTTTTTGTGGACTGTAACATTAGCAATATCAATTGGGGCAATATTGCTTTTTCTCAGTTTTCTGGCACTTGTGTTGGTTAAATGTTTGTTGTTCTTATCTAAATGTGACTTCTTTGCCATCGACTGCATTATGTGTGAACGTTTATTCCGCCCCACTCGCTTTTTCTTAAACCACACATCACTATCATTTTCAACTGGTGTGGCCCTTGTTGCCACATAGAAAGGGTCATTGGGCAAACAGAAAGAGTTGGGTCTCTTTTCCTTATACACCTCATAAATAAATACTGGGTTCTCTTCATTGTCAATTCCATTGCTGCACATCCTGGGGGGTATTTCACGGATATTTCGGACATCGCTACCAGTCATTGTTTTAGTTTGACGTTCATTGTGTTCAAGGAATGTTTTTATTATCAGATGTTGTTTTTAAAAAAATATCACCCCGCTGCAAATTGTAATATTCAGTTACGCCACGCAGTCCAAAATGCACAGTGTTATTATACCACAGAGTGTTTAAAATTGCTTCGGGAGTTTCTAGGCCGAGAAGACTCTTTTCATACAAAATATTTCACTATTAGCTATTGCTTCAGCTCTAAAAGGTTTATTTTCCTTCCCAAACCTCTTAAGTTGTTTTGGCTTTGCATCGAGTGCACGTCGCGCAGTATCGAAACAATCGTCATTTCTGTTCATCACTGAAGTGCCATACTTCTGTCGCCTTAAGGGGACGTCCAACCTAACTTTGGTCAGATTTCAGGTAATTTTCTCCAAAGTCCAGAGAAGGTCGGAAAGGAATAACCCTCCAAAATTATATATCTATTTTTTAAAATGAAACATAGATTTTGTGGAAACTAATATTTGCCATGGAAGCGTAACCATGTGGCAGAAAGTACTGCCTGAAAGTTTGCTATGTCATAAGTAAGAGATCAGATTTTATACAATAAAATACCTTAAATTTACTGAATAGATAAATTCTGCAATCCTTCTAGTACAGACAACGAGAAATCTTTTTTTCATGCTTGCAAGGAACGGACTGCAAGACCAATTGTAATTTAGGATTCCTACATTTCAAAAAGGCTGCCATTTTTCTTGTGTTTGTTTACCTTTTATGAAGTTCGCCAAGAGTCAAATGCACACAGTTCAAAAGAACAAGTATGGAGTCATGAGAGAGTGCATCAATGAAAAATGAAGAATGACCAATGTGGCTTTTGTGAGTCTGCTGTGGCCATACCCCCATAATCCTGTGCCATTGTGCATGAGGTCTTTATCAAATTGGTAAAAGACTATGAGACTGATACACCCAAAAAGGGAAAACTGCCAAACGTCCTCATTTGGTATTATAAGTGTCCATTCCTGAGGTTGCCTAAGCAATGACAGCCAGCTGCCAAGAATGCCATGCGAATGCTCAAGTATGGCCAAAACAACAAAAATGGCATGCCTTGCATGCAGAATATTTACATCAATCGGCTTCGTTAGGTTAGAAAGCATGAATTCTAATTCATTTATGTACATGATTTGGTATGCTTCATTTGTTTTTGGAACTAACGACCCTCTGTAGTTACTGTTTCGGAAGGTTTGACTGTTGTTTTCTCGTGAGATTCAAGAACATTTATTACTGATCTGCTTACCAATACTAATTTTATAAGAGGAGGGTTACCGGCCTGAACAATATCGGATTTATGTTGGTTTTTAAATTCATTTATCTAAACACTTGAACACTCATGACACGTTGTGGTCTCATTTCGGTAATGCATGTGATTTTTGTCCGCCTGGCGGATTTTCTTCTTTTTCTGTCCATAGAATGTCAACACACATAGATTTTCGCAACCTAACAAGGCTTAAAATCGACGCCGGTCCATCTTATACACAATGCGGTGTCGCGAGGAATATATTTAAATTTACGATGGTACGACATTTCGCTATATTTGGTGAACAGGAAGAAACCTTTCTGATAATTTTCTCTGATATTGGTCTTCTTTTTTTCGCAGCAGACTTCACCAAGCCTTCTTTACGTCACTAATATAGTTCGGCGACAGTAAAATTATTTTTTCGTAAATATACAATTGTGAGGACTGTAATGTATATTGATGTGATTATATTTTTGTTTTCAAATGTAATTTTCTACTTTTATGTTTTGATCATCGTCACCAACCAAATAATAGTAGTTCGAATCGGTGGTGTATTAATCCATTGGTGACAGTTGTGTCACATTATATTGTACAGTTTCTGAAATCAACAGCGCTACTAAGGACTTTATCCCGCAATTATCACACGTCTCCAGATATATCATTGCCTTCACATACCTCTTCAATTCGATTGCCGGATTGAATTTTGTCAAGGATCGAGTTCTGTCACTCACGACGATCGAAAAATAATATTTTGCAGTCTTATTATCGGCTGTACTTTCCTTGCTCTATGCTATCCTTTCTAATAATTGAGTTTTGTATTCTCGCAAAACTTTTTTTTATTTTAAAAATTATATTTTTTTCATTTTTTTTCTTTTTTTTACTTCTATTTGATATGATATTCTTCTCTCCTTTCATTATTAATTGCAATCATTCAGAATATAAAATTCGTTGAATCTCTTCCTATATTGTCCGTGGTATTAATTACTCGTGGGATCGATGGGCACGAAATTAATAAAAACTCTGGCATTCTCCTTTGCGCATGTCGTCGGCCACGTGATCGTCGTAAATGTGGTTGAAGTTCTTGAGATCATGAGGAAAGAGACACAGAAAATTCGCGTTCTGTCTTATGGTCTCTCTTGGCAATCTGAAAAAAAAATATTGAGACAGATAGAAACAGTCCACTTTGTTGTGACGACCTCGAATGTAGTAAAAGTCAAGTCGTCAAAGATCATAAGATTTATGTGCCCCGAATTCAAGTCGCGAGCATCGGGCACTTAGTTTACACTTTCATGAAATTGATATTCCACGTTCGATATTTTAGTATTTCCGAGTTCTCTCGATGTTTCTTGCAAGATCGTTGCGAGCGATTGATCGCGTTTTTCGAATTCGTCATGTTGATCGAAGATTCTCATTATAACATCCCATGGTAAGTTTGCGCTTAGAGCTTTTCGCCATAATACATATTCGGATTGAAAGAGACTCTTGCCAAACACGAACAATCTGTCGTAATCCAACGACATCAGTCGTAACAACAGATTTCACAACAGGTTCGTCTTTCCATAATTCGATTCTATCACTATCAGTCCTCTTATGCATTGGGGAAAGAGTTTGTGATCCGATCTCCCAGTCTTCGGTGCTTTTGGTGTCAGGGCTCTGGAATCGTTGTTTTCTCTCACGACATTCGTTCGAACAAGGAGGTCGAGGTAAGTTTTGCAATCCTGTTCTCGTAATCGTTGTTAGGTTTAGCACGAGCAGATTCCACAATTCTTTAGGGCCTTTGTATTCTTGATTTTCAACAATCAGATTATAGTCGTCGGTTATTTCTACTCGTGTGTCAAGTATGTAGAGATTGCCATCATCTCCCTCGTACAAGCCGAAAACAGAGTCTGCCCTCGACGGATTCGTCTTTTATAGATTCGCATAATCTTCTGGTTTCAAATTGCTGGCATCCGCCTCGTGTCCCCGACGGTGCTCGCTGTCATTGTCGATATTTCACTCTCCGAATCGGTCTAAATTCTGCCTATCTCGTAAGGACTCGGCGGAAAGTGTTGATACTGAAGAGGTGAAGGACGTCGGGTCGGAGTGTATGCGGAAGACGATGGTGTATAACGAGGTTCATCAGAGGGTCTATAATCTATAACCAAATATCGGATTGTAAGAAGGTTCGTAAATAGAAGGAGTGTAACTGGATGTCCCGCTTTCTCTCAAGGGTTTAAATTCTTTGACGATCTCCTTTTTTCATTTCTTCACGAGTTTGCGTCACAGGTTTCAACAACTTGGTCGCCTCTCGTCTCATATCTCGATGTAGCCTACACTTTTCGCCATTTTGCTCTCTCTAATATTCCACTTCAATTCTAAAAATCGACGAACCGTCTCGTCTCTCAACATGGAATTTTTCATCTTCAAAAATGACATGTTGTTTTTAATATTTTTGTTTTATTTTAAATTTTATGTTAATTGTTTTTTATTTTCCTTCTATTTAATAATATATATTAAAAAAACATATAATGATCTATGAGCCCATCTTTTAAACACAGGAATCTCAATTAATGGAAGATCTGTGAAGATGCAGTTGCTTGAATTTAATTTATATCACCTATGTCAAGCAGGAATTCCACCAGGCATCGCCCTAATACCGCGCTACTGGACTGAAAACTGTGAAATGTTTTGGAAGGTCGCCTCGACGGGAGTCGACCCGGGATCTATGCCATTCCCTCAAAAATATATGAAGTTAGCAAGGAGAAATATTCTTTCTCAACCGAGAGATCCCTGCCACATCGACCTGACGAGCCGTAAAACAGTCGAAAATACCTAAGGAATATTACACATTTGTAACAATTCTGACCATTATGAATCTTTCGCATGCGAGAGTTAACCGCCGATTGGACGAAATCCGTCGATGAGACACTCGAGAAAACCGACAAAATATTACTCATTCTGACATTTGGCTCGCGGTTTGTAATTCCCCAGCCGAGAGATCTCAGCGAAATCAATTAAATCGATCGAGGGAAGACTTAAAAAGCCCTAGTAAAAAATAGACGGTTTGGTTTTTGTCATCGACACGGATTTTTCATCTCGGATTCACGTTATCTTCAATGTCATCACTATCATCTTGTGAAAAAAATGCAATGAATACTCCGACCTGGACAGAACCGGACAGCCTCGAAATTTTCTAAGATTTTCAAAGATTTTATTTTAGGTCTATCTCCGAGATTCGATCGACAAGACTGGATAGACCCTCGTAGTATCTCTATTGGCGATTCGATTTCTCATCCGATTTTTCGACTCGAAAAAGACGCGTATCGTCTCGTGGTATACTCTCCCATTTTTCGAAAAGTCTAAAAGTGGGCCTGTATTCAGACTTAGTGGATGTCCCGAGAAAATAAGCTTGGAAATCGCGATAAATTACACAGAAGTAAAAAAAACTGGTTTTTATTGTGCTAAAACTCTCCATTTACTCTACTAATCCAGATAAACAATGAACAAACTTCTTCCCGAAAGTTTACAAATGTTTTCTCAAATATATACTGAGTCAAAAAAGAATAATAAATTTCGAGGAACAGTTTGTTTAGTATTATTGACTTTAATCCCAAACAAATTATTGTAAATTCATATTTCGAGTCTAGCTGTATGAATTTGTATAATTTCATGTTCTTACTGTTGCCAACGCTACGACAGGACGTCGCAATTCAGACATGGGGTGACTTGAAAACTTCACATATGCTGTCAATAGCGTGTATGTCCACCGTTTGCCTCTTGGGTGGCAACACATCGACGGCGCATGGACCTGATAAGTCTCAGGATGTCACCTTGTGATATTGCGTTCCACTCCTGCCTTAGAACATTACGTAAATCGCCTAACGTCTGAAGATCATGAAGTCGTACCCGATGCTCCAGTTGATCCCAAAGATGCTCGATTGGCGACAAATCTGGCGAAAATGGGGACCAGTGAATTAGTTCGATGCTCTGCTCCTCAAGAAAGTCACGACAGATACGCGCCATGTGACATCTGGCATTGTCTTGCTGGAATAAATGCAATCCAACGTTGGCGTTGAACAACGGGACAACAACAGCGTTCAGAATTTCGTCCGTATATCGCTATCCAATCGGATTGCCATCCTTCCGAAACCGTTGTACTACACCCGCAGAATTTATCGTATTCCCGCACGCAAGCATCATAAAACTATCTCCTCGTCTGCGATAAACTCTTGCCCTACCATCAGTGCACCGTAGACAAACTCGTGATTCATCACTAAAAATAACTGTTCTCCGACGCTGCTGAGTCCAGTGAACCCGCTGACGTACCCATTCCATTCTGACAGTACAATGACGTTAGGTAAG
This sequence comes from Pictodentalium vernedei, assembly GCA_031216915.1. NCBI lineage: Eukaryota > Metazoa > Mollusca > Scaphopoda > Dentaliida > Dentaliidae > Pictodentalium > Pictodentalium vernedei. Next base: position 190,921,031 of record CM062296.1, on the reverse strand, counting down.
GATTGGTCCGTGGTATGGACGCCTACCTGTGTTCAGCGAGTCTGCTGCGGACAGTTTGTGCACTGATTCTGTTGTTAGTTCACCAGGAGTAATTGTTGCTGTCCTGGTCGCCGGAAGGAAGCGATCCCGCAAGTAAGACGTCCCGATGTGTCGGTCTGGTGCAGAGGTCATAACTCTTGGTCGATCTGAACGCGGACCGTTGGCAGTAGTAGTGTATGTTCCCCTTCACCCCACATTTGGGGGGGACCCCGGTGGGGGACCCCGGAAGTGACGTCATGTCACGTGACGTAGTGGCGCCATGTTGTGTTGTCATGGTAACCCGCGTGAGCGGCCATGTTGTGACGTAATCTCCATAGTGATACGTGGTGTGAGTGCGCATACGCAGCGCGTGTTGTTAGGGTGATACGTGTTTCCGTCGTCCAATTTGTATACTGGAGGCCGCCATCTTGGTTCCTATAGTAGCACGTGATTGCTATGTTACCCAATTTTTCTGCAATAAGACGGGGTATGTTCGGAGGGTATGTTCGATTGAATAGGAGTATTTTCCCGATTCGTAGAATTACCACAAACAACCCGACAAGTTTTACTATTTCGAATTCTTCCAGAATTCTCTGCTTCTATCTATATATGCAATAGTTATCGTTTATCTGGCCATGTTCCTTTATTCTAGAGTATACTCCAGTAGCGTAGAAGAGCCTATCAACTGGAACAGTTTACCTTATTATTGCTATATTTAGCTATTTCTGGTCTGTTATTGTTAGTTCTGACCTTATTCTAAGTACTCTTGTTGTTTCATTTATCTAGAACATTTATAACCAATCAGATTGCTTCGTCCCTTGTAATCTCTATGCAGAGTTATCTCCCTTGTGTATAATAAAAGCCTATATCCTATAGCCATATTCCCAGGCACCCCTTTTTTGAAACACCTGTGGCTATGGCATCTCTTTTTTGTCATATGAGGCCATGAGGGCTATGTAAAAGCCCTCAATGGGTCCTCATTTATTATCCCTCATACCCTCATTGAATTTTGAGGTTATGAGGACCTTGAAAAATCCCTCAATGAGGTATAATTTACTATGACTCTTACCCTCATTTCAGTATTTAACAGGTATATCCTATGGAATCCCATTTTGGAAAACGCCTGTGACTGTGGAATCCATTTTTGTCGTATGAGGCCATGAGGGCCATGTAAAAGCCCTCAATGAGTCCTCATTTATTATCCCTCATAGCCTCATTTCAGTATTTGAGGATACCTATGGCCTGGTATTGTATTATTCGAGGATACCTATCGAGGATACCTATCGAGGATACCTTTTGTAGGATACTTATCTGAGGATAATATATAGGCTGTACATGTCCCTGTAGGTCTCTTGCTGGCCCTTAGTACTATTAATCCACCTGATACTTCATGTTATCCTATGACTGGTATAGGTAGTATGCAATGCTAGGCATAGGGGTATTGTGGTTAGGGGTACTGCCTGGTAGTTTAGAACGGTACTATAGTATGGGCGGTATATACACCTATAGGCCCCATTAGTGCTTGGCACTAATAACCAGCCGATTGCTTTGTTTTATTATATGGCTGGTATATGTAGTACGTTATGGCAGACCTAGGTCTCTTGCTGGCCCTTGGTACTACTGATCCACCAGGTGCTTCATATTATTGAGCGGTATTCTGGAGTGGGGTCAATGCCGGGTAATACAGAACGGCAGCAGAGTATGGTTGGTATATTCCCCTGTAGGTCCCATCCTAACCGTTGATAATATTAACCTACCAAATGCTTTGTACCATCCTGTTACTGGTAAGATGGTACGTAATAGCAGTAGTTCTGCCCCTATTCCAAGTACTCTTGTTGTTTCATTTATCTAGATCATTTATATAAATTATAACTAACCACTGATTTTCCATAATCTGTATGCAGAATTATCTCCCTTGTGTATAATAAAAGCTTGTATCCAATGGCCATATTCCCAGGCACCCCAATTTCGGCACCCCTTTTTTAGGAATCCCATTTGTGGAATCCCTTTTTTTTCTAAAATGAGGATAAGAGTCGTATTAAAAATCCCTCATTGAGGGAATTCTTAGAAGCCACCCTACAGAAAGTTTTGAAATGTAATTTCCACAAAAAGCATATCAAAAAATATGTTTCCTTCCTGGGAAATTCTCAAAGGTGATGGCTGAACTGTGCAATGATGTCACAACAATGTCAGGAAAGAAATATCATGCGAACCTCCATTGAAACAGGCTCGTTGAGATCGTTCATTGGGGGATTACAGGATATGCTTTTCTTGAAATTTAACAAAACTGAAAACAAAATAAATAAAATAACAAAGTTTGATGTCAACAGTGTTCGGTAAAGGGTCAGAACAGCGAAACACTGACCTTTTACACAAAGTTTTGATCTCTTTTCAAAACAACGCCATCGTTATGTTCTCTTCTGGAAGGTTTAAATGCCATCGGTTCCTAAAAGCTACGTGATTTGAAATTCTTGAAATATATCCAGACAAAATGACCTACCATGTTTTGCCGTCCTGAAAAATTCATAACGGTTGTGGCCAAATTGTGTAGTGACTTTATCGGTCGTCAACATTATTTTAGCAGGCCAGTATTTTTTACTTTTTTAGTTAACATCATTTTCAATGTTTTTAAGTCATTTTTAACTTTTTAGGCAATTCTTGATATTTTTATTGGAGACCTTAAATTTGCGAACACAACAGTTCCATTCTTATAAAAGTCAGAGCTTAAGTTTCCCCCTTGCGACTTGAAAAATGGGTCCAAATCTGTTCATTGATATGTTCTACCATTATCAAAAACAACAAATGCTATCTTCCTGATATTTTAGACAAATACTCCTGAGATAAAAAACATATCTGAAAATGTGTGGTCGTCCAGGGAGATTCTCAATGCTTATGCCAAAACGGCGCAGTTACCTCAACGTCTAAAACATGAAATGCGCCGTTCTTAGGTATTTTTTATGTCTCTCAATTTTTGAAACTGGATATTGTTTACTTTTTGTTCAATGTCATGTTTAACGGTTTTACGTCATGTTTCAGTTTTGACATCCATCCTCCCATTTTGTCAGCACCTTACCCATGCATTCCAACAGATTTCCGGTAAAATACTTCACAAAGTGTTCAATGAATGATTGTTGTGATGTAATGTCCATGGTCGCAAAACGTCTCGGTTGAACATACGCTCCGATCCACAAACCTCAGACCATGTTACAATCAATTCATCACGTATATATTCCAATAAGACACTACCCATAGCCCAAAACATACACCGTGAAACACAAGAGGCTTATTTACTAAACTTATGATTGTTAAAAAGTTGCCTTGTCCAAGGCAACCTTTAACGATCACAGGTTCAGTAAATAAACCTCTCGTGTATGCACGACGATACTGGATAAATAATCAATAAACCAGATAAACTCATTCCATCTTAGTTCAAATCGTAAATCGGTTTGTAATTTAAGCAACACTTTATCCGGAACACCGTCTACTATACGTGTGGAAAATCCAGAAAAATGAAGTAGCTTGCAAGTCACTCCGTTGATGAAGCAATTACGAAACGGGCGACGTCCTTTCAAATATTTCGCGTTGTGACATTAGACGGTAACATTTGCTGCTGAAGCCGTAATCACAAACCAAATTACTCCAGTTCTTATTCAACCAGAGGGCGAGGATTTTACTCTTATTGGAACATAGCATGAAGTTGAAATCAAGGAACATTTTTGTACACCTTTCAACAAAGCTGAAAAAATCTGTCAATCTGACCTAAAAGGCCGGAGACATAAATACCGTTGGGGGTATCCTAGAACTGCGAGAGATACCAGTGGCGCACCAAATGTCGAAACATCAACAAACGTTATGTATTTCAAACAGAAGTACACGCTCTTATCTTGCTGCAAAGAGTGGCGTTGGACGTGCTTCGTAGCCGTTTTCCAAACGAATGGGGTGCATTCGCGTAATTTTCAAATTGAGTAGTGGAAAAAAAATACATTTCACACAATTTCAGCAGAGCCATATCGTGCAATTCATCATTGTGCTGAGCTCGGATAGTAACAACGTAAATAAAGCCCGTGAATCGCGACTGGGGGTGTTTAGGGAGGGTGTGACACCAATAATTTTGCCCGTCGGGACATTTTTGTCTGCATTGGAATCTTAGTTATGGAGTCGCTCTTGCTAAAATCAGGTACTTTATTACGAAGCTGGATTTGAAGGTTTGACTTTGCATTGCCACACCCACATTTTAAAATACAAATGGTAGCCTGTGATACCCGATTTTGAGCATGACCAGTGCGAAGTACATGAACGGTACGTGCTAATTATATAAGCTGCACCACGACTGCAACGGGTATATTTTATTTATCCGCAAAATAATTTTCATTTAAAGTTCAGTCGCCGTGGACTGCTCTTAATCCACGAGTGTGTAGTAATGGACACACATGCGTTTAGCGGAAGATTCCTCATCAGCAAAATTTTAATTTATGATGAACCCAGTGTTTCATTAATAAAATGTTAAATGATTATTCCTACAATTAGTGTTTGGAATCTAATATTATCATATGACTCTTCCGTTTTGTTCACTTTAAAACATTTGATATTTTGTTTTCATATTAATCAGCGATAAATAAAGCCTTCCGTCAATTTCATTGGTCAATTTCAAAACTAGACAATTTGATTGGCTGAACAAAATACAACTGGGCCACATTTTCATAATTTGCATAATTAGAGTTGAGAGCTTTCATTGGTCAATTTCAAAACTGGACAATTTGATTGGTTAAACAAAATACAACTGGGTCACATTTGCATAATTTCAGTAGGGAGAATTTACGTTATCTGTCCTATTAAGAGTGGGTTATATTGTATTAATTTTTTACCTACAAGAAAAACGCCATTCATTTTTTTATATTTTCACTTTCACTTTTTGCTTCCAAAACATGGGTTATGACCCCTCATTGGAACGAGCTCGTTCCAATGCGGGGTCATAACCTATGTTTTGGAAGCAAAAAATGAAAATTTTAGTTATACGAGGATGTTTTGTTTCCAAGTGCCGTCTGCAACTCAAGTTAGGTGATAGGTTAAAAAGTCATACTAAGTGGCTAATTTGTGCGTGTGTGTGTCATATGATAAATAGAATATGAAATGAGTGTTTTTCTCATATAATATTTATGAAACTCGTCCGAATTTTCTGTTTGGGCTCGCCAACACGGAAAATTCTTAGACTCGTTTCATAAATATTATATGAGAAAAACACTCATTCCATATCCTCTATTTATTACGTGGAAATATTGCTCACCCGTCCAAAGTCACTAGTCCACGGCGGCTGTACTGTACTATAACCCCGCCTGACTAATATTCCAACTTGATATCGTGATGATGTACATGTAAATGGAATATTTTATTAGTAGAGACTTCAGCCATTACAATCCGTACGATTCAGGTTTACTATCCCACGCCCGAGCCATTACAACCCGTACGATTCAGGTTTACTATCCCACGGCCCAGCTTTTGTTTTTTTTTTCGCTCATGACAGACAATCTTGCCAATTAATATTATTCATCCCTCACTTAATTCGTCATGAAAATCGCCTTTTAATAAAGTTCTCTTTCTTGAAATTATTATTGAGGAAGGCCAAATTAAGAAGCAAGTAAAACAGCTGTGACATCAACAAAAAAAAAAACCCACGTTTCATTTTGCTATTTTGAATAGACGAAAACAACACACAACTGTTTTCGTTTATTAAAGGTAACACAAAGAAGCTAGAAGGCTGCAGGCATCTGCGCTTTTTACAGATAGTGAAATATACACTTAGAACTTAATTAAGCACTCCCTGAAATGTTTCATGACAGTGAAGTTGCTGTTACTGATTATTATGTTTTAACGATTGCTATGTCTTGCAGTACATTTCATCTAGTGAAACATGATGTTTCTGGTTGATAGTGTATCCCAAACACATTCCCTCGTCCACGTGACGCATGCTTCCCACGAATGTTACAAAAAACACTATCATCCATATGCAATATCTGGGTATAAAACAAGAAAATTTGTCACTTCTTTTATCAATAAATGTTGACATGGCGAAGAGGAGACTGTCAGAAATAAATGTCAAATCGTTGCCATGCATGCAACAGGCATGAAGGCATGAAGCCTTTGCTTCAAGTGGGATTTTGAAACGCCTTTGGCTTCCCAACAGGCGTTTGTGCAAAAGAACTGTCCGAAACCGTTTCAAAGCACTGGACATGAGGTCCAGAATGGTCAGCAAGCGTCCACTTCTGCCCGATCAGCATCAAAGACGATGTTTGGAGTGGTGTATGGAACGACAACAATGGAATCTCCTGACATGGAGGAAAGTCCATTGGTCAGACGAGAGTAGGTTCCAGCATCACTCAACAGATGGTCGCTTGAGAATGTGAAAGCATGGAAATACTGCTTACTTGGCCAGGAACATCAGGCCTACTGTTTCTTATGAGGGGGATCAGTAATGATCTGGGGCATATCTCATAATTGTAAATTGATATGGTGACTGTACGTGGGAATCTCAGTGGTCGTCAGTACATTCGGGACATTCGCAATCCGGTTGTCGTGCCTCATTTTGACAACCGCCCGTTGGCTACTCGCTTTGTATTCAGGGCAACAATGCAAGACCACATCTTTTCCATGCTGTGAGAGCATTTATTCAGAACAACACTATTACAGCACTTGCTTGGCCTGCAATGAGTCCCGATTTGAATCCATTAGAACACATCTGGGACTTTCTTGGACGCCGTGTGCAAGCAAGGATTCCGCTTGTACAGAATTTGGCCGATTTGGAAGCTGCACTGCATGAGGATTGGCATCAGTTGCCTCTGGACCGTATCAGAAGGCTCACTAGTAGCATTAGGAGGAGGGTTGAGACTGTCATCCGAGTACTTGGTGAATTCACTCACAGTCGATGTCAGCCACTCCTATTGTGTTCGGGAGATCACAAGTTACATTTTTTTGTTAGTAATTATCGCCATTGTTTCATCATGGACCGTTCCAGCACCATACTTGTCGAAAAAACATTTTTCCATTTTTCCATCAAAAACAAAAGTGACAGATATGTGTAATTAGCGGCATTACAATACTACATATTTTTATCATTTTGTTGTCTTTCAGTTGTCAATAGACCATTCTTTCCGCAGATAATCACTTTTGTCCATCTGAAAGATAGCATGAAAGTAATGGCAGTTTCTATTAACACCACTGCGAAACAACAGGGGTGCTTTGTTAAGCTCCAGGTGTATCATAATAGGAAATAGATGATTGTGCAATTTAAGCAGATAACCTATTTTCAATTTATATTTTATATTCTATATTATTTAGACACGGACATTTCACAGAGGGAACTGTATTTGGTATTTTCAATTCAAAGGAAGGGCCTTCTACTCTCGATTGGCCGTTGGGGAAGAGAATAGTAAAGACTGTTTGACAGCACCTGGCAGACACCCCTTGGCATCCTTCGACACTCACAGGATATCATCAGTTCAATCCAAGTGGAGGATCACTTTAGCTGTACGGACGATATACTTTCCCAATGAGGATATGTAGATATACATGTCTATTACTCTAAGAGGGGTTAAGAATTCACCATTTTTTCTTTTCTGTTCTCGGTTTTTTGGGGTGTGTACATGTAGCTGCTTGACATTTCCATGCTTTGACAAAATTTCAGTTCTTCGATAGAAGTTTGAAATGCCGGCTGGCATCCCCTCGCCCTGCAGGAATAAATATATCTTTTAAAAAGTATGTTTAGAGCTGCTACCCCAAACTTCTGGAGCACACTGCCCATGGAAATCTATCTGAAGAGATAACAAAAGGAAACCTGACTTTTTATGGCAAGCTAATTAGAAACAACCAGATTACAGACAATCTTTTAAACTGATTGGGAAAGAAGAGTCAGCCATGTATGGATAAGGGAGGCATAAATGATTCGTTTGTTCTTGTATACCGACGAGCTTCAAACGGTTTATTTATTTTTATTCCATGGGGGTTAACGACAAGTTCGACACTCAAGGTTACCTCATGTCGGACAGTGTTACGAGTGGAGGAAGCCGGAGTACCCAGAGAGAACCACCGAGCAACGGCTATCAACCGTCAGACCCCCCAACGTACTAACTGCACTCAAGCAGGGTTAGAACTGGTTGAAGACAAGTTCACCATCCACGTGCAGTACACCTTAGTACAGAGCGCCACCGTGCCCCACAAGCTATATCCAGTGAGAAACAGTTTCGTAAGTGCTTCGAAATGGACATTTTTACGGGTTTAAGGCAGATCTTGAATGCTCACAAAGAACACTACGCGTTTCTGTTTATATACCTGTTTCGTTCGGCTCAACGACGTTGCTACATGGGGGTGGGGGGCAACTATGTTTGGCTCGCCCTTTTCACTTAGGCACACATTCAGTAGTCAATTTACACAACCCCTGTCGACTCTTTGGCACATATTGTCGACAGTGGGTCGACGAATCCGACATCAAAATTTCACCGTCACCATTATCTTATGATTCGTTTATTTTGAATTGGTCTCCCTGGGGTCAGAACAGTGCTATGCAATAAATCACAATAATGATGCTTTGCATGGCAGGTCCTGGCAGCACTGAGAGACAGAGTACCAGCGCTAAGACCTAGTTTCGCCACATGCATATATATATAGGTGTGTACAGATTTGCTTTATCGTTAATAAAATCATAGGATATATTGAGCGTTATGAGTCATGTTTCCTTTTGGTAGGATGGTCTTATAAATAAAATCATCTCGTGCAACCCTTCATTGGAAGGAGAGGAAAAACACGTTCCAATGAGGGGGTCATATGAAATTATATTTAAAATTAAAATGAAATAATTAAAATAACAAAGTTGATATCACGTGTATTAGGTAAAACATGAAAATGAACAAATTGGGGGTTGATCATAGAATTTCGCATTGTTGGGAAATATGCAGTGGTAGCCGGAATCGTGCCTACGAGGGGGGGGGGGGGGGTGGGCGTTGGGGAGTGTAATTGGAAACCTAGAGGTGGACACCCCCTCCCAATCCCAGAACCATTATCAACGTGCCTGGTTCGACCAATGCATTTATTTTGTTCGGAGAGTTTATCTCTCATTCAAGTGATTTAATATATATGATGTAAAACAGAGAAAAATGGGCGAAGGATGATTAAAATAAAGCAGCTAAAATGTTGTATTGCTTGGGTGATTTTACAACGTCTATGTGAACCCGTTCAATGTTGTCTAGAATTATATAGAGGATATCTAGTGTTTTTGAGTGGATACCGAACATTATCTCATGAATGACCGAGAGAAATGTCGAAAATAACCATTTGTCTCGGTCACGAGTGAGATCATTTTCAGTATCCACTCAAAACATAAGATTTTCTTTCTTTTAGACGCTTTTAATAAGAATCTGATCATTCCTATCGATAATTCCACTCGTTTCAACCTTGAATTGATGCATGAAAGAAAACAGCTAATGCGTATTGACAAAGAGAAGTGATTTGATCGATACTCGGAACAGGAAGCGTCTTACGATCTGATTCAGCTGGCGGGTTTCATGCATCAATTCAAGGTGAATACGTGTTGAATTATTGCTGAAATGGTCGGTATCCACTCAGAAACACTAGATTTTCTTTCCATGATACGTTTTTTGAACAAATTGATCATTTCCAGTGATAATTTGAATCGTATTCACCTTGAAGTGATGTTTTGAAAGCCGCCATTTTGAGTGATACGTGAAAGTGAAAATGTCTGTACCTTCACAGTGGAGGATACGATTTCTACCTTTCCGCAATTTTTTCGATAATCTATCGTTTGGCGTATAATAAATTACTTTATTTAACTGTTGATAGGGATTCCGTTTTCAATGGAATTTCGTGCTCGTCTTTGAGTTAATTTTTGTATACTTGAACTAACTTAAGCGGATTGGCATGGCTTTCTCACGTGACACGCTTTTTCTCATAATTTCCACGTGTTTTCCAAACCTATTAACATATTAAAGCGACAGAGTACATAACGTAGTGATATACAGAGCTTAGATGCTCTATCGCATCTATGTTCAGGCGCTTATTTCGGAAAGGATCAATTCAAATAGCCAATCAGCACATATGTGGTACGGTCGAGGCACTGAGGATGGCGGCGACATATGGGGATGGAATGGAAAGAGGATTTCCCCTTCCTTCAAATTTGGAAAATGTTTGAAAATTATCATTGAAAACACACCTTTGGCTTCACTCTGGCGTTTCAAATGGTCACATGGTGTATGCTGGGGGAAATGAATGAAGCCTGTATAAATACTCATCTGCATAACACTCGTAGAAATGCTACGATTGTTATTCCAGTGAGTATTCATGCATGTTTTCACGTATCGGTTACCTTTAACACGACACAGGGGAGCGCGGTGGATCAGCTGTCAGAGTGTTGAACTTTAAAAACGAAACGTCGACTTTTCGACCATGAGCAGGGGTTACTGTTGTACGTCCTTAGGGCAGGGCACGTAATCCCCACTCCATACGTGGGTTGACGGTTGTACTGTGTACATGGGTGTGCTGCACGTCGATGATGGAATTTGCCTTCAATCACCGATAACTCTGCTTGTGTAGAGTCAGTAAGTTGAAGAGCTTGAGAGTTGCTCGGTTGTTCTTCCCGGGTACGCCATCCTCCTTCACCCTTAATCTTCGCTGTCCGACATGATGTGACCCTGGCTGTAGGCGTTGCTGTTAGACCATAATAAAACACCATACAACCATACGAGGTTTCTTTCCAGAACGGTAAATTAAGTGCTATATCATCGTTCACATTACACTTTCCGGTTTTGACTGGCCACAATTATTTCACCATCCCCACGTTTGTTAGGTGTCAGTGCTACATACATCCATTCGTGGACATAAGTCCAAGTAGCAAACCTTATCTCGTACGAAAATACCTGATTACTAGATCAATGTTTAAGACACCAATCTGGACTAAAATGTCCCGAATGGAAAATGTATTAACCCTTTTAACCCTCTTTTCCTGGAATGGTGTCGCCTTGGTGTACATTTACGGTGAGATCTGTCAGTCCAACATCAAAATTCAGTGGTGATAAAATAAGAACTGCAGTCTGCAGCCGTCCCACAACTGTCTTATAGACATAAGACGACATATAAAGAAGTACTAGTACGCCTATCAGAGAATATAGCAAAAAACAAAAACAAAAAATACTCATACACAAATTAAGAAAAGGCAAGCTTGTTGACAAAGAAACTCGTGAAACTTTTTATGCCAATGCAAACATAAGCAGACAGGGTGAAATCTAGCTCCAAAATTCGCTATTAAGAATAGATAATATAGGGTATAAAACATGTGACAATTAAAATTGTAAAGTTGAATGGAGTCTGAATTAAAATAACACATTGAATCGGCATCGTCTTTCATATATGTTTGACCTCAGCCGCGAAAATATTCTGATTTACGTGACGTGCGCATCAATAACAACAGCTGATGATACTGTGTCACTATATTTTGATCCATTTATAGGCACTCCTTTTACGACCTTATTTTAGCTTTTGTTTTGTTTGAACTGCGGAGAGTTTGTCTCAGATTTCTTTGAGGAAGCAAGGTCGAACTTGACACAATGTCTCCTTTGATGCCAAGGAGGAATACGTGGTTCATGGTCAGATCGAATAGAACCAGTTGCTCAAAGGAAATATTTAAATAACCATTTGCATAAAGCAAGGGATTCTGCCAATGCCAAGGGACCCGATGAAATACAATATCACCTTTTAAAACGACTACCTCAAAGTTCACTTGAACTTCTACTATCATTTTATAATGACGCATGTGTAACGGGACAGTTTCCGCCTTTCTGGCGAAAAGTAACAATAATTCCCATTCCAAAGCCTGATGAAGATCGCAGCGATCCAAGTAATTACAAACATGGTGCCTTAATAAGTTGTCTGTATAATCCCATGGAAAGGGTAATCAATGGTCGACTTGTCTGGTTTCTGGAATCGAACAATCTACTTACGAATATTCAGTGTGGTTTCAGAAGGCAGAAAGGTACTGTGAAGCATTTGATTAGACTGTGAGAGCGGTGGCTCAGTGGTTACGGCATTGAACTTCAAACCGAGAGGCCCAAGGTCCGCTCTCCGCTAGGTGTAACTGCGGTGTGTCTTTGGGCAAGGCACCTAATCCAGATTACCCACGTGTTCGTGGGAGGGGGTGGGGGCACGGCGGCGCTATGTACTAAGGCGCAATGCACGTCGATGGTGCACCTGTCTTCAACCAATGTCAACCCTGCTTGTGTAGAATTAGTACGTTGGGGAGTCTAACAGTTGCTCGCCGTTGCGTGGTGGTTCAGAATCAGTTTGGGGATCAGAACATTATTATGTTTCAGCTTCTGTGCGAATCGCAAATGTTCACCAGTTTCCATAGAAATTGAATTGTCAGTACTGTTTCCCAGCTGTAACCAATACCCCTTACTGCGCCAAGCATTACTTGGACTTGTACACCGTGATGAAGACTCAAACATATCTCTAGAAACTTACCCTATCTAACCCATTACTACTGCACAAGTTCGTTGCAAATCCAAGCATTGTCAATTAACCGGACAAAATATAAACTTCTAATGTCAAAGCTAACGGATAAATGTTTCTCTAATTTTACGAGATGATGGTTTATTGTGTTTTATGAGAAAAACAACCATCAGGCGAGAGCGTCTATGATTACTTTTAATTCCATTGTTTGTATATCATCGGCATGCCATCGTGGTAAATACGTTTCAGTTTAGTTTTCAAATATTATTACATTATACACTGACATGATGTTTCAATCTCCTAATTATGCACTATAAAATAAACGTACGTGTCCCAACTAATGGATCTTGTGCATAATATGCAACGAAGCACTGTGTGTCGATCTCTTACTAATTTTGATCGAAGAAAACACATCAGAAAATTGTCATTTATATTTACTAAACAATATATTAGATTAGACCCTCCTTTGAATTGAAACTCATCTGTAAAAAACATTGATGTCGGAAGTCAAATTGCATACCTATTGGTAACATAAACAAGGTTCTGACTGTAGCCTCATCCGGCCATAATAATGAATAACAATAACACTTCGGTCGGCCGCTCATTTGATGCGGTACTCAGTTGCTCTGACCTAGATTACCCCTGTGCTCCCAATGATGCTCTATCCGCATACCTCTTATTTCCTCAAACACCCGGGAACGAGCTGTTTGATGATATCCCGTAGACTACTCTTCCCAATTTCTCCGATAAGCATACCATTCCTTCTAACTTGTGTCACACAATAATAACGCATCCCTCATTCTACAAGACTCTACATTACTCCTAAATTACACATGAGGCACTCCTTTCACCATCTTTTCAAATTTCATCATAAGCTTTAGCGGCCTCGACCTCAGTTTAAACAGCAGTGACCCCAAAGGTACATCAGAGCACGGCTTTTCTTTATCGCGCATGCTTACCAAAAATCTTATTGGTTTGATCCCTTCTCGCCAATTTCGGTTACAGTCCTTCATTATTCTCTCTCTCAGACGATTTGATCACCCTCCTTTGTACACCCTTTTTATTCCGAGGTCTATTCGATCGCTCTCCCTTAAAACAACGTGTCTGGGTATAAGAATTCCATACATTCTGGAAACATTAACTTATACCATCGACTATCAGGGAGATTTACCAACTAAATAAAAAATAAACTTTTTTCAAGTCTATCTTGTCATTCATCCTCATCCACCAAAGCTCAAGTCTCCAGTGCTGTGGCAATATTCGATCTTGTTATCCACCGGTCTTCGTCATTGTGCAGAGTTTCCAAACCATTTAAAACCATTTGGTTTAGGGGTATCACCGACCATTTCCAATAAAAAACTTATTGAAGATATTCCGCCAAACAGATAGTAGTTTAAGAATTCGTTTAACATTCATAGTTTATCCATGTGATTACGGGAGATACCTCTTCAGTCTGGTTGTCCCTTATAAAAAAGTACCATGGTAAACCATGGTAAATCCCAAAATACCCTGGTAATACCATGGTATACCATGGTATTACCAGGGTATTTTGGGATTTACCATGGTTTACCACGGTACTTTTTTTATAAGGGGTTCAGGGCCATTTTTATCAGAAACATTACTTACTGGATAAAGGCAACACAATTGGCATACATCTGTTTTTGATCACACTTGTTGGTTTAAGCTCAGGAACCATCTGCTACCGATTTTTAAAAATGGCGTCCAATATTTAATATGTCCACCATTGCTAACTGACCAATACTTACCAAATGCATAAAAAATGTTTCAAAAAGCTCTCAGAAGGCAAAGGAAAGGAGAATGGGTTAAAATTCACCCACAAAATAGATTGCAGGCGAGGAGAATCTCATTAAAATTATTTACTGTTTCCATATGTCAACCATAATCCTAGATGACGTTCATTAACCAAATTGGTTAGTAGCGAGAACATCATCTGCTTGATGGACAACAGATGTCACTCTTATCCAGCAAATTATCTTATTTGGTACATATAATATTATATTTATGTTATTATACGATAATGTAAAGGTAATAGAGCCAGCGGTTGCCTTTGGCTGCTTCGTTTTTTTCATTAAAATGTGCTTTTTCAAGTTTTACCACTTGGGATTTTTTAGCACTTAGATATTGTCAAGAGACACAAAGCGAAATTTATTTCTAACAAATGAAGTAAGGACTCACAAAGTATCATCCCTACCATTGACAATATATATCCCAACTACACCATGGGGGCGTTGCATCCATTGGCGCAATCCAGTCTGAAACGTCAGTTAACCCTTTACCCAACGCAGACTATATCAAAATTTATTATTTTAAATATTATTGTTTTAAGTTTTTCAGAAACTTTTAACAAAACTATATCATGTGACCCCTCGTTGGAACGCGCTCGACAAGCTCGTTCCAACGAGGGGTCACATGATACGGTTTTGTTGAAATATTTAAAAAAATAATATTTTTTTCAACTGCTGAATTTGCATATTACGCGGGCGGATGTAGTCGATTCGTTGGGTAAGGGGTTAATACATTCACAGAACCACACAAGCATCTGAATGGGTTAATATTTATCGCACGAGTTTGGTTGTGCGCAAGCCTCGTGTGGAATTCTGCGCCAAACCAAACGAGAACGATAAACATTAACCCATTCAATCGCTTCTGCGATTCAACATTTATTACACCTGCTTTCAAATTTCTTATGCACAACATTTACTGCAATACTAAGTAAGAATTAACCAATCCTTCGTAGACGTTAAGGAAGTAAAATAAGAAGAAAATCCAAATTAATCTGCACCAGTAGGAGACCTGTCTTATTATTTTCTTGTACGCTGTTTGAACTTGCATTTATAGTTTCAATTTGAAATGCGAAGCGTCCACACTCAGATCGTTGAAATACGGAGAAACTGAAATACAACTTACTGTCTTTTCATGCCTCAATTTTATTGTGGCTAGTTAATGTGATCACCATTAAAAAGAACCGTGCATTCAAAACAAACAATAGATCTAAAATCGACAAAGAACTTCGATGAGGTATAATAGAAACTCACATGCTTATCTGGCTTCCACGCGGCTATTGTTATTTAACTGATTGACAGGTTAACTTGAGGTTTTATTAAATATTACGGTTGTCGTTGTCGATTCATTCCACGTAAATTAAATATATATCCTTTTATTATGCCCCACGTTTGTAACATCAGCGTGATTGGTTACTATGACACCTTCTAAAAGTCATAGTACTGGAGTTTTGGGGCAAAACATGGGTACTATCGGAACGTTTTTCCCTGGAGACGAGAGAACGAAGAAAATGTAAGCGCCACTTCCATTGATTGATCAGCGTCGAATTTCTCAACACCAAACGCTGGCTCCGTGTCCATTTAGCTTTTTCAACACCGGTAAACACAAACTTACCAACAAATATATCATCTTCAGTGGGTGTGTTTTCAATTTTAACTGCAAACAATGAATTCAAAAGAATCAGAAATATTAAAAAACTCACTCACGTGTTGTTCACCACTTCAGTGAATCCTGGATTATGAGTCTCAGTTATGACTTCATTGTCTTCAATCAATTATATTTCCACAAGTTTAGTACTCCTCGACCTCACAGAGCCTCCGCTTAATTCTATCTACTCTTGTCGTCCGAGAAACATGAATTTATATTCCATTAATTTAAATCACTTTTCACACAAGCATTAACAATGAATTATAACATGAACAGCATGATGCAGTTGTAAACATTGGCATTTGTTGATATAGAAACTCCCAAAGCGACGGCACTTGTGACAAGTCATTTTCGAAGAGACGTCATTCGTTCGAAATGACGTCATGTTTTTGGATTCGACTACATTGTTGTTGCAAGATCGATGGCATGTTGCAGTTAACGCTTAACAATAAAAGTCATATTTTGTTCGGCATAATAAAATAATTAGAATGTTTCTTTTCATGTTCTATCGGTCGATAGTACCTGAGTTTGTGTGATTTCTAAAATAAAACCTTCGCTGCTTCAGGTTTTATTTCAGAAATCACACAAACTCAGGTACTATCGACCGATAGAACATGAAAAGGAACGTTCTAATATTATAATAATGCCCCCTCATAATTTATTAAACTCCGTGTTAAAGAGTTTAACAGAGGTACAGAATCTATACGAAAATTTCAATGAATATTAACATGCAGTTGTTCGACACACACTTTGTTTTGTATTCCGATTTTGGTGAACTAAACACTAGCTCGAGCGACGTCACTCATTCGACGTGACGTCACTGAAAGACGCTTCTAAATTCTGTCTACACTGTTTTTAGTCTCTACTGCATATCTATCATTGCCATTTTATATTTTAGTCCATATAGGCGCCAGTCTATATTCAGCCCTGTTCGCATTAATAAAATAAATTACAAAGTTTCTTCTGATTCTAAATTGGTGTATATTACCCGAGTTTCTACTGAAATAACAGAAGCTCAGATACCACATACCGCTAATACCCATATTACAACATCAAAATAAATAGTCCATTGTATCGAAATGGTTCCACGTATCCCCAGAGTTATGGCTGGTTCCATTCTGATGTTGAGCAATTGCACAAACCTGTAGCACATACGTTCGCGGTACATCTTTATTTTTATCATATATTCTGGAATGTCCTTCACAAACTTTAATTTTAGATGGGTATGTAATAAAACCCGAGCTCACATTATTTTAGGCAGATGCATATCACCAGTGTAGAATATACCAGCAAGGCAACATACAGAATATCCTCCTGATAAACTTATTCCAAGCCATTCAATCAGATCTACATCGCATCACAACGTTTTAATTTGAAGAATTGTTACCTTTGATAATGATGATCTAGCTTTCACTTCCGTGCAACAAGAAATACGACCCTTTTTCGTCCCAGTATACAAGCAACAAGCTTGCCAGTACACCTCTATAATCGGTACCTCAAAACTATAAATGATAGATAGAAACTTGTCTGTCTGGGTTTCAAGAATATCATCAAACAATTTTCCTCTGCTTAACTTGTCACATGAAAGTTAACAATAAACGGCACCAGGGGATCGTGGCTAAAATATGCGAACAACTTATCGTGACTGGAATAATCCTAACACTAATCCACTCGCCGGGGTTCATAGTGATAGTCACACCATATGTTCCCTCATGGAAGCCTCCAGTCAAATGTAATATCTAAGCAGCCGGACCAGGCCCAACTCAAGAAAAGTATTCCGATCCATCTCTAGTTTTGCAAAACTGCAGTAATTAAGAATGTCCAAAATCACAACGCGTGCATATTACAGCTTGACCAGTTTAGGGAGCACACAATCCTCTACTTCCCAGCCTCCCCCTCCCTAAATAGAGCACCACTGACTAGCAGCAAGCCACCAGTTGGTTCATTGTGTTTCAGGACAACAATAACCTTCATAGCTAGAATGGTTGTTATTCACAGTAGCGATACATAACCAATTTAGGTTCCCCAGAACCATCCATAAGCGCACTAAATCCACTTGCGACTTAATGTCTATGAAACCTTTGACCAACCACAAATAACAGTGACCTGATGACAGACCTGTTACTTTGTCCACAGACGCGCTTATATCAGTATAGTCGAATTCTGGCCAGATATCACGAATTCGCAACACACCAAGTTAGCTGCAGACACAAGTTAACATATTTCCTGTTTGGCTTCTACGCAGAAAGTATACTCTGATTCAGAATCGGACATTGGCACGTATCAAACAGTTGTACCCCCAAGAAGACAGCTTACCATAAGCCAGTATATCAACAAATCATCGGACTCTATTAGATTCCCCTATATGACTCCTAACGTTCAGGAACTACCTCCCTTTGGACAATTCAGAGTTACCAACATCATGCTCGCAAATTCACTCGAAGCTCGCTAGGATCCCCTCTAAATCGACCCTCGGTTGCTCACGTCGACCCCCGCGGACACCAGTTACCCAACAAGGAGACGCACATACAAACAGATGGGCCTCTTCAGGGTTTGATTGTACCCAGTACAAGACACGCATCCTCAACAGTTTGATAATGTCACGTGATCAGAATCAACAGTGACTCGACCTATCCATTCCACCGGGGACACAGAATCACCCTTGGTTAAGCGATCATGAAACCTCCCCTGACGTCTAAACCACCGACGTAGTGGGTATTATGAAATACATATACTAAAATGGCTATACAGTGGCAGTTGGAATGTTATAACAGACTTACCCAATTTATTACATATTACCAAACTTCCCATTCAAACGTTCAGTAACCATGAGAACATTTAACTAGATAAGCAACTGAAGTTTAGACCAACATTTATAAAGATGATGTCCAGTACTTTCGTAACAGAAAATAAAATGAATGACATTAACACAAACGACACAGCTCTTTCTACCTAGAACAACATTTTTGCAAAGCCACCACAGACAAAACAGATCTTTCTCTTCAAGAGTAGATTGCTTTCTGAGTCACAGCAGAGACATAGTTCTCTCCTACTAAAGTAGCATGTCTGCTGAGCGACTACACACGGTATGGGCCTTTCCTACAAGAGCTACCTTCATGGGCTGCCGCAGAAAATAACCCCCTTTCCTCAGCCCCTCCCATGTAGAGATATCATGCATATTAGAGCACAGACAGTGTTACTCTTCCCTATCATGGACAGCATGTCCACTGGGCCACTGCAGAAAGCATATATCTCTCCCGAGGGCACAGTGTGCTTCTTAGTCAACCCACTCCACCGTTTCCAGACATAGACAGGAAATAGATGGAAGAGAGTGGTTGGATGTCATTTATTGTCCACCCCAGTTTTACCAGTTCATCTGGCTATGGGATCACTATTTCCAAACTTTTATCACACTTTACACGAAGTACCACGACTGCGAGTCCTTTGACTGTGAGTTTTATGACTGTATACCAATCATTGTACAAACAATTACCTTTTGCCAATGATTTGTTGTAACGTAAAAACGTCAATAATGGCGATAAATCGAAAAATAAAAAAAAGAGCTGCGTCTTAATTTTGTCAGCTCTAGAACATACTACACATTTAAAACAATCGGACACACTTTAATTTTTTACCCAATGGCCCTCTATCACGTCCCCTCATAATTCGGCCATAACGGTTGGAATATTCTAGGAGGGCACATATTTATATTATCCCTCCACCAAAATCGATCGAGTCAGTAAAAAATGACAGTTTGAACGCGTATGCTGTTCTGTCCTTATTGCACGCCTACAGTTTACTAAACAATATTAATCTTTTTTGGCGGAGGGATAATACTGAACTCGAAGCCTTCGGCTTCTTGTTCCATATTATCCCTCGGACGAAATCGATCGAGTGTGGTAAAAAATGACAGTTCGAACGCGTATGTTGTTCTGTATTTTTGCACGCCGACAGTTTACTAAAAAAATATTAGATACACAAATTATTGCCAAAAATAAGCCAAAAATAGAAATAATTAAATAGTCGGCTTACGTGACCCGTATTGTTCAAGGACAATACAAAAAAAAATTGTTCGCTTCGGTTTTTGCAGACAAAAACGTGTATTTTATGAAATTAAAAGCATAGGCGTGCAATAAATGGTTTTATCGTAGATCATGGGGGCGCGGTGGCGTTGCGGTAACCGGTTCGCGTCAGATCACCGAAGTTAAGCAACGTCGAGACCGGTTAATCCTCGGATGGGTGCCCGTCTGAGCAATCGATTCGGACTCCCGCGTTGTGTCCTTGGGAAAGACACTTAACCCCGATAGTCTACATGGGTGGGGGGGGGGTGGGGGTCACGATGACTCCTTGTACTAAGGCGTACTGCACGCCAATGGTGCGCATGTCTTCAACCAATCTACCCCAGCCTGTGCTGCTCTGTGGAGTTACGATGTTGGGGAGCTGGCAGCTGCTCGTCGTTGCTCGGTGGTTCTCTCCCGGTACTCCGGCTTCCTCCACCCGTAAAACTGTCACGGTCATGATTAGCCATTGTGCATAAGTACGTGACCTTAAACACCAATAAATAAATAATAAATATATCGTAGATCATATTTCCAAAATTTGAAAGACAGAGGCTTGAAATACGAGCTGATATTAATATATTTTTTAAAAATATTTGATTGGATGTTGTTTTGGATAAAAGTCGAAAATCAAAAATCGGGCTTCATTACTTTTGAATCCAGGTCCTTGTTAATAGTAACTTAATACATGTGCCAAATGTCGTGACTGTAGGTTTAAAACTAGAAATGAGACGATGGATAAGGAAAAAAAACCTAAAAATGGCTAACAAACAATTACCTTCTGCCAATGATTTTTAGTGACGTAAAGACATCAATAATTGCGATAAATGGAAAAAAACAAAACAAACAAAACCCAGCTGCCTCTTAATTTTGTCAGCTCTGGAACATACTAAAATTTCAAAACAATCAGACACACGTTCCTTTTTCGCCCTATGACTCTCTCTGACGTCACATCGGAATTCAGCCATAATGGTTAGAATTTTCCAGGAGAGCACCGTATTTTTAAATACGGTTTTCATCATTGATCATATTTCCAATTTTTGAAAGACGTTTGATATAGGAGTTGATATTAAATATTTTAAGAAAATATTTAACTGGATATTGTTTTGGATAAAGGCGAAAATCAAAAATCGGGCTTCATTACATTTGAATCCAGGCAGGTTTTTGTTAATACATGTGCCAAATCCCGTGACTGTAGCTTTAAAACTGTGGAAATGAGACGATGGATAAGGAAAACTAAAAATTGAAAATATTGCTTGGTCTACACCACACCTTCACTCAAAAGTCAATCAAAAGCCAATCTACTGAATGAAATTATTATGCATCATGTTACTGGTCCGGAAAAGAGGCCTCTGGGATTCAAAGGGTTAAGCCTTGAATTTGGTAACTTTTCCGAAAAACGTTGTTGATCTTCCAAATTTCTCCGATAAGCGTCTTTGGCGATCGAATGCAAAGCTTCGAATCAACTGAATTTTAAAAAAATTAACCCTTTGGACACCAGAGGCCGATTTACCGATCTAGGGACATGGTACGTCATACTTTCATTAAGTAGGATGCCTGCTAAGTTAAGGGTGGCGAAGACCAATCAATATTTTCAACGTGCAGCCCTAAGGCTGCACGTTGAAAATATTGATTGGTGTATCCCCATATAATGAATATGGACTCTTCTGATTGCTGCATATGAACTGATATGGAAGATACCACCAGGGTTCAAAGGGTTATTAATGTTAGCATTCTCGACATGAAAAAAAAAAATTTTAAAAATGTAAAAATAGTTTTAACAAAATGCAGATACAAAATTTATTATAATACGTGGAAATATATTATGGGGCGAAGATGAAGAACGCAACAGAAATTTTACAAATGATTGTTATTACAATTTCAAAACGAAAATAATAATAAAATCTTTTCCTCCCCGTTCTAATAGGGTGGCAGCTGCGGATTTCGAAAGATTTAAGAGGGAAGGGAATGACGATTTCGAAAACATAAACTTTACGATCGAATTTGTAAACCACACCACATTAAAATGCAAACGTTGTAAACAACAAAAGATAATAATAAATAATGTACAGAAGAGATTGGGAGACGAGAGTTTCGATGGGTTCGCGCGATGTGCTAATTGTAATTACAAATGGACGGGAGCGCGGTGGCTCAGTAGGCAGAGGTACAGGCTGCAAGCCGAGAGGTCCTCGGTTCGAATCCCACCTGCGGCAACCGCGTTGTGTCCTTGGGCAAGACACTTCATCTCCATTGCCCGCGTGGGGGCACGATGACGCCGTGTACTAAGGCGTGCTGCACGTCGATGGTACGCATGTCTTCAACCAATCTAACCTTGCCTGTGCTGCAGTGCGGAGTCACGAAGTTGGGGAGCTGGCAGCTGTTCGTCGTTGCTCGGTGGTTCTCTCCGGGTACTCCGGCTTCCTCCACCCTTAAAAATTTCATTTTAATTAACTACAGTTAAAACTAGAAGTCCTGTCATGAAATGCGCACAAATAGCACGTCGATCTGCGCGTTAATCTACGCGTATGTCCATGATAAGGCTATCAAATTATGTACATATGGCCTGCGCAAAAGCATTGTTTCAGCCAGTGGACCTCAGGGTAACCCGGAGAACCATTGGCAGAAACATGGCCTGTGTTTACTATGAGAAACCAGGAGAACCTGCCATGCTTTGGATGTCATTCGATTTGGCAATTGTGCGCAATTTCTTCGCGCAATTAAGCCTAGATAAGCGCACAGTTCGTGACAGGACTTTTAGTTTTAACTGTGACACAAATTCTTAGAATTATTTTTTTAGTTTACTGAACGACCACTGGCATAGTGCGGCATCGACGAAGCTTGTGATTTGTCTCTCCATCCCATTCCGCCTTGATGTGATGCACTTATTGATATCTGATTTAAAATGACAGAAAGGAATTTTAAAATCAGTGAGAGGCTTGTTTAAAGCCTGTTTCGCTCCACTGTCTGTCATGACGTTAGAGGAGATAACAACATGCTTAGGTAACCAGCAAAACACGATATCATATTGGTCAGAATGAGAGTATGTAACTTTTCACGAAGTTCTAAAATAGAAGGTGCAGGTGGGTCTCCAACTTGGGTTGACTAAAGGTAGTAAGGAGGAAAGAGAGTAGGAAAAGATAACAAATTTCCTATCTTGCACACTCTCGATGTGTTCAAGTGCTATGTGTAAAGCTTTGACCCTAACCGCGAATATAGAACTTTCATTTTGCACTCTACTTACGAATTTATTTCAGCTTTTTTGTTAGAACTACATAGAGTTTGTCCCAGATTTCTTTGAAGAAGCAAGGACCAACATGGTAGAAGGCCACCTTAGATGCAAAGGAGGTAAATGTGGTTCACTGTCAAATCGAATTAGAACCAGTTGCTCAAATGGAAGAGTTACGTAACTTTTCACATAAAGCAAAGGATAGTGCCAGATACTGCCAGTTGACGCGATGAAATGCACTATCAACATTTAAAACAGCTGCCTCAAAGTTCACTTGAACATCTACTATCAGTTTTAATGACATATGTGTTACTGAACAGTTTCGCCCTTCCTGGCAAAAAGCAACTATAATTCCCATTCCAAAGTCTGATAAAGGTCGCAGCAATCCAAGTAATTACAAATCTATTGCCCTACCAAGTTGTCAGTATAAACCCATGGAAGGTATGATCAATGATCGACATGTCTGATGTCTGGAATCGAACAATTTACTTACGAATGCTCAGTATGGTTTCAGAAGTCAGAGAAGTACTATGGAACATTTGGTTAGACTTGAAACGTTTATAAGAAATGGTCTCGCCTGAAAATGACATGTGTTCACCATCCACTTTGATCTGGAGAAAGCATAGATACAATGTAGAAGTATGGGATTTTAAGAGATCTTTTTTCAAATGGGGTTGAGAGGGCGTATACCTTTTTGATAGAAAATTTGTTAAATGATCGTCATTTTCAAGTTCGTGTTGGGTCTACATTATCTGATCTACACGAGCTAGAATTGGGTGTTTCACATGGTAGTATTCTATCCGTTACTCAGTTTTCTGTGAAAATCAATAGCATCATTGATACAATTCGTCGCGTGAGAACCATAAGGTTCTATCTTCCAGTGGAAGATAGAACCTTATGGTTCTCACACGACGAATTGTTAGGATTTGTTTGATAAATAATATCTTATCTCACTTAAATGAAACAGGCTTCGGCGAACAGGCAAGGCCAATATCAACGCCTCACCCTTACATATAGTATACATGAGTCAGATGCAAGTGCAAGTGAACAAAGGAAATTATACAACATATGACACAGACACATTTATAAATTTGACAGAAGAATAAACGATGTATAAGATCCAAGTTTGAGATTGTTGTTTTGAGATAGGAATAGTCTATTATTATACTTCATGTAGTGGTCTAGATATCTGGACAATTCACGATTACACTCTTTGGCTCTACACACCCTCGATAGCGAGTGGCACTGTATCGCAAAGGGCATTAAATTATTGCATTATCACACACCAGCGTGAAAGGCAACCGAACGCAGAAAAAGTTATACTTGCCGCAATGGTAGATGTTGTTTGTCGTGTTCGGCAAACTTCGGAGCTTGAGCTCTGTATTTTCGATCTTCCAAATGGTCGATACTTCAAATGTTCTTTGATTCGAGTTTGTTGGCTTGTAATATTACTTATACGCCAATCATTACACTAATAGGACATTCAGTATGATAAAATACATCCTATCTTCTGCCCAGCGTGCCACGGTAGACAATCGCCCCCAGAGCGAAAAAGTAAAGCCCTCGACGTCGTCTCGACAGATAAACTTCCCTCGGAGGATAACAGTCCACCGCGACAAACCAAACGAAGGCCAGTATGTCTATATGACATGTTACTTACGCACAACACCTCCCACCTCCTCGATGATACTAATCTGGTCCCCCGTCTTAACCTACAGTGTGAGAGTTTAAGCAAGTGTTTCATTGAAATCTGTTGGTTTTCCTGATGTACTCCTGAACTGCTAAGAATATCGCCTTGTTCACTGTAGTGGATAACGGGGGATTATCTCACAACAAGTTATATAGAGTAAAGTGTTCGGGATCGATTTTGTTTATAAGCATTTGTCTCTGAGAACAAAACAACATACATGCAAACACATACTGCTCCTCATCTTCGTACCCAAGCCCACAAGGACAAGCCGGATAATCTCACACAAATCTGTTGTACTTTTATGCATTGAGATTGCTGCAACGCAAACGCAACTGTGGGTGTATTATCTGACTCCCTCAGTTACCATACCCGTAGTACTCTGGAACAGTTGGATCATCTTCTCTTAAAACGCAATTGAAAATATTAATATTGTCGCTGCCACGAAGGGGAACATCCAACCCATTCGACAGCCTCACGGATGATGGCAGGAAAGAGTCTGACAAACTATTAGTTCGACAAAATGGTTCAGATATTATTCATCATTTCTCGTGGTGGAAGGTGAAACCTGAGACATTTGTCGTGGTACCAGATTCGCGAAATATCGTGCACCAACTTCGTTGTTCATTTTAAAATGGTTATAAGCTTATGTCGTCGTCTCTATTCACCCAATGTGATAAATCCAGTTTCTCTATACAAACAGCTGTGACCTGTACCCCGTGGCGTACCACATATCGTCCTTAACGAGTCTAGTTGCAGATTTTTCAGCGCTGTCGAATTTTTTGCCGATCAATTGTCCCAAATGACATCTGCATAGTCAAAATCAGGTAATACGTATTACTTGTAGATGGTTTCTGAAATCCAAGCGTTACAATCTGTACTTGATTCCACGGAAGCAATTTACAAAGGGGATTACTTTAACCCTTTACCTAACCTGAAAAGCAGACGACACTTGCAAAAATAATTCTTGAATAACTAATTTTTTTCATTTTTTGTCTCAAAAACATAGGTTATGACCCCTCGTTGGAACGAGCTCGACGAGCTCGTTCCAACGAGGGGTCATAACCTATGTTTTTGAGACAAAAAATGAAAAAAATAATGAAAATTAATTGGCGATTTTTGAGAATAGCGCTTGCCGGTTCTGACCGTTACGTTAGGTAAAGGGTTAATTATGATACTATTTATGTGAGCATCCCAGCTTCCATTACAATGAAATGTCAGTCCAATGTGCTTGTGGCTTTCGACTTCTTTTTTAATCTTATTATTCAAGTATAGAGGAGGTGAGTGTGGGTAGGATCAGGATTGTGTTTACGAGAGATAGTGAGTGTTACCGTTTTGTCTTGAATAAAATTTACTTGCAAAGTTTTTGCCCATCTAGTAATGAGGCCGAGATCTGAGTTAAGTGTCTCAGCAGCTAGGATAGCGTTTCCTACAACTACGGACAAAGAGTTATCATCCGCATAAAGTCGTATATTTGATTTTTGATCATTCACCATGTCGTTTATGTATATATTAAACAGAAGACGGAGAAGATAGTAGATTATTCATTGTAGTATGTCGATGACTTTTTGATTTGCTATAGCAGTAAAAATGTGAACATATTTTCTGTTTGTAAATGACAGAATCGGAAACTTATAAATGCAACTACAGTACGTGGAGAGGGGATTATAACTAAATCATTCGCGGAGTGGAGTTATCACCCAAGCTATAATTTTCAAATTTTGTTCATATCGACAAAAAACACAAACAATGTTTCAGCCAATGGACCTTCGGGTTTAACCCTAAGGTAAATTGGTTGAAACTTTGCTTGCGCTGGTTGTGCTTTGCAGCAAATTTGCAATTATTACTTGGATGGAATCTCCACTCCGCAGGTGATTTAATGATAATACACTCTCCACGTACTGTATAAACATTCCTAAAGGTGATTGTGTGCAATGTACTGTGTTAGGTCTTAAAACCACTAGACAAACTTTTCCGCCTATTGCTTCACTGGATAGCGAGAACCAGGACGTGAAATCGTTTTCAGCCACAAAACCCGATATCCCATAATGTTCATACACTACCAAAGACCAAGCCGAAACGGATCAATCGGTCACACTGACAACTCAGGACAGAAATATCGAGAAAGTAACTGTAATAAGATACACAACGACCGAGCAATTTTCTGAAAACAATGTGATGGTTACCGGCTTGGTGAGAAGTATGGCCAAAATCACATAAGTGACTGTAAATAATTGTTTTTAAATCGGACAAATGCTTATATTAATTGAATATCTCAACAGTAGCATTTTACGACATAGTCCTAAAATATTAGTTACTGCATCTATAACTGAAAATTGAAATGATGGTTGGGCACGGCACTACGCTTATGCACAACTTCGTTAAATACATTACACTGAGTCTAGCGATTAGAACATTATAAGTTATTGTGATGAATTGACGGTAACATGGTCTGAGGTTTGCGGCTCGGGGCTTATATATCACAATAACGTATATGTTCCAAAACGGCCCTACCCATAGCCCAAAACCTATATCGTGAAACACGAGAGGCTTATTTACTGAACTTGTGATCGTTAAAAGTTGCCTTGTTCAAGGCAACTTTTAACGATCACAAGTTTAGTAAATAAGCCACTCGTGTGCTCTACGACAGCAGTGAAAAATAATCAATAAATCAGATAAACTCATTCCATCTTAGTTCAAATCGAAAATTTGTAATTTAAACAACACTTCATTCGGAAGACTGTCTGCTACAAGTGTGAAAAATCCAGAAAAATGAAGCTGTTTGCTTGTCACTCCGTTGATGACACACTTACGAATCGGGCGACGTCGTTTCAAATATTTCGCGTTATAACGTCAGACGGTAACATTTTCTACTACAGCCGTAAACATAAAAGAAGCTACGCGAGCTCTCCTCCAATCGGACGGCGATGATTTTACTCTTATTGGAACATTATTATATTATTATGTGTCAGCTTTTGTATGAAACGCAAAATGTTCGCCGGTTTGTTAACATTGCATTTCAATTGCATTTTCAGTACATTCTCCCAGTTGTAACCAATCCCCCTTACTGCGCGAGACATTGCGTGCACCTTTGTACCGTGACAAACCTAGACAACTCTTAGGCAATGTAACCCATCACAATAGCACAATTTCGTTGCAAATCCATGCATTGTTGATTAACCGGACATCCTGAAAACTCAGCATTCTAACAAAATATAAAACTCTAATGCCACAGCAAACGGGTAAATGATACGCCATTTTACGTTAAGAACTGGCCAATGGTTTATTGTGTTCTAAGCGAAAAAGAACCTTTAGGAGGTAACGTCCCTGATTACTTTTAATTCCATTGTTTGTGTATCATCTAGTATGTCATCATGGTGAATACGTTTCAGATTAGTATTAAAATATCATAACATTGTACACTGACATGATGTTTTTACTCTCTTAATTGTGCACTATAAAACAAACATACGTATCTCAGCTAATGGATCTTGTGCATACTAAGTAACGAAGCATTGTGTGTCGATCACTTACTAATTTTGATCGAAGGAAATATATCAGAAAACTGTCATTTATGTTTACTAAACAATATATATAGAATAAACGTATAGAATTTTCAAGTAAAAAAAATACTCTATGAGTAGGACTAAGAATGAAACCGACTCGCCAGAAGCTCGTCGGTTTCATTTTTAATTCTACGAGTAGAATAAATGATTTACTTGAAAACACTAAACGGTTATTTTGTTTATCCCAGAAATCTTCTACAGGGCAATCGCGGCTAAATCGTGCTATAATTCGCTACAAAACACAGCGAGAAGTGAGGAGCACATTGGTCCAATTCGATCAACCAGCAAAATTGGCAAAAATAAACAAGGCGCAGTAATACTTTTCTGTCTAAAAATAATTCCCCTACAAACTTTCGCAAATACTTTATTATATGAGCAGTGGGTGGTGTTTTCTTGTAATACTTTCAAAAAGATTTAACGAAATCAACAATCGAACTATTAGTTATGCTAGACAAATGTGGTAGAGACTAGAGGTTAACAAGTCCGTCGCTAGTAGGGGAATACATTCTTTCAGTGGTAAACCTATGGAGAAAATGTATCACCCTACTAGGTGAATAAAGCAAAAATTTATCCAAGGCCTTTATTGTTTAAATAAACGGCCATTTATGGGATAAATTAGAATAAACCCTCCTCTGAATTGAAAACTCATCTGTAAAAGCATTGATTTTGGAAGTCAAATTGCGTACATATTTGTAGCAAAAACAAGGTTCTAGCTGTAGCCGTCTCCGGCCATAATGTAAATAACAATAACTCTTCGGTCAGCCGCTGATTTGTCGCAGTTCTCAGTTGATCCGGCCTGGATTACCCCTGTGCCCCCAATGCCACCATATCCATCCTCATGCCTCTTATTTCCGCCCAAAACCTGGAAACGAGCTTTTTGATGATATACCCTACTCAACTTTTTCCAATTTCTCCGACAAGCATATTACCATTTCCTCTCATTTGTGTCACCCAATAATAACACATCCTTCATTCCAGGGTACAACTTTCCCATTATACACAGAGTGAATCGTATTCTATTTGACTGATATTTTGAACATTCTAAGAGAAAGTGTTCCAGACTCCAGACAATACTCCTAAATTACACATTGGGCACTCCCCCTCCCCCAAGACCTTATCCCTTCTCACCAATTTCGTTTACAATCCTCCATCATTCTCTCTCTGACGATTTGTTCACAATGCGTTGTACATTATTCCGTGGTCTTAAATAACTCTATCTTGTCAGTGATCTCCCACCTCCCCCACCCCACCCCGATAGTCTCCTGAGCTGTGGCATTTTTCGACCTTATAACCCAACGGCCCCCATCAATGTGCAGAGTTTTCAAACTATTTAAATCCGTTTGGTCTAGGGGTATCATTTTCATTTGATAGGTTTATACTTGGTACACAGACCATCCCCTCCACCCCCACCCCCCCCCCCCCCGCCCCCCAAAAAACCTTATTGAAGCTGTTCCCCGAAACAGTTTCAGTTGTTTAAGAATTCGTCTTTCCATTCATACTCTTTATTCACGTGGTTTCGGTAGATACCTGTGCGGTTTGGTGGCTAAGGGCCATTTTTAGCAAAAAGCATAACTTGCAGGATAAAGACATCAAAACTGTCATACATCTGTTTTTGATCTTACTTTTTGGTTGTAGCCCAGAATCCACCTACTGACGATTTTCAAAATGACGTCCAATATTCAATATGTCCATCAGTGCTAACTGACGAATGCTTACCAAATACATATAAGTGTTTCCGAAGCTTTCCAGAAGGAAAGAAGTATGGGTTAATATTTGCCCACAAAATAGATTGAAGACGAAGAATATCATTCAAATTATTTACTGTGTCAATATGGCAATCATAATCCAAGATGGTGTCCATTATCCAAATGGCCATCAAAGAGAATATCATCTGCTTTATGGACAATAGACGTCACTCTTATCGAGCAAACTATCTGATTTGGTAAACATATAATATTATAGTTTGATGATTATATGATCGTTTAAAAGTAATAAGGGCAGTCGTCGCCTTTAAATGGTCCTTTTTCACGAGTTTAGAATTGTTCAGCATGTAGATATTGTCATCAGACATATAGCGGAATTTATTCTTAACAAATGGAGTAAGGGCTCACAAAATACCATTCCTACCATTGACTATAAATATCACAACTACACTATGGGGGCGTTGCATCTCTGGGCGCAATCCGGTATGAAAGTTCGGCAAAATACATTGACAGAACCACACAAGCGTTTGAATGGGTTAATGTTTATCGCACGAGTTTGACGGGGCGCAAGAATACCACGAGGGGCCAAGCCTCGTGTGGTATTCTGCGTCAAACCAAAACGAGAGTCATAAACATTAACCCATTTAAACGCTTGTGCAATTCTCTATTTATTACACCCACTTGCAAATTTCGCAAGTGGATCATTTATTGCAATACAAAGAAAGAATTAACCAATCCTTCGTAGATGTTATTGAAATAAAATAAGATGAAAATCCAAATTAATCTTCACAAGGAGGAGACCAGTCTTATTGTTATTTTGAACACGGCCTGAACTTTCATTCATAGTTTCAAATTGCAACGAGTCACCACTTCGATCAATAAAACTCTGTGAAAATGAAATTCAACTTGCCTCAGTTTTATAACACGAATTGTGAATGGTTAATGTGATCCCCACCAAGGAGTTACCGTACTTTCACAACAAATAACTGATTTAAATTCGAAAAAAAAACTTCGATGAGAAGTGTTAAAAACTCAAATGTTCATCTGACTTCCCCGCGGCTATTGTTATTCAACTGACTGACAAATTTACTTAATATTTTATGGAAGATTACGGTTGTCGTTGTCGATTCATTCGGCGTAAATTAATTCCCTTATTATTGAAGAGAAATGATTTGCCACCTCACAATTTATTAAACTCCGTGTTTTAGAGTCGAACAGAGGTACAGAATCCATACCAATTCCAATGAATATCAATGTGCAGTATTCTGTTCCATTCCCTAAGCGTGCAAAAGTGCAATTATTAGGAAAGTCCAATTTCGTCCAATTTCACCGCGCTTGCGTATCGGGCTTGACCAGTTTAGGTTTTACATAACCCTCCACTACTCAACCCACCCTAAATAGAGCACAGCTGACTCTCAAAGAAACCAATTGGGTCAATGCGTTTCTGGATAACAATAACGTCATATCTAGACAGTTTGCTATTCACAATAGCGACATACAACCCCTTTAGGTTCCGAACCAACCACAAACACACTAAACACACTTGCGACGTAATGTCTATGTAACCTTTGACCCATCACAAAGAACAGCAACCTGACGACATACCTGTTACTTTGTTCACTAGTGCGCTTATATCAGTACCGTCGAACTATGGCCAGATAACACGAATTCGCAACACACTGAGTCAGATACAGATACAAGAGAGCATACTTCCCGCTTGGCTTCTACGCAGAAAGAATATGCTGATTCAGGATCGGACATTGACACGTATCCGACATTAGTACCTCCCTCAAGACAGCTTACCATAAGCCAGTGTATCAACAAATCGCCAGACTGTATTAGGTTCACCTCCGAACGATCAAGATCTACCATCTTCCGGACAATCCAAAACAGAACCAGAAGTTACCAACACCATGCTCGCAACTTCATTCGAAGCTCACAAGGATCTCCTCTAAATCAACCCTCAGATTCTCACGCCGACCACCACAGACACCTGTTCCCCAACAATGGGACACATTTACAAACAGATGGGCCTCTTTTGGGTTTGCCTGTACCCTGTGCAATACAACGATCCCCAACAGTTGGATAATATCACCCGAACAGAACGCTACCGGCGATATAGAATCACCCTTGGCTGAGCGATCATGGAATCGCCCCCGGCGTCTAAACAACGGATGTACAGGTGTTATAAAATACATATCTTAAAACTGCTACACAACTGATACGGCTGACAAACACATTACCAAACTTCCCATCCAAACATTCAGTAACCATGAAGACATTTAACTAGATAAACAATTGAAGTTTAGACCACAATTCGCGAAAATAAGAAACTTATTTCTTTATGAAGGCGATGTCTAATTCCTTCGTGACAGGAAACGAAAAGACAACACCGATCCATTAACACAAACGACCTATATATTTCTACATGGAGCAACATTTCTGCAAGGCCACTACAGACAGAACATGTATTTCGCTCCAAGAGTAGCCAGCTTACTGAGTCACAGCGGAGACATAGTTCTCTCCAACTGAAGGCAAAGTATCTGCTGAGCGGCCACACACGGGATAACCCTTTCCTTCAAGACCAGCTGACTTCCTCGGCTGCCACAGAAAACAAAGCTCTTCCCTATACACTGAATAGCTCTTTCCCTGTAGACACACCATGCCTATTAGGACAAAGGCGGTGTTACGCTTCCCTGCCAGGTGCAACATGCCTGTTGTTCCATAGCAGACTACATATCCCTCTCCAGAGGGCACAATATGTTTGTTGGGCCATGGACTCTGACGTTTCTAGACTTGGATAGGAAATGGATGAAAGAGAGTGGTTGGATGTCATTTATTGTTTGTCCACCCCAGTCTGTCTTTACCAGTTCATCTGGCTATGGATCACTATTTTCTAAATTTATCGCACTTTACAGAAAGTAGCAAAACTACAAGTCCATGGACTATCAGGTATATTAGTGTATGCCAATCACCGTCCAAATAATTACCTTCTACCAATGATTTGCAGTGACGTAAAAACGTCACTAATGGCGATAAATGGAAAAGCAAAAAATACCCCTGCTACCTCTGCATTTTGTTTGCCCTGAAGCATACTATAACTTCCAAACAATCGGACACGTTTTCTTTTTTCATCTATGACTCTCTGTGACGTCACCTCATAATTCGGCAAAAATGGTTGGAATTTCCCAGGAGAGCACGATATTTTTAGATATAGTTTTTATCATAGATCATATTTCCAAAAGTTGAGAGACAGAAGCTTGGAATATCACGGATTATTCTGCCCTTTTTGGGAAAGAGCCCGGGTCCATGCAATTGAGAAAATCCGCATCATGAGGGTTCCAATTAGGAATTTATTTGGGAGAAGAAACACAGAGAAGAAGAAAGGTTACCTTCATATTGAACTGAGGAAATTAATACAGAAGATATTACATCTACAGGTATAATGCACGTAGTAAGTTTTATAACAAACAGTTGCATGAAATTATGATCAGTGTCCGTAATCTCTATTAAATAAGTTGTTCTTATACTATTAAATAATGAAGATATTTATGCATTTTGCTATCCTTTAACATTTAGGCACCAATACTTGCCAAGAAACAACTGACAACTGACAAAGTTCTTGGGATGTAACTTGTGAATGTATCTGAAACTGTCTGTTGAAACACCTGTTCTGTTACAGTAAAAAAGTGACGAAAAACAAAATTAGGCCTTCAAGAGTTAAAGGATTAAATTCTTATTTAAAAGTGGACCGATTGGGAAATTTTAGGTCTGAATTTGAAAAAAATCAGGACAAAATGCCAATGGAATGGGTCCCATATTCGGCTCCTGTAGACACCCAAAAGAATCCATGAAGACGAATGGATATTAAACTATATTCAATTTGATATTAAAAGATGATTACAATCAACTCTTTATTTATTCTGACATTGCAGACTATACATTTCTAGTTGACACTGAAGCACATATTTTATGGGTAATATTTTTTTTCACACGACACGAGGGTCGACACACTTACAAAGAATATGATAATATACATTATGTACCAGTATCAAAATCTTACTTTGATCAGATTGGTATAAATATAAATAGGAGCACTGACAAGCCATTCAGTTTGTAAGTAGCAAGAGTGTAGTAAATTTACCTTTTAAAGAGCGGAACAAATTACATTTATAAAACTGATGGCAGTGTTCCGAAGTATATACCACGTGAATACGGGTATGAATTAAGTTAAATGATTCGTACAAAATTACGAAGAACAGTTGTGCCGTTACAAAACAGTTGTAAAAGGCATTTCGAACTTTAAAGGCACAAGAATTGGAACATGGTGTAGAAATGGCAAAATAACTTTCTAGGAAAACGCGAATCACCAAGAGATATATTTATCAATCATGGAACAAAATCTTAAGTTTGTATGATCCAGATCCAAGTGAAATAAAATAAGGCTAACCGGGTCGCAAGGGATTTGTAAATCCCACATCGTCCCTGCGCGCCTTCGGCTCGCTAAAACCTTTCATTCATTCATTCATCAATCTTAAGAATAAGTGGATGAACATGCTTTAGATACAAAAGGCAGAAACGAGAACCAAAACGCTAGACTCTGAGCTGCTTTCTTGGAGATAAGTTGCAATGAAAACGAGCTCAAACAACTTTCAAGACCAATTGGTATATTTGAGTACAAATCGCGATGCTACACGGATCATGCGAACATTTTGGCAGTAATTTTATCCAGATAATGTATCGCCAGCATCAGGTGGTACAAAAAGTATTTGTGAAATTGAACAATTTCCAATAGTATCTGTTAGCAATTCTTCAACAACAAAAACAACAACCAAGTGGTTCGATCTTGCAGCATCTACACTTGAAGTGCAATTTAAAGTGCTAAACAAAATGGGTGTGTGTTGGCACAAGATACACAAACTGCTCCCATCGATAGTTTTTCCATAGTGTATTTAGAAAAAAAAATGTTTTGATGTCTCAGTGAATATCTGCCTTAACTCAATACAAACATGTATCCTTATCGGGGATTTTCTAGTATTGTCTCAGCTATTCTAAATATTTGGAAAAAACACAGCTGAGTGATAATGTAATGTGGTGTTTAGACCCTCCTAATCACGGGACAGAAACGGCAAACAATTCATCTAATAAAGGATTGAAAGGGCGTCCCAACGTAACTGTAGGTGGTAAATCAGTGCAGTTGAGAGAACAAATGTCACTTAGATATATTTGTGCAAGAAAAATAAATTACAAACTGGTGTCGAAATATGAATTAAACTACATCGTGCCGCAACTAAATTCTGTTTGATTGGTGGCGAAAATGACAAAAAATGAAACACAAAGAGCTATTGTCAAAATCCCAGCATTACATTTGAATCTGAAATTTGCAAATGATCCAAGCGCTCAAATAGTTGATTCAAATTATAAATTGTACATAATCGCGCTGAAGGCAACACATTTACAGTTGGAAATGGACCTCGTGCAAAAATACAGGACCATCTGTTTCATAAACATATATCACAATTAATTAGCCTCATCTTAGTTTGTAAATAGAGATAATGGCACCACTTTTTTGTAATTTCCAATACCCCAATGTTGGAGGTATCAGCAGATGTTAATCTCATTAAACCCTGTACCTTTCAGCCAAATATCGAAGGTGGACTTTATAAAAATCATATCTATCCCTATATGAATCCATTGGGGTATTTTGGACAAAAAATTTATAACAACTGGTTAAACTACGGCTGGTACAATTATGAAATGTCATGATCGACTTTTCAAGAAGAAGTATCGATTAACGTCGACTTTGATCGTAACTTGTGACCGCTAGAAACAAGACGGTATAGAAAACAATATTTTCAGTCATCAGGTCCTTGGAATAATATAATTATCGTTAATAATGAAAAGTAATAAACAGAGTAATCGCTTGACTTGACTTGTTACGTTAAATAATTCATTCGAGGCGAGGACTATTTTGTAAAACACTCGTGCGCATTCGCGCACTCGTTTTTGCACAACGTCCCTCACCTCTCATGAATTATTTCACGTAACCAGTCCAGTGAAGCCATTACTCTCTATATCTCGTATAAGCGCATAATCATTCTCAATAGAACTCGTCAGAGGCGAAAGCAAATATAATTAACCTCCCTAACCTTACACATTTACGATGGCGAATGCATATGTGAATTTGAGCTATCGCATGATACAGATTCTAAACTTGGACCGCTATGAACCGAATGCGATGAAACAAAGCCAGCGTGTAGAAACAGATTTTTAAATTGAAACCGCTGCAACCCCCGGCCTGAACAGGAATGACTTTTAAGTTGTTTGGACGAAATCAAACATTTTCTTTATCTTTGGAGGACTGTACAACAGAGGGTGCTTTTTTGGGTAATTGCCTTGACACCTGGTCCAAGTGGTAATGTGCCCAATGGCTCACCCTATAAAATCTGGTAATCTTCGAATTGAACATCAATTTGATCAAACCCTTCCAGAGATGATTAATGTCATCGTCTCTGTAGCATTTGGTAGTAAGATGGAGATCAACAAATTCAGAGAACATATACTCACGGGACTTTAATTATGATGCCTGGCTATATCCTCGTCTTGCACTTTTAGCTCATTTAATTTTTCTGTTAAGGGTTCGGTACTGGTTTAGCTCTACCATTAATTCACCATCTTCGAGTCTTCTCAGGGTTTTGATCTATAGGTCTTTTAATCGCGTTTCAATAGTTTCTATTTTCGCTAGTTCATGAAGTTCCTTTATCTGCGTCCAAACGGGCTTGCATAGTGCCACGGGTAGGGCATGGTTTTGAATCCTCTGCAGCTTTCGAATTTTGGTTTTGCTCCGGTCACTTCTTATTATGGCACAGGGTCGAACTCACTGTGACATTTGGATTTTATGTAAAAAACTCAGTATTGTGTAGCTATTTTCACATTTGGAAAGAGTATTTGTGACAGTTGATGATTTATTTATTTATTTATTTATTTATTTATTTATTTATTTATTTATTTATTTATTTATTGGTGTTTAAAGTCATATTTATGCACTGACAGTTGATGATATTTTGTGGAACAATAAAGAGCACTGTGTGACAATCAAGTTGTACAGTGTGAGTAATGGAAACCTAACACTCACATGAAACCTGACACTCACAGTAAACCCTAACACTCACAGTAAAAAACGAATGTGTGATGGAAAGAGTGTCTTTCATTCCGAAATTTGCGTTTCGAGAACCACTTTTTAAATATTTTGAGGTAACCCTGAAAAGGGATAATTTTTTCTGTCATGGTTAATGTAATCAGTTCTCTTCGAATATCTTCCATACACATAATATGATAGACTGAGGAGAGTGTGACTTTTTCGATCTCTTCCGATATCTCCTTTTAAATAATATCAGTCTGTGTTGCAATGGTAGCATGTCGTTTACGTGTTTTCCCCCAGATTTCTGCCGTGATGGAATTTGTATTGGATCATCTTCTATTATCTTGAATTACACTGGAACTGTTAATTTCTCTGCTGTTAGGACTATTTAATTTAAACAATATTTATTTCAAAACTTTCCAAAGTGATACATAGCTTAAAATATCAGTGAGTGAGGATTCGGCAGTAAGCTGTTAGCTTCTCCGTGGTTGTTTCCAATCATGGTATAGTTAATAGGTAGCAACTGAAAAGACACTGAGAAGGCGTGTACAGCAAAATACATGTTCACACAATTTTTATGCTAAGCAAAAATGAAGAAAGTAACATAAGATGGTACAGTAGGTTAAACTTATCTAATTGATAGAAGGGAAGAAGGTAGGATAGTTTTCAGGACGTAAACGAGCAAGGAGCCAGCAGTCAGAACAGCACCATCTTCATGTTGAACCGTCAATCAGTTACGTACGAGTTTTATCTGTGCGAGGGGATACTGAGAGGACCGGTAGAACCTAAACTTTATTGTGTTGTGCATGTCGATGGAGGTCCCAACACAGAGATAGTCCGAGATAATACCAGATAGCTGAAATCTTATGTACACTTGAGTTAGTGTTAGAGTTGGAGAAGAACACAGAAAGAAATATCCGTTGGACAACAGTGTCCTCAGGTACAGGACTATTTGGTTGTGATACGATTTTAGTTCATGTAGCTTTTAAAATATCCTTCAGTAAAACACAATAGGACCTGTTGATGTTGAAGCAGCGGTTGGTGTCGATTCAGTGGTTTTGGAACTTTCGTTTTCATCTCCTGATATTAAGATTGCAGGATCATTACTTATTAGATCGTCAAAGCCGATTAAAAATTTGAGCGCTGCCGTATTTTCTTGACTAAACAAATACAATCACCACTCTTTGTTGCTACATAGTATACTCTCCCAAAAAAGAAAGTGTGCATGCTAAAAAATAACACTAAAAAAAGATATATATCATTTTCATTCATGGCAATTTTATTCAATCACAGATGAATCAATTGGTGATCAACACGAGAAATTTCATTACGCTACGACAAATACTCTTGGTGCCATGGAGAGTCAAAGACACTAAGAATCCAACACAAAAGTCACACACTCAATATCTGGTATGACCTCCGTCTGCATCGACTACTGCTGTGCATCTACGCCTCATGGAAGCGAACAAGTTAGCATGGAAGTGGGTTAGGGTAGGGTTAGGTTAGGGTTAGGTAGGCTTAGGGTTAGGTTAGGTAGGGTTAGGGTTAGGTTAGGGTTAGGGTTCGGTTAGGTTAGGGTTAGGGTTAGTTTAGGGTTAGGGTAGGAAAGGGTTAGGGTTAGGGTTCGTTTAGGCTAACCCTAACCCTAACCCTACTCTACACCAATGCAGTCGAGCACGACGATGACATAACGTCAAAATCGGACGAATTGCAGGTCGTCGAGGATGTAAGCCATTTTCTCTTAGCCGGCTGATTACTGTTTGAGGATGTATCCGTCTCGGGTGAGGGGTGTTCCTGGCTGTGGGCATTGCCGTTTGTTGCCGGTTCCAGAGATGGACGACACGGATATACCGATCTTGTGCAGGGGTGGTAAATCTGGTTCTCCCGGAGCGGGGTCGGTCTCGAACCTCATCATGTTGTGCATGTCGATGGACTAGCCTGTCTACAGTGTTACGGTGGCATTTCAAATGCTGGGCAATCTCTCTGTGTGTTCTGCCAGCTCTAATCATACCCAGGGCAAGGAGACGTTGATTCATTGTCAATCTTGGCATGCTAATGTGGAGTCGTTTTAACAGCAGCGCAAGTTTGAATGTGAACGATTGGAAGGCCTTACTTTAGTGTTTAAATACCCAAGGATTCACACTGCTGCATGAATTTTCAGACTCTCCACGTGCAAAACATGCCTTTTCACAAACGTGCAGCACGTCATTTAACGTTAATGCAATTTTAACGGGGAAAGCTGTTTTTGTGTACAATATAACTTATTCATGAACATGTTAACACTCTTTACACCGACGAAATTATTTTTTTGGAGTTTGATCAATTTCTGCAATGCACACTTTCTTTTTTGGGCGAGTATATTTATAGACAAAGCAAAATATCATTCGAATCAAAAGATAGATTAACCGTTTCTGTACATAAAAAATAAAACCTGGTCAAGATGACCCCACCCCACCCCACCCCACCCCCCCCCCAAAAAAAAAACAAACAAAAAACTACGCAACAAACAGAGATAGCGTTTCTTTTGTCTCTCATCATGCTCATGGACTGTCCGTAATGGAACA
Organism: Pictodentalium vernedei; assembly: GCA_031216915.1. Lineage (NCBI taxonomy): Eukaryota > Metazoa > Mollusca > Scaphopoda > Dentaliida > Dentaliidae > Pictodentalium > Pictodentalium vernedei. The sequence goes on along the minus strand of CM062296.1, from coordinate 190,881,111 downwards.
CGTCAGTCACCACCAATGTCTGAGAAAGCTGTTACCGAAAATCTTAAACAAGGATTTGATAACGGTGCTCACATTTGTTGTCCAGATTTCACTTCACGATTGTTTTATCCAGCACTTTATTTTCAACATGCACTAAAAGATTCTCGACCAGTCCAAATTCAAACTCGCGAGGATATTTCCGCTAAGGTGTGCTTTGTGTCTTGTTGCTAGGGTGTTATATTCTTCTCGGAAGACTTCATTCTGGATGTGTTTCAATATTTAAATTCTCACGTTTTGAACTTGTTCAGATGACAGACTCACGTTTCGCCTGTTGTTTTTCGACAAACTACAGTTTTCAATAAAGCGAACAAGATGTGCAGTCTATCGCTAGAATCTCATTTATTTATTTATTGGAGTTTAACGAGTCAGACCCCCAACGTAATAACTTCGCACAAGCAAGGTTAGCAGAGGTTGAAGTCAGGTGCATTATTATTTTTTTCGTTTTTTTTTTGTCTCGTCGAGCTCGTCCAACGAGGGGTCAAACCTATGTTTTTGAGACAAAAAATGAAAAAAAAATAGTTATCCAAGAATTTCTTTTGCAAGTGTTGTCTGCTTTTCAGGTTAGATAAAGGGTTAAAATGCTCAATTGTTTGGAGAAAGTTCGATTCTCAACTCGTGGAGGTATTTTGTTCAATACGAAACTATTTTTGACACCGCATATCAGAACTTTCCGACTGTAATTTAGGATTACTGAATTTTCAGGAAATAGAAACCTGATAAAGGCCATCTGTATCCCCCGAATAGTAAGTAGCCGTTTTCAATGTCACTTTAGCTTCGAAACCCAAAATTGTAGCATTCAAAACTCATTAAGTCGCAAACTCTCAGAATTCCTTAAAACGATTATTTGACGTATGTCTTCCAAATCGGTTATTGCCCATGAAAGGTGTGTTCTATTAACATTTGTTCGTAAATGATTTTTGTTTATCACATGAGCTTCCAAGTCATGCCCATCACAAATGCGTGAATCTCGCAACCAGCCATGCGGGATTTTCTGGTAATCATTTTACTGACACACATAATCAACATCAAATCAATATCAGCAATATGACCCTTTGTAACCCTCTGGAAATCTATCGTTTTCAAATAACACCACTTATGCTTTAACCTTTTAAGTAACGAATGGGCCGCATCCACCCGCGTTACTTACAAAATGAGCCAGTGGAAAACAATTATTTTTCCAAAAAATTCAAAAGAATCAGCATATCATGTGACCACTGTATTGAAAAATATATTATTTAAAATAATAAATTTTGATATAGTGTGCGAGGGGTAAAGGTTAAATATTGACAAGCTTCATATTTCTAGGAACACGTTCCGGTGTAAAAGGAATGGAAGTCCGTAGGAACGTTAGTCCCTCTGGACTATTATTCCGCGGAATTATAGTCCTAGGTCTAACATTTCTAGGAATCGTAGTCCGGCGGACTACTATTCCTAGAAATGTTAGACCTAGGACTATAATTCCGCGGAATAATAGTCCAGAGGGACTAATTTTCCTACGGACTTCCATTCCTGTTACACCGGTTCCGTTGTAAAAGCAAGTTCACATCAGCTTACCTACATATTCCGACCTAACAGTCGCGAACAATGTTTGTAAACTTTCCCTCAAGATTCAGCTCTCATACCTTTTCCAGGCAAAAGAAGATGGCAACCACATGTTTACTCCTGGTAAATGCATTGCCTATAAACATTTGATATCTAACCAAATCATCCATAGTACTTCCCGTTTGATTTTGTGTCTTAACTTTCTTTTTTTTTAACAATTCTCTAAATATTCTTGACGAGTGTGTGTTGATTATGGTTAGAACCAAATGTTTCACAAGAACTTTTTTTCTTTTTTGTTTGTTGTTCTGCCCGAGTGATACGTCGTTTGCCTAAACTATTTACTACTGGCGATTTTTTTAAATTCCCGTTCCCTTGCAATTCTATAGCCTGTTTGCAATCATCATCAAACATGTTTTGGTGAAATATTTTGGTTTTGTCGCGATTTTAGAGATGGATATGTGTGTGGATATCAAGCAATACACAATAAAATGCTCTAGTTGGACAGCATTTTGTTGAAATGCCTCTCTTTTGAGGCGAATAGACAAAGGCGTTGAGAAATAGTTTCAGTTTGCTTTTTTAAAACATTCCACTGGAGCACCCTCTCTTCCTACATCGAATCCAAACTTTCAAGCAGGGAGATGGGAGGTGGTGAATCAGTCGCTCTGGGCCAATCGATCAGTCAGCTGAAGTTGTTTAATTTCGCGACACGTAAATTGAAGACTGTCTTGTCTAAGTTATTCGTCTCCTTACAGGCGGTAATTGTGATTGCAAAGGTACAGCACTGTGAATGTAAGAAAACAGAATCATCTTGAGTATCAGGTGTATTTAGGAGTGTTTCCAGCAAGCGAAAAACTGCAGGCTTATAAGTTTGGCTAAATAGCCCCAGTAGGTTTCTTTGGTGATTTATGTCTCGAGGACCTATTCTGAGAGGTGTTCGGGCCTAGTTGTCTGAATGTTTCGTCGATGCACTCGCCGACTTCTATCTGTTCAAAGCTTTGAAACCTGTTGTAGGTGACACGGTCTTGAAGAGTTTTGGGTGTAATTTCTGATAACTGTTTATGTTTTGCCTTTTCCTTTTTCTTATTATCTTTCTCTAATTCTCTTATCTGATTCAGCCTCAGAGTTTGTTCTTGTGATCTTTGTATCTGTGGTGGTTTTGGTATTTGTTTTTTTAGGTTCATTTTTGTTCTGTCTGCAAAAGTTATTTGCTCCTTATTCTGGTCGGATTTACCTTTTTCTTCCCGGTGTGTGTTCTGGTTTTTCTTGTTTTGTGGCGCTGGAGAGTTTGTGTGATTTGTGTTTGGTTCTCTTTGGTTGGATTGTTTAATTGTAAACGCCTGTAGAGGGAATGGCATTATGCATTTGAGCCATGTATATGATGCCTGGCACACTACTGATTTTTGTTGGCGATTTTTGCTTCAATGTAACTGCATTAGAGGGTCCTATGGCGTTCACACAAGGCGTGATGGTTTTCACTGTTTAACTCTCTCTCTTGATTTCCATTAATTTGACTCCGGTTGTGCATTGAGGACTGAGTTCTTTCGTGATGTCTTTACGCCAGTACCTGATCGTTCTTTCGAGCGAACAACACACCTGTTATTATTATGAGTTATGTGTACAAAAAAAGTCTACATTTATGTCAGTCAGTCAGATACTTTAAGGTTTTATAAATTAAACACAGTATTCTCGAGTACACTTTATCAATATTCCATCTGATTTTAGTTTTAAATTGTTTTACTGTACAAGCGCTACCACTGATTGCCTTCTCCAGTGCAAATGGGTTAATACTATTTACTTTTTTTATCTTCTTCTGCTGAGTGTATTACTATAAATTTGGCCAATTGTTCAGAGGTTTAGAAATAAAATTCAAATTGTAGGAAAATAACGCACACATTTATTCAATATTAAAAAAAGTCAAAATGCAAATTCATATTTAAATAAATATGATTATTGTACAACAAACTGACCCGGCATATACCCTCGTGCATTACGTTGATAATAAAAACCAACATGGCGGCTAATATATATATATGGGGTTGAATGGTCCAAACTCTACTACTTCCGAAAATATGAAATAACTTTGGCATTAAAGAGGTTAATTGATAAATTCTCTTTGAGAAATGCACCTTTCAAGTAACTAACTGAAAATTTAAACCCTGACATAAGCGTGTTTAAAACCCTTTACCCAACGAATCTCCCGCATCCGCCCGCCTAATATGCAAATTGAGAAGCTGAAAAAATATTATTTTTCGAAAAATTTCAACAAAACCACATCATGTGACCCCTATTTGGAACGAGCTCGTCGTTCCAAAGAGGGGTCACATGATGTAGTTTTGTTGAAATTGTTTGAACAAATTTAAAAAATTATATTTAAAATAATAAATTTTGAAATCGTCTGCGTTGGGTAAAGGGTTAAGATGTTATAGCGTGGACAAAATTCCCTTTTTATGGTTTTTAACCCCAACGTCGAAGGAAGATAATTCAAAAACGTTTGTGGGTATCCAAACTGAAAGAGAAACTCCAGTAATTCGATTCATGAGATATACCTACATTTCAAATTCCAAAGGAATCCGATCACTTTGGGAAAGTTTACAAAATTTCGGGTTTTTTTGGTGTGTTCGGTATTGTTTTAAAATATGAGCGTAGATGCATCGCTTTCATTATACGTGATGTACCATGTAATTATGTATTCATTTACAAAATTTCAAGTTCTTAAGAGAATTGCTTCTTCCAACATATAATCATATAAAATAAAAGAAGTTTAAAACTGATAATTTGGCAAGTAGAAGAAAGCATTGATGAAAAAAGTAAGGAAAGAATAACAATTATTATAAGTTCACATATTAAAATATCGGAACCAGGCGGGTAGCCAGGATTCTATAACAGGAGGTGCCCTGCGGTGGTGGGGAGGGTGGGAGTAATATCTGAAAGCCTGTTGTGTAGGGTTTCGGGGTTATGGCCGGAGGGAGAGCGACCGGACTGTCCTAGTAAGAACTAATCCCCACCCCATCGCGAGAACATTTTGCAAAATTTAGTGCTCTAAGAGCGATTCTATAGCGTGAGTAAAACCCTATATTAGCGAATCCCCCACACCCTCAAGAAAATGTTTCAAGATGTAATGCTCTAAGAGCGAATCTGTAGCGTGTGTAACCCCTATTCTGGCGACCGTTTTGGGACTCTAATGTTGTGGGAAACTTGTATTGAGACAATGTTTTGGGACGACTGGCAAAAATTTTAGTGAGGAGAGGGGTTTTCCCGCTCCCGTCCCAGGACCCGCTGGTAGATACGCCACTGCATGGGAATTTATAAATTATCTTAAGTTAGAAGCGACTTGACTATTACATCACAGCTCGTGCATGTACTCTTCTTGCCTTGTGTGATGAAGATACATACAGTTAAAACTAGAAGTCCTGTCACGAACTGTGCACTTATCTAAGCTTAATTGCGCGTAGGAATTGCGCGCAATTGCCATATCGAATGGCATCCAAAGCATGGCATGTTCTCCTGGTTCCTTATAGCAAACACAAGCAATGTTTCTGCCAATGGATCTCCGGGTTACCCGGAGGTCCATTGGCTGAAACATTGCTTGTGCATAGGTCATATGAGCAGAATTTGATAGCCTTACTCTGGTCATAACGCGTAGATTAACGAGCAGATCGATGCTATTTCTGCGCATTTCATGACAGGACTTCCTTTTTTTAACTAAAAGACAGACAATCAAATCTCGATTTTACACTTTAAATAACCATTGGCTGGAATCTAACTATTTACACCTTGTTCCCAATAGATTATCTTCAGTCGATCCGCACTATCATGTTGTGTTTAATGAATCGTTTGAATCATCGACCATAGGACATAACTTCATATTCATTCTTTGGGTTTGTGTTGAATGGAAGTATGCACACAATAACACATTTACTCTGTATGCTAACCTTATTGTCAGTTGTGTACGCAACGAACATTCAGCGACAACATTATGGAAGCTCCACCGACATTGTCGCAACAACACACGCCCAATATCAGGTTGCTCTTACCAAGAGATCTAAACTGGAATGCGCAATTGCGTGCACAGAAGAGAACACATGCAAATCGTTCTCTTTCGATTCGAAGACAAGAAAATGTAGTATGTCTGACGGGTTCACCGAACATACATCGGACAGGGTGTATTACGGTAAGTGTGTTTTGTATTTATTGCACGCCTGTTCTATGAAAATCTCCATCTATAGCAACACTAAACCACACGGAAAATGAAAAAAACATCTGTTCCGCACAAATGAACAGAAACTGTTGACGGACAATTTTTAAATAGAAGCGAAATTTCACTGGATTTTTTTTACAAATCGTGCAACGCAATTACAAGTTGAATCGCCAGCGATAGCTGAAAATCACCCCCTGTGTTGAAGTGTGTTCTATGTGCCAGTAGGCACATAGAACACATTGGAACGCAGGGGACGAAATAGTAATACGGGTTCCCCTCGCACATTTGATTGGCGATACAATGTGTTGTTATTGTTGATAGTTGTCAAATGAATTGCAGAGTGCCTCCTCTAAAAAAAAATTAGATGTGAAGGCGTGTAATAAACACAGAACGACACACGCGTATGAATAGGTTTATCGATATGGCACATGTGCCAGCGCGGAAGGATAAAACGAGATGCCGCAGGCTCGAGTGTAATTCTGTGTATTTATTAGCGTGTCGTTCTGTGTCTTTATTAGATATGATTTTCTTTCCTAGACTTGCTCATTGCTCATTATCTAGCGAGACCGATATGACGTCAAACTCGGCTGATCTGACTCCGATCTCTTTCGATATGAACCTCGCTAGTGTCGTCCCCCTTGATACGTTAGTAGATGGAATCAGTTTGGTTTTTTTTCACCGTTTTCGCCGAACGCAATCAGAAAAATTGGTGTGATCAGGAATGGTGGGGGTGGTTTGAAGCCGAGTTTTTGTATGATGAGGAATTAATGCTGGCAATAAGTTAGGATAAGGTTGATGGAGAGAAAACACAAGAGAGTTGTACGGATAGTTCAACACAAACTAACATTCGTCGGAGATTTGTCAAAATGTGTAAAGAGACCTGAGAACAATATATAATTATTTGTTTTGTATTAATAAATAAAGAGGTTATTACTTGGTTAGTTTCTTCATATCGGCAGGGATATCAGCTCTCGGTAATTTCACATAAGACTTCGACCCGAGTTACCTCGGGCTGATATCTAGGCCAATACGAAACTAACCCAGTAATATGTTAGAACCGGATATTTATAGCACACAGTAGCATCGTTTCGTGGATAATACAATGCGCCTCGTTTGTGGTATGCATTTGTGTCGTGGTTCTCAGAATTTGGAGGTATAACTAAGTCATGTTTTATCATTTATAAGTATTACGGCTCTGTACACAGATCCTATCTCAATGCAAGTTGTAATTTCACCAATTCATTGTTAGATCGTCAATATTGAATTGGTTAAATTTCTAGTTGCATTGTGGAGAAGAATTGTAGCCTGAAATTTATTTATGTTCGACCGTGGTGCAAGGGAGTTAAAAGGGGAGGGAATGCCTTCGAATCAGAGACAGCTACTATCTTATTGTGTTAAACATTTACCTAACGTAACCTTTAAAACAGGCCACCACAAATTTCAAAAATCACCATTCAAATATTATTATTCTCTATTGTTCGTCCCAAAAGGGGATGGGGCATCCAGTGATTGTATTTACATCTTGTATTTGGAGAAGGAGTTTCAAAAGTCGCCTACGCCATTTCTTCCACTAAGATCGTTCCTCTGAGGGCCACATGTTTTCGAGGCAAATAATTAACATTTTTGATTATTCAAAAAACCTCCATTTTTATCACGTGTCGTCTTCAGTGTTAACGCTGGCCCGAATATTTGAGGGTGCCAAGTGGAAATTTTGTTCGGTTCCAAATGAATTTGTGAGGTGCCAAATGAAAGATTTTAGGCCCAAATGGACTCTGGTTGTAAATAAGAACAAATTAACCATGTATCGTCATTTGAGTACAACAAGGCGCCATCTGCAATGCCAGAGCGTTGATTCCAACCTAAGTCTATGTTTGGTACCAAATTGTTGTGCCATAGGCTGTATTTTTTGGTTCCAAACAAATTTCGTTTGTGCAATTGGGACCATTGTCACCCGAGAAGGTTAACACTGGGCGTCTTCTAAACGGGTTGGGTAAAGGGTTAATCTCAAGTCGAAATATGATATTCGGGCAATATGCTGACTATATCCATTGGCTAGCAAGTGACGTTCACGTGGAGTGTAATGCCAGTGAAATACCGCATGTTTGTACCGGACATAGACATTTTTCTAATACAAATCATACGGGGCGCTAGCAAAATTTCGGACTTTTTAACACCCGGGATCAAAATGCTCTCTCCCCCCCTCCCCCAGGACGCTCTTTGGTTCTTCTGAATGTTAGTAGAAAGCACGAACACCTGCCCGGTTAAAACATCTTCCAAAGTTTGAATTTGCAGATAGGGGATTTTAATAATAATGCAATGTTAACGTCTAGAATTCACCGCAGTGCTCTCTGACTTACATTATTACCCCGCATCGACGGTGTTCACACTCTTTGATCATTCTATGACATTCTCACATCAACTCACCGGAGCATACTGCCGGTGCTCCACAAACGGGCACACAAGGCAAGTACCCCAACATGTCCCAATTTTATATCTAGGTACGGTGGAGATTGTGTAGTACTGGTGAACATTCCCAACGCTCATAACTGACATGTGATGCAACGTCGCAGAATCACACATAAAAACTTCGCTGATCGCACACCAGCGACTACTACGGGAAGCAACCGAATAAATCACCGATGGTCACCCATCCAAGGATTAACCGGACTGGACGTTGCTTAACTTCGGTGATCTAACGAGAACCGGTCTCAATTCACCAGTCTTCCCATTTCCAGTAAAACTAATGATTTTCTAGTAAAACTAATGATTTTTTTTTATATAGCACACTCTTGGAAAGGGCTCAAAGAGCCCTTTCCCAAAGTGTGTCACATAATAGCATTTCCCAGCAAAGAAACACCACAACGTTGGCCCGCCGCCAGAATAGGTCTTGTTATTGAAGTAGCCTGTTTAGTGTTAGGTGAGTATGTTGATGGCTAATTTTTAGAATACATATATTATGTCATGTTTCAGAGTTTAAATAAAGCTACTTGGTGACAGTCAGAGATCCTTGTATAAATCTTACACACTGAATATTTTTTCAATATATTTTTCATAAAACCTAGTAATGGCTGTTGTGAAGCAGCCATAACTAGAGTTGGTGAAAATTCATCTAGATTTATCCAAAGAAAATAAAGAAATTCTTTGGATAATCGGTGAAAAGAATGAAAGTGTCCAAATTTTACATATTTCCGTAACAGGAGAAATCCGGTCCAGCACAGGAATATCCACCGCCAGCACGAAAGAAAATAGATATTTTTTTTTATTTATTGGTGAAAGCAGGGAGTTAAAAATCAGGAATATGATTGGTCACATTGTCCAATGAACGAACGACATGTTGAATGCACGTAGCATATCTTCAGGTTAACGCCAGGCACATGCATCTTGTGCCCTGGAATACAGTTCGCCTTGAACACAGATTGTACACATTTTACTTTCATTGTTTGTCAAGTTTCTGCCTTAGCAGCTTCTTTATTTCCCTCAGTGAATAATTTCGCGCATCGCTCTAGCCTTAGTAAAACTCAGTATCCAAATGTCTGACGATGGTATATTCTTGTTATTTCCACTGCGAAAATGAGTTGCCATAAATTCAGCCCCAGTACCACTCTCTCATGTCTGCCTCCTTTGTCTATTGCTTTCGTGACTGTGGTTCAGTCTATCAGCTCTAAAGGAAAGTAGACATTATGACTGTTTGTTGAGGACGACTCAAAGACCAATGCATTCGTTTTGGGGAGTCTTCCAAAAAGTCGCGCCATCTGATTTAGGAGAATGGTGCTGTTTTCGTAGACGACAGGAAGAAGCATCGACTGTTTCTATGGGCGTGATGTCAGGATTAATACAAGGTATACGAGACTGCCTGTATGATTTTGACATATCACATAGAATTCAGAAATACACCACATGTACTCCAGTTATCCCTCTTGCTCGCGCATTTCCAAATATAATTGCGCTTCTACAACAAAGCACTGGATAAAAAAAATAACAAATGCCAAAGTTATATAAATACATGTATAGTGCGTCTCGAGGTTTACTCGGCCGAACTGACACATTTATCAGATTTTCAACTTAACTTCAAGTCAGTTTAATTCGCGTCAGCTTGGTCGATTTTTATGAAGTAGATGAGTTCATTTAGAAAAAATATCATTTTACTGTTGATTGGATCTGCTACGAATATGGACAGCGATTGGTAGTCGACACTCTACTCATCTGAATATCGTTACTTATATAGATAATTCTAAAATTATATTAAAATACTATCATGCTTTTTTATTCCAGACAAACGCTGCTCTGAAGCTGGTTACACATATGTTCCACACCTCAATTTATGTTTCCGGATCGAAGGGCAAACTGTATATAACTTACAAAAGATAAAACAAATTTGTAAGTCAGAAGGTGCACATTTGGCTGTGATTGAAAATAGCAAGATGGACCAGTTCTTCGTTGATGTAATATATGCTTCTAGTAAGTGTGATCTTCCTTATTCTTGGGTTCTCATATTATAAGGTATTGTGATGAATTGACGGTAACATGGTTTGGGTTTCAACAGAGACGCGAACACGAGAACATACGCTCCGAGCTGTAAGTCTCAGACCATGTTACCATCAATTCATCTCAATAACGCATATGTTCCAGAAATACCCTACCCATAGCCCAAAACCAACATCGTGAAATGACCAATAAACAGTAACTTAGATAAAGGTCGAAGTTACTCCATCTCAGTTCAAGTTCATAATATCAACTGAGATTTAGTAACTTCGACTTTTTTTTATATGTGGGGTGTAGATATACATTCATAGAATGACTGCAGGCCTCGAAAAATACGATTTTGTAGGTATTATGCACATTAACCCTTTGAACTCTAGTGGTATCTTCCATGCCATTTCAACGGCAGCAGTTAGAAGAGTCCATATTCGTTATTTGGGGCAGACTAATCAATATTTTCAACGTGCAGCCTTGGGGCTGCACGTTGAAAATATTGATTGGTCTACCCTACACATTTACTGAACAGCCATCCTATGTAATGACATATCATGTTTCTGGCCGGAAAAAACGGCCGCTAGTGTTCAAAGGGTTAAATCTCCTCCCATTGTTATTATCTGTTTAGATATCACTTGGTAACGTTAGACGGTAACATGCCACTGGAGCCGTAAACATAGAAGAAATTAAGCGAGCTTTCCTCCAATCAGAGGGTAGAGATGTTAGTCTTATTGGAACATTAGATCTTATTTTTGACAACTTTGATCATTTGACATAGGTCATATGTACCATTACAACAGGAAAGGAACTGAAGTGTTACCGTAATTTTAAAATGACAAACTTAGGAGAATAGTAGGAGATGTCAGTTTCATGTAGGTTTACCCGGACCCCGGGGTCATTTCGCGCTCAAAGCGCCCAGGCCCTTTTTAGGCTCCCATCACCCCTCCTTGTGCTCACGGCCGTTAGGCCACCTTCACCCTCCCTGTGCCCAAGCCCCTTAGGCACCCCCTGCGCCCAAAGCCAACTAGTCCCTCCTTCATACCTAAAACCTGTTATGCGCCCCTCCCGTGCCCAGAGCCCTTTTAGGCCATAAGCACCCTCTTTGTGCCCAAGATGGCGGATGACAAGATGGCGTCTTCCACCATGATATCTGTGACGTGGCTACCATAATACATAGAGTGGGAGGGCTCCCCTCCCTCCCTGTACCCAAAGCCTATTGGGACCCAAGATGGCGGATGACAAGATGGAGGCTTCCTCCATGATATCTGTAACGTGTCTACCATAATACACAAAGTGGGAGGGCTCCCCCTCCCTCCCTGTACCCAAAGCCCATTGGGACCCAAGATGGCTGCCCAAGATGGCGGATGACACGATGGCGGCTTCCTCCGTGATATCTGTGACGTGTCTACCATAATACACAAAGTGGGAGGGCTCCCCTCCCTCCCTTTACCCAAAGCCTATTGTTCAAACTATCCCAAAATCTGACGTTCATCTTGGTGAACTAGTTAAAAAGAGCCCATCATGCAAAGTATAGAAAAGTATGGCTGCTGCACATAAAAGCATATTTCGAGAAACAAGTTCAGACACGTCTTGAAGATAACGTACACCTGTGGAACTCTATTTATCAAATAAGTGTTTTCACAAACAAGATAATCCTCTTAACTGAGTACTTTGAAAATATCTCGGTACAATATTAACCCCAACACATTGTATATTTCGGAAAACAGGAACGAGATTTTTGAATTTGAATTTTTTAATTTTAATTTTAATATTTAAATCATTGGCAGAGGAGCTTGTTTACGTCACAGATATCATGGGGGAAGACGCCATCTTATCATCCGCCATCTAGGACCGCCATCTTGGGTCTCAATAGGCTTTGGGTACAGGAAGGGAGGGGGAGCCCTCCCACTTTGTGTATTATGGTAGACACGTCAGAGATATCATGGAGGAAGCCGCCATCATGTCATCCGCCATCTTGGGCACAAAGAGGGTGCGTATGGCCTAAAAGGGCTCTGGGCACGGGAGGGGCGCCTAACAGGTTTTAGACACGAAGGAGGGACTAACTGGCTTTGGGCGCAGGGAGGATGCCTAAGGGGCTTGGGCACAGGAAGGGTGAAGGGGGCCTCACGGCTGTGGGCACAAGAAGGGGTGAGGGGAGCCTAAAAAGGGCGCTTTGGTCGCGAAATTACCCCGGGGTCCGTGTAAACCTACATGAAACCGACATCTCCTACTACTTATGATATATTTTATTTTGCTCGCTTCATTTGTAGCACATAATTGGAAATTTCTAGAAAAATGTCTCCGACCAAGAGAATATAATTTTACGCCCATGATAAGCCACTTAGGAATGCTACTACTATATATCGACATTAAACTCTAAAATCTGTTGGTCACAGATATCATGGGGGAAGACGCCATCTTATCATCCGCCATCTTGGACCGCCATCTTGGGTCTCAATAGGCTTTGGGTACAGGAAGGGAGGGGGAGCCCTCCCACTTTGTGTATTATGGTAGACACGTCACAGATATCATGGAGGAAGCCGCCATCATGTCATCCGCCATCCTGGACCGCCATCTTGGGTCCCAATGGGCTTTGGGTACAGGGAGGGAGGTGGAGCCCTCCCACTTTGTGTATTATGGTAGACACGTCACAGATATCATGGAGGAAGCCGCCATCTTGTCATCCGCCATCTTGGACCGCCATCTTGGGTCCTAATAGGCTTTGGGTACAGGTAGGGTGTGGGAGCCCTCCCACTTTATGTATTATGGTAGCCACGTCACAGACATCATGGGGAAGCCGCCATCTTGGACCGCCTTCTTGGGCACAAAGAGGGTGCGTATGGCCTAAAAGGGTTCTGGGCACGGGAGGGGCGCCTAACAGGTTTTAGACACGAAGGAGGGACTAACTGGCTTTGGGCGCAGGGAGGATGCCTAAGGGGCTTGGGCACAGGGAGGGTGAAGGGGGCCTCACGGCTGTGGGCACATGAAGGGGTGAGGGGAGCCTAAAAAGGGCGCTTTGGTCGCGAAATTACCCCGGGGTCCGTGTAAACCTACATGAAACCGACATCTCCTACTACTTATGATATATTTTATTTTGCTCGCTTCATTTGTAGCACACAATTGGAAATTTCTAGAAAAATGTCTCCGACCAAGAGAATATAATTTTAAGCCCATGATAAGCCACTTAGGAATGCTACTACTATATATCGACATTAAACTCTAAAATCTGTTGGTTTAAAAATCAAACCAAATCAACTGAGCTCCGTAAATATGGAACCATGTCCCAAGTGGAAAAGATAATGATCATGGGTATGGTCTCAATATCTCCCAAATTACACATTTGACACATCCCGTTTTCCCCTCATATCTAGTGGCCTCAATCTTAATACGAACAGGCATAGTGATGAAAAGTGAAATCAGGGTGTTTCCCAAGTCACAGTTTTTACTTTTTTATGCAAGCTAAAAGACCCGTTTCCTCTGAAACCTTCTGTCACGTTTCCCCTGGGTGCCCCACTCCGAGGTCTGGTATCTCTTTAGAGTGGTTCTCTGATAACAGTCTTACATTTGCCCTCTTCGTCTATTCTGTGCCAGTTGTTCTGAAATGTTACACCACAGGTTGTCACGGAAATTCATGAGATAGTGTAGATAAGACAGTTTCCCCAAATCTTGATCAAGTGCTGCGGCACAGATCGACCTTTTTATCTATCTGCCTGAATCGTTCGACGGATCTTCCAAACCTCACAATTGATTGGAGATATCACACCAGTACGATATGTTATAATTGGTACACCCACCATCTTCCAAAATGTTGTCCACCAAAACACACCATTGAAATTTTGTTTCCAAAAGGTTTCAGCTGGATGAGAATTCACTTCCCTTTCTAACTCAGTTCATTTTGATTTTTGGAAATACCTCCTTCCGACTTCGTACCCACCCCTAAATAAAGAGCAGTCACCCGTCCCTTCTAATTTATGCAATTTACATAAGATAGAGAACACCAACGCTAACACCCCCCACTGTTAAGTAGACACGGTCTTACCGTCCATGAATATAACTTAGCATTTGTTTTAACTTAGTTCGATCAACCACTTGGTTCCCCACTGCCAAACAATTTCAAATATTTTCACAAGCTCCTCCTCACTTTCGGACTCAAGCACCATATAATCTGCAAAAGAAAAAGAAACATCCGGGGCCTTTAGAACTTCAACTTGTATACTGAATATTGTACATGAGACGAGAAATCCACTTAGTCACTCTCGGCGTGGTGTCTCCCACCTAACAATAATGCTTAAATTAGGTGAATAACATAACGTCGCCTGAGTGCTAGAATGTTCTATGTCCCATAGGGGACATAGAACATTCTAGCACTCAGGCGACGATACGCATAGGTACAGTTTCTGCAAGTGGGTCGCATTATCAACCTGGGACTATTATTATGGCTTTTGTTTCTTCTGCCTTGTGATAACATTCAGATTACTTGAGTTATTGTCAGAGGGGAAACTTTACACCTGGCTGTGATATAGTACAACATTCGAAAAAGTGCTTGAATCAAGACGTCATTGAATGCTTCTGACAAACTCACAACCAGCTACTCAGAAGCCTACATGAATATTATTATTATCCTGAGCGGTATGGAGTTGAATGAGGGAATCTCACCTTACGAAGAAAATATTTTACCCCTATTCGAGGATTGCCGAATGTCTATTTATTTATCTAATTATTGATGTGTAACGTCACATCATTGTCCGCTGTTACATCGTGACGACAAATTATTATCTACTGTACAATATATCACCTTGTCTGAAGGAAAATGATTGATAAAACTCATGAAAAACTTACATTGTAACGATCGTCAAATAAATTAGATTAAACTTATTTTATTTGTTACAATTAACAAAAATGATCGGATGGCAAGCGTCCAGCACTTTTATGTTTTCCTTAAAATACAGCTGAAAATTACAAAGTATGCTTACATATGTTTGAAGGCAGTTACATGAAGGTGTGTGTAATCGCAAAGCGAACGTATATATATTTCGAAACAATGTTGTGAATGTTAAATAAATAGCGATGACGGAAGAGTAACGATGCAAATAGCTGAATTAATTCTATATAAACTAGCCTGCTGATCATAAGACGTCTGACGACGAGAAGGAGTTAAAAGAACAAAATCAATTAGTATTATTAAAACGGTTGATTTCTTTTCTGAACGAGAGACTCTAATGAGAATTTATCATGTAAGATATTTCTCTCAGAGACGGTATTATAAATTATCTCCGTCAACATGAATGGTATATGGAGATTTAATGCCTGGATGTCGGCTTTTAAAAAACATGCATTCTGACGGAGATAACGTTTCTGTCCCGTTTGAAACACAATAGAAAGATAGTGGAGAAACATGTGTGGACGAGTTTATCACGCTCCACAATCAGTTGGACCAAATTCGTGAATTTCGTTTTCACAAACGTAGAAGACAACAGATAGAATTATATCCCTTGGATATTTAAGGAAACGAGTAAACAGTATTTTTTGACATATTGACCACCGAGTTCCAAAGTATTTTATGTGCCTATTGGCACATAGAACACATTGGGACTGAAGGGACGATAGTTGCTCTTATTTTATTTTTTCTCAAGTTGTTTCACTTAATTATTCGACTATTTAATTTATAACAGCAAAATATGATCGAATGGTCGGAAATATTTGTGATTATTTTCATTTTTTTTTTGTTCGATTTTTATATCGAGGCGAGCGGAAGCGAAACGCTTTCATTTAAACCATATACCCCTATGTTTCGCGTTCTCATATATCCTGGATGTTTCACGTTCTCATTGACCTTGGATGTTGGGTACACCCTTTGCTATGACTATTTGTCCAATGCATTCTGAATCAAAAGACAGAATCTTTCGGGATATAGGGACAAATTATGATGTCGCCGCTTGATATTAATGCAATTAGTAGGTCTACGAGAATGTACTCAAGTGTTGCCGGGTATCTGGGGCAAATATTTTCCCCGGTAGTAGATTTACCCCCTCCGACCTCAAACCATTCAATGATGACTTTTCTCTCTTCACACCCCATTCGGGGTGAATTCGGGAAGAGCATAAACAGTTTCGAAAATATCAAATTCGTATACTAGAAAGACTAGCGTTAGTTTACGACAGCGATGGACTAAAATGTTGAAGCAACTTGAAACAGTGGAAACTCCGGTGACATCTGTTTTGAAAGTATTAATTTTGATGACGTCATGTGGGATGACGTGGGAGAAAATGTATTCTGTAGTGGTGCAGCGTGGGGTGGATCGTTGTGTCGAATAAAGGCGAATTGAGACGCTCTTTTGTCTTAAAAACATAGGTTAGGCTCATCGAGCTCGTTCCAACCAAGGGTTATAACCAAGGTATTTGAGACAAAAAATGAAAAAAATAATGGAAATTCATTGGCGATTTTTTAGAATAGCGCTGGTCGGTTTTAAACGATACGTTGGGTAAAGGGTTAAATATGGTTAAGTGGGTTGTGTAAAGTAGATCTATCTGTCCTAGGTATCGTGTCTGAGGCGCGTGTGTCTTAATAGACAGATGGAAGGAGAAAGTTTTGTCAACAAATACAAACGCCTTAAGAACGTGTATTCTTTCTTCGTCCAGAAAACGTTGACGTTCCTGTTGATGTTCTGCTGATGGTTTATTTCAAATTGAAATACACCCCGGCTGACCGATTTATAGTGAGAAATTCAGCGGCGTCATGGAGATGGGCGTTGTTGTCGATATGCATGCCGAGTGATGGCCTTGCGTGTTTGTTATATCGGCCTAGTCTGGGGGTCTTCTTTAATATGGATACCAGTTGTTTGAAAAGTTTTTGATAAAAAACACCGAAAATTTCATTAAACGTGTCTGTGCACAAAACCGTGTTTCTTTTACTGGGCCCAGAGTATGTCACGACCTGAACAACGCACTTAACTGCGCATCCACAAAGATTCCGTGCATAATTGTGCTCCTGGGATGTGCATCGTTATCATATGAAACATGTGCTCCAAACTCAATCTTAGTTTAGGCGGCAAGCGACTTTTTATCTCACGGGTTGCATCTTGTATCACTCCATCACCTGCTCGGCAATCTTTATGGCGTATTAAATCAGCTGACAGTCTGCTACAGAACCGGACTTTAACCCTTTACCTAACATGAAAAGCAGACGACACTTGCAAACAAAATTCTTGAATAACTAATTTTTTTCATTTTTTGTCTCAAAACCATAGGTTATGACCCCTCGTTGGAACGAGCTCGACGAGCTCGTTCCAACGAGGGGTCATAACCTACGTTTTTGAGACAAAAAATGAAAATATTTTGAAAATTAATTGTCGATTTTTGAGAATAGCGCTGGCCGGTTTTGGCCGTTACGTTGGGTAAAGGGTTAACACGGAGTTCATATATAGTACCGCTGGAGTTGGTTTAAGCATAGTGATATGGTTCTCTGATCATTCGAGATGTTTTATGAACGGGCGTGTGCATAATGAAGTACTTATGTTTTTACTTATCTATCAGTGTGTAATGCCCCGTCAGTATCTGAGGCGTAATTACGGCGATAAATAGAACACTTGGGATATGCATTCTAGAGGTAGTTGTAGTCCATATAACTTTACAATTGTTTCTGGCGCTTTGTTAACATTATACAGTATTTAATTATAAAACACAGGTAATGACAGAAGACATAAATGCGAAGATACAAATATCTTACTGGAAAAAAGGAATTCCATTCCGACCCATTTAAATGAACAATGGTAATTTAAAGTCTGGTTCAAAAAGTGACAGCGACCAAATTTAATGAGTATCTGTTGTACAAAAGCTTCCCAAAGAAACATTATATAGTACCATTGCGGCATTGGAGTTCTCAGACTGTTGATTTATTTAAGTGGGAGATGAATTTCTACATGTTACTCTATAATGATATCGAAACGCGAACATTTCTTAACGAGTTCTGAAGAGAGCTTTTGTGTTGTACTTGATCGGTTAGAGCTTTGGTTCATCAGTTAATAGGTGTTAGCCCTTTCAACACTAGCACCCTGGAAGGTATCGTTTCAGTGAATACTGTCAACGGCAAAATTGACGAAATCGTCCTGGTTTGTTGGGAGGTTCAGTAATAATTTAATCCACCAGCTCTGTTGGATTAAATTTTTACCAAGCCTTGCTTCAGATTTTTGCTCTTTATATTCATCTGCTCGTCCACTACCATTTTTTTCTTCAAGCACAAAATTATGCATACCGAGTTGAACACGTTTAGGGTATGTTCAGCACATTGTCACTGAAAATCACTTTCCAAATGCATATACGTATCATGATATTAACAAAGCTATGCCCATTGAGGTTTCAGTTTGGGGTTTTTAGATTACGTTATCTGCGTGTAGGTTCTATTGTTGAAACCTGCATCAAATAGTTTCATTCCTGGAGTTTATGCTGATTATCAATACATATTTCGGAAGCGTAAATCTGCCTTTATGTGTGTCTGTTTTTTCTCTGTTTTGGGTTTTTGGGTTTTTTTTGTATTTTTTTTTGTTTTTTGGGTTTTTGTTTTTTGATTGTTTTTTGTGAGTTCAGTGTACGTTCCGTGATCAGAGAATTACTATGGAATGAATGCTTTATCTGCAGAAAACATTATAGTACAGTTACATTTCATAAAACATTTTACAGTATTTCAACTTCAATTTTTATAAATAAGCATGTAAATTATCATACTGGTATTTGCTTTCTTCAGGAGGGTGAGGTAGCCATTATGCTATCTTACTCTCACCCGCCTTAAAGAGAGATAGAGAGAAAGAGAGAGAGAGAGAGAGAAGTAAAAAAAAGAAGAGAGAGGAGGGGGAAGTGGGGAAGAGAAAGCAAGGCTAAAGACGGACAATCATCCCTTCGAATAAGTCGTTAAAGAGCCTATTGTTGCATCAAATAGATTCATTCCTGGAATTTATATTGATTATCAATACATATTTCGGAAGCGTAAATCTGCCTTTATGTGTGTCTGCTTTTCTCAGTTTTGGGTTTTGGGGGTTTTTTTGTATTTTTTTTTTGTTTTTTTTGGTTATTTTTGTTTTTATTTTTTGTTTGTTTTTTGTGAGTTCAGTTACGTTCCGTTATCAGAGAATTACTATGGATCATTAGGTTATACTTTAAACGTTTACTGGTAATGCCCTATTTGGTCATTATTTTCTTTGACCAATAAAGTGTATCATAAGCCACAATGTGGAAGTATGTGATCTTAAATAGAGCATTTAACATGTAGCCGAGGGAGTGTATGCCATTTTTCACGAAGAAAGATTTAAATGGACCATCAATTCTAAGTTCATGTTTGGTCGACCTTTGTCAAATTCACACTAGCAGGAATTTGTGTTCCTAGGGGTACGTATACCATTTTCCCCGTCACAATCAATGGCAACATTGACGCACTGAAAGATATGGCAGATTCTTCATATTGTATGTCGATGATATTTTGATTTGTTCTAACAGCAAAAATATAAATACCGACGCACTTCAGCGGGGTTTAAATAGAATTCCGATATGGCCACAAAAAGTGTTACAAATTTTCCAAGACCTAACAAAATATGTTAATTTTTTTAAGAATCGAAAATATCAGTAGTATGTCTCAGGCTTTTCGGGACCTAGTTGAGGAACCCCGGAATTGACACCACGTCACGTGACCCATTGGCGCCATGTTGAGTTGCATGGTAACCCGAGTGAGCGGCCATGTAGTGACGTCATTACCACAGTGATACGTGGTGTGAGTGCGCATGTGCAGCGCGTGTTGTTAGGATGATACATCTTTCCGTCGTCCATTTTGTGTACTGGAGGCCGCCATCTTGGTTTCTATGGTAGCACGTGGTTGCTATGTTACCTAAACCATTCTTATAGGACAGGGGTATGTTCTGAAGGTGTGTTCGATTGAATAGGAGTAAATCAAATTACCACAAAATCCTCGGTAGACAAGGGGATGTCACCTAAATTATATCTATGCCACATGAGTCGACGAGCGATATGGACCTGAAAAGCTAAATATTGTAATAATAAGGTAAACTGTTCCAACTAATAAGCTATTCTACTGTACTGGAGTACACCCCAGGACAAAGGAACATGATAAGGTAGACAAAAACTATTGCATATATAGATTTTAGCAGAGAAATCTGAAAGAATTCGAAATAGTAAAAATTATCGGGTTGTTTGTGGCAATTTGATTTACGCCTATTCAATCGAACACACCCTCGGAACATACCCCTGTCCTATAAGAATGGTTTAAGTAACATAGCAACCACTTGCTACCATAGAAACCAAGATGGCGGCCTCCAGTATACAAAATAAACTACGGGAAAAAGGATCACCCTAACAACACGCTGTGCATGCGCGCTCACACCACGTATCACTATGGTAATGACATCACAACATGGCCGCTCATGCGGGTTACCATGACAACACAACATGGCGCCACTGGGTCACGTGACATGACGTCACTTCCGGGGTCCCCTACCGGGGTCCCCCAACTAGGTCCTGAAAATCCCGAGACATACTACTAATATCACCTTGATACTTCAGATGAAAGTAGGAGGGAGTACCATAAACTTCCCGGTTTTATAGTTTGACAATAAACTCATTTTCACTTCTCATCATAGCAACTGCGTAGTAGAATAAACGGGCTCCAAACCGTCTAATGGTTGTTGGTAAAACTAATTGATGTGCTGGCAAAAAAAAAAAAACGCTTTCTGCATTGTTTGTGAGATCAAAAATAAAACATGATGTACTTTACGGCTGTGCCTGAAAATCACAAGCCATACCATTCGTTGCAGTTCATAATAGTGACAGAATTTGCCTGTAGACATTTAGAATAGTACGAACAAACCCAATGATTTTTGAGGCGCGTGGGCCTTCTGTTGAGATTACACATTCAGTATGTTATTACACTTCCATTAAACTTTAAACCCTTGTATTCAACGGAATCGCCGCTATGATATAAATGATTCTGTATTCAACGGGTGATATACAAGCCGGAACTTTTTTACCGCACCGTTTAGTTACGCTTCGAAAAGTTTCCAAATTTCGTTATACAATCATCGACCGTCTGTCGCATAGTATGAAAATGAAAATGTCCAAAGCAAAATAAAATTGATTCACAAAAATTAGACAAAAATGAGATAATATTTTTAAAAAACCCAATCATTTCCAATCAGAACATTTACCCAGTCCCGTTGCCGTCTCGTTTTGTGGATCCTGTTATATCTAAATTGGTCAACTTTATTTCGGTAAATCTTCGTACACCTTGACATGCTTCGAACTTCTTTTAAAAACGTTTCTCCCAGCTGTTTTGCAAATCTGCACATATTTGTACTTATATTTTTACTAACAGTAATAGCCACCAAATGGTTAGGCGTGAATGGGCACCAGCCCATTCACGCCTAACTATTTGGTGGCTATTACTGTTAGTAAAGAGCGATAGGAATTTCAACAAACACTGGTTCCGTAAAGGTTGTTTTGATTTTTTATCGATCCATATGGTCAGTACAGCTTCAGTCAAAACAAACTCTTCACCTTTGGGTTTAATTATCGGAATTAAAATGTATTTATTTAAATGCAATTTAATGCATGGGTTGTGTAATAAACACAGAACGCGATGTGTGTTTGAATCGGTGGGTGCTTTACATAATTCGTTGGAATGGCGTAATCATATTTCGCTCGAGCCTACGGCTCTCGCAAAATATGACTACGTCATTCCAACTCGTTATGTAAAACACCCACCGATTCAAACACACATCGCGTTCTGTCTATATATGTAAGCGACCTGTTTGCAAATCCATCAAACCACACTTATGATTACGAAAAAAATTCTCACAATCAGTGTTCAGGCTGGCTGAAACTGCTTGGTGCCACATATTTAACCATTTTGCATATTTTAGTGCCAAACAAAGTAGTTTGGTGACACGACGCTAATGGGCGGGGAGGGAAGTTTATTACTTAAAGAGTGAAGGGACAATTTGTTCGGAAAAAACGGCAGAACTGAAAGTTCTGACGAAATCCTCGGTAGACAAGGAGATGTCACCTAAATTATGTCTATGCCACTGATTTAATTAATGGTCAGGGTGTATGATGTTGCTACATCCCCCTGTTGTTACGTATTTAGATTAGGCCTAAAAAGTTAATAATCTGTATCGCAGGCCCTCCCGTATGTTGCTTTTGGATGCCGCATGCTCTTTTTTGTAAATGAATGCAAACTTAAAACAATTGGATGGTTTATGTCTGCTAGTTTACTCAAGTTAATAAAATTGATAAATTTATCCCCTGAGTGGTAACAAGGCTTTGCAATGCTTTAAAGCCTTCTTGCACTGAAGAGACGAAATACACCACCACCCATGCCATTCTATAGATTATGAGACCTACAGATAAAACAAGCAAAGAAATCAATACTAAAAATAAAAAATAAAATAAAAGATCGCCTGTCCACGAAAATGGCCTGGCAAACAGAATATTTACTTTATGTGGCCTCAAACGACCAATTAATGTTAATCCAGCAGGTCGCGAATCTTAACAGAAGACAACACTATAAATACTTCAGACTGACTTGCGACGATATGAAGTATTTATCTTACAATCAACATGTATTTTGTCTGTATTAACTCCGCAACTGTCGTGTATCCGACCTCCTGATACAGATGTTTGTATCAGGGGGTCGGACACAGGCACGTTCCTTTCGCGTGAGTTCCATTTTTGTTTTCCTTTTGTTCATCCGCACGAATAAATAGTTTGTTATATATTCGTCTACATTCTTGAGTTATTCCCAATATATTGTAAGATAAAATGATTATTACCATTATGTGGATGTACAAAATATGTATCCGAGTCGAAGACTCGTCCTGATCTGCCCTTAGAACCCGAAGCTCGACTCGGATACATATTTTGTACATCCACATAATGGTAATAATCTCTATTTATCTTACAATCAACATGTATTTTGTCTGTATTAACTCCGCAACTGTCGTGTATCCGACCCCCTGATACAGATGTTTGTATCAGGGGGTCGGATACAAGCACGTTCCTTTCACGTGAGTTCCATTTTTTTCTTTTTTTTTTTCTTCCGTACGAATAAATCGTCGTTATATATTCGTCTACATTCTTGACTTATCCCCAATAAGATAAAATATGATAAGATAAAATGATTATTTCCATTATGTGGATGTACAAACTATGTATCCGAGTCGAGCTCCGGGTTCTAAGGGTAGATCACGACGAGTCGAAGTGATCTGCCCTTAGAACCCGGTGCTCGACTGGGATACATATTTTGTACGTCCACATAATGGTAATAATCTCTATTTATCAAATTAAACTCAGTCTTTTGAAAGGCTGATAACTTATAATGTTTTATTGAATACAAATAAGTTTCATTCCCACTGACTGACAATTAACTTTAAAAGTTTTTTTCCAAACACTATTTCCAACACCTTATTGGCAAACCACTTCTCTGGCGACCGCTTCTCCAAATTGATTATTTACAAATGTTAACACCATTTTATATGTTCACGTTTTTAGAAACGAGTTGAAATGAAAATGATAAATATCAGCAGCTGTGCGATTACCCGAATTTGCTAGTCCCACAGAGATCTACATCTACTGCGGCTCCACTCGGGATCGCGCCCAAAAGATTCAGTCTTCTCCGCGGCGACCCCCCCCCCCCCCCCCCCCCCTGCTCGTCGTCGATGCATGACACTCAGCGTGTTTGTATTGCCCCCGGCGGTAAAGAACAAACTTACACGTGGAGGTCCACTGGCTGAAATAATCATGGTTTTATGCTTTTCAACTTAAGAGGGATTATTTCGCAGGCGGAAATGCCGCTTGGTTGCGTTTCCAGTGATAATGCATTCACCTTGCACTGTTCTATTCCGCGACCTCCATCGCGTAAAGAATTATTATTGCTTCAAACGTTCATATTTAATTATGCTATTGATTCATAATATGCGAAGGATATCTGGGTTTTTATGTAGTTACAAGAATTATCTCTCAATTGACTGCAAGGAGGTAAAAGTTTTGACGAGCGGCGCAATGCCAGGAATGAGATAATCTAATACCAACTTTAACAGTTGTCATTCGATTTATTGCGAAACTTTAATTGCAATTAAAACCCAAACGTCAAACATAGGCGTTCATGTCGATCTAAACCGAACCCTTTACCTCACAAGAAAAGCAGACGACACTTGTAAAAAAATGAATAACTATTTTTTTTCATTTTTTTTTTGTCTGAAAAACGTAGGTTATGACCCCTCGTTGGAACGAGCTCGTTTCAACGAGGGGTCGTAACCTATGTTTTTGAGACAAAAAATGAAAAAATAATGAAAATTAATTTTTGAGAATAGCGCTGGCCGGTTTTGTCCGTTACTTTGGGTAAAGGGTTAAGTAATGCACGTCACTTCTGAAGATATGTTCTTTTTTATCTATCATGATAATAGTCATCGTTATTTAATGACCAACTTCTGAAGACCTGGCACTACCCACTCTCGATGGGTCAATCGGTCAGCTGTATGAGTATGCATCTCCCTGGTCGAGTATGCTACTCATGTACTTTTGATGCCATTCGCTGGTTATCCTCGACATTACCCCCACGTTGGGTTCAGAGTAAGGGTGGGAGTCACAAGCAGAAAAAAATTATATATATTACAATATGCCTACCCACAACAAAAAACAAAAACGGGGATATGTCTTTGGAAACGGACTCTTGACTTAGATAATAACTCTGACACACCATTATCGCAAAACTGGCCGAAACAAGCCGGTAACAAATATCGATCCGTTTGCATTGGAAAAAGCAATAACGGGTATAGCCGGTGTCGTCAAAGATGTTAGAAACGTGAACGTGGGTGCATTATTGATAGAATGTAAAAGGGAAATGCAAGCAAAAAATGTAATGAAGATTGACAAACTAGTTAACATCGAGGTAAATGCTTTCCTTCGTAAAACTCTGACTTTTAGTAAGGGCGTTGTTCGAACAAAGGAACTGACAGGAAGGGATGAATTACAAATGAAAGAAAACTACAAGGAGTAACGGCAGTTAAACGAATTAGAATTAAAAAAGACAACACAAAAGTCAAAAC
Organism: Pictodentalium vernedei; assembly: GCA_031216915.1. Lineage (NCBI taxonomy): Eukaryota > Metazoa > Mollusca > Scaphopoda > Dentaliida > Dentaliidae > Pictodentalium > Pictodentalium vernedei. The sequence continues at coordinate 190,855,759 of CM062296.1, read as the reverse complement.
AAATACTTATATTTTTCTATTTGAGTCGCCACACCCGGCAGGATCAATTAAAACAGATTTCAGGAACACCAAAGAGGACTTGCATATTCCAAACCCACTTCCATGTTTCAGGTGTAAAAAATATGAAGATAGTCAGAACAAGTGCAGGGGACAAGCTATCTGTTTCAAATGTGGTAAAACACATCAAGACTCGTCCGTGCACAAATTCATTAACATGTTTTAACTTCCAGAGCAATCACGTTGCGTCGTCAAAAGATTGCCCCGTACGAAAGGAACACAGGTTTATTCAAGAAACAAATTGTGAAGAAAATATTAGTTCCAAAGCGGCCAGTGACGCTGTAATACCATGCCCGGCATGAATGTATCACTTTCGTCTTATACAACGGTACTAAAACAGAAAATATCGGCAACATCAACCGAATGTCAGACGGAATTTACTTGGATCGACGACATTCTGCCAAAGTTGGTAGACCCATTTACAATCAGTTCCATCGAACTGAACTCTACACAAACTCAGTGTACTCCTCAAAAAAATAAAGAAAACAGAAGAGAAAAATGGAAGATACGCATAAACTTACACCTAAGATATGAAAGATGAACCGATATCGGAACACAAAAGTGAACCAAATAAACCAAAATCCAAGCCAAAAACAAAGCAAGAACAAAAATCGAAACGGGAACAAAATCTGAGTTATAGTCAGAAAACAAAAAAAAGATAAACAAAAATTACAATCACGCCCTAAATGTTACAGAACATTGTTACAAAAAATATGTGTTGATGTATTTGATTACATAGACTTTTATGATGATACTGTGTCTGAATTCATCTCAGCGTAGGTCCCCAGGTAAAAGTCACCAGAGAAAAATTCTAAGGCAACTTCATCCGTACGTCCACCCTCTAAATCTTCAATCAAATGTGGATCGTACAACCAAATACAACATTATGCAATGGAAATGCCGAGGTTCTCAGGGCGAATTTTACTAAACTGGTCCTTCTTAGTCAAAGTTATAAACCTGCTGCATTTTGCTTGAAGGAACTCTCCCGAAGAACCCTGACACTCAAGATCACTCAGCTTTTAAGCATTATACTTCGTATGATGTCTGGACGGAACAAAATGATCTTCATGTTCGTGGAACGTCTGTCTTAGTTGGAAGCGGCATTATCCGTAGTCCTGTTTCTTTACAAAGAAATGTACAAGCTGTAGCGGTACGCCTAACTTTAGACAAACCACTTACATCATGTTCTATTTACATTTCATCAAATAAGACTCTTCAGCTGAAAGACCTAGAGAAACTGGTTCACCAATTTCCAACCCCATACATTTTGTTAGGAGACTTTAATACACATAGCCCTATATGGAGGTGACTCCTGTTGCAAATAAGACCTCAAATGGAAAACTGGAGAAGAGCTTATTTCAAAGTATTTGCACCCCGCAACTGGTTCTTACACTTCAGTCGATCTTACAATTGCATATCCTTCAGCCGTTCATGATTTTTCTTGGAATGTTGGAGATAAGTTATGCGGGAGTGGCCACTTTCAAATAGTGTTGGAAAGCACGGGTTCCAGCGGACGATGAGTGGGTGCCCCAGCGAAACTTTTAAAAAGCAAATTTGGACACTTTCGCCTTCGCCGCGCTTTGTTCCGATCGGCACACACGGGCAAGACTTCAAGAAAGTGCCAACCAATTAGAATATTTTACTGGGGTATTGCTTGATATTGCAAGTGCGACTATTCCTAAAACCTCGAGAAGTCCAAAAAGTTTCACCAAACTATGGTTTGATGATGACTGTAAACTGTTTTCGCAAGAAAACCAAACGGGAATTTAAGTCACTAACTACAAATAATTTGGACAAACTACGTATAAATCGGGCAAAAACAAGACGACTTATAAAACGAACAAAGAGATGTCCTTAGGAAACATATGTTTCCAAACTCAGTCAACAGATACCCATCAATAAAATTTGGAAAATGATTAAAACAAAATCAAAGGTAGAGAAACAAGATCCAATGCACATCACCTCAACGACAACAACCCACTAATTACATCGCAGAATGGAATATCAAACAGATTGTACTCAACATTTTATAAACATTCGTCGTCTGAAAATTGTAATCCAGAATTCGTTAAACTTAAAAAAAAAAAAAACAACAGGAAAGGCAAAAGGTCAAATTCACCTGACAATTTAGAGGATTACAATGAACCTTTCTTTTTGGGCGAGCTGCACAACATTTTGCATAAATCAAGGGGTATTGCTATTAAACCCGATGAAATACATTACAGCACTGTCGCCATGGACTGGTCGTAATCCACACGTGGCCAGTCATGCGTTGACCAGATAATAAAAATTGTCATCAGCAAAATTTAACTAATGAAGCACCAGGTTTTACCGGGTGCTTCATTAAGTAAATGTTTGCTGATTATGCCTACACTTAGTGTATGGAATCTAATATTATTGCGTCAGTGGAAATATTGCCAACCCGTGGAAAGTGACCAGTCCACGTCTGCTGTACGTTCCAAATTTTAAAACATCTGACACATTCATCACTTGAACATTTGTTGTCAATTTTTGCTTACATACTTGTGACTGGACAGTTTCCGCCTTCCTGGTGAAAAGATATAATAATTCCCATTCTGAAGCCTGATAATGATCATAGCCACCCAGGTAATTACATATCCATTGCACTGACAAGTTGTTTGCGTAAAACCATGGAAAAGATGATCAATGACCGACTTGTCAACTTGTTTATAAAACATGCATTCGACAGAAAAGAACATGTGAACGCGATATTCATTGATCTGGAGGAAGAATATGGTTCAATGTGGAAATATGGGATTTTAAAAGATTTTTTAAGCATGGGTTGCGAGGGGGTGTGCCTCGTTTTATAGGATTTTTTAAAGGATCGCCAATTTCAGATTCGTGTTGGATCTACTTTATCTGATCCCCATGGTCAGGAATTTGTGGTTCATCGGGGTAGTATTTTATCTGTTACCCTTTCCTCGGTGAAAGTGAATAGTATCATTGGCGCAGTTGTGAATATGGTTAAATCTTTATTGTATGTTGATGACTTATTAATCTGCTACAGCAATAAAATACGAATGTCATCGAGTGAAAACTTCAGCTGTGTTTGCACAGGATTTAAAAATGGGCTTTTGAAAACGGCTTCACATTTTCTAAGACCAAAATTGTGTTCAATTCTGTAAGCTCCTGAAGCATCACCTTGATCAGGAGTTGAAAATACTTGGGGGTACCATTAAAGTTGCTAAAGAAGTGAAATTATTGGGTTCAATGTTTGACAATAAAAACTGAATTTCACTTCTCAAATCAAGCAACTAAGAGCGAATATTAAAAAAACACTTAAACGCCTGAAGGTAGTTGGTAGCACTGACTGGGGTGATAACCAAAAACATTACTCTATCTGTACATATTACTTGTTAGATCAAAATTAGACTACTGCTATGTGGTTTAATGTTCTGCGAGAAAGTCGTACCTCAAACCACTTGATGCAATTCACAATAGTGGTATTAGCATTAGCCCTGGGACATTTAGCACATCACCAGTAGACTCGATAAATGGTCATTGCGACAGAGGAACTTTCTCTTAAAAAGCGCAGAATTAAAGTGCCCCTCCAATATGTCTCCAAAGTATTGGCTATCCCATCAAATACGCTCACCATTGTGTCTCAGACCCTCAAAATGTAGAATTCTTCAACAGCCATCCGAAACATATTCCTCCATCGTGAATTAGAATTAAACCCCATATGGAGTCTGCTACGCATGAAGCAGACTGGATAAAAGAGATCCGTGAGCCAAATATCCCTCATTAGCATCTAAGGAAAGCAACTGGCCATTTTGGCCCTTGCTTCAAAAAAACATCTGAGACAAACTCTCTGTAATTTAAACAAAAACATGCTGAAATAAAGTTCAAGTAAGTACATATACAAGGATCTATACTGATGGATCTAAAGATGGTGACTATCATTAGTTGTTGTTACTGGTGGCCAGATCACGTCAAATAGAAAACCAAATAAAAGTTATGTTTTCACTGCTTAAGTTAAAGCTTCACAACTGACACTTGAACAAATCGACAATATAAGGGAAAAAAGTCGATTATTTTTTTAGACTCTCTTTGTTCTTTTCCAGCTTTACTCAAGCCCTAGTTGAAGATCCCTCTTATTTTTGGCACTTCATGAGAAGTTGACTACTCTCATGCCTGACTGATATGCTGCCGTGTATTGCTGGATACCTGGTCATGTTGGTATGTCCGATAACTCCAGGGCAGAGAATACAGAAAAAACAGGCCTTACCGAAGCCTATCACTAATTTTAAATTCATTTCAGTGATTTTAACCTACATATCAGTAAATACATCAAATCTATTTGGTAGGCGGAAGGTGTGGAACAAAAACTACCAAGCGCTCTTTCGCGTCCGAACCACTGTTACTGACAAGTATTGGTCAAGTAACCTTTGTAGGAAAGATCACGTCATTTTGACACGATGCCATATCGGTCAAGCAAGACTAACGCATTCCTTTTTATTAAATGGTAATATGCGACCAGAATGTGTTCCATGTCAGTAGGGGTTGACAGTGGAGCACATTAGTTTGTACTGTACAGACTTTAATTGTCAAGCGACAGTATTTGATGTTGCGTCTCTTCGAGACCTATTTAATAAATATAGCCTGGCTTTGAATTGACTATGCCAAAATAGTGGTCCTCGAGGAGAGGATAGTCCCGTCGCGTAGCGGAGGGACTATTCTCTCCTCGAGGACCACTATTTTGGCATAGTCAACGGGGGGGGGGGGGTTCTTCATCGGTCATATATGCAAGATAATATTCTTGTTCAAAGCCAAAGAAAAAAGAAAATTGTTCAGGGTTTAAACAGGTAAACTAAGTTAATTCTGCCACTCATAGTTCTGGGATAGAGAGGTAGAGAACCAAAACCCCAAGAACCACAATACCATTATTCCATTAACCCCCTCCCCGCCCCCAACACTACTACAAACATCACTTTCGATACACATATTTTTATTTCTCCAAACTAAATGTAATAATGTATATGGGACGAGATGTCTTGTATTGTATTTACGCTTCAATGGAATTTTCTAAGCGAATTCGAAAGTTACTATTTATAACCGTGCACTATTACCGTGCACTATTCTTCTTTCAAAACTGATAGTAGGTCTGTGCGATTTCGGTGACGAACTATTGGAAAATAGGGTGTTTCTGTTCAACCAACCAGAACGCGGGAAAGTCACGTGACATCTAATAGTTTACAATACAAACTGCCATAAAATGATGTCGTTACTCAAGGAAATCAACCTATTAAATAAATTTTAAATTGCTTCATTCTTCGAAACTCTCATTTATTCGACGTGTTGACTTTCATGGCAATCTTTAAACAACTGGTCTCATTTTCTCATGACTCTGTCCATACTTTATTTTTATTTCTCATATACATATATCATTGACTCGTTTTTATTTACTTCATGGAAGATAATGACCATTTTAAAATGCATACCTTTCATCGCTACTATATAGCGTTAGCTGCTGATGTGGCGTAAAACACCAATACAAAATACGCTATCTTTAGTTATTTATCCGATATGATTTTCATTCCTAGAATTCTCAATTATCAAACTTTACTGATACGACTTGAAACACGTTTGATAGGATTCATATCTCGACCGACATGAGCCTAGCTACAGTTGCCCCAGCCCCCCCCCCCCCCCCCAACACACACACCCGATGCGTTACAAGGCGCAACCAATCTGGTTACATCAAAATCTTCACCGTTCTTAGTCGAACGCAATCAGGACAATTGGCGTTATTAGGCAGTGGCGGCGGAACGTGGGGCTGGGGCTTCAACCCCTTAACGTTTTTGCCGGGCCATGTTTTTTGTATACAGATATTTTAACACAACCAATTACTGGTGAGAGCCTCCCCCATATTTTCGCCAGCTATGTTTCTCTCGTACTGGTTCATTTTCGATGGATTTCGGAATTTTGCAGTAAGTGGCTGCAAACGCTATAATGTATACAGTCTGTTAATAAATCAGTTACCTGAAGTAGATCGTAATCTTACAGACACACAAGTACCAAGTCCACACCAGACAAGGTAATCCACAGACAGTATAATTGCTGTAAAAGTTTGGTAAAGCATACAGGTGAGGTCTATTTATCAGCTTTGGTAGTTACGATCATAGCTAATAAATAGACCCCACCTGTATGCTATACCGACGTTTTTTAACGGCTCTCAAAGTGTGAAATCTTTCAAATACATCTCCTGAACAATCTCAAACTATCCACTCAGATACATGGTAATGGGGGTTTTGGGGCCTTGGAATTTAAATTTTTCATACCGACGACCATCCATCGCCCAATTCAGACCCCCCACATCCCCCCACCCCCGTCCCCACTTTGAAAATCGTTTCGCCGCCCCTGCTAGGCATAAAGAAGTAGTATGAAGCTGAGTTTTTGTATGGTGTGGAATTAATGATTACAATAAAAAAGACTTAGGTGAATGAGGACCTGAAAGAGAGTTGAACAGAAAATACATCGCAGTATGAGATTCGGAGTAGTTAAGTGGGAGAAGAGACAGTTCAGCTACCCGAAGGTCGAGACTTTCCCAGTGGGATATCTGAACGTGGAGAAGAGGAAACTTTGAACTTCGTGAAGAGAATGAGAAACAATAACACTGTCAGATCTGAGAACATTTTATAATTATTTGTTTGGGTTCAATAAGTAAAGAGATTCTTAATTGTTTAGTTACATATCGACCGAGATACCAGTCCTCGGTAAGTACACATCAGCCTTCGGTCTCGGGTTCATATCTCGGCCGGTATCACGCTGACCAAGTACATGTAATAAACCTCTAAATATTTGTTAGACTTGGCCTAAAATCTTCCAAAGAAGCTTATACTATAATTGTTTTATTTTTTCAGATTTGGAAAGCTCGACTCGTTTGTACATTGACGGGAGTGACGGTGATGTTGAAACCGTTTGGAAAACGCATGATGGAGCGGTCATGACCTACTTCAACTGGGGTCAGGGGGATCCAGACGGCAAACGTAACCAAAATTGCATAGTGTTGCTAAAAGCGTTCAATTTTCTCTGGTCTGATTCATGGTGTGATGATCTGAGTAAAACTGGCGGGTACATATGTCAAATTGACTTATAAACATGTACATGTCTAAACTCTATTATCAATTGAACTCTCATGAAATATTTTTTGTGTTTTTGTGTGAATAAGTAATCACCCATTTAACAGAAATTGTATTCTGAAGGTGCAAGGACAGCGAGAGAAAGTTTGTGGACATAGTGATCGCAGAGATTCTACGTGAACTTAACACCACTGTGACAACAGAGACTTTGTTCAACAAACAGTATCAGCAACTGCTAATATATTATTAAAACCCACTGCTGACACCTGGTTTCACTTTCTCCCAAATGATGACCGCCACAAACTATAAGTGTACATTTTTTAAGCATACGGGAATGCGACATAACCTGGATTTTTTTAAAAACAATACATCTTCTTTGTTCGAATACAAACATCAGACCTGCGCTGACGAAGTTTGTCCTCGAGTGTCTTCTGAAACATCCGTGCGGTTGTTGTCAATCAGTTATCATGAACGATAACTCAACGATCAAGCTGTTACCATTATCAGTTTCAAGTGTCCCCAAAGGTGACGTGCCACCGTTGCTTATTCCCGTTTCCTATTCGGCATTCGTTGTCAACCGATTGTCGGTTGATAACGAATGTAGAATAAGGAATCGGGAATAAGTAACGGTTGTCACGTCACCGCCCTAAAAGTGATAACTTTATTTCAGTTTCTTGTGTGTTTTAAAACAAGAATTTAATGTAAAGAGGGTTTTTAGTCAGTTACTGCACTAGACGACTCGGGATATTCGACATTATATCCCCAGGCTTTCCATTGACCGCTATCTGGCCGAATACTATGGGCCTCCTGTATTACCCTACATGTTATAAATCGTGCATAGAAACTAACTTACGGACATTATAACAGCCATAACGATGAAGTGGTTCATTTGGACAGCAATTGTGAGTTTTTCCTTCACTATTTTTCAACGATCCAATTCTATTGCTGCATTTTGAATCCGAGATTGTTAGCGTAACGTAACGTAACGTAAATAAGTACATTAGTTCCGTAATGGACGACATTTTTATGTTACCACAGTTGTGATCACGGTAAATTGATTGTCGTGCAAGATGAAGAAGAGTAAAATAGGTGTACTTGTTATTGTCTTTCACATTCATGCATTTGCTCAGGATACTTCGAGGAAATTGGACCAAGTTAAAACAGTATAAAGTGATGGTAGCCGTTTTATTGCAGCAAGAACACCCAATCATAGTCAAACTGGAGATTCTGTCAACGCTGTCAGATGAGCCTCTATTCGGTAGAACGATATTCAGAAGTCAGGAATCAGGCCCATCTACAGGTGGCAACTAATATTGACCTGAAGGACAATTATATTAGAGATAAAACCATTTAAATTGCAGTGACTTCAAAACAGCTATACAATAAGTTTTAGAAAAAACATTTCCACACATGATATCCAGATCCATGAATCGAAAGGTTATGAACCACTGTCACTCGTGAGAGTGAAAATATCTTCACGATGTCGTCATTGTTCCTCAACGTTCTCAGAAAGAAACACTTTCTTGTTAATCCTTGTTTGAATTTTGACACTTCTTTCAAATACGTTTGAGAAGGAGAACTTTACATTTGATTTATCTTGTATGATAAATACTTTATTTTGCCTCCCTAGATATTCGGCTAAATATAAATTTCTTATCCTTGTTTACATGTGTCATTTGAAATGTATATTCATTCCAGTACAGCACAAATATCATACTGAAATACATTTAACTCTTTACCCAACGTAACGGCCAAATGCGGCAAGCGCTGTTCAGAAAAAAACATTCAATTTTAATTATTTTTTTTCATTTTTGTCTCAGAAACATAGCTTATGACCCCCTTATGACCCTCCAATGATGTGTTATAAGCTATGTTTTTGACGCAAAAATGAAAAAGTTAGTTATTCAAGAATTTTATTTGCAAGTGTCGTCTACCTTTCATGCTAGGTAAAAGGTTAACAAATAACCATAAGTATACTACAACCGATGCCAAAATAACATATATACAAATAGATATTTACTTTATTGTTGTCATTGTGTGAAGAGTAACGGGATATAAATCTAAGTGTACTTTTCCGCTTAACTGCTCATGTTTTCTAAAAGCAATTACATTTGCAATTTCATTTAGGTGTGATAAATGCGGTCTAGCACACCGTCCTAGATGGACAGTAGATCCAGAAGCTAACACCGGACCAACAGGGGCACAAATCACACACCATATACTACCGCACCAGACAACCATGCATTACTCTCACCCCACATCACAATACTAGCCACGGAAGCCTTACGTACTACCTAAACGAGTCATGGGATAATATGAAGCATTAGGTTGGTTGGAAGTACCAGGAGCAAACAGGACCTACAGGGGTCTATGATGCCTATACTATACTGCGATATCGCTCCCGTTCGAGGAGCCCGACCATCCTTACGTCATATTAGATTGTATAGTGGACAACAACAGCGGTCAGCGTTTTAATGACGTCGAGTGCGCATCATGCCGACTTCAATAGCAACGTCAACCGTTTCGCGGGGAAAGCTTTCAACAAAAAGCCCACACTCCCAATCTCTTTTCCATAACATACCCCTGCTATATATGCAGTTTGGAATGGTGTCCAAATTTTGCACAAACATTTGGTCTCCACAAAGTACGGATCCTATGGAAATTTACCACCGCCTGCTCCGTCAAAAAGTCTGGGGAATGATGCACGTTCGGCTACTACTGTCTTATTTTGAGTTGCACAGCTAGGTGGGGGGGGGGGGGGGGGGCGCACATATGTGTCCCACCCCAAAACATCTGAGTGCCCCCCACGTGGTGTGGCCTAATTATTAATGCCTTCACAACTTACAAATTATCGACACATATGGACTCAGAGTCAATGAAATTGCGTTTGTCTCGAATATATTTCAATATTTTCCAACGAGGGGGTGTCCCCTTCTTGTGCTCGCCTTCCATCTCGCCGCCACGTGGCTCGGATGATGCTGCGCATCCTATTCTGTATACCGCCTAGTACTTCATCGATCTGAACGTAGCGCTTACCCCTTCGTAGGGCGAATGGGTAGCCGTTACGTTCAGATTGCTGAATTAGTCCCGCTAGATATTACTCTGCCCCCACCCCTCCCTCTTCCAACTATAACCTGGCTATGCCTCTGCTTATTTCGCGCCATCGCAAGGCCGAACCCGTATTTCTTTATTTTGATATATTTCTTCGATTGGCCTATTCGTCTTTTGGGAGCAGTGGTGTGGTTACCCCTCAGTCCCTTTGGTGATGAACTGAACTACTTTTTTCTTGGTTGAAGGTGGGATCGTGGGAAGGATATCAATTTTTACATCAATTTTACATCAACGTTCGTTGTATTTAGGCCCTATGTCTAAAAACCCGAAAGAGTTTCATGATGGCCAACAACCATAAGGACAAGGCCATGGGAGGTTTGTGTTCGGAATTCAAAATACCATCACTGGATCAAAAGGCGCTTTCTGACCTTGTGTTTTAAAGAGTAATTAGGCCTAAACGACTTCAAAATGTAATCCAGAGAGTAATTGTAGGCCTATTTTATCCCTCTTGCACAATCACATAAAGATAAAGGCAAAACTCGATAAAGGTTGCCAAAATAGGCCAAATGGTAATAGATATGAAAAAGCGGTGCAGCTGTCTTATAAACTGCACAAGTGGTGATTAAGTAAATAGCCCATCCAAAAGAACGCAAGTCACAAGGGAAATCGGCTATCTTCAATCAGCCCCATTAAGTAGTTGTTAAAATTGGAATTATTGGCCTCTGTTCATAAATTATAAATCCCCCCCACCCCCCCCCCCACCCCCCCCCCCCCCCCAAAAAAAAAAAAAAAAAAAAAAAAAAAACACTTGTCCCTATGGTTGTTGGCCATCACGGCATTGTTTCGGGTGTTAAGGCGTGGGGCCTCATAGGTGTCGCCGTGTGGGATAGGAGATTGTGGGGGAGTCAGGCTGAGAATGAACCCCCCTTTACGTTTTTTTCTTCTAAAACGAAGAATGTTAATAAATCACCAAAAGTCCACCAGAGAGCTCTTTTTAATGCTAAATTTAAAAAATTTCCCGGGGAAAATGTCTCGCCCCCTCCAGTATGATCGTGCCTTCGGCAATCACGACAAATTCCTTCGCCAAGGGGCGAAAAAGCCAAGTCCCAATGAGCCGGAGGGCCGAAAAAAGCCAGGGTACGATCAAACCAAGGCCCGGAAGAACCAAGGTTCGAATAAGCCGGATACCCTTGAGCACCTACCAAACCCTCGGTGTACATGTTTCATCAAAGTCGAACCCCTTTTGAAATATCATTTATCATGACGACTTCCATAGGACCAGATACAACGAACGTTGGTAAAAAAATTGAGTCCACTCCAATGCCACGGGTGTCCTTCCCACTACGGCACAGGGGCCGTTTCAAACAATGATTCAGGAATAAAATAATATTATAAAATCCAGTTATACTTATTTTATTTCTGGATCATTGTTTGAAACGAACCTCTGTGCTCCCACGGCCCCGATCATGAACAAGTCAGAATAAAAGCATCAGTGGGATTGGCCAAACAAAACACGAATTACTTGATTGGTCGCAATGATCACGGATATTTTATGACATATGTTGTATGTCGTATATCCTATCTCGCATGTCGAATGTCAGTCCAGGATTTACAAGTTTTAAAGGTATTGCTTCTTGCGGCTCTTTTTCTTGGGAGGTGGTTGGCTTGGAGATGTGGATTGCGATGATGATGTTGGTTGATTCGTGATGTTGGTTGATTGTGATGCTTCTGTAATCTTGGGTATTGCCTTGGAATTTTTCCGGTATTCTTCACACTCTGATATTATTCTGTTGGCATTTGCTATGGTCCTCTGTACAGTTTCAAAGTCTACGGTGGCTGAGATTTGAGGTGGCTGTTCAGTTGTACTTCCCACACCCCGGCTATCCGGTAGTGAAGGAAGAGAGGAGTGAGGAGTGGAAGGCGGTGAAAAAGCAACTTCCAGTTCCTCCTCAGTCTCCACTGGACGTTCCTCATCCGACTGTACCGGCTCAGGAGCCGGCAGTTGATTGGGTGTATCAGTGTGACTGGGAGGGGAACTGGCGGCTGCCTCCAGAGCCTCCACCCCCTCACTCAACTCTTTCTTCCTATTCCGGAAGGCCTCCAAGCGCCGGGCGTCCCTGCGCTTGGTCGATGGGCTCTTCTTCTTTTTCTTGATCTGTCTCTTTTCAGGGCCTCCGTGCCCCTCGGGTGAGGACCAGTGGGGGAGGGGGTCCTCTCTCTAAAGGTGCTACCTCTCCCCGAAGGGTTTAGTTTTGTTGTGGGCTTCTCAATTTCAAACTCCACTTTCAGGTGGACGCTCTAGCCTATTTCCTGGATAGTCCAGGAGACAGGGCATGAGACGCCCAGAGCTGAAATGGCTTTCACTAGTCTATCTGGTAGTTCCACGGCTATCTAGGTGTTGTTCACGCTCTGAAGATGTGTGAATGAATGAATGTGGTATTTTCTGATTAGCTGCTATTTATAGTAACTGGGTGCAACGGCGATTTTCTGATTGGCTAGAAACAAAACGCACGCTGAACTTATATCTCTATTTTAGGTAATCAGGTCACCTTGTTTCCTTTTATAGAATTATGCGTTGGACGTGTAATTTTTATCGATGCACCTGTATTGTATAGGTGCAGCGGTATTTTGTCAGAAATATACGTTGGACGTATAAATTTTATCGATGCACCCGGAATTTACAGTTGCAACGGTATTTTGAAATGTAGGTGCACCTGTAAAAATGTAGATGCATCGCTATTTTTCGATAAAAATACACGTCCAACGAATATCTATACGTGGGACGTATAAATTATGCGATGGACGTGTAATTTAATATACGATGGACGTATAATTTATAGGTGCACCGCTAAATTTTATAGGTGCACCGGTATTCGAAAATAGCGGTATTCGAAAATAGCGTTGCAACTGTAATATCCAGGTGCAACGATAAAAAATATACGTCGGACGTGTATTTTCAGAAAATTATACGTTGAACTTATATTTTGACGGGGAAAATATACGATGGACGTACATTTTCTTCTAAAATATACGTTGGACGTGTAATTTTTATCGATGCACCCTGATTTTATAGTTGGAGCGGTATTTTGAAATGGAGGTGCAACTATAAAAATTTACAGGTGCACCGCTAATTTCTGCGAAGAATACACATCCAACGTATACTTATACGTTGGACGTATAAATATACGTTGGACGTGGATTTTAATATACGATGGACGTATAATTTATAGGTGCACCGCTAAATTTTACAGGTGCACCTGTATAGAGAAATAGCGTTGCAACTGTAAAATCCAGTTGCAACGATAAATAATTATACGTCGGACGTGTTTTTCAGTATTTTGACCGAAAAAATATACGATGGACGTGTATTTTGTCAGAAACATACGTTGGACGTGTAAATTTTATCGATGCTCCCGGAATTTACAGTTGCAACGGTATTTTGAAATGTAGGTGCACCTGTAAAAAATGTAGGTGCATCGCTATTTTTCGGTGAAAATACACGTCCATCGTGTATTTATACGTCGGACCATATAAATTATACGATGGACGTGTAATTTAATATACGATGGACGTATAAATTATAGGTGCACCGCTAAATTTTATAGGTGCACCTGTACTGAGAAATAGCGTTGCAACTGAAAAATACAGGTGCAACGATAAAAATATACGTCGGACGTGTATTTAGACTTTTGACCCAAACGGTACACCATAACCGTGGTCAATGTGGCCAGCTGATTCAATGGGAACGAGCCTCTCTCCTCAATGATTCAACCCAGGTAGAAGCGCATATTCACGCATTTACAATTGCGCCCCCTCTCCCTCCCTGCAGTGGCTTAAACGCCTTCAGGTGGATCCTGGCGGGAGTTTGTGGGAACGATGTCTGAGCTGCTGTCCTATCAAATGTTCGTTCGAGGGTAACCCCCCAAGGGGAAGAGGATGAGTGTCCAAGTCTCTGAACTGCAGCTGTTGGTCTGACATTATTCCTGCGCTTATCTCATCGATAAGATCATCCGTAGTAGTCACACCGGCATATCTAATAATCTCATCTGTCTAAATGGCTTTCCCGGATCACTTTCGTCGCTAGACGCCTATATTCACCGCTTGTTCCGATATTATTTATTATTCACTACCTGGTGCCCACATCTCAGACAAAGTCAGACGGTTTCCGGCTCCTCTACCACGTTCCGCATTTAGCACATGGGATATATTCTGGTCCCTTGCATAGAAGTACCGAATGAATTTTAGAGTACTGTCCCAAACATTTCTTTCCACACAGCTCCGTAGATATAGGAATAAGCCAGCTTCATGTGCTTGTGCATTTCATTTTACCCCATGTATACTGGAAATTACGACCTGTCTAAAATAGGATATAAGGAGAGTAGCGCGTCGGCGGGAAGAAGGTAAATATTCCGGCAGAAGGAAAAGAGGCCATCTTATCAGAGTGTTTTCAATGTTGTTTTTTTTTTTTTTGTTCTCGAGGAGATCATATGTTGTTATAGTTACAGTATTGCAGAGGAGGGTTTCCATGCGGCTGACAAGACCTTTGTTACGAGTGAATGTCACTTGAGGTAGCCCCGGAGGTCGGTCGTTAATCTTTGAGGTGCCCTCTCTTCAGACCTGGCACCGTCCTTATTTTGAAGTGTAAGAATCATGCCATCGTTTAGAATAATCTTTTCATCCATAATTTGGTTTATACATCTTGGGGCAGTTCCCTCCATCTTGTAGATTTCAAAGACGCGAAATCCTCATTCTCTTGGCTGGCTTATATTGATTTGTATATTCACTGGATACCTGCTGATGTCACTTACGCAAATGGCGGTATCGCCGACTATTTCGGTTGATATCTGGCTGAACATGGGTCTGAAGGGCGCTATGGGGGCGTACGTGAACACACACGGTGCATTCGCCCGTTGTGCCAGCGCCCACGATTTAGCATGGGAAAGAGGCTAATATCATTTGTTTCCAACAGAGGCCTAATAATTGAGAGTTGTGGAACACCAAAAACTACAGCCTGAGGGCTAGAAGACATGTTTACATATGAAATGAACTGTGTGCGTCCAGACATAGAGTCTTGGCCACACCTCTCATTCCATGTGACTGACGTTTACTCAGCATAACCAAGTGGAACATCGTCACGAATGCTTCAGAGAAATGAAGAAAACGCATTGCCAGTGCAACATCCTTGGTAGGTTTGTCGGTCATCTCTGCAAAGTTATTAATTAGGCGAAGTATAGGATGAATGGTAGAGTGTCCCTCAGTAAATCCAAATTGGTATCGGTGTAGGTTATTTTCGTCTTGGGGATTTGACAATTTTCTGTGCATAATGTTTCCAAGGACCCAAGAGAGTGCAGGAATGACACTAATGGGTCTGCAGTTGGCGGTCGCCAGTCATTAAAAAATAGGCATTATGTTTGCCACTTTCATTTTGTTGTAGACCTTTTCAGTAGAGAAGGACAGGTTAATTATGCGGGGTATTGGTTAGCAATATCAGTAAAGCCGGCTTTTTTTTTTTTTTTTTTTTTTTTTTGGGGGGGGGGGGGGGGGGGGGGTCTCTTGGTGGAATATTAAAGCAGTTCACTTTGGCTCGTAGACCATTCATTCATAACACTACTTCCTGTATATTTTTTGGCGAGATATATTCCCAGTTATCTGAAAAATGGTAACTTGCACTCTTATTTTTGTAATTTATATTTTACCGATGTTAACAAATAAAAAAGTTAAACTTGTCTGCTTGGTCTTTAGGGTGAGTTAGTTCCCTACACTTATCTTAAAAGGTGCGGGGCAAGTGTGGGTACAATTTGATTAATTAATGGTATTGCCTTGGATTTCAAAATACTTTTTGACCTCGTATTTATTCCCCCAAAGCACGAAGTTATAATATTCTGCATTCAGAGTATACTTAAGGTGGCAGGAAGTGTTACTATGGTTTTTTTATTGTTCAATATTACGATTTGGGTGATTTTTCAGTTTTTAGTTTCTTTTCTGAATAGCATCTGCTTAATTAGTGAGGATTATAGCAGGCCAGTGTTCATCTACGGTCCACGGCGGATGCGTTTGGACAAAGCGACCTTCGTTTGAGGGGAATGCTACATTAATGGTTTGGTGAAGTTTGTCGATAAGATCACCATACCCTCCTGGGGCAGATGGCATTATATACACTTGTGAAGTCAGAACTGGACAGATTGGTTTTAAAGCTGGAACTGTTCTCTTCCGCGAATTACGTTTTAAGGATTTCTGTACTTATAAAGCTATAATATAATAACATGATATCGTATGGACGTGAACTGTTGGAAAGTGGTCACTCACGTCTGTGATTATTTTTCTGATTTGTTGTCTTCGGTTTTATTGCAGAAGATATGGTCGATTAGCGTGGCTGAATAACCAATAACTGTTTGTTGTTAGATGGCGGGCGCAGGCCTTCACTGAACATTAACTCGATGAATATATTTTTTAACCAAAACTTTATAAGTTGTTGTGATGAATTGACGGTAACATGGTCTAAGGTTTGCGGCTCGGAGCTTATGGTCAACGAGATGTATACAGTTCCAGTAAGACACTACTCATAGCTGAAACCCTACATCGTGAAATGCGAGAGGTGTATTTACTAAACATGCAATCGTTAAAAGTTGCCTTGTTCAAGGCAACTTTTAACGATCACAGGTTTAGTAAATAAACCTCCCGTGTGTCCGACGACGGCAGTGGATAATTAATCAATAAACCAGATAAGCTCATTCCATCTCAGTTCAAATCGTAAATCGGTTTGTAATTTAAACAACACTTCATCCGGAACACCGTCTGCGGCACGAGAGAAAAATTCAGAAAAATGAAGCGGCTTGCTCGTCACTCCGTTGGTGAAGCAATTACAAAACGGGCGACGTCATTTCAAATATTTCGCGTTGTGACGTCACGGTAACATTTGCCAGTTGAGTCTTATTGGAACATATATCTATATTGAAGTCTCCCAACAAATATGTTTTGTAAAAAAAAATATTTTCCTTGTTTATCTCACTGGCAAACTGGGTCAGCGTTGCCATGAACAAATCTAGATACGCTTTCGGGGCTGTGTTGGATCGTTAAATTATACATACAATAATATTTGCGGAGAACGGGTTTCTATGAATTGGGACTGTAAAACATCGAGATAAAAACTGAGAGATCATTTAGTAAAACTGCAATCTCACGAGAACATATGTAAAATTTAACAACAAACAAAAGGACCAAGAAGCTTTCGATTATTTGATGGAGAGGTTGAATGGTTAATTATCTTACCTTCTTTTCCCACTGCGATAGGGTGACTGGCAGCACACCGGATGGACGCCTCATTGTGTTCTTGTGTCATCAATTGACAAAAAGCAGACACATTGGTATGTTATAGAAAAAGGGGACATGTGTCTTAAGTGATGCACTAAGTAACTTTAATCATTACCTGCATGGAGCTAATTTTACCATAAAACAGATCTCAAACTCATTACCGTACATTTTTGATTCACCGATTCAAAACAAGAAATTATAGTGCTGGTTATTGAGCATTTCCAGCTACAACTGGAATGTCTTGACTCTTTACCCAATGCATACGATAAAATAATATTTGTTGTTGATTTCAATTTTTTTCACAAACAGTCAATAAAATTATGCTATGTGTGCTCTCATTGGAACGAGCTCGACGAGCTCGTTTTGGTGAGAGGTCACATGATAAGATTTTGTGGAGAAATTTTGAACTTTTTTTCAACCCCCATAATTTGCAATTTAAGCGATCGGATGTGGTTGATTCGTTAGGCGAAGGATTAAGGAAAACAAGTACATGCGTTTATGTATTGTCGCGATTACCCCATAGCATTGCCCTACTAATACTCGGTTCAACGAAACTGGCATAGATATTTCAGACAAAACGTACGAAGTTGGCGTTATAAATAGCAGCAGAGGTGGCAAAAGGCATTTGTAGATGTAAGAACTTTTGAAGAAATAAACACTGCAACATAATAGATATAATGCTACCTAGTTATCAAAGGAGAAACTGACCCCAGATTGATAGAGGTATCATTAAAATGTATAAAAGAAATAGCCTTCCAATATTAAATATACTACTCACCACATCCCAAGGATCAGCGCCTGCCCATCGACATAATTATACATAAAAGGTTAATGCGTGGAGAATGTGCGGTTATAATCACTCTCCATACTTCAGGAAAAACCTCCCCATAGCGATTTAATTTGTTACTACCTGCATGTAACTCTACATGGCGAAGTCAAGTAATGTGAAAGTGTGTCAGTGCCTTCTCTGAGAATTAAGAACGCCCAAAGAACAACTTTTCTCAAAAACGATTTAGTCATCTCAAAGAAAGCAATTTTAGTATGTCGTGTATCTATGGAACCGAGGTTGCGAGAACATGCTGGCCAGTATATCCACACATTTTCGCTCTCCTGCAGTTAATGGGTCACAAAGTGGTCTATAAGGAGTCGGACATCATCGTCCATTAGGATAACATCGGCGCCTACTACCCTTACATAGGTCTCCTAAAAGATTTCAGAATTTCATTTTGTACCATTTTCCATTCTGATTCCCATTCCTGCTGAGCCAGGAATCTGTGTGGTTCTCCAACTTAAAGCTCCCCACCAGATCCATTATTGAATCACAGCCATCTCGGTCATGCTCCGTCATATTGACACCAGTTAGCCTCTAATTGGCACTTCCTCATATTCTGGTGCGTCTATTCTGACAATCTAGACGGAATCTTATCTCGTGTGTAAACATACATTGCACTATTAATTCAGTGTCCAGTTGGAGAGCTCTGCACCACTCAACCCTATTATTGCCTATATCTTCTTTGCAAAAGATCACGAAGTGTGGGTTTTCTAGCACGTACATTTGTAGTCCAGCATTTTGTAGTCAGTTCCTGATTGTTTGTGTGGCTAGAGTGGCTCAAATTACATTATGAGAATTGCGTTGCAGAGTCGTTGCATTGATGGTGCATTTAACATACATGCAGTGGTTACAAAATAAATGTCTTAATGAGCTCTGTTGACCCTTTGAAGACCTGCGCCATGTTTCTCTACAATCTACCAGAAGGACTGAACTGATTTTAGGCATAGGGTATCACGGTTTGGTTCACCTCTAGTTGCACAGCTGTCAGTCTCATTGATATGCTTGACTGTCGCATCCGTATACATCTTGATGTTTTTAGAAACTGAAATGAGGTCTGTGAGGTATAAGAGAGACCAATTTTCACCTGTTAACTGCTAAAGTTATGTTTGGTATCCCAATGATAAAGCGAGGAAGACTTTAACAGTAATCTGACGCTGAGCCTAATGAGGTTTAACATCTTCACAAAGGGGGTATCAAACTTTGATTTACGAAGTATGATTGCACACATACAACAACAAACTAAAGGATCGATTGAGAGTTTATTTGTACTCTGCTGAGAGATTAGAATCATACATTTCACTTGTATGTACAAATATGCTGATGAATAGGGGTGATCCTTAGCAAATTGTGAGTAGTATATTTGGTGATTAATGGACACATTTACTAAATTAATATTTCAGGCGGTAAACCGCGAGTGAGATTATTCATTTCCGAACATTTCAGATATATAGTCCCTGAACAATATAACGATAAAATAAGACACATGGATGAAGATTACTTGTGTGAATTTGTATGATTTACTAGAAAGTGTGCTGATTGTAAGGTCAGAAATTTTGAGAATTCAAATGCGGCTACTGACGAAGTAGATGTGCCCCTGATCCCGATTTAAAGATTACTCCTGGTGCTAGTGGTCCATACTCATCTACCCTATCTGAGAACAAATTTCTTTTACCAACAAATATTTCTGTTGTCCAAGGACATTTCCAGCTGCAGATAGAAAGACAGATTCTGATGCTAATTTATTGTTTGAACAGATTTTCTTCGACTTCCAAATAATGCCACTGGGGATATCAATAGTAACAATAAAAAAAGAACTTATGGAATTAAATTTTTTTAGAAAAAGTACTTGATAAGAAAAGCTTGTGATGAACATCAAATGAAAATGTGAGGTGTTTCCATTACACTTTTCTTGACATATTGTCGAGACTGACCTAGAATGATTTGGAAACTTTTGATCACTTGCATCTATCGGGTACAATGGGAGTGAATCTCCATAATTTTGTCCCTTCTACTTGCTAAAGTCGAGAGACGTAGTACAGCAATTAGATCAAATTCTTAAGCCAATATTTAGGAGATCAGGAATATTTTGTGGCGAGCACACAGTACATTACTGAAATGCGTAAATCATTTCGTGTACAACAATCCAATAAAAACAAATGACTGAACAGAAAATTGTTAAAGGATAAAAACTATGTAGATTTTGAGTATCAGATTGGGGATCTTGTCTTTTATATAGTCGGTGGGGAAAGCTAACATTAATGAGCGGGCGGAATTATCTCTAACTGATATTTGAGTTTGAGGAGCTGAGCCTGTCAGCCACAACATTATTAATCAATTAACATTAAATTTGTTAAAGATCATATTGTGAATTTTACACAAGCTACGGGAGAGAGAGAGAGAGAGAGAGAGAGAGAGAGAGAGAGAGAGAGATAGAGAGAGAGAGAGAGAGAGAAGAGCGATAGAGAGAGAGAGACAGAGAGACAGAGAGAGACAGAGAGAGAGAGAGAGAGAGTGTGTGTGTGTACGTGTGTGTGTGTGTGGGGGGGGGGGGGGTGGTGGGGAGGGATGAGGTGTCTCTGAAACCGGGTACATCAGTCCGCCAACAGAGATAAACAGTATAATGGAAACTAAGGTTCTGGAGTAAGTGATTCGTGGGATTCTGATATACTTGGGGGTGGGGGGGGGGGGGGGCGCTATTCCAATCCATATACACTCTGAGGTGACATTAATGTGTGTGATTGCAGCTGTTCTGGAGTCGATGTTGTCAGAATGTTTGCGAGTGTAGTGTGATTTTTCAGTGTAATTCTCATGAGTAGGCCGTGGCTTTATCATTGCTGGGATTTGTTCTGAAGTGGGGCCGGGGAACAAACGTTATGAAGCTCGTCGTTATTGCCTATCCCTATCCACTCTAGTGTGGCTGCATGTGTGTGTTTGTATCTGTTCTGGAATCGATGTTGTCGGAGGCAGGAATGTGATTGTAGCTATTCTTGAATAGATGTTTTTGGAGATAGGAATGTGGTTGTAGCTGTTCTGGAATAGATGTTATCGGAAACGCGAATGTGGTGTGATTTTGCAGTGTGGTTCTCATAATAATAATAATAATAATATTTATATATACTGTACAAAAAAGTAAAGCCCCCCCCCCACCCCCCCCCACCTTCCCGCCACCTCCCTATAATATCAGTGGGTATACAGTAAATGGGTAAATTCTCCTGAGAAAACCTGCAATTTTCAGAAGGGGGAATATGCCTCATTAGTGAAGCAAGTGTTTCTAGCGCTTTCTTTTTTATTGAATGAATATTAGGTACCGCCGACGTCATCACAACGCTAAAAAACGTCACGTCGTTCAGTGCTAGAACAGCCTTAAGCATATCTAACACATCTTAACCCTTTACCTAACATGAAAAGCAGACGACACTTGCAAACAAAATTCTTGAATAACTAATTTTTTTTCATTTTTTGTCTCAAATACATAGGTTATGACCCCTCGTTGGAACGAGCTCGTCGAGCTCGTTCCAACGAGGGGTCATAACCTATGTTTTTGAGACAAAAAATGAAAAAAATAATGAAAATTAATCGGCGATTTTTGAGAATTGCGCTGGCCGGTTTTGGCCGTTACGTTGGGTAAATGGTTAATCGGCGTGGCATGCTGTCCATGACCAATATGAGCAATTCGTATACCGACCCACAGGTATTATGGGGGGAGGGGTGCTTAACTTGTTGTGGACAGTATAGTATTAAATCCACACATATCGATCTGCGACTGCACAAAATTGCAA
This sequence comes from Pictodentalium vernedei, assembly GCA_031216915.1. Lineage (NCBI taxonomy): Eukaryota > Metazoa > Mollusca > Scaphopoda > Dentaliida > Dentaliidae > Pictodentalium > Pictodentalium vernedei. The sequence goes on along the minus strand of CM062296.1, from coordinate 190,833,626 downwards.
TAGGCCTTATGGAATAGATACATTTTAATACCCGACTTGAATGATTCTGGGGGATCAATTTCTTTTAGTAGGTTTGGAAGAGCATTCTATAGCTTTGTCTCTGAAAATTCCTTATCGCTGGCAGAGCTTAATTTAGTATATGATGACCGAAGAAACCTTCGTGACTTGTGACTGATAACCAAATAAGACAAGTAGGGCATGCAGGATGATGCACTTTAAAATAAGAAGAAAGACTTGGAATTAAATTTTTTGCTGAATCGGAAAGGAATCAATTTCTTTCAGACGATTTGGAAGAGCATTGTCCCGAAAACGGCAAAATCCCCTATCGCCAGCAGCAGTTAATTTATACGAGTGTTGAACCAGGTTAAATTATTTGATGACCGAAGAGACCTTTGTGGCTTGTAATTAATAAAGAGACTATACCAGTATGGTTGTTCAGATCCTCATGCATTAAAAGATGAGAAGAATAAAATTGAATTGAATTTCCGCTGAATCGGAAGCCAGTGGAAACCTAAAAAGAGCAGTGTAATGTGGCAGTAGTTTCTAAACAGAGTGATAATACGTGCGACAAAACCTTGAAAGTGCTATAGTTTCCAAGAGTGGAAATTTTAGAACCTATCAAAAGAGAATTACAATTGCGAAAGTGGCTAGTAACAAAGGCATGACTAAAGCTGCTCTGATGTATTTTGTCAATCATAGGTCGAATTTTACTGATATTATGCAAGTGAAAAAATGAACTCCGACAAGCATGCATGACATGTTCATCAGCTGTCAGATTTCCATCCATGAAATAACAGAGATTACAAACACAGCAGCTGGAGGAAATCGTTTAATCTTGAATATTCAGGCGCAATTTGGTTGACTGTGATAGACATCATTGTTTAAGATGGGGAACTTTTTTCCATCACCCATCCCTTAATGTCTGAAATGCAGCGTTCAGTATTTTTGCGTGCACCGTTCTCTATGTCATGATTGAAACTAATGCACAACTGCTTGTCATCAGTGTAAAAATGAAAATCAAGGTCAGAATTCCACACACGGGGAGGGGGGGCATAATAGTGTACAGTAATGGGCCTAACACGGACCCCAGGGGAGCGCCTAACCGAAGTGTCATTTATTCGGATGATTTGCCGCCAATGACATTGTTTTGTGTGCTGCCCGAGAGATACGATTGCAAACCAGTCAAGCGCGTGGACTGTGAGACCATCTTTGTTCCAATCTTTCAATTCGCCTTTTATTATCTATGGTGTCGGAGACGCCGCTCAAGTTTAACAAAACAAGGCAAGAAATTTATTTTATCCATGCGTACGAGGACATCATTTTGAACTCTTAGAAGCGCTGTTTCGGTGCTACAATTCCACATGTTTATCGAGTGGAAGAGTTCGATTATACCATTGGTGGTCATATGGGAATTAACCGCCCACTCAATAATCTTAGCTGGGAATGCGCAATTAGAGACCGGTCGATAGTTCGTCAAAACCTCAGGGTCTAGTAATGTTTGTTTTTTTTAGAAGAGACTTGACTAAACCATGCTTCATGTTTACAGGAAAGACGCCGAATTGTAGTGAGGCATTTACTAGTTTTAAAATTGGTGACTCAATTCCAAAAAGCATGCTTTTAATGACCATGTCGGAATGACATCTTGCACACACTGTTTAGATTGTGCCATGGATATTAGCTTATGGAGAACTTCGGTTGGTCAAACTTTGGAGTGCGCAAGTGGTGCGACCGCGTTTGGGCAGATGTTTGCCCTATCGCTAATATGAGAAAAATCAGAGAGCGCTCTGTATCAAACGACGCTCTGATGCTTTCGATCTTCCCATCGAAGAAACTAGAAAATCGGTTTGCATGGTTCTCAGACGACGCAAAGCTGGTGATTTTTTTTTTGTCGATGCAAACGCTTCTCAGTGATTATGGGCGGCACATGTATAGACTTTACATTTTTAGAAATTAATTCGAAAAAACATTTTTGCTTTACCGATTTAGTAAGTTTATTTATAGCATTCTTCGGCGGACACGCGCCGCAGACAGCTTTGTTGTCGCCACTGATGTTCATTCTCACGTCTGAGGGATTTGGCATTCCTGTTCTCATTGATGAACCAAGTAGAACATGACTATCTGCTGAATGTACTACATTTCATTGGCGCGGACTCATCAATGACTTTCTGAAGTGAAGTAGAGATGGCACGCCCAATGTCCCCCACAAGTGGTCCTCCGCTCACAGAAGTAATTCTGATGGGTGACTTTAAGGGCCACATAGGTAATGATGAAGAAGGCATAGAGGATGGGGACAATAAAGTCAACAGGAATGGAAGGAAGCTGTTGAACTTCACAAACGAGCTCGGTCTGAAGATTCTGAAGAGGGACGCGAGGTGTAAGGGGAAATGGACCTGGGAGAGGAACGACAGAAAATCAATAATCGACTACATCCTCACAGATATTAATTTATGGAGGGAGGTGATAGGGGTAGAAGTGGATGATGAGGGTAAAATGGAGGTGGATAGTGATCACAACTTGATTACAGTGACGATCAGGGCCAAAACTCTAGTAAAAAGCAAAGGAAGCTCTAATGAGATTTGGGAACTCAAAAAAGATGCTGACTGGGCGAAGTTCAATGAAAAACTGAAACCAAAGCTTGCAACCGTACCCAAGAGGGGCAGTGTCCAGAAGATGGCCGACGTCATAGTTGCGAGCCTGGTGGAGGCAGGAAAGGAAAGTGTAGGAAAGGTCAGGGTGCCAACACGGGAACTTGGGTACAGAGTGAACGAAGAACTGAAAAGGGCCATAAAGGGAAGAAAAGCTAAATGTGCTGCATACAGGAGAAGTAGAAAACTTAAGGGGGCGGAAAGCAATGAGGCCACAGTTGCTAAGGAAGAATACCACCAAGCACGAAATAAAGTAAATAAGATTAAAGACGATAATCGGAGAGTACGAAATAGCAGTCTTATTAGGACGATAAGAACGACAGGGGGGGGGGGGGGGGTCGAGTTCGAACGTATTTTGGAAATGGGTGAATAAACGTAACAAAGGAAGTAACCCACAGAGTATTAAAGTAGATGGCAGAGTTACAGACGAGCAAGATCAAGTCGCATCAGAACTAGTCAAGCACTGGGAAAAGGTAAACGATAAGCGATGGGGCATGGGGAGCCCACCAGAGTGTCCGAATCAGGTCGAGGAAAACCTATCGAGCTTCGTGTGCAGCGAAATTAAAACGGGGGAGGTGCGAAAGGTGATATCAAAATTAAGGGATGGAAAAGCGGGAGGAGTGGATGAAATTCCTAACGAGTTTATCAAAAAAGGGGGAGAGGAACTCGTGAAAAGCCTAACTTCCCTATTCAATCTAGCCATAGAAAATCAAGAGGTCCCAAAGGAGTGGAGAGAAAGTAAAGTGACATTTATTCACAAAAAGGGGGAAAAAGACGTTTTGGATAACTATCGAGGGATCTCTGTCAGTAGCAACATTGGAAAGGTTTTCTGTAAAGTTCTGCATGGGAGACTAGAGGAGGTGATTGAGGAGCAGGGTTTTTTGGGAGAAATCCAGAATGGCTCCAGGAAGGGAAGGAGAGTTACTGACCATCTTTTCACACTATCCCAAATGATAGAATCCGCGAAAGCAAAAAAGAAAAAGATGTTTATGGCCTTTTCGGATATCAAAAAGGCATACGATAGAGGATGGAGGGAAGGTATGTGGCGCACGCTGGTGGCTATGGGCTTAGGAGGCGAGTTTGTTGGAATTATGAAAGCATTATATAAAGATGTACAGAGTGAACTTAGCCTGGTTAACATTACAACGAAACGTGTGCCTATGGAGATAGGCCTAAAACAGGGGTGTATCCTTTCGCCGATCCTGTTTGCATTGTACATCAAAGGTTTAGGAGATGAACTCCTGCGTAACGAGGAGGGGGTAGCAGTTGGGGACTTGAAGATCCCAGGGCTTTTTTTTTGCAGACGATATGGTTCTAGTGTCAGAAAGCGAAGAGGGGCTAACGAAAATGCTGGGAATTGTTGGGAAATATGGGAGAAAATGGAGACTCGAACTTAATGAAAGCAAGAGCAAAATTATACCTGTGGGCCGCAAAGTGGACCCCACTCGAAGGTGGAGAGTGGGTGAGTTCTGCATTTCCGGAAGGGAGCAGCAAACTTCTCAGTGTGGGAGAGACAGGTGATTACGAGTATTCGGGGGTAAATATAAACATTACAGGAAGAGGCATCAACCGGAACCACACAAATAAATTGATTCTGAAGGGGAAGCGAATCCTTAACAAAATGAAACTTATAGGGAGAAACAGTTTCAATAAGGTTTTCGTGGGGAAAACCATTTGGGAATAGCATACGGTACGGAAGTGGTACCCCTAAACCAGACGGCCGTAAAGAGCTTGGAAATCCTGCAGAACAATGCAGGCCGATGGATAACGGGGTCGAGTAATGCCGCAGCGCTAGAAGCAATCAGGGGTGAGCTTGAGTGGATGAGGATCAAGGACAGGATAGACCTGTTGAAGCTCGGTTATCTTAATTATTTGGTAAATCTCCCCGACAGCCGATGGTGTAAAGCAATGTTCCTGAGAATTTTCAACTCAAATATCAAAACGGGGTGGATGGTCCAAGTGGGGGAGCTAGTAGAGAACTACTCATTGGAGATCTCGGACCTGGACGTTGCGGCAAACCAGGGTAAAAAAATCGTCAGAGAAAGGTTCATGGAGGATCGTAACCGTAATTGGCGAGAGGGGGTCAAATCAAAGAGGTCTTTGGGTGGCCTGCGTGATAAAGAGAAGCCAGGTTTTGAAGAGAACCTTGATGGCACCTTTGGGGGGTCACTGTTGTTCAAGCTGAGGTCGCGATCCCTGGAGCTGAGGGGAAAAATTGGGAAAGACGGTGAAAGGGAGTGCCAGATGTGTAACTTGGACATGATGGAGACCCTGGAACACTTTCTTCTAGAATGCCCAAAGTATCAGCCTAAAAGAATGAGATTCACTGGGAGTATAATGGAGAAGTGGGATGGGAGAATGAAGGACATGTGGTTAGGGGTGGACTCAAATGAGAGGGTTAATATGCTAATCGGAGAGATTGAGAAAAATGGGACAAGGGATATCATCAAGCATTTCGTCTCCGAGTGTTGGGAGGAGAGGAGAAGCGTGGGATTAGGGAGGCAGTTGGGAGTACAGGGGTAACCATGGCCTTCTCGTCCGAGAACCGCGACAAATCAGCGGCTGGCCAAAGTGTTATTATATTATGTGGAGGCACGAGTCTGCAAATTTGACTTGGTGATGAGAAACAACTTCAGAAGTTAATTAAACAAAGACATCTGAGGAAAAATTCATCTTCAGAACATAAAATTTACTTAGCGGAATAAAGACAGAAATATCTTGGATAAAATTGAAAGGCGTTCTATCTGTGGAACCTATGTCCACTGAAACAATAAAAATGGGATCGAAGCAAAGTTTCCTGTCAAGGAAGATTTTGCAGCTTTGTGGCACTCAGAAGACTGAGATGTACCTCAAAAGAAGATATTTAGTGGCCTATTGCTGGAATGAAATGCTTAGTAAGCAAGTACCACAGTACTGGAAATTATCCATGGTATACTAAATTGAGAAATCGTTGATTACAAGTTTATGAGGTTCATGTTGATATCTCCGAGAGTTAAATCTATGGGAGGAAAATATATTTCAAAACCGTGCATTGTATTTTCCTACCTTTGTCGTGATCGTTGTTTTTCTCTACTTGTACACCATGTAATCTTGAGGTTGTGGTGGTTATGGAGTGTGTATGTATTTGTGTGTGTGGGGGGGGGGGGGGGGAGGGGGGGGTGACTCTTGGATACGTTTTAAAAATACCCAAATGGCGAATGTCCGCTTTATCTGCCGCCTGATAGAGGGATCAACATATACTGATCACAGTGGAGGATAATGACGTCAATGTTATAACCAGGAATGATCCAGCATGCTCACCTGATACACATCTTTAGAAACTAACGGCTTCAAGGCCATACTTCATGGATTTTACAGAAAGAATCACTTTAAACCTCTGTGACGTAAATACTGCCACGACGGCACATCATCTCTTTGTGATAGACATGGTAACAACACAATGAAGGTTCAAGGAAGGCTTCACTGGTACTTGCTGTGGTGAACAAAGGTGAGCTCCCTGTTGTTTGGGTTTGTATACGTTACTAAACGTTAACATTATGGTGTCATAAACGTCCAAGGTACAGGAAACGTCACAATAATTACATTTTGCTCCACAAACTTGAAAACTGGCAGTGACAAGTTGAAGAATGGATTCATAGAATACCATTTACCTGATTTTTTTGTCTCAGCGAGCGCGAGGGAAAGTGTTTAAAAGTGTTTAAAAGCATCTGTTTGTTGGTGGCTCATGGGGCTGGAGGTAGGGATACATCGTTTAATGTACTATATCTTCGAAACAGCTGACGGTGTCGTTCCAAGTGATGCTACATATTATACACAGTTTTCACTTCGTGTGTTCTTGTCTAACCCTGTATTGGTCTATATTTTCTGCCCCAACTATCGTTCAACTTGCAGGCTAACCTTCGGGTTCGAAAACGATTGTAGTCAAAGAGAAAGTCAAATTAACATTTTTATTCACCCATTTTGTCCTGTTTGTAGAAAAAGAAACTTTGTCTCTAAGCATTTCCAAAAGGATGTGCTCGTACACCAGTTGGTGAGTTGGGCAGCAGATGTTCACTGAACATAAACACTGGAAAAAATAATCGATTTTTCTATTTGACGGCCATGTTTACTCGAAACTCAGTTGTCTTAAAGTGAAATGTGTCTTAAACATAATTTCTTTGTGCAATACACAGCGTTATAAACGTTGTTTTGATTTCAGTCGCTGTTTTAACTCAGGGTTATTTGAAGAGTTTCGAAAGTGAGAGAATTTCCTGGTATGACACTTGACATTTTCTTCTTCAGCTTTTATCGCTACATCACGCAACATGTATGGTGTTTTGAAGAACTTTGATACCCAAGCTTTATTCTTGGATATGTAAAGCACATTTGGCCACAAGTTGTTCTCGTGAAATATTATTATATTATCAGTTCTGGTACGAGTACGATAGCAGACTTCCAGGAACCAGTGGTGCCTGCTGACAACTCTATGAGTTGATTGCATTTGTGTTTCGTGTTCTATACATCCCAAACGTCATTTTGATGTACAATTTGTGTATATTTAATCTGCATTTAAGGAATATCAAAGGTGAGAATTTCAAAATAAACAAAATGCCATTACTTATATAGCCCCTTAATTGAAGCAGTGCAAACAGCAGCAGCAGTTGCAGAGTTACCTCCATCGAGTGAACGATTCCGCAGGCCGCAGACTAGCGATTCAATAAGCGATAATGCATCAAGACGTTTGTCAAAAAGGACAATTACTAAAAAATTGGGCGATATGTCCAAATGTCTTGTTATTCGAGAATTTATTTTACAAGTGAAGCCTGCTATCCGCCGTGTGCAAAGGGTTAAAGTGACATGTTTATTTTTGTGTTTAATCCTTGTGAAGGTGTTGCCTCTAAAGTGAGTTTCAAACTCGAGGAGTTAAAGCCTAATTTAGCACCGCACCCCAATGTTCGAGTCCGCATCGTTTTGTTTTTATATCGTTGGTATGCATCATTTTTATTCTCATAATGACTGCATTTAGCTGGCATCTGTACAAAGCCTCTGTGTGAGGGAATTATGTCACAAACAATAGAGTTCACGGAAAGTGTCAGTGTTGGTTTTATGGGCCGGTGTCCAAACCTTGAAATATGTTTTTAGATGATAATAAAGGAAGACTATTGCTCTCGCTGCCCCCCCCCCCCCCCGCCCACACACACACCCCTCAACCACACCACATCCCACAGAGTAACCTTCACCCACACATTTCATTTTGTTCAGCAGCACCTGTCCTGAGTGTGACTAACAACTAGAAACACGAAAAAAGAAAACTAAATAGTTTACATCACAACCCTCCAAAAAATTTGTTATCCTCCTCCCTCCAACAAACCCACCCACGAAAAAAACCCACGCACACATAATATGTGCGTTTTAACTCAAAGTTCAAATATGTTTTCATCTGAGTTGATTCCCCCCCGGGAACCCCGGAAAGTGAAGCAGTGCTTATTTACTGGGGTAGACAAGTTCTCTTTTACTGGTAAAATAAATGACGCGGTCACCAATGCCTGGGATGGAAGTCCTCTGAGACTCTCAGTGACCGATAAGTGCAACATTCCGAAATGTTAAGCAGTTATGGTGGTGGAGGGGCGGGGGGGGGGGGTGGTGGATGGATGAGGGCATTACAAAAAATGTGGAAATTTCATGGCTTGATAAGACACTTGAATCAAAACTGAATCACACTGATCGATGCATTTTTATTTTTCAACTTCTAGCGCTTGAGCATTCTTGGCTCTTCAAACAGCCATGACACTGGAGTACGATTGTAAATCCTAACTGCTCGATTAATGAAAAAAGATCGAAAGCACTTGCAAATTAAACATAGAAAAGTTTATTGTTTATTGTGATAAATGTGTGACTTTTAAATTTTTTTAAAGATTTGTCTCAGTGAACAAGGCAAAATGCTCTCCATCACATAATTTTGAACACTCGCCAGCGGTCGGTGAAAAGTCAATGAAAACAACTCGAGCGCATGCAACTGGATGTTTTTTGCCATCTTTGTCATCCACGGGCATTCTTAAAAATAATTACCAGTTCATTGTATTATCTTGTTTGCATTGTACATCAAAGGTTTAGGAGATGAACTCCTGCGTAACGAGGAGGGGGTAGGAGTTGGGGACTTGAAGATCCCAGGGCTTTTTTTTGCAGACGATATGGTTCTAGTGTCAGAAAGCGAAGAGGGGCTAACGAAAATGCTGGGAATTGTTGGGAAATATGGGAGCAAATGGAGACTCGAACTTAATGAAAGCAAGAGCAAAATTATACCTGTGGGCCGCAAAGTGGACCCCACTCGAAGGTGGAGAGTGGGTGAGTTCTGCATTTCCGGAAGGGAGCAGCAAACTTCTCAGTGTGGGAGAGACAGGTGATTACGAGTATTTGGGGGTAAATATAAACATTACAGGAAGAGGCATCTACCGGAACCACACAAATAAATTGATTCTGAAGGGGAAGCGAATCCTTAACCAAATGAAACTTATAGGGAGAAACAGTTTCAATAAGGTATTCGTGGGGAAAACCATTTGGGAATAGCATACTGTTCGGAAGTGGTACCCCTAAACCAGACGGCCGTAAAGAGCTTGGAAATCCTGCAGAACGATGCAGGCCGATGGATAACGGGGTCGAGTAATGCCGCAGCGCTAGAAGCAATCAGGGGTGAGCTTGAGTGGATGAGGATCAAGGACAGGATAAACCTGTTGAAGCTCGGTTATCTTAATTATTTGGTAAATCTCCCCGACAGCCGATGGTGTAAAGCAATGTTCCTGATAATTTTCAACTCAAATATCAAAACGGGTTGGATGGTCCAAGTGAGGGAGCTAGTAGAGAACTACTCATTGGAGATCTCGGACCTGGACGTTGGGGCAAACCAGGGTAAAAAAATCGTCAGAGAAAGGTTCATGGAGGATCGTAACCGTAATTGGCTCGAGGGGGTCAAATCAAAGAGGTCTATGGGTGGCCTGCGTGATAAAGAGAAGCCAGGTTTTGAAGAATACCTTGATGTCACCTTTGGGGGGTCACTGTTGTTCAAGCTGAGGTCGCGATCCCTGGAGCTGAGGGGAAAAATTGGGAAAGACGGTGAAAGGGAGTGCCAGATGTGTAACTTGGACATGATGGAGACCCTGGAACACTTTCTTCTAGAATGCCCAAAGTATCAGCCTAAAAGAATGAGATTCACTGGGAGTATAATGGGGAAGAGGGATGGGAGAATGAAGGACATGTGGTTAGGGGTGGACTCAAATGAGAGGGTTAATATGCTAATCGGAGAGATTGGGAAGAATGGGACAAGGGATATCATCAAGCAGTTCGTCTCCGAGTGTTGGGAGGAGAGGAGAAGCGTGGGATTAGGGAGGTAGTTGGGAGTACAGGGGTAACCATGGCCTTCTCGTCCGAGAACCGCGACAAATCAGCGGCTGGCCAAAGTGTTATTATATTATGTGGAGGCACGAGTCTGCAAATTTGACTTGGTGATGAGAAACAACTTCAGAAGTTAATTAAACAAAGACATCTGAGGAAAAATTCATCTTCAGAACATAAAATTTATTTAGCGGAATAAAGACAGAAATATCTTGGATAAAATTGAAAGGCGTTCTATCTGTGGAACCTATGTCCACTAAAACAATAAAAATGGGATCGAAGCAAAGTTTCCTGTCAAGGAAGATTTTGCAGCTTTGTGGCACTCAGAAGACTGAGATGTACCTCAAAAGAAGATATTTAGTGGCCTATTGCTGGAATGAAATGCTTAGTAAGCAAGTACCACAGTACTGGAAATTATCCATGGTATACTAAATTGAGAAATCGTTGATTACAAGTTTATGAGGTTCATGTTGATATCTCCGAGAGTCAAATCTATGGGAAGAAAATATATTTCAAAACCGTGCATTGTATTTTCCTACCTTTGTCGTGATCGTTGTTTTTCTCTACTTGTACACCATGTAATCTTGAGGTTGTTGTGGTTATGGAGTGTGTATGTATTTGTGTGTGTGTGTGTGTGGGGGGGGGGGGGGGGGGGGACTCTTGGATACGTTTTATAAATACCCAAATGGCGAATGTCCGCTTTATCTGCCGCCTGATAGAGGGATCAACATATACTGATCACAGTGGAGGATAATGACGTCAATGTTATAACCAGGAATGATCCAGCATGCTCACCTGATACACATCTTTAGAAACTAACGGCTTCAAGGCCATACTTCATGGATTTTACAGAAAGAATCACTTTAAACCTCTGGGACGTAAACACTGCCACGACGGCACATCATCTCTTTGTGATAGACATGGTAACAACACAATGAAGGTTCAAGGAAGGCTTCACTGGTACTTGCTGTGGTGAACAAAGGTGAGCTCCCTGTTGTTTGGGTTTGTATACGTTACTAAACGTTAACACTATGGTGTCATAAACGTCCAAGGTACAGGAAACGTCACAATAATTACATTTTGCTCCACATACTTGAAAACAGGCAGTGACAAGTTGAAGAATGGATTCATAGAATACCATTTACCTGATTTTTTTGTCTCAGCGAGCGCGAGGGAAAGTGTTTAAAAGTGTTTAAAAGCATCTGTTTGTTGGTGGATCATGGGGCTGGAGGTAGGGATACATCGTTTAATGTACTATATCTTCGAAACAGCTGACGGTGTCGTTCCAAGTGATGCTACATATTATACACAGTTTTCACTTCGTGTGTTCTTGTCTAACCCTGTATTGGTCTATATTTTCTGCCCCAACTATCGTTCAACTTGCAGGCTAACCTTCGGGTTCGAAAACGGTTGTAGTCAAAGAGAAAGTCAAATTAACATTTTTATTCACCCATTTTGTCCTGTTTGTAGAAAAAGAAACTTTGTCTCTAAGCATTTCCAAAAGGATGTGCTCGTACACCAGTTGGTGAGTTGGGCAGCAGATGTTCACTGAACATAAACACTGGAAAAAATAATCGATTTTTCTATTTGACGGCCATGTTTACTCGAAACTCAGTTGTCTTAAAGTGAAATGTGTCTTAAACATAATTTCTTTGTGCAATACACAGCGTTATAAACGTTGTTTTGATTTCAGTCGCTGTTTTAACTCAGGGTTATTTGAAGAGTTTCGAAAGTGAGAGAATTTCCTGGTATGACACTTGACATTTTCTTCTTCAGCTTTTATCGCTACATCACGCAACATGTATGGTGTTTTGAAGAACTTTGATACCCAAGCTTTATTCTTGGATATGTAAAGCACATTTGGCCACAAGTTGTTCTCGTGAAATATTATTATATTATCAGTTCTGGTACGAGTACGATAGCAGACTTCCAGGAACCAGTGGTGCCTGCTGTCAACTCTATGAGTTGATTACATTTGTGTTTCGTGTTCTATACATCCCAAACGTCATTTTGATGTACAGTTTGTGTATATTTAATCTTCATTTAAGGAATATCAAAGGTGAGAATTTCAAAATAAACAAAATGCCATTACTTATATAGCCCCTTAATTGAAGCAGTGCAAACAGCAGCAGCAGTTGCAGAGTTACCTCCATCGAGTGAACGATTCCGCAGGCCGCAGACTAGCGATTCAATAAGCGATAATGCATCAAGACGTTTGTCAAAAAGGACAATTACTAAAAAATTGGGCGATATGTCCAAATGTCTTGTTATTCGAGAATTTATCTTACAAGTGAAGCCTGCTATCCGCCGTGTGTAAAGGGTTAAAGTGACATGATTATTTTTGTGTTTAATCCTTGTGAAGGTGTTGCCTCTAAAGTGAGTTTCAAACTCGAGGAGCTAAAGCCTAATTTAGCACCGCACCCCAATGTTCGAGTCCGCATCTTTTTGTTTTTATATCGTTGGTATGCATCATTTTTATTCTCATAATGACTGCATTTAGCTGGCATCTGTACAATGCCTCTGTGTGAGGGAATTATGTCACAAACAATAGAGTTCACGGAAAGTGTCAGTGTTGGTTTTATGGGCCGGTGTCCAAACCTTGAAATATGTTTTTAGGGGATAATAAAGGAAGACTATTGCTCTCGCTGCCCCCCCCCCCCCCCGCCCCCGCCCACACACACACCCCTCAACCACACCACATCCCACAGAGTAACCTTCACCCACACATTTCATTTTGTTCAGCAGCACCTGTCCTGAGTGTGACTAACAACTAGAAACACGAAAAAAGAAAACTAAATAGTTTACATCACAACCCTCCAAAAAATTTGTTATCCTCCTCCCTCCAACAAGCCCACCCACGAAAAAAACCCACGCACACATAATATGTGCGTTTTAACTCAAAGTTCAAATATGTTTTCATCTGAGTTGATTCCCCCTCGGGAACCCCGGAAAGTTAAGCAGTGCTTATTTACTGGGGTAGACAAGTTCTCTTTTACTGGTAAAATAAATGACGCGGTCACCAATGCCTGGGATGGAAGTCCTCTGAGACTCTCAGTGACCGATAAGTGCAACATTCCGAAATGTTAAGCAGTTATGGAGGTGGAGGGGCGGGGGGGGGGGGGGTGGTGGATGGATGAGGGCATTACAAAAAATGTGGAAATTTCATGGCTTGATAAGACACTTGAATCAAAACTGAATCACACTGATCGATGGATTTTTATTTTTCAACTTCTAGCGCTTGAGCATTCTTGGCTCTTCAAACAGCCATGACACTGGAGTACGATTGTAAATCCTAACTGCTCGATTAATCAAAAAAAGATCGAAAGCACTTGCAAATTAAACATAGAAAAGTTTATTGTTCATTGTGATAAATGTGTGACTTTTAAATTTTTTTAAAGATTTGTCTCAGTGAACAAGGCAAAATGCTCTCCATCACATAATTGTGAACACTCGCCAGCGGTCGGTGAAAAGTCAATGAAAACAACTCGAGCGCATGCAACTGGATGTTTTTTGCCATCTTTGTCATCCACGGGCATTCTTAAAAATAATTACCAGTTCATTGTAGTATCCTGTTTGCATTGTACATCAAAGGTTTAGGAGATGAACTCCTGCGTAACGAGGAGGGGGTAGCAGTTGGGGACTTGAAGATCCCAGGGCTTTTTTTTGCAGACGATATGGTTCTAGTGTCAGAAAGCGAAGAGGGGCTAACGAAAATGCTGGGAATTGTTGGGAAATATGGGAGCAAATGGAGAATCGAACTTAATGAAAGCAAGAGCAAAATTATACCTGTGGGCCGCAAAATGGACCCCACTCGAAGGTGGAGAGTGGGTGAGTTCTGCATTTCCGGAAGGGAGCAGCAAACTTCTCAGTGTGGGAGAGACAGGTGATTACGAGTATTTTGGGGTAAATATAAACATTACAGGAAGAGGCATCTACCGGAACCACACAAATAAATTGATTCTGAAGGGGAAGCGAATCCTTAACCAAATGAAACTTATAGGGAGAAACAGTTTCAATAAGGTTTTCGTGGGGAAAACCATTTGGGAATAGCATACGGTACGGAAGTGGTACCCCTAAACCAGACGGCCGTAAAGAGCTTGGAAATCCTGCAGAACGATGCAGGCCGATGGATAACGGGGTCGAGTAATGCCGCAGCGCTAGAAGCAATCAGGGGTGAGCTTGAGTGGATGAGGATCAAGGACAGGATAGACCTGTTGAAGCTCGGTTATCTTAATTATTTGGTAAATCTCCCCGACAGCCGATGGTGTAAAGCAATGTTCCTGAGAATTTTCAACTCAAATATCAAAACGGGGTGGATGGTCCAAGTGAGGGAGCTAGTAGAGAACTACTCATTGGAGATCTCGGACCTGGACGTTGGGGCAAACCAGGGTAAAAAAATCGTCAGAGAAAGGTTCATGGTGGATCGTAACCGTAATTGGCGCGAGGGGTCAAATCAAAGAGGTCTTTGGGTGGCCTGCGTGATAAAGAGAAGCCAGGTTTTGAAGAATACCTTGATGGCACCTTTGGGGGGTCACTGTTGTTCAAGCTGTGGTCGCGATCCCTGGAGCTGAGGGGAAAAATTGGGAAAGACGGTGAAAGGGAGTGCCAGATGTGTAACTTGGACATGATGGAGACCCTGGAACACTTTCTTCTAGAATGCCCAAAGTATCAGCCTTAAAGAATGAGATTCACTGGGAGTATAATGGGGAAGAGGGATGGGAGAATGAAGGACATGTGGTTAGGGGTGGACTCAAATGAGAGGGTTAATATGCTAATCGGAGAGATTGGGAAGAATGGGACAAGGGATATCATCAAGCAGTTCGTCTCCGAGTGTTGGGAGGAGAGGAGAAGCGTGGGATTAGGGAGGCAGTTGGGAGTACAGGGGTAACCATGGCCTTGTCGTCCGAGAACCGCGACAAATCAGCGGCTGGCCAAAGTGTTATTATATTATGTGGAGGCACGAGTCTGCAAATTTGACTTGGTGATGAGAAACAACTTCAGAAGTTAATTAAACAAAGACATCTGAGGAAAAATTCATCTTCAGAACATAAAATTTATTTAGCGGAATAAAGACAGAAATATCTTGGATAAAATTGAAAGGCGTTCTATCTGTGGAACCTATGTCCACTAAAACAATAAAAATGGGATCGAAGCAAAGTTTCCTGTCAAGGAAGATTTTGCAGCTTTGTGGCACTCAGAAGACTGAGATGTACCTCAAAAGAAGATATTTAGTGGCCTATTGCTGGAATGAAATGCTTAGTAAGCAAGTACCACAGTACTGGAAATTATCCATGGTATACTAAATTGAGAAATCGTTGATTACAAGTTTATGAGGTTCATGTTGATATCTCCGAGAGTCAAATCTATGGGAAGAAAATATATTTCAAAACCGTGCATTGTATTTTCCTACCTTTGTCGTGATCGTTGTTTTTCTCTACTTGTACACCATGTAATCTTGAGGTTGTGGTGGTTATGGAGTGTGTATGTATTTGTGTGTGTGTGGGGGGGGGGGGGGGGGGACTCTTGGATACGTTTTATAAATACCCAAATGGCGAATGTCCGCTTTATCTGCCGCCTGATAGAGGGATCAACATATACTGATCACAGTGGAGGATAATGACGTCAATGTTATAACCAGGAATGATCCAGCATGCTCACCTGATACACATCTTTAGAAACTAACGGCTTCAAGGCCATACTTCATGGATTTTACAGAAAGAATCACTTTAAACCTCTGGGACGTAAACACTGCCACGACGGCACATCATCTCTTTGTGATAGACATGGTAACAACACAATGAAGGTTCAAGGAAGGCTTCACTGGTACTTGCTGTGGTGAACAAAGGTGAGCTCCCTGTTGTTTGGGTTTGTATACGTTACTAAACGTTAACACTATGGTGTCATAAACGTCCAAGGTACAGGAAACGTCACAATAATTACATTTTGCTCCACAAACTTGAAAACTGGCAGTGACAAGTTGAAGAATGGATTCATAGAATACCATTTACCTGATTTTTTTGTCTCAGCGAGCGCGAGGGAAAGTGTTTAAAAGTGTTTAAAAGCATCTGTTTGTTGGTGGATCATGGGGCTGGAGGTAGGGATACATCGTTTAATGTACTATATCTTCGAAACAGCTGACCGTGTCGTTCCAAGTGATGCTACATATTATACACAGTTTTCACTTCGTGTGTTCTTGTCTAACCCTGTATTGGTCTATATTTTCTGCCCCAACTATCGTTCAACTTGCAGGCTAACCTTCGGGTTCGAAAACGGTTGTAGTCAAAGAGAAAGTCAAATTAACATTTTTATTCACCCATTTTGTCCTGTTTGTAGAAAAAGAAACTTTGTCTCTAAGCATTTCCAAAAGGATGTGCTCGTACACCAGTTGGTGAGTTGGGCAGCAGATGTTCACTGAACATAAACACTGGAAAAAATAATCGATTTTTCTATTTGACGTCCATGTTTACTCGAAACTCAGTTGTCTTAAAGTGAAATGTGTCTTAAACATAATTTCTTTGTGCAATACACAGCGTTATAAACGTTGTTTTGATTTCAGTCGCTGTTTTAACTCAGGGTTATTTGAAGAGTTTCGAAAGTGAGAGAATTTCCTGGTATGACACTTGACATTTTCTTCTTCAGCTTTTATCGCTACATCACGCAACATGTATGGTGTTTTGAAGAACTTTGATACCCAAGCTTTATTCTTGGATATGTAAAGCACATTTGGCCACAAGTTGTTCTCGTGTAATATTATTATATCATCAGTTCTGGTACGAGTACGATAGCAGACTTCCAGGAACCAGTGGTGCCTGCTGTCAACTCTATGAGTTGATTACATTTGTGTTTCGTGTTCTATACATCCCAAACGTCATTTTGATGTACAATTTGTGTATATTTAATCTTCATTTAAGGAATATCAAAGGTGAGAATTTCAAAATAAACAAAATGCCATTACTTATATAGCCCCTTAATTGAAGCAGTGCAAACAGCAGCAGCAGTTGCAGAGTTACCTCCATCGAGTGAACGATTCCGCAGGCCGCAGACTAGCGATTCAATAAGCGATAATGCATCAAGACGTTTGTCAAAAAGGACAATTACTAAAAAATTGGGCGATATGTCCAAATGTCTTGTTATTCGAGAATTTATTTTACAAGTGAAGCCTGCTATCCGCCGTGTGTAAAGGGTTAAAGTGACATGATTATTTTTGTGTTTAATCCTTGTGAAGGTGTTGCCTCTAAAGTGAGTTTCAAACTCGAGGAGCTAAAGCCTAATTTAGCACCGCACCCCAATGTTCGAGTCCGCATCGTTTTGTTTTTATATCGTTGGTATGCATCATTTTTATTCTCATAATGACTGCATTTAGCTGGCATCTGTACAATGCCTCTGTGTGAGGGAATTATGTCACAAACAATAGAGTTCACGGAAAGTGTCAGTGTTGGTTTTATGGGCCGGTGTCCAAACCTTGAAATATGTTTTTAGAGGATAATAAAGGAAGACTATTGCTCTCGCTGCCCCCCCCCCCCCCCCCGCCCCCACACACACCCCTCGACCACACCACATCCCACAGAGTAACCTTCACCCACACATTTCATTTTGTTCAGCAGCACCTGTCCTGAGTGTGACTAACAACTAGAAACACGAAAAAAGAAAACTAAATAGTTTACATCACAACCCTCCAAAAATTTGTTATCCTCCTCCCTCCAACAAGCCCACCCACGAAAAAAACCCACGCACACATAATATGTGCGTTTTAACTCAAAGTTCAAGTATGTTTTCATCTGAGTTGATTCCCCCTCGGGAACCCCGGAAAGTTAAGCAGTGCTTATTTACTGGGGTAGACAAGTTCTCTTTTACTGGTAAAATAAATGACGCGGTCACCAATGCCTGGGATGGAAGTCCTCTGAGACTCTCAGTGACCGATAAGTGCAACATTCCGAAAGGTTAAGCAGTTATGGTGGTGGAGGGGCGGGGGGGGGGGGTGGTGGATGGATGAGGGCATTACAAAAAATGTGGAAATTTCATGGCTTGATAAGACACTTGAATCAAAACTGAATCACACTGATCGATGCATTTTTATTTTTCAACTTCTAGCGCTTGAGCATTCTTGGCTCTTCAAACAGCCATGACACTGGAGTACGATTGTAAATCCTAACTGCTCGATTAATCAAAAAAAGATCGAAAGCACTTGCAAATTAAACAGAGAAAAGTTTATTGTTCATTGTGATAAATGTGTGACTTTTAAATTTTTTTAAAGATTTGTCTCAGTGAACAAGGCAAAATGCTCTCCATCACATAATTGTGAACACTCGCCAGCGGTCGGTGAAACGTCAATGAAAACAACTCGAGCGCATGCAACTGGATGTTTTTTGCCATCTTTGTCATCCACGGGCATTCTTAAAAATAATTACCAGTTCATTGTATTATCCTGTTTGCATTGTACATCAAAGGTTTAGGAGATGAACTCCTGCGTAACGAGGAGGGGGTAGCAGTTGGGGACTTGAAGATCCCAGGGCTTTTTTTTTGCAGACGATATGGTTCTAGTGTCAGAAAGCGAAGAGGGGCTAACAAAAATGCTGGGAATTGTTGGGAAATATGGGAGCAAATGGAGAATCGAACTTAATGAAAGCAAGAGCAAAATTATACCTGTGGGCCGCAAAGTGGACCCCACTCGAAGGTGGAGAGTGGGTTAGTTCTGCATTTCCGGAAGGGAGCAGCAAACTTCTCAGTGTGGGAGAGACAGGTGATTACGAGTATTTTGGGGTAAATATAAACATTACAGGAAGAGGCATCTACCGGAACCACACAAATAAATTGATTCTGAAGGGGAAGCGAATCCTTAACCAAATGAAACTTATAGGGAGAAACAGTTTCAATAAGGTTTTCGTGGGGAAAACCATTTGGGAATAGCATACGGTACGGAAGTGGTACCCCTAAACCAGACGGCCGTAAAGAGCTTGGAAATCCTGCAGAACGATGCAGGCCGATGGATAACGGGGTCGAGTAATGCCGCAGCGCTAGAAGCAATCAGGGGTGAGCTTGAGTGGATGAGGATCAAGGACAGGATAGACCTGTTGAAGCTCGGTTATCTTAATTATTTGGTAAATCTCCCCGACAGCCGATGGTGTAAAGCAATGTTCCTGAGAATTTTCAACTCAAATATCAAAACGGGGTGGATGGTCCAAGTGAGGGAGCTAGTAGAGAACTACTCATTGGAGATCTCGGACCTGGACGTTGGGGCAAACCAGGGTAAAAAAATCGTCAGAGAAAGGTTCATGGTGGATCGTAACCGTAATTGGCGCGAGGGGTCAAATCAAAGAGGTCTTTGGGTGGCCTGCGTGATAAAGAGAAGCCAGGTTTTGAAGAATACCTTGATGGCACCTTTGGGGGGTCACTGTTGTTCAAGCTGTGGTCGCGATCCCTGGAGCTGAGGGGAAAAATTGGGAAAGACGGTGAAAGGGAGTGCCAGATGTGTAACTTGGACATGATGGAGACCCTGGAACACTTTCTTCTAGAATGCCCAAAGTATCAGCCTTAAAGAATGAGATTCACTGGGAGTATAATGGGGAAGAGGGATGGGAGAATGAAGGACATGTGGTTAGGGGTGGACTCAAATGAGAGGGTTAATATGCTAATCGGAGAGATTGGGAAGAATGGGACAAGGGATATCATCAAGCAGTTCGTCTCCGAGTGTTGGGAGGAGAGGAGAAGCGTGGGATTAGGGAGGCAGTTGGGAGTACAGGGGTAACCATGGCCTTGTCGTCCGAGAACCGCGACAAATCAGCGGCTGGCCAAAGTGTTATTATATTATGTGGAGGCACGAGTCTGCAAATTTGACTTGGTGATGAGAAACAACTTCAGAAGTTAATTAAACAAAGACATCTGAGGAAAAATTCATCTTCAGAACATAAAATTTATTTAGCGGAATAAAGACAGAAATATCTTGGATAAAATTGAAAGGCGTTCTATCTGTGGAACCTATGTCCACTAAAACAATAAAAATGGGATCGAAGCAAAGTTTCCTGTCAAGGAAGATTTTGCAGCTTTGTGGCACTCAGAAGACTGAGATGTACCTCAAAAGAAGATATTTAGTGGCCTATTGCTGGAATGAAATGCTTAGTAAGCAAGTACCACAGTACTGGAAATTATCCATGGTATACTAAATTGAGAAATCGTTGATTACAAGTTTATGAGGTTCATGTTGATATCTCCGAGAGTTAAATCTATGGGAAGAAAATATATTTCAAAACCGTGCATTGTATTTTCCTACCTTTGTCGTGATCGTTGTTTTTCTCTACTTGTACACCATGTAATCTTGAGGTTGTGGTGGTTATGGAGTGTGTATGTATTTGTGTGTGTGTGTGGGGGGGGGGGGGGGGTGGGGGGGTGACTCTTGGATACGTTTTATAAATACCCAAATGGCGAATGTCCGCTTTATCTGCCGCCTGATAGAGGGATCAACATATACTGATCACAGTGGAGGATAATGACGTCAATGTTATAACCAGGAATGATCCAGCATGCTCACCTGATACACATCTTTAGAAACTAACGGCTTCAAGGCCATACTTCATGGATTTTACAGAAAGAATCACTTTAAACCTCTGTGACGTAAATACTGCCACGACGGCACATCATCTCTTTGTGACAGACATGGTAACAACACACTGAAGGTTCAAGGAAGGCTTCACTGGTACTTGCTGTGGTGAACAAAGGTGAGCTCCCTGTTGTTTGGGTTTGTATACGTTACTAAACGTTAACACTATGGTGTCATAAACGTCCAAGGTACAGGAAACGTCACAATAATTACATTTTGCTCCACAAACTTGAAAACTGGCAGTGACAAGTTGGAGAATGGATTCATAGAATACAATTTACCTGATTTTTTTGTCTCAGCGAGCGCGAGGGAAAGTGTTTAAAAGTGTTTAAAAGCATCTGTTTGTTGGTGGATCATGGGGCTGGAGGTAGGGATACATCGTTTAATGTACTATATCTTCGAAACAGCTGACGGTGTCGTTCCAAGTGATGCTACATATTATACACAGTTTTCACTTCGTGTGTTCTTGTCTAACCCTGTATTGGTCTATATTTTCTGCCCTAACTATCGTTCAACTTGCAGGCTAACCTTCGGGTTCGAAAACGGTTGTAGTCAAAGAGAAAGTCAAATTAACATTTTTATTCACCCATTTTGTCCTGTTTGTAGAAAAAGAAACTTTATCTCTAAGCATTTCCAAAAGGATGTGCTCGTACACCAGTTGGTGAGTTGGGCAGCAGATGTTCACTGAACATAAACACTGGAAAAAAATAATCGATTTTTCTATTTGACGGCCATGTTTACTCGAAACTCAGTTGTCTTAAAGTGAAATGTGTCTTAAACATAATTTCTTTGTGCAATACACAGCGTTATAAACGTTGTTTTGATTTCAGTCGCTGTTTTAACTCAGGGTTATTTGAAGAGTTTCGAAAGTGAGAGAATTTCCTGGTATGACACTTGACATTTTCTTCTTCAGCTTTTATCGCTACATCACGCAACATGTATGGTGTTTTGAAGAACTTTGATACCCAAGCTTTATTCTTGGATATGTAAAGCACATTTGGCCACAAGTTGTTCTCGTGAAATATTATTACATTATCAGTTCTGGTACGAGTACGATAGCAGACTTCCAGGAACCAGTGGTGCCTGCTGTCAACTCTATGAGTTGATTACATTTGTGTTTCGTGTTCTATACATCCCAAACTTCATTTTGATGTACAATTTGTGTATATTTAATCTGCATTTAAGGAATATCAAAGGTGAGAATTTCAAAATAAACAAAATGCCATTACTTATATAGCCCCTTAATTGAAGCAGTGCAAACAGCAGCATCAGTTGCAGAGTTACCTCCATCGAGTGAACGATTCCGCAGGCCGCAGACTAGCGATTCAATAAGCGATAATGCATCAAGACGTTTGTCAAAAAGGACAATTACTAAAAAATTGGGCGATATGTCCAAATGTCTTGTTATTCGAGAATTTATTTTACAAGTGAAGCCTGCTATCCGCCGTGTGTAAAGGGTTAAAGTGACATGTTTATTTTTGTGTTTAATCCTTGTGAAGGTGTTGCCTCTAAAGTGAGTTTCAAACTCGAGGAGCTAAAGCCTAATTTAGCACCGCACCCCAATGTTCGAGTCCGCATCGTTTTGTTTTTATATCGTTGGTATGCATCATTTTTATTCTCATAATGACTGCATTTAGCTGGCATCTGTACAATGCCTCTGTGTGAGGGAATTATGTCACAAACAATAAAGTTCACGGAAAGTGTCAGTGTTGGTTTTATGGGCCGGTGTCCAAACCTTGAAATATGTTTTTAGAGGATAATAAAGGAAGACTATTTCTCTCGCTGCACCCCCCCCCCCCCGCCCCCACACACACCCTTCAACCACACCACATCCCACAGAGTAACCTTCACCCACACATTTCATTTTGTTCAGCAGCACCTGTCCTGAGTGTGACTAACAACTAGAAACACGAAAAAAGAAAACTAAATAGTTTACATCACAACCCTCCAAAAGATTTGTTATCCTCCTCCCTCCAACAAGCCCATCCACGAAAAAAACCCACGCACACATAATATGTGCGTTTTAACTCAACGTTCAAATATGTTTTCGTCTGAGTTGATTCCCCCTCGGGAACCCCGGAAAGTGAAGCAGTGCTTATTTACTGGGGTAGACAAGTTCTCTTTTACTGGTAAAATAAATGACGCGGTCACCAATGCTTGGGATGGAAGTCCTCTGAGACTCTCAGTGACCGATAAGTGCAACATTCCGAAATGTTAAGCAGTTATGGTGGTGGAGGGGCGGGGGGGGGGGGGTGGTGGGTGGATGAGGGCATTACAAAAAATGTGGAAATTTCATGGCTTGATAAGACACTTGAATCAAAACTGAAGCACACTGATCGATGCATTTTTATTTTTCAACTTCTAGCGCTTGAGCATTCTTGGCTCTTCAAACAGCCATGACACTGGAGTAAGATTGTAAATCCTAACTGCTCGATTAATCAAAAAAAGATCGAAAGCACTTGCAAATTAAACATAGAAAAGTTTATTGTTCATTGTGATAAATGTGTGACTTTTAAATTTTTTTAAAGATTTGTCTCAGTGAACAAGGCAAAATGCTCTCCATCACATAATTGTGAACACTCGCCAGCGGTCGGTGAAACGTCAATGAAAACAACTCGAGCGCATGCAACTGGATGTTTTTTGCCATCTTTGTCATCCACGGGCATTCTTAAAAATAATTACCAGTTCATTGTATTAAGTTTACACAGTCTAATATTGTTCGACGCGATTATTCTTTCTGATAACAGAGAAGACGAAACAAAAGACATTGCCGGCAGTGGGTTTTAAATACAGCAATGCCCTGATTCCCACCCACACAGTCAGTTCATCCGGCACCCACCGGAATGTAGAATTATACTAAAGCACATACATAAATCTACCAGTAGCTGAACCTACATGTTAAACTAGGATATAATGCGTGCGTGCGTGCGTGCGTGCGTGCGTGCGTGCGTGCGTGCGTGCGTGCGTGCGTGCGTGCGTGCGTGCATGCGTGCGTGCGAGCGTGCGTGCAGAACATACATTGATTCTCAGTTGGTATAAATAATTGCAGTAGATTCCATCACTTGACTATACATTCGTCCACACGTCCCTTGATGTCAGCAAGAATAGGTCTGTTTCAAATCTCTAGAAATGTGGAATCTTTCTTTGAGGCACACGACATTAACACTGAATGTTTTGACGTCGTTATTTATTTCAACCCGATGACACTTGTGTCGGAATATATACTACTCAAAATTTGCTAAGCACCACATATTTGACACATCATTGTGAAATTTGCTTGTGACATATTTGCGACATATTTGGTGGATATGATTGAGGAATGTATTGAGATGGTCCCCAGTGTTTACATTAGCTCTCTTGACAGGCAAACTTTTCGTGACAGTCATGGAAAGCATGTATCCCTTGATTTTCATGATAGTTTCGTGTACTGTCTACATGTACAGGGTATTCAATCTTTATTTTAACACAAACCCTTGGGATTTAATGGTTGAATATGGTGAATGCACATTTAAGAACACATTGGTCTGAAGCAGAAATCTGGCGGGCTGATGGGATGGTGGAGCAAGGGGCATCGTCAGGTTGGTGAAGCCCTTGGTGTGCATCATACGAGGATCCCCAGAGCCTGAGCAAGATTTCAGCAGTATGGCACATCAGTAAGACGGCATGGTGGTGGCAGAGACGGGCAACATCTGCAGCTGAAGACCGGTTTTTGATCATTCAGGCCCATGGAAATGGCTTTGCAACAGCAACCCAGCTTCGCAGTGACGTTCAGAATGTATCCGGGATAAATGTTTCGACGCAGACTATCCGGGCACGGTTCCACGAAGGAGGTCTCCGATCGAGAAGTCCATGTATTCGCATCCCGCTGTCCCATGGACCATGTTGGATGTACCAGTAAAGATTGGCGACTTGTCTGTTTTACAGAAGAGTCAAGGTACAGCCTAGACTACACGGATAGGCGTTCTATGGCATGGAGAAGTCCAGGAGAGCGATTTCATGCAGCCAACCTTGCTGGACATAACCGCTATGTTGGAAGGTCAATA
Organism: Pictodentalium vernedei; assembly: GCA_031216915.1. Taxonomy (NCBI): domain Eukaryota; kingdom Metazoa; phylum Mollusca; class Scaphopoda; order Dentaliida; family Dentaliidae; genus Pictodentalium; species Pictodentalium vernedei. The sequence continues at coordinate 190,808,976 of CM062296.1, read as the reverse complement.
ACGGTCTGGGGCATCAGCTGGGATGGACGTACAGACCTCTGTGTCCTTGACCTTGGTACATTGACTGCACAGCGGTATTTTGATGCTATCCTGGATGCCCACGTCAGACTGTATGCAGGTGCAGTGGTGATAGATTCATTCTGATGTACGATAATGCCCATCCCCATGTTGCCTATGCTGTCCGGGAGTACCAATAGAGGGAGGGGATTGAGCGTATGGACTGGCCAGCAAGATCCTCTGACCTCAATCCAATCGCACATGTCTGGGATGAGTTGCAACTTGCAATTTCAGCCCGTCCAGTCAAGCCAAGAAGTGACCAGGAGCTTGGTGCCATGATAGTCCAAGAATGGAACAAAATCCCACAAAGGACCATCAGGAACCTGATTGGGAGCACGAGAAGGCGTTGTCAAGCTGTAATTAAGAGTAATGGGTCTCATACTCGATATTGAACCCATACCAGTTCGCTCCGTCAACCTTTTAGTAAATTTGAAAATTTTCCTCTTTTGACAATAATATCCATTTTCCATGGTTATCGTGTTCAAAAGCTGAACAATAATGTCAAACAAAAACAAAATCTTAATTTCTGTACTTAAATCATTAAAGATATAATTAAATAAAAAAAGTATACACTTTTCATAACAATATTTCAACTAAAACGTAAAACAGGTAGTTGGATATACTTGGTGCTTAGCAAACTTTGAGGAGTGTACTATGAAAACTTGAAATACTGGTCATTGCTTGACAACCATTCGTCCTTTTGAGAACGTTAATTGACCATTTCTGCAACATGTATAACAAAACGCCATATGCTAATACTGTTTCACAACGCCGTACAGCTTTATCGCCTCTCTTTTCGGGAGAGTTGAATCAGCTACGGAAGTAACTTTGTCAACACCACAGACAATCTTTCTTTGCCTAAACTTCCAATGTTGTAACAATAAACACAATATCTAGGTTAGTTGGTTTGGTAAATCAATCGACATTTCCAGGTTTTCCACTTGCAGCTAGACTCTCATACGAGGAATATATTGGTCTATATTCCCTCACACTTTACGTTTTCCACTCTTCAAGATGCCAATCAGTTTTAGTGTTGAATGGATTATTTACTGTTTTCTTTTTTCAGCTCTGTCGATTTCCCCAAATTTATGCTAACATAATATCAGTTCAAGATATGCTTGGATTTGAAGTCTTTGTAATATGACATTTTACAAATCAGATATTAAACATCAATCTGGCAGATATATCCGCCAACTACCCCCGCATCATTGCACCACGAATCACCCCACTGAAAATTGCGATTTTGTAACAGGGTCAAGCAGTTTTGATTCCGTCCTCCATCTGGCTCTCTTTGTCCCCAGTTAAAGTAGGTCATTGTATTTCCAGAATTCGTTTTCCAGACACCGTCAGTAGTTTCGTCACATCCATCGATATAAAAACGGGTTGAGCTCGCAAGCAAATCTGAAAAACATACATTCCGCGTTTTAGCAATAAAAACGCATTCACTAGACTTAAAACTACAGAAATTTTATAAACAAAATGGTAAGCTGTCCCCTGATATAAGTTGGCAACTCTGAACTTTTCGGATTAACGTTAACGGAAGAAAGGGGAGAATGGCGGGCTCTACTTCAAATAGAAAGTACCTAAGAAGAGAGTATGTCCTGTGGGACACTAGCTGTTACGCCTACCTTTAGACGGGGCGGTCACGTTATGTTGAATTTACGAGTCACTAAAAAAACCCTTCAGCAGATTGATCTTGTAAAACTGATTCTTCAGCTCCCATCACCATATATTCTGTTGGATTTATTTATTTATTTATTTATTTATTTATTTATTTATTTATTTATTTATTTATTTATTTATTTATTTATTACGGTTTTAAGGACACTTTTGACAGTCAGGGTCACCTCGTGTCGGACACATTTTATTGGATGATTTTAATGATCATAGCCCTCTTTGTTATGATTCATGTGGCAAAGAAAACGGAAAAAGTAAAACAGTAGAAAAGTTGATCAGACTGTGACTTTTGTTTATTTAACCCTTTACCTAACGTAACGGCCAACACCGGCCAGCGCTATTCTCAAAAATCGCCAATTAATTTTCAAAATATTTTCATTTTTTGTCTCAAAAACATAGGTTATGACCCCTCGTTGGAACGAGCTCGTCGAGCTCGTTCCAACGAGGGGTCATAACCTATGTTTTTGAGACAAAAATGAAAAAATTTAGTTATTCAAGAATTTTTTTTGCAAGTGTCGTCTGCTTTTCATGTTAGGTAAAGGGTTAATGATGGGACAGACACTTATCTGCATCCCGCATCTGGTTCATATACTCCCATTGATCTTACTGTTACCTGTCGTTCTGAAGTTTCGTGGAAGGTTGAAGCCGACTTGTGCGCGCATAACCACTTTCTAATTATGCTGGAAATTGTGCATCCGGCAAACGATGAGAGGGTGCCCCAGTGAAACTTTCAAAAGGCAGAGAGGGACACTTCGCATTGCTCTGAAAGTCTCACATTGGACATATTTGAAGAAAATGTTGACCAACTGGAACGTTTTACTCAGGAATTGCTTGACGTTCGTTGCAAACACGATCGAAAACCTCGACAAATCTAAAAGGTTTCATCAAAACAAGGTTTGATAATTACTGCAAATTGGCTATAAACGATCGCAATAAACGGAACGGGAAGTTAAGAAGTCACCAACTCCAAAATGTCGACAAATTACGTATAAAGCGGGCAAAAACAAAACAAAAAAAAAACTTATAAAAAAAGAAAAGAAAAGTTCTTAGAAAAATGGTGATTCTAAACCTAACCAACAAACACCGATCCAAAACATTTGAAAAATCATTAAGAAAATTAAAGATAAAGAAACAAAATCAAATGCACAACATCTCTACGATAACGACACACAAATTGCAAAGAACAAAGACATTTTAAATAAATTCGTCTCAACATTTTCTGGACATTCTTCGGATGAAAATTGTAATCAAAATTCGTTAGAATTGAAAGAAAAAAAAAACAACAGGAAAAACAAAAGATCAAATTTACCTCCGACAATTTAGAGATTTACAACGCATCTTTCTGTATGGAAGAGTTAACTGGTTGAGTGATAGAAGCCACTATCATTGCTATCAAAAAAAAAAATGAAGTTACCAGAGCAAAAGGCAACATTATCCTTGCTTATGTTTCATATTCATACAAACGGAAATATGTTGTTGATACACATTTGGTTATTACAAATTACTGGAGAGTGTCCGAGGGGCACTCTCCAATACTTTGTAATAAAACAAATTTGGATGAACAAATTTGTACCACCAAAAATAATTTAGCCCTTAACAAGTTAACTAGCGTGGTCATTTATTATCAATTTCAATGACATATTGGTGGCCAGTTTCCACCTACCTGGTGAAAAACAACAATAATTCCCGTTCCGAGGCCTGGATATATTAGTCCAAGTAATTATTACGTATTGCACTAACATGTTGTTTGTGTGAAAACATGGAAAGGATGATCAATGATCGACTTGACTGGCCTCAGGAATCGAGCAATCTACTTGCGAACGTTCAATGTGGTTCCGGGGGACGGAGAAGCACGGCGAGTAATTTGACTTTAAACGTTCATCAGTGGTCGCTGTGTTCTTTGATCTGGGAAAAGCATATGATGCAACGTGGAAGTATGGGATTTTGAAATACCTTTTCGACATGGGGTTGAGGGGGAATATGTCTCTGTTTATATACAAATTTTGAAGAACCGTCAGTTTCAAGTTCATGTTAGATATTCATTATCTGATCCCCACAAGCAGGAATGCAGGGTTCCCCGGGGTAGAATTTTATCTTTTTTCTCTGTAAACATCAATAGCAACACCGACGCATTTGAGATTATGATTGATTCTTCATTGCATCTCGATGACTTTTTAATCTGCTATAGCAGCACAAATATGAAAGTAATTGAGCACAAGGTTTAGCTGCGATTAAACAGAATTTACAAAAATGGGCTACAGAAAATTCAAAAAAAGATGGGAGTACTATAAGAGTATAAATGTGCCGAAATAAAGAGTACACATATTGAGCATATAAAATGATCTATACAGATGGATGTAAAGACAGTAATAAAGTATCATTAGCTGTGGTTACTGGTAATCACGGCACCTCTATCAGAATACCAAATAAAAAGTTCTATTTCCACAGCTGAAGTTGAAGCTTTCCAATTGGCGTTTGAACACAGAGGTTGTACCGGAAAGGAAATCGATTATATTTTCCGACTCTCTTCCTTCTTTACTAGCTTTTTTCAACCCAGGATTGAAGAACCCTCTCATTTTGGAACTTTCAGAGAAGAAGAATAGTGTCATATCTGACCAATATGATATCCTGTTTTGCTGCTTACCTGGACACGTTCAGTGAGTACAGGAAAGCAGATTCTAAACAAGCCTGCCATTGATTTTGAAAATCCATTCACTGATTACATAGAGAATAAACCCATAGTAGTTTGGTGTACCAAATATTCACCACGAGTGGTGAACATTTGGTACACCAAGCTACTATGGGTATATTTTATTTATACCATCATCGTCAGATCAATAAGAGTTTAATATTAAATGAATCAATATTCACTCCTGCGAATCTGTTTTTGTTTACATGAGCACCGGTGAGCGGTACTTCCGCTAGCAATTCTTATCATTTATCACCGAAACGAAATCGAAAACGAAACGCGCAAATTACGGGACCTTTTTCATTTTAATAACATAATAACACACTATTTCGAGTTATGGATGCTTTATTAACATGAGACAACGTATGTTTGTTAAATTTTGGTATTTTATGAGGTAACTTATTTAAAAACGTAATACATAATTATCGGTTTCATTTCACTCTTCACGAGGCGACGAATGATACATTTAGATAAGTTTGCATTCAAGGAGAAGTCTCCAAAGGATAACTTGAATGTAGTTCCACTGCAGATGTAATTTTCACTATTGAAATCCCATTGCTGGCGTGTTCACCGCGCTTGGTGTGTAAAGCTAAAAATTTTATCATAGGTAATCATGGTATAAAAACCACATATCAATAAATACAATAAAGACATCAACTCTGTGTCGCAGGAGAGAGGGATGGTGCAACGAATAATAAGCTTGATCAATATCCAACCAGTAACCTCTGTAGAAAAGTTATTTTGATACAATGTAATATTGGTCATTCGAGTCTTACATGTTTCGTTTTGTGACAGAAAAACATTCTTTTGCACTGTACCGAGTTTAATTTTGTCGGACGGCAGTACTTTACTGTGGTGACTCTTATAGACCTTTGGAAGTACTTTATTGCAGTGCCTCTTAGAGATTTATTTTCCAAAATAAACTTCAATAAACTTCTGTCGTTTCTCAGGGAAATCTACCTTTCAAATAAATTGTGAACACCTCTTTTACAATACAAACTGTTTATCGTACATTATAACCTTAGATGTTGGTGTGCATTGAACCTCCAATAAATAAATAAATCTATATCCCACAGAAAGACCACAATCCACAATCCTTTGCTTTAGAACCGGGAAGTCAATTTGGTTTTCACTTTGTTTTTTTTTTCTCACTAATTTTGTTTTAAAATCTTGTTGAAAACTCCCTTCCCGAGACATTTCTTTGATAACTCACCACCCGTGTGCGTAGATCTCTTATTCAACATCCATTAATCCTTACCTTGCCAACGTCGACTGGTGTAACGTACTTTGTTAAGATGTTCTGCAGGTTCAGTTATGCGCAGATTAAATGCGTTCGACATTTTCTAATTATCTTTACATACAACAATGTATAATGCCCCCCCCCCCCTCCCCCCCCCCCCCCCCCCCATCTATAGTAAAAGGTGGCGTCGCCGGTCAATGGTCAATTTGCTGTCAAGCGTGCTGTGGGGCATCTCAATAATATATCAGAAATTTATTCAGTTGACATATTTCGTCTCTGAATTCCGCAGAATTTTAGTAAGGCACCATTGACCTCATTAACCCAAACGTAACGGCCAAAACCGGCCAGCGCTATTCTCAAAAATCGCCAATTAATTTTCATTATTTTTTTCATTTTTTGTCTCAAAAACATGGATTATGACCCCTCGTTGGAACGAGCTCGTCGAGCTCGTTCCAATGAGATGTCATAACCTGTCTGTCTGTCTGTCTGTCTGTCTGTCTGTCTGTCTGTCTGTCTGTCTGTCTGTCTCTGTCTGTCTGTCTGTCTGTCTGTCTGTCTGTCTGTCTGTCTGTCCCACTACCCCTTATCCAGCGCGATGGAGGTGGCCGACCCTTGTTTCCCATAAGGTTCTCAACGACTGGTCTCTATACAAATGGATGACTGGAATGCGATTGAAAAACGTCGCCACGCAGTTACTCCCTCCATCTGCCACCCACACCCGCCCCACCCACATACACACTTCATAAGATGAATTTAGTAACAGCGTAACATCTTTCACTTCATTCACCGTTATGGTGTTTACCTATCATGAAAACTTGTTACACGGTATCAACAGTGGGGGATGGCAGGTAGACAGTCTAAAAGACAGCCATCTCCCTGCAGTATACTCATAATTTCTATTATTTTGTATACTTTTGGTAATTTTCATTTTGTTGTATATTGCAAAATAAAATAATCAATCAATCAATCAATCAATCAACATTCCAATCTCGGCACTATTTTTTCGTCAGTAATAAGTAAAATATGGTGTAAATATTTAATTTTTATTACTTTCCAAAGTGTGATTTACTGGGATTTCCTGGTTTGATTATAAACGATAACTTCACCAGTGAATTATGAAATCAACGATTGTGTCATGAATCCGTGCGCGAAAACGAAGACGCTTTGCCGTGGATGTAATGGGGACTTCATTGTTTTTTTGTTTTTTTAACCCTTTACCTAATGTGAAAACCAAACGATACTTGCATACAAATTCTTGAATAGCTATTATATTCATTTTTGTCTCAAAACATAGCTTATGACCCCTCGATGGAACGGGCTCGACAAGCTCGTTTCAATGAGGGGTCATAACCTATGTTTTGGAGACAAAACATGAGAAAATAATGAAAATTAATTGGCGATTTTTGAGAATAGCTGGCCGTTACGTTAGGTAAAGGGTTAAATAATATAATTATCGCTAATAATGAAAAGTAATAAACAGAGTAATCGCTTGTCTGGACTGGTTACGTGAAATAATTCATTCGAGGCGAGGGACTATATTATAAAACACTCGTGCGCATTCGCGCACTCCTGTGTGTACAACGTCACTCACCTCTCATGAATTATTTCACGTAACCAGTCCAGTCAAGCGATTACTCTCTATGTTATTGTCGGGAAAAATGTGCACATCATCATCATTTTCCACTGACACTTATTCTTTAAAATGCTATCAGTGATTGAATGGCGTGGGGAAATTGAAATCTTTCTAGAAATGTTTTGTTGTTGATCACATTTTATTTATGTATTTATAGCATCTTCCGCCCCCCCCCCCCACACACACACACCAACCCTCCCATCCTAATATGGCGGCGGTGTGAGCAATTTTCTGTGACCACTATACGTCCAGCAGTCTAGTTGTATTTTGATTAGTGATCAGAAGTAATTGATACACGACGTTTTATGTGTAATTCTGATTAAATTACTTACTATTTTTATAACAAACTTTAGCCAATTACAGTACAACCGCCCTGGACTGGTCACTTTCCACGGCTGGTCAATATTTCCACGGACGCAATTATATTATATTCAAAACACGAATTGTAAGAATAATCATCAAAATTTTAATTATTGATGCACCGAATACAACCGGGTGCCCCATTAATTAAAAGTTTGCTGATGGTGATTTCTATTACTTGGTAAACGCATGCGTGGGGATCACTGCCCACTCGTGGGTTACGACCAATCCACGGCGGCAGTACTGTACATGTATCTAAATTGAACAGAAAACGACATTTTACCAACTAACAATTTGCATGTTTTGGGTTCGTTACAATGAGGGCCATAAAGTATGAGGAATTATAAGTTATGGTCATCAGTCAAAATTGAAAAAAAATATATTGAACCTCGAATAGGTATTTTTGGTATATAGTAATGGGCAGATATGCGAGTTATGTAAAATAAAATGATTTAGTGAAAAAGGTACATTTTTCGTAATTTAGAATAACATTCAGGACGTTTGATGTGTGCAAGTGCTTGTTTTAACGCGTCTTGCTCTGGTTTACGTTTTCGTGGGGACGCGTTTGAAGATTTGTCATCGATTTGACATCTCAGTGAAGAACATTTTTGCGTATTCAATAGTAAATGCCGCTTTGTTTAATAAATAACCGGATAACATCATTAACAATGTCATTTAGCACAAATTTCAAACACAATTGTTTATCCAGTTCGTTGTCAAATGAATGAATATGTTTCTCACTCACTTCTTCACAATTAGCCTAAACAATGACATTGCACTTTTACTGTATTTTTCTTCTTTTATAGATTGAATGTTTGTACACTTAGCCCTTTACCTAATATGAAAAGCAGACGACACTTGCAAATTAAATTAATTGGCGATTTTTGTGAATAGCCCTACCGGTTTTGAGCGTTACGTTGGGTAAAGGGTTAAAACTGTTTCTTTAAAATCGTATCATTTGTAAGTTGGTGTGTTAACTGGGAATATGTTATTACCTATATATATAATGAAAATTAATTGGCGATTTTTAAGAATGGCCCTGGCCGGTTTTGGCCGTTACGTTGGGTAAAGGGTTAAAACTGTTTCTTTAAAATCGTATCATTTGTAATATGGTGTGTTAACTGGGAATATGTTATTACCTATATATATAATGGAAATTAAATTGGCGATTTTTGTGAATAGCCCTGGTCGGTTTTGGCCGTTACATTGGGTAAAGGGTTAAAACTATATCTTTAAAATCGTATCATTTGTAATATGGTGTGTTAACCCTTTACCCAACGTAACGGTCAAAACCGGCCAGCGCTATTTACAAAAATTGCCAATAAATTTTCATTATTTTTTCATTTTTTGTCTTAAAAACATAGGTTATGACCCCTCTTTGGAACAAGCTCGTCGAGCTCGTTCCAAAGAGGGGTCATAACCTATGCTTTTGAGACAAAAAAATGAAAAAAATAGTTTTTCAAGAATTTTGTTTGCAAGTGTCGTCTGCTTTTCATGTTAGGTAAAGGGTTAACTGGGAATATGTTATCACCTATATATATTAAGAATGATAAAAGTTATCTGCACTTACTTGTCTTCTTTATTAAATCATTCAGGAACTGATCGGTATCACTGTTATCAATCACAACTAAATGTGCCCCTTCTGACTGACAGATCAGTTTTATTTGTTGTAAGTTGTACACGGTTTGCTCTTCGATTCGATAACAGAAGTTAAGATGTGGTACATATGTGTATCCTGCTTTCTCTGGACAGCGTTTATCTAAAAGGGAAAATACATAATAAATACGCAGAATGACACACGCGTGTAAGTGGGTTAATCGAAATGGTATGAGTGCCAGCGCGGAAGGATAAAATGAGGGGCCCCAGTGCTCGAGTTTTATCCTTCCGCGAATACACAAGTGCCTTAATGATTAACCCATTCACACGCGTGTGTCGTTCTGTGTTTATTACACGCCTTCACGTCTATAAAAGTAGTTATCATAAGGACACACAGCAATTCACTTGACAACAGTTGCTATCAACAACTTTTATCGCCATGCAAGTTTGCAAGAGAAATCCGTGTTACTATATTTGGTTATCGCTGGCGATTCAAATTGTAATTGCGGGGTAGGATTTGTAGAAAATTCCTGTGAAATTTTACTTCTGTTCGAAGATAGATTGTCTACGATGTGCATTCGGCACATGTGTGCGCAACGGATTTTCATTTTCCGCATGGTTTAGTGTTGCTGTAGATGGGGATTCGTAGAACATGCGTGTAATAACGTCACGTATTTAAGAATGATCTACCAAGGCTTTGAATAGCGCCCCTCGAAGCTTTGAATCAGTTCGAAGTCTGTACAGTTGGGCAGTTGCTCGCCTTAGCTCGGTGCTAAGCAGACTTCAAGTAGGTTCCGATTCCGAAATTACATTGATTCCATTCTCGAATATTCTGCATTTTTTGCTTTAATTGCACCAGTCGCTGTTGCACAAAATACTTGAATGGAGACTGACAATATTTACGATTTTAAGAAGAAGGAATATCCCCAACTTGAAAAGTGGGGAGATTCGATTCTCGATTTGATTCAATTCGACACTTGATGCCTGATTCGACTTGAGGTTCGATTCGACTCGATGTTTGAGATTCGCAGAACCCCAGCTTTCAAGCATTGCTCTCAGTAAGCAGCGTTCTGTACCACAACTTTTACTAATAATATACTATTCTACTGTCAATAATTATTACTACTACTACTGCTTACTACTACCATTGCTTATATATTTATTTATTGGGGTTTAACGACACTTTCGATAGACAGGGCCACCGCGTGTCAGACAGTTTTACGGGTAGAGGAAGCCAGAGTACCCGGAGAAAGTAACGAGCAACATGGAGCAATATCATACTCCCCAGTGTACTAACTCCACACAAGCAGAGTTAGCTTTGATTGAAGACAGGTGCACCATCGACGTCCATTACGCCTCAGACTACTACCACTACTACTACTACTACTGCTACTGCTGCTTTATATTTGGAGGTGTTAACAGCTATTTTCGTTGTACTTGTAACGGGACCCCCCAGTCCTCCTACGTCCATGACTACTTGCACTGATACTACTACGTTTTTAAGAAGTGCGGTAGATCAGTGGTTACGGCAATGAACTTCAAACCGAAAGGTCTATGATTCCATTCCTGCCAGGGGTAACTAGGCGGTGTCCTTAGGCAAGGCACTTGACCTCGATTGCCTATACGGGGGCACGGTGACGCTGTGTATTACGGCGTACTGCAAATCGATAGCGCACTTGTATTCAACCAATGTTAACCCTGTTTGCGCGGTGTTAGTACGTTGGGGAGTCTGATAGTTGCTCGCCTTAGCTGTGTGCTTCTCTCCGGATTCCTACATCCGTAAGAATGTCAGCCACAGGGTGATCCTGGATGTTTAAAGTTTCATTAACGGGTTGAGGACTAGATTATTTTTGGAGATATAAATTTGTTCATCAAAATTTGTTTTATTACAAATTATTGGACAGTGCCTGCAGTCACTCTCCAATAATTTCTAAAAGAACAACTTTGTATAAAGAAAATATTATTTGCATTTGACTGAAAATGGAATATGAGCGAGGAAAACGCTGGCTTTTGCACTGGTACCCTCGTTTTTTAACGCCCTGATAGTGGCTCCTAGCACTCAGCAAGATAAACAAAAATAAATAACAACATTTGCATTTGAGGAAAATGGGTGTGGAGTAGCGTGTGTTTACTATGGTAGATGCGATTCTCTTTTGCAAAAACAATTTCTCGCGTTTGACAGGTTAGGGAACTAGAGAGAAATTAATTTCTCCTTATCGCGTGGGAGGCATCATGGGGTGGTGTGTTTGAGTTGTGCATGGGCTGTTTTGATAATTCAGCGAAACAATACCACAGTGACCACTACCTTAAAATTGGTCGGCGCTTTTTGTTTGTTGTTTCTGCACATTGATGGAGACGGAAGAAGGAAGAGCGGAATTCTCCACCTGAAATGAGTTTCAGGTTTCCGCATGGTACGGACACTGAATTACAGTGTTACTGTTGGAAGAACTAAAATCTCAGAAAAGAGCATTTCTTGCCTTTAAGGCAGAAATCCATGACACAACCCATTCCGTGATAAGTCAATTCAAAACTTTTAAGTCAGAATCGGAGAGCCATTGGAAAGGGGAAGGCAATAACATTCAACACAACCATACATTCAGAGGGTTAGAGTTAACCCTTTACCTAACGTAACGGCCAAAACCGGCTAGCGCTATTCTCAAAAATCGCCAATTAATTTTCAAAATATTTTCATTTTTTGTCTCAAAAACATAGGTTATGACCCCTCGTTGGAACGAGCTCGTCGAGCTCGTTCCAACGAGGGGTCATAACCTATGTTTTTGAGACAAAAAATGCAAAAAATTAGTTATTCAAGATTTTTTTTTGCGAGTGTCGTCTGCTTTTCATGTTAGGTAAAGGGTTAATTACACAAGCAGTCTGGTCTTTAGAAAACAACAAGCTGACATACTGTGAGGACATCTTGAAAGATTCCATTTCTAAAATTAAACTACGGAACAAATTGATCAAGGTTGCTGTTTCACTTGTGGGGTCTGGAGGCGGTTCACCAAAATGAGAGTAATACGTTGGCGAGCGAAAGTGAGGACGTTTAAAGAAGGCATGCATTGCCTAATACCAATTCTTCAAAACCAAGAAAAATGCCACAGTGTCTAAAAAGAACATTCTTATTATCCTAATACCAGATTTATTTTCTGCGTGAGAGCTTTCCTCACAGCGATTTCAGCCATCTTACTCAAGAAAGCAGCTTTTTCGTTCCATCGAAAACCACGGCAGAGTGGGATGTTGCTTCAGCTACGGCGAATTTTCCAACGATTTCCCTACCTCAAACGACAGGCGCAGGACCCAGTGTGCCTTAAAATCGTCAACTAAGGACTGTTGAGCTTCAAATTCATCGATTCATACTGCCAAGGACCATTTGTTAACAGATAAGTATTTTAAGTCATGCAGTTGCAACCCAAATGAATGTTTTTTGTGTGCTGGTAGCCCAGTCTCTTGCCATAGGACAAGTACCTATATTGCATTAAAGCAGTTTTTCATTAAGGATTTTTTTGATGAGTATCATCAAAATCAAACGCGCATATTGGTAAAGGGTTCACTTAAAAACATATAAATTTTTGGTCTTCTCTCCAGCCTGGGGAATTCATTCTTGATTTGATAAACAATGGATACAAAATTCCATTCCATTCACTGCCTCAATCACAACGTTTAGCAATCAATGCGTCAACTATTGTAAGCAGTGATTCCATGCATAAAGCTGTGTTAGATTTGGAGGCCAAAGGTTTGATTGCACAGTGTGATGAGCAACGTGTTATTGTTGACCCACTATCTGTATCAATCCGATCCAAAGGCAAAAATAGGCTAATTTTAGACCTGCGGAAGGGTAATAGACATGTCGTCGCCTGAGTGCTAGAATGCCCTATGTCCCCTATGGGACATATATACAGAACCACACTTATGTTTGAATGGGTTAACGATTACTGGACGAGAGCGAGTGGCGCAGGGATACCACGAGAGCCCTGCGCCACTCGCTCTCGTCCAATAAGCAAACACGTATAATTAACACTTATCTCATATTACTATTATACTTCAACCCCCTATGTCGTGGATTACAATAGCCTCTAGTTTGTCTACGAATGTTTGAAAGGAAAAAAGTGAACTAATATAAATGCAGAACATTGAACTCCAGATGAGAAAAAGGTCCCCCCCCCCCCCCACACACACGCCATCAGCTACAAAGTCTACTGTTGCAAGTGGGTGTTTCCACTCTCGTCCAACCCATCAGCAAAAATGGCCTACTAGCAGGAGCGCCCCCCCCCCCTCCCCCCCCCCCCACCCCCGAAGGTATCAGTAAGCCTCGTACACTGCGTGCTGTACAACATATAAAGCATTAATAGATTCAGACTCCCGTGTTGTGTCCTTAGGCAAGGCACTTAACCCCGATTGTCCACATGGGGGTACGATGACACCGTGTACTAAGGCGTTCTGCATGTCGATGGTGCGCACGTCCTCAGCCAATATAATTCTGCCCGTGCTGCAGTGCAGAGTTACGATGTTGTGGAGCTGGCAGCTCGATGGTTCTCCGGGTAATCCGGCTTCCTCCGACCGTAGAACTGTCGCCTACACGATATGACCTTGGCTGTTAAAGTGTCGTTAAACCTTAATAAATAAATAAATAAATATATAAATAAATAAATAAATAAATAAATAAATAAATAAATAAATAATAGTTCAGCCTCATGCTTGTCATCCGACAAGTGCTCAAGACACTCATTATACCGTCTGCCCTACCCCAAAGCTTTTACTTGAGTTAATTTCGGCGACATGTAGGAAGTGTACTGCTCAATCTCAAAGTTTTTGCGAATATTGTCAAAATTATTGCAAAAGTGCATATCCATCTTAAATAAAGTTACTTTCGTAAATGCCTGTAATGGTAATTTGTAGACCTTCGATAAAATGGAAAAATAAAAAAATAATTGAATAATAAATAAATAAATAAATAAATAAATAAATAAATAAATAAATAAATAAATAAATACATTTCACAAAAAACACAAATAAATAAACTATTTTCAGGATAAAGAAATAAAATTAACGAAATCTGCGCTTGAAAAAGAAATAATCCATTTTGAGAAAAAGAAAGAAAAATATGTGCATTAAAAATAGCAATAAATCTATTGTGGGAACTAAGAAAAAATGTGTGCTATCATCGAAAGTATTCATTTCTGGAAATGAAAACAAAATCCCCAAACTAAAACAAAAATATATTAAGTGGTTTCACTAAAAAAATTAAAAATATATAATAAAAAAAAACAACAAAAAAAACCAAAAAAAAACCAAAAACAAATAAATACTAAAATAGAAATATTCTATTTTAAGAATGCAAAATAAAATATGTGTTAGGCCTAAAAATAGAAACATATATTTTAGGAATGCATTTAAAAACAAATCCATTCTAAAAATAGATATTTCTACTTCCGGGGCCATTCAGAAGGGAGTACGGTGATTCAGTAGTTAGGGCATTGGACTTCAAACCGAATGGCTGGTGGTTCGATCCCGACTAACAGTAACTGTGTAATGTCATTGGATAAGGCACTTCATCTCGATTACCCACGTGACAGCGCGGTGGCGCTGTGTACTAAGACGCACCAAAGTTCGATATGCCCTTGCCTTCAACCAATGCTAATCCTACTTGCACTGAGTTAGTACGTTGGGGAGTCTGACAGTTGCTCGCCGCTACTCAGTAAATCTCGCCTGGTTGTCCGGCTTTCTCCACCCGAAAAAACTGCCAGAAACGAGTCGACCCCGACTGTTGAGGGTGTTCAAAAACTTCATTAAATAACCAATTACTCAACAATAAATTAATAGCCACCCTTAGGGTAGTGCTTCTAGGTGTTGTTCAAGCTGTGATAAAAATCACCTGGGACTGGGTTGTTTGGTTGTCATAATCAGATTACTGGATAGCAAAACGTAACAACAGAGAGACACTGTGGTTTCGAAGTAGAGTTAGCCTATCAAAAGCCAGCAATATTCTCTAATAATTGCCGGAGATGTGCATAAATCCCTCCTCAGCTGCTGCGAGAATTTGCAATAACTGTAGATGGTATGGGCGAACAAAGCTCATTTGCTCACACTTCATGTTGTTAGCAAAAGTACAGCTGAAAGTGACCTTCACTGTTGAATAGGAATTTTATAAAGCTACTTGGAGATGGGCTATTAGATTGTTGGGAAATTAAACGTAACAACGAAATACGGTTATTTCCAGAAAGGAATTATCACTGGGAGCTCGTAAATTCATTGGTTCGCACATTATACTTCATATCGAAAGCTTAACAGTTTGATGATAACCCTTGTCACCCGAATGATGTCATTGAACCGGAAACTTAAGCCTGATTTGCCTACATGGGTTTAGGCTACACGTTTACCCTGTATACTAAGTCGTACAACACGTCAATGACGTACTTGGCTTCAATCATTGCTGACGCTTAGTTGGAGAGACTTACGGTTATTCGTTGCTGCTAGATGGTTTTCACGGATCCTTGTATTTCTGCCCAACGTAAAATGTCATGAAGCGAATTAAAATTGCCTGTCGAATGTGTCCTTAACTCCCAAAACAAACGTATCGTTAACCCTTCTCTCTTAATTCACTTTTAATTCAAAAGCGGTCTTTACGATGTGTGTGATGCCTTTAAGCCCGATAATTGCCGTGTAAAACTGCGGATAACACTAACCTCTAGCACGTCTACGAATGTTTAAACGGAATAAAGTCCTTAGTCAAATAAAATTTGTACCCCACCCCCCCCCCTCCTTCCCCATCTACGTACACAGCAACAATTTACCACCGCAACTCAATCAACTACGGAGGCTACTACTGCAAGTAAAAAATTATAAACATTGTGATAATAAAAAAAAATATTTATTAACTTCACCTTTCAATATTTTTTTTCAAATGAAGTAATTTATATTAAATGTCGAGAAAAATCATTTAAAATAAGGAAGAAAATCATTACTTCTTTTTTCTATTTTTTTTCCTTTTTTTAATTTATTATTTTTTTTTTTTTCGATTAAAGAAGTTTTTTTCTTTAATGGCACTTGAATGCTGCCGTACGTCTGGGCTTTGCGGATGGATGCATAGTTTGTCTAACTTAATTGTTGTTGGTATGATATTAAATTCCCGTTCAATTTTCTTGAGTTCCTTTGTAGCCGCTTGCAACCTTTATCAAACCATGGTTTTGTGAAACGTTTTGGGTAAGTTGAGATTTTGGAATGGCAGTGTTTGCAATGTCAACCAACTCTTTAGTAAAACAAAATCATCTCGAGTAATTGATACCAGTGCCTCGTACTCCACGCCCATTGTGTTCTGTCTTAGTATCGCCACATATAGTTGTAGATGCTGATGTTGAGTTAAGTGCCAATAACTAATTAAACAAATAATAAATTGATAAATGGACGCCAATCCCCATACATAATCCGTTCCATATTGGCATCGTCATTTTCAAAACCGACAATTCAAACTACATTTTTAACTTATTTATTTATTGGGGTTTAAGGACACATTCAACAGCCAGGGTCATCTCGTGTCGGACAGTTTTACGGGTGTAGGAAGGAAGCCGGAATACCCGGAGAGAACCACCGAGTAACGGCGAGCAACTGTCAGACTCCTCAGTGTACTAACTCCACGTAAACAGGGTTATCATTGGTTGAAGACAATTACACCACCGATGTGCAGTAGGTCGTAGTACACATCGCCACCCTCCCCACCCCCCCCCCCCCCCCCATGTGTGCAATCGGGATGAGTGCCTTGTCCATGGACACAACACACTTACCCATTGCGGGGATCGAACCCTGGTCCTTTAAAGTTCAATGCCATAACCACTGAGCCACCGCGCTCCCCATTTTTAAGTTAATCAGTAATTTTCAGTAGGACTGTTACATTAAGCATCACAATATGACGATCAGTAAAACGGAAACACGATATCTCTCTCATGAAATGCCACCTGACCTGTGGAAATGCGAAACAGAGAGTTCGGTTCGGTTCAACTGTTAGATATTCCCGAGAACACAAACCCCAGCCGTCATCCAAAATGATAATTTCTAACAACGTCAACTACTGACGAAGTCGAATGTGGGCAAATTAGAGACAACTCGTGCCTATTACCAGAAAGAATCGCCACACGTGTCACAGTTAAAACTAAAAGTCCTGTCATGAACTGTGCGCTTATCTACGTGTAATTGCAAGTAGGAATTGCGCGCAACTGTCATATCGAATGACACCAAAAGCACGGCAGGTTATCCTGGTTTCTCATAGCAAACACAGGCAATGTTTCTGCCAATGGACCTCCGGGTTACCCGGAGGTCCATTGGCTGAAACACTGCTTGTGCACAGTCCATATGTACAGAATTTGATAGCCTTACTGTGGTCATAACGCGTAGATTAACGCGCAGATCGACGTGCTATTTGTGAGCATTTCTTGACAGAACTTCTAGTTTTAACTGTATGACCGGCACCGTGTTGGTTTTGTTTTTTGGATTACAATTAAACAGAGCAAACGTCCTCAGGCGAAATGAAGTATGACCAGTGTGTCGTGAAGTTATTAGTTCTGGATCGCTTTTGTTTTTGTTGATGGGAATGTGCATATAAGATGTGTATATAAACATCTTTTTTTTCTCGGCATGCTGCTACGCTTTGGGACACTTCCCCACCCTTTCCCAAAAGATCTGCTTTGGGAAAATGCACTATTAGGATTTTCTCGGGTATGAGGCCTTTTTAATTCAGCGGATGGACGGAGGCAGGTTAAGATGTGAAATATCGATTTTTCAAATATTCGATATGACTCCTAAGAATATAAATAATGTTCCGGGCACAAACATCGATAAACAAGCTTTAGCTCAGTGGTTGTACATTGCGAAAACCGCGAGCTGTTACCAGGTGGATCTCTCATCACGCATGTCTGTAACCGTGACTGTGTTTTTTTTTATTCCTTTGAATAGCGAAGTATTCAATAAACTAATTGCACCCCGGCAATAACATCCACCGGATACTGACGATTGAACTGGGATATCAGCGAGAAATTCAACCTATCACATAATTGTTTTGCTTCGTTATATTACTCAACATGAGCCTGTTATAAGAAAAATGAATTTTAAAAACTGTATTGAATGTTTCATTTTCTTGCTTCCTAGTGTGTATGGGACTCAGGCTGAAATATTCCACAGAAGTCCAAAAAACGTTACCAAAACAACGAATCCGGAATATCAATGCAAACAAACAGTGCGATCCAAGCTCGAATGTGCAACCATATGCACAGCAGAGAATAAATGTCAATATTTCTTTTTCGATGAGACAACCAGAACTTGCAGCATGTCAAGTGGATTTTCAGAGTACACATCGAGAACTGGACATTACGGTAATTATCTGTATTGTTTCACAATGCGACTAAATACTCAATGTTGACACTTGTCTTTCCAGGTCAAGCTTTACCATATATCGAGGACATATACATATGCTTGTATGCGAGGAAGTTCAATAAAAAATTATAACACACTTCTCAATCTATCAATCAAGTTATTTGCTGCTAAACTACCTCTCTGAGACCTTTGCAACAATTAATTAGACAATTTTATCATTTTGTAGATCATCGCGGAAGCTGTAGAACTTCAAGTGTGTGACAATAGTCGTAATCAGCAGGATAAGAACTGAATGTTTGTTAACCCCGTCCAATCCTTTGCAAACTGATGCCAAAATACAGAATTTTCAAGAGGCAATGTTTTCTGTTATGCAACTAGGAGTTTAACCAATTTGGACATGTGTGACAGAGCTCGACGAGCTCTGTCAGACAAGATTAGATAGGTTATATACCCAGTAGCTTTTTGGATCAAAACTGCAACTCGAAACTTTGATTTTTCCTCAACGGTGCATATGAGGTAATCAACTTAATTTTGAGAGATATTCCTTCAAATGATGTGACCGAGGTGGTGTGGCGGAAATGGGGTACCCCTTGTATTTTGGCAAAAAACTCCCACATCTGTGGTACACTTATCAGCATTTTGTCCTGTTAATATCAACTTAGCCATTCCATTAACATGTTGCATAGTGCTACAACACGGAAGATTTATTCCAGTTGGCCCAGATACATAACACCCTGAGAAGGTGGTTACTTTGTTATTGCTTCAATTTTTCTTGTTATTAACTGGCCAGCGTAAATAGTTTACAGTAGTGGTGCGAATAGGGCTGCTGTCCAGCCCAAACCACCATATTTTATCGCTACAAAGACGAACTGGACCGATCAAGGTGTTCTGTGCGGTCCAGGGGGGGGGGGGGGGCATGGTAATGTGCCAGATAATAGCTAGTTCGGGACACAATGTTCCTTTTCTGTTCTCGACTTGCTACCTAACCTGTGACTACCACATCAGTTCTTTGAACACGTTCCCCCGGGGTTGTAGATCTAACTCTTCCAGATTTGAAACGCCAACCCATCATGAGTGAAGACATAACTCATGCTGATACGATATATGACATAGACTCATTGAAGACATAGACTCATTGAAGTGAATTCAGTGTATCGAAAACAATTTTAACTAACAATGCGCGGTACAATCATATTTTTTCCGTGCAACCTCATATTTAGTATGATAAGTCCTAAACTTCCTACCACTGTTACTAACAGTACAATACTTACCAGGCTACCAATATTGCATCTGTGGGTCTTGTGGCGTTTTCCAACAGATACATTTGTAGACTGATTTCTCTGGGATGTGTTACACACAGAAAAATCTATATCGTGCAAATCAGTTGCAATAACCAGATTGCGCACTGCCGGTTTGAGCAAACCTTGGACTTTGTCCTCTAATGCCAGCACGATGAGACGTAAAATACGATTTCAACAAACCCAAAATGCTTGAAAGAATTATTCATTTTTGCTTGTAGTTTACTAACGATGTATATATCTGATATCCGCTAGAAATCTGCAGTTAACCTTCAGTGTTAAATACGTACATATCAGGCGTATACATGCCTTTCATTAGTTTCCATTGTTATTGGTCTTCAGCATTATTATTGATTCTCCCCCTTGGTAATTTTTCTTGATGTTCTGGTGTCAAGGCTATTTAAACTAAATAATCCATGCCGTTTAAATGAGAAATGCCACAAATATGAATATATTAGATTCCGTGCTTTGCGTACATACTCCTACATAATTCGCTTGGACACATCAACCTGCGTCGACATTGTCGTATACAACACTGTCGACATAGGTTACTTTTCACTGGAGACCTTGGTAAGTTTTCAAGCTCAATTATCTGTTACATTGTTTCAGTCGGAAGGTTGGCCTTAAACTGTGTTGCGTGCATCGGGGACACTTTGACCAAACTAACTGTTATAACGCCGGAACACTAGAACAATTTTCAAACCTTTTTTCTTAAACATCGCATAATTTGAGCACAATTGCATTATTTGGGAATATCATTTACCTTCAATATTTGCGAGAATTTTAAGGCCTGCTTGGGCCGGCCTGGTGGGAAAACATTGGACCACATATCCATGTTTCAGACCATATCTTACAGCTATTTTTGCGCCAGTCAGTACGCTCCAGATTATGGATGGGCAGATGCTATGGATCAGTTAAAAAGACTCTAGATACTGTTGATTTTCATTTCTGTATTGGCGACTCTTGTAAATTCTAGCTTTAGAATGCCTTTCTGCCTAAATATCCTCAGCTGTCGAGAATAGTAGAGCAGACAACACTCCGGATATCCGACTTATTGAGAATCAGCCATCGCAACATATGGTATTTATGATCGGCTCTGTACTGTGAGACCAAAACGGTTAAGTGCTGGAAATGAAATAAATATAAATTATTTGTTATGATAATGCCTCTGCTCGAACAAATATAGCGGTACCAGGTGAGATTGTATAAAAAAAAACTTTAAAAATGTAATAGAGAGAGAACAAGCCCAAACCACATTCGTTTGGGAGCATCCGAGCAGCTATCACGCAACGGTTACAAAAATGAAAGTACCCCACCATGGTTTCCGAAGGCCGAACGCCATTCATCTGACTATCGAATAAGCGGGAATGCCGAAAAACAATGCGATCGTGCATCCACTGTCAAAGCTAGTAAAAACAAACCACGCATATATTCGGAGAAATCCATTTAATTTTGCCTTTTTTCAATCTTTTGCTTAGCAGACTGTTTCAATTTTTCCGTCTTCGCTACTTTCGAACATATTCTTTTACGCTGTTTTTCTGTTTTTACTGGATGTCTATACGTACGTGTGAAGGCAGAGGAAGGTGGGGGAGTTGTTTTGTTGTCGGTGTTTTATTTACACGCGGGTCGGAAATGATTTGGAAGTACGTTACTCTCCACAAGTTTATGTTTACCGACTGGAAAACGACATTTCGGCGAATTTTATCATGCCACGCCAAAATAGTTCCCTTCTTCCCAACCTTACCGCAGCATTAACTTGTGTGCTTTATTTAGCCCTGGCGGCCATCCACGATAGGGTTGACGCCACGTATTACGACATATTAGGTACAGACTGAAATTGTCAGATTTTAGATGACCTACCATGTCAAGAGGACTTTTTGCTGCGGCCCTAGACACGCTTGCTGTTAGATTATTGTAATTATGTGGTGCTGGTTCTATTGTAGCGAATCGTTTCATTTTTAGCCGTTTTGACGAGTTGTTGTGGTTTGTGGTCATAGGTCTCTGGAAAAAAACATGATTTTCAAAGGGATAAGTGTTTTGTTTGCCAGAGGATTATGATATTTTCATTCCATTTGGATACCGGCTGCCTCGTAGAGATGGATGAGGAGTAGATCTATTGCACCACTGATAGGCATTGATACTGCAAGGCTTGGAATGTTCGGAAGCAAGCATTAGCGAACCGTTGGAAAAGGTTTTGTGTGGAACGAAAATGGTTTGCTCTGTTGCTCTCTAGGTTTTGTATTTTAGTGGGTTGGGAAAGCTTTGCATAGCCTGTCCCCCTTTTTTCCATTGGCGTATGTTTGATAGATGGATGTATAAAATTAACAAAATGGAAAGTGTGGGAAAATTTTTCGTACCTATAATTTTTACCAATGACGCCATAAAATTCCATAAAATATTTGTGAAAAGTACAGGTACCAGAAGTTTAGGTTAATAACGCCAGAAAACAGGAATTTATCGTCTCAAAGTCAAATGCTGGTTTGATCTGAGCAGGGAAAGCTGCACAATCCCATTGTATTTGTCATGAGTTTGGTAGCATCGATACCCACGGATCTGCAGTGAAGGCCGATTCCACCGGAGGGCCCGCTGTATCTTGGTTTGGCATATGATTGGAATCGTTTCAACTTATGGGTAGATGGCTGTTTTACTTGAGTATGAAAGAGGGGCACTGATATGAACAACACACCTCAATACTAATTCTTAAATTAATTTATCGCTAATATAGTTATCGATATTGTAATGCATGGCATGTAGCCTTGGTCATTTGTACCACCGACACACTTTTCAGTGGATAATTACGAATGAATGTTTTAGCAAAACAGGTTCATGAATTTCAACGATTTAACAGCCTACCTGTAGCAATTACAGTTTACTTGCACCGTTGGAAATGTCCACGACTGTTTTGGCAAATTGGAGGTGTAGAGCGAAACATTCATACAATAACAAACTTATCAGGACAAACAAGTTACAAATCTGTTTCTCAGGACCGCTCGTATGGTCCTTTTGGCTGCCGCCTGCTCTCTTTCTATAACCAATGCAAACTTAATAAAATAAAAATTAAATAGCTTATGTCTGATAATTTACCTTTGTTTAATAAAATTGTTAAATTTGTCCTTAAAGTGCAACAAGGCTTTGCAATGCTTTAGCATTGCAAAGCCTTCTTGCTCTCAAGGGATGAAATACACCCCATCCATGTTATTCTGTAGATTAGAAGACCTAAGCATAAAACAAACCAAGAACATGACTTTTGATGGCAAAGAAATTATTTCAAAAAATACTATACCTCCCACCGTAAACTCTCCAAACACAAAGGATACCATTCCAAGGGAAAGGTCCAACTTCTGTCCAAAACTGTCAACAAAAAACAACCTGGACCACCCCTTCCCCCATGCTACATATGTTCTACACTGTGAAGTATAGGAAATAGACAGACATGGGAGTCATAACACAGGCATATTGGTTCAAGGTATGGAGAGAATGGCTTTCACCTCAGGGAACCAGACTGGAATTTTGGGTTATACAAAGGATATAACTCTCCATGAGATATGATATTCTGTGAGAAATGAAGAGATTTCGTCTCAACAGATCCATGAGATCCCCACTGCTCCGCTAACGATTACCGTACTAGAAAACCATGTATACCCCAACAACTGTACGACACAGCCTTGCATTACGTACTGCTCATGGGATAGTATGAGCGTTAGGTGGCTTACATGTAGTAGAACAAAGGGCTAATGGTAAACAAAACGGGGTTGATATTGTACAAATCCATGAGATCCCCACCGCTCCCCTAACGATTCCCGTACTAGAAAACCATGTATACCCCAACAACTATTCGACACAACCTTGCATTACGCACTGCTCGTGGGGTTCTATGAGCGTTAGGTGGCTTACATGTAGTAGAACAAAGGGCTATTGGTAAACAAAACGGGGTTGATATTGTACACTCTGACATCCGAAGAAGACAACAAAACATACCTAACTAAACTACAACACCAATAGACCAAGTAGTACCCGTGATACTCACTATGTTACCGTTCGAGACAACCAAACATACTTTACGACACTGCATTACCTAGTATCGTATATTACTTATGCCAACCGTGATGCAACATAACGCCGTGTAGGCGTTTAGAATTATAAAGTCTTTACGGTAGATCGGGGGGGGGGGGGGGGGAGTCAGACAGTACCACCCTATTACCGCACTCAATCCAAACGCTGCACCACCTTGCATTATGTACTTCCCATACCAACTCTAGGACAGGATAAAAGCCCTGGTGGATCAGATGAAGTAGGGAGTGATAATAGTCTAACAAGAATACAGGTAGTTCACCTATACTACCGTACTAGATATATATTTATTATCTCCACACACTCTCCAAAGTACCCCCGGCCTCTCATTACGTTTTACCTGTATCAGTCATAGGATAATCTATTTTCTTGTACTAAATACTGAAATGAAGTTACTCTCTCAAACTCCATAATGGTAACCCCCTTGTCATCTGCAATGTTTCATTTGGCAGGAAACCTCATCCCGATCTGCCTTCTAGGCGGGATGCACAGTCGCGATGTAAACTATAAGGCCTACAAGACGTCAATAAGGTTCTTGCCTTCAAACATTTCTAACTCAAGCTGGTTTAGTAATCTGGACGGGCGGGCAGTTATTCGCTGCTGTTCGATGGTTCTCCACGGCTTTCAGGTTTCTTCTGCCCGAAAACTTGCATGAATCGAATTAAAACTTGCTGCTGAATGTGTTCTTACACCTCAATTTATTTATTTATTTATTGGTGTTTAAGGTCACATACTTATGCACAATGGCTAATCATGACCGTGACAGTTTTACGGGTGGAGGAAGCCGGAGTACCCGGAGCGAACCACCGAGCAACGACGAGCAGCTGCCAACTCCCCAACGTCGCACTGCAGCACAGGCATGGTTAGATTGGTTGAAGACATGCGCACCATCGACGTGTAGTACGCCTTAGTACACGGCGTCATCGTGCCCCCATGTGGACAATCGGGGTTAAGTTCTTTGCCCAAGGACACAACGCGGGAGTCCGAATCGATCGCTCAGACGGTCACCCATCCGAGGATTAACCGGGCTCGACGTTGCGTAACTTCGGTGATCTGACGAGAACTGGTTACCGCAATGCCACCGTAGTGTCGTACAGTTGTTGGGGTATACATGGTTTTCTAGTACGGTAATCGTTAGCGGAGCAGTGGGGATCTCATGGATCTGTTGAGACGAAATCTCTTCATTTCTCACAGAATATCATATCTCATGGAGAGTTATATCCTTTGTATAACCCAAAATTCCAGTCTGGTTCCCTGAGGTGAAAGCCATTCTCTCCATACCTTGAACCAATATGCCTGTGTTATGACTCCCATGTCTGTCTATTTCCTATACTTCACAGTGTAGAACATATGTAGCATGGGGGAAGGGGTGGTCCAGGTTGTTTTTTGTTGACAGTTTTGGACAGAAGTTGGACCTTTCCCTTGGAATGGTATCCTTTGTGTTTGGAGAGTTTACGGTGGGAGGTATAGTATTTCTATTTCTTTGTACGTTACTTAAATTATTGTTGTATGTAAAAGGAGGGGGGTTGTCGGAATAATATTTATATTTATCTAGTTAAATAAGTTAACTTTATTCAGTGTAAACATTAGTAGACGAGGTTTGTATTGTTCCTAGCACAACACGGCATTTATTGGGCTAAAATTCACAAAAGCACCAGAACGCACCATTAATATAATAAATCGTACTAATAGTTTAAAAAAGGAAATATGAGAGGAGAGTTAGTGATGCGTTTGTTTATCAGGATTTAATACCACATTCTGAAGGTGATTGTACTTCGCTCCATGCAATCATAAGGTTGGTGCTACCCCAAGAACTCGTGGATAACAATCATCAGCGCTGTGAGGGGTGGGGGGGACTTTAACGCCGGCCCTCCCATTTACCAGACACAATTGGGCTTAGTAGTAGTAGTTTAAGGCAAGTCCGTTACCAATGTGCAGTATGCCTTAGTTTTCGGCGCACCTGTGCATCCCACCCAAGTTGGCAGGCGGGGATTAAGTATCTTTCTGACTGACACAGTGCAAACGATAGGGGTCTGTTTCTATTTTAAGTGCACGTTTTTTTCTTCTTTTTATTCCCTAAATAGATTATTTATTGAATTTTTTTCTTTCTTTTGAAAGTACACAATATATTTTTGTGGTAATGTACGGCAACGTAGAACCGCCACCTCTACTTCTGTTAGTAACTTGTTTAAACAAGTTACTAACTTGTTTAAACAACTTACTTAACTTGTTTAAACGAGTTACTAACTTGTTTAAACAACTTAAGTAACTTGTTTAAACAACTTACTAACTTGTTTAAACAACTTACGTAACATGTTTAAACGAGTTACTAACTTGTTTAAGCAACTTAAGTAACTTGTTTAAACAACTTACTAACTTGTTTAAACAACTTCCGTAACTTGTTTAAACGAGTTACTAACTTGTTTAAACAACTTACTAACTTGTTTAATCAAGTTATGTAACTTGTTTAAATAAGTTAGCTGAATGCATGGAAGGTAGGGGCATTAGGCCATCCCGTCATGGCACGGTGGGGTCTCTCATTAGGACAGGTCGGGTTACAGTGTCGCCCTAGGAATGAATATTGCATTACAGCCTTTGGATCGGATTACCATGACGGGTATCCTGGGTGGATCTACCACTATGTTGAAAGTGCGGAGGGATTACTGGGTGCGAATCTGGAGACTTCGCTTCCCTGGGACGGTTGTGATCGTGTGGGCCGCACATGACATTAGCTATGGGTTGGGTCACTGATCGCGTATCTGCGGATGGTCACGGGAGTACGAACAAAAGTTGATACTTGGCTTAAACATAATATAATATAGGATTTCGGGAAGAGTAGGGTGGCACTTCTCGACCCGGTCTTTCGGCCAGGTTACACTTGGAATGTGTAGTTGAGGTGTACAGTATGACTAATTGTGGGATTTTACACTACAATGAGTGGTAAAATAGGTCCTCTTGGTCGGGTCTCTGGATCCTGGAATGAAAGGTGAATTATGGAACTCGGGAATGGATCGTCGAATTCAATACCCACAGAGTCCAATAGCGATCAAGTTGGTTGTGACTTCAAGGAACACAAGTAATCAACATGCCGTAATGCGGCCATGATCTGATGAGGACTCTGAATGGGACAGGTCGTGCGACGGTGTGGCCCTTGGAATGGACTCTGGAGGACGGACCGTGGAGGGATCCGAGTTTGTTTCCTCGTATTATACGACGACTTCATCCGTAACCCCGGACACCCTATCTACTAAACTGGTACACACCCACCCGGATATAGTCGTATTGTACGGGGAAACAATCTGGAAGCACATGAAGAGCCAGCAAACTGAGGTATTCTGCTCAACTGGCGTCAAGTCTGCTAGTGTTTTGTTCAAGAACATATTCCCGTACAATCGAACAATCCTCAGAACACACGTTTGCCCCGCTAAAAGGCTTCCAGTACCACAGCATCAGCATGCCACCCTAACAACCAAGACGGCAGCACCCATGGTCAAAATGGATGATGGAAGCGTGCTTCACCTTAGAGACACGCGCTGCTCACGCGCAGTGAGGCCACGTATCACTATGGTAATAGCATCGCGAGATGACCACTCACACGGGCTACTATGACAACTACTAAAACGCCCCTACCGATCACGCGACTGATGTCTGAAGACGTGGGATGACAGCGCCTACGAGACCCCCCAATCAGGCCCAAACCTCATGTTATACTACTGCTGCCCCTCTCTACAGCAAGGTCAATATTATATTCTGATTAAGCTAAATGTCAACTGTTATTTGTCACATGGTAAACATCGCCAGTAACCATACCCGATTACCAGTGCCATGTGTAACCCAAAGGAACATACCCATCCCGGTGAAGTCACATCTCTATATTCGCATTCAGTGATCACCTTGTCTATTCCCCAGACACGAAGTTACCACTCTCGGTAATCCTGACCAACTCAGAGACCTGACCACACCATGACCGCATTGCGGAATGTCGCCATGTCCATTCCATGTGTATCTTGACGCCACACCCCACTTGATCGGTAATGGACTCTATGATTATTGGATTCGATAATCCATTCCAGAGTCCCAAATTTCCATCCCAGGATCCAGTGACCAGGTCTAGAGGGCCTAACTTGCCACTCATTCTAAGTGTAAACTCCCTCAATCAGTCCTGATGTTCACCACAATAACACATTCCAAGTGTGACCCGACCCATAGATCGGGCCAAGAGATGTTACTCTTCCCAAAGCCCTATATTATATTCTGTTTAAGCTAAGTATCAACTGTTATGCATACTCCCCTGACCATCCCCTGACACACGATCAGTGACCCGACACCATCGCTAATACCATGTGTTGTCCAAACGGCCACACTTGTTCCGGGGGGGGGGGGGGGGCAAATCTCTAGCTTAACACCAAGTAATCCCTCCACCCACGCAACCCGATGATTCTCTCCAGAGACCCAAACAGGATACCCGTCTCAGTAATCTGATCCAAGGCTGTAAACCCCCATCCATTCGAAGGGCGACACTGTAATCCGACCTGTCTTACTCAGAGACCTCACCATACATTGACTAAAATCCCGACGCCCCTATCTTCCGGGAAGTTAGCTAACTTATTTAAACAAGTTACTTAACTTGTTTAAACAAGGTTCGTAAGTTGTTTAAACTAGTAAGTTGTTTAAAAAAGTTTCGTAAGTGATTTAAACAAGTTGCGTAAGTTGTTTAAACAAGTTAGTAAGTTGTTTAAACAAGTTAGTAACTCGTTCAAACAAGTTACGTAAGTTGTTTAAACAAGTTAGTAAGTTGTTTAACAAGTTATGTAAGTTGTTTAAACAAGTTACTAACAGAAGTGGAGGGGGAGGTTCTACGTTACCTTACAATATAGCCTATTTCGTTGTTTTGTATTTTTTGTCCATCTTTTACTTTATCGTTTGTTTTATGTGTTCTCAAATATATACACTACTGTTTTGAGTGAGTTTTTTTTTGTTTTTTGTTTGTTTTTTTTTTTTTTTTTTGGGGGGGGGGAGGGGTTCCAAAATAGATTTATTTCAATTTTATTACACATTTTATTTTATTTTGGTTTCTCAAAACAGATTATTTTTATTTTTTGCGAAGATTTCGTTCATTGCATTTCTTTTTCTCGAAAATAGTTTATTTTTGTTTTTAGTGAAATTTATTTATTTATTTATTTATTTAATTATCTATTTATTTATTTATTTATTTATATTTATTTATTTATTTATTTATTTATTTGTGTTTTTTGAAGATCAAAAGTAACTTTATTTAGGATTTACATTTTTGGGGCAATACTTTTGAGAACATTCGCAAGGACTTGAGATTATAAGCAGTTCACTTTCTACATGTCGCCAAAATTACCTCAAATATTACGGCCCAAAATTGTTGTCCGCAGTATTACACGATAAGCATGTGGCTTAATTTCACCAGCAGTATTGGAAATGCTACTATTGAGTTAAAAACAGAAATATGAGTTGTGTGTTAATGACACGTTTGTATATTGGGGTTTAACGACTCTTTCAGCAGCAAATTTTAATTCGGTTCATGCAGGTTTACGGGTAGCATAAAACCGAAATCCCGTGGGAATATCTGTCAGGTTCACAGCTTACTAACCCGGCTCAAATATGGTTAGTAGTCATTAAAGGCATGTACGTTATTGACATGCGGTACGCCTCAGTCTACAGCGCGGCTAAGTAGACAGGTCGGGATTAGGCCTCTTGCCAAATGACACAATGCAGATGCTAGGAATCAAACTTTCTGCTTTTCGATTGAACATTCGCAAAAGTATTGCATAACAACGCAAAACAAATTCCTTCTCAAATTATGTTACTCTCCCAAATATTCCGTATTTATTTACAGAGCGTAAACAAAAAATAAATAAATAAAAAATTACTGAAAGTAGAAATACTGTATTTTCGGAATGCTACTTAAATAGAATCACTAAAATTAAAAATATTCTATTTTGAGAATGAAATAATGTGCATTAAAAATAGAATTAATCTATTTTAGGAATCAAATGAAAAAAAATATACTAAAAATAGACCATTTCCACTTTTGGAACCATCCAGAACAGAGTGCGGCGATTCAATGGTTAGAGCATTGAACTTGAAACCGGAGGGTTCGCGATTCGATCCCGACCAGCGCTAACTGGGTTAGTAGTAGGACAGGTACATTTCGTGCCTGTGTTGGGGGATCTCATTTGGGGCCTCTCAAGTGACGTCATACCGCAATGTATTATGGGTATGGGTATCACGTGGTTGTAATGGTAGCCCGTGTGAGCGGCCATGTTGTGACGTCATTGTCATGGTGATGGATGATGTGAGTGTGCATGCGCAGCTCGTGTTGTTAGGGTGATACGTGTTTCCGTCGTCCATTTTGTAAGAAGGGGGCCGCCATCTTTGTTTCTATGGTAGCACGTGGTTGTTATGTTACCCAAAGGCTTCTAATAGGGCCAGGAGGTCTCTAACAGGTATGTTCCTTTATACAAGAGTATTTTTGGGGGAACAGATTCCCCCAGAATCCTCGTTTAATTCGTAGAATTACCCAAATGAGACCGAGAATGCCCGTAAATCACCAAAAACGACTTTATTTGATACGGATCACCGCAGAATCCTTTTTAGGACCCCCACATCGTAGATTTTAATAGTAGCACTACGTGCTGTAGAGCCTTAAAAGGTCGTGTTCGATTCAACTGGAGTATTTTCCAATAACAGACGCATTTTATGGAGACTCGGGTTTTTGTTTAACGTACACCCCTCCCCCAACCTATATATATATATTTTTTTTTATTTTTAAAGGAAGAGTTCCCACTCACCACCCTTCACCTAATCATACTACGTATTTTACATCATAAACCCACGTGTTATCATATATAGGATCTTTCTCTTACATCTCGAACGCCTGTACGCAAAAAATGCCTTGCAGCCCGCTATATTTTCTTCTGCCACAGTGGCAATATTAACCAATTATTTGATAAGATTTTGCTCTCGAAGTTGCTTAATGAGAGCTGAGGTACGGAAATAAAAATTATGTTCAATCCAATGAAAAAGTTATCTCTATACATAATTCGTAGGATATGCAATGAACACCGCTGTCTGATAATTTGGTGAGAACATTAAACTGGTTCATTTATCTCCCTGTTGTGTGTATCTCTTTGACAACACAGTCAACATTGAGAAACGCTTTGTTCGCAAATTCTAACCTTGTTTTGGGTGTACCGAAATACCACGTTCTATTACAAAATAAATGTCAACAGATCATTTTCTTATCAACTTTAGTTCAGTTTCTGACAGTGAGAATGTAATGGGATCACATATTCAGTGAAATCGCTTTTCTAAGCGACGTTAGCTCGATTTACCAGAAAGAAGCCGACACACTGACCAAACATTTTTTAACCAAAACTATTAAATAAATCTTTTCTTCGTGATAAAATAATTTTTCTGGCTTTATTTATTCACCCTTTATATAATTTTCAAGTTTTTAGTAATATATTGATGGGTTATATATTTTTTTCATTGCTTTGAAAATGACGAGGCGAACACTGTACTAAATAGGCTTATGCCTACTGTCAGTCCTGATCGGCACGTCGAATACGCAGCATTATTCCAAATCTGTAAAATCACATTTAAAAATTGAATTAACAATAATTTTCTTGACAAAATATATTTTACGCACTTCATTTTATTTTATAATATCACTTTCCATGTTGAAAATATATTTATTTTTTTTCATTTTTATGTACAGTCGAAAACACACTTGAAGCGCTTTGGGGATCAAGATTCCAGCTCTAATAGCGAGCCGACCAATCAGATTGCAGGAGTTTTTATCTTTTCGATAGCTCGTTTAAGAACCGATCAGATTGCGAGAAATGTCAGCGCGATGCCCCCAAAAAGTGTAAATACCAGATCTGGTTCTCTCGCTCGACAGTGGGTTGCTTTGCATAAAAAGTCAGCGACGAAATCTTTAAGCCAGTAGTGCTTAAGGTTGTTGTAGATCTGTGAATTGTGTTGAAGCCAGTAGTGCTCAAAGTAGTTGAAGATCTGTAAAGTGTGTTGAAAACAGTAGTACTTAAAGTTGTTACAGATCTGTGAATTGTGTTGAAGCCAGGAGCGCTCAAAGCACCACAAATCTGTGAAGTGCGTTGAAGTCAGTAGTGCTCAAAGCACCACCAATCTGTGAATTGTGTTGAAGCCAGAAGCGTTCAAAGCACCACCAATCTGTGAATTGTGTTGACATAATAATACTGTATTTTTGCACTGATTCGGATTGAAATTATGTCGTCATTTGACTGTGAAGAATGCGGTAAACTATTTACCGCTCAGGCTAACAGAGATAGACATGTGCGTACAGTGCACCAAGGTGCAAAATATCATTCTTGCACGTACCGCAAAAATCATTCCAAAGACTGGAAAAGCTCCAATATCACTTGAAAAAATGTGGCGATTCATGGACCTCTGTGGATTGCGTTCAGGAATTTACCCAACTCCTACATTTTAACGGGCACAGACGTTCTGCACACAGTCATGTGTATGTTAAAAGGAAAGCAGTGACCAGACCTGTGTCTGGGGTAAAAAAATGAGACCAACTGAAAACACGGTCTCATTTGATATTCACCCCGAAAACTTTGATGCCAGTCTTATAGAGACTGATGACAACACAGCATTGGTAAACTTGTACCGGGAGTCTTGGAGTTCTATAAGAACACACCATGCTGTTAACAAACAGGTACAATTATAGACTGATGGGTATATCCGACTTTAATTCGGAGCTCAAAACAACCATCTTCGAATCACAGCGATGGAAATTTAAAATAAATTTGAGTTATGATTTTGTGCTCCAAAATAATGAGACTGGAGTGCTGAGGTATTATCATGCCTCACAGAATAATTCTCGGGTTTTGACTTCACCACATCTGGTGTGAAACCAGGAAGACTTTGAAAAGTTTCTGAAAAATATTTATCAAGAAGATATTCTGGAGTGGGCTAGGCAGCAACGCCCAAACACTAAATGGAGGGCCCACCGTTTAACAAATGTGACCTTTTTTGTTACCAAGATTAGGGACCACCCAACTGGTGCTGGTGAAGTCGAGTTGCCAGATTTCATCACGGACAACAAAGCCATTGTGGCTCTAATAAAAGCCCAAAATCGCAAATTCATTTATGATGATAATTTATGTTTGCCCAGATGTTTGGCATTGTGGAGTGGTTGTACGTACCACAATCTGAATACAGCCACTGATGCCTTGTTCCGTAAATATACGGATGTTGATAAAACTAAATTCGGCGGGGTGAGCCTACAGGAAATATCCCAAGTTGAAAAACTATTTGAAGTGAACATCAACATCTACCAGTTAGGTAGAAAATGATGATGATGATGATGGTGTTGCTGCCGAGGTGGTTCAGCGCTCACATCGCCGATATCCTGAGACCATGTATGTGAATGTCTATAAAAAAACATTTTTCATACATACAAAGTATCGACGACTATTGTAAGTCGTTTTCATGTAGGAAATGTGGCAAATTGTGGAAGTCACACAGCCTCCTAAAAAGCATGAAACAACCTGTACGGAAGATGTTATTTCCGTTATCCTGGTGGAGTGTACCACGTCCCTCAGACAATTTTTGAAAAATCAGAGGACGAGGGAATCGTGGTACCACCGGAGGATTGTTTTCTCCCCTACAGGGCAACTTACGACTTTGAGTCGTATTTTGATAAATCGACACTGCCTGTAAATAGTGAAAAATTAACATGGGAAGCAGAACGCAAACCACTCGGTGTGAGTGTGTGCAGTAACATCCCAGGTTATGATGAACCACAATGTTTCGTGACAAAAGGGGAGCCGTAGGACTTGGTAAATGAAATGATTACCTATTTAACAGCAATGTCAACAGAGAGCTATCACAGAATGCAGCAGCTTCATTTTTATACAATGACCGCCCTCCAGCAAAAAAATAAGAGATATGAAAGAACTAGAACAATTTACTGCTGAGGAGGAAAATTCCAAACCTCATCCATTAGAGAAGTTGGAGGAAGAACTCCTTCTCTACATGATGGAATTACCTGTATTGGGTTTCAATTCGTGAAAGTATGACATAAATGTGTTTAAACGTGAGTTTATATCTTTCCTGAAATTGAAGAGCCCATTAAAATTTGTTGTCAAAAAATCAAACAACTTCATGTGTGTGAAAACGGACTCATTTAAATTTCTTGACATAACAAATTATCTGGCAACTGGTTATGACAAATTTCTGAAAGCTTTTGATTGTTCAGCCACCAAAGGAGTTTTACCTTATGAGTGGGTTACCAGTTTGGAAAAAAAATTGGAATGTGATCACCTGCCAGAGTACGAGGCTTTTTACAGTTCCCTCTAGGCAGATAATATTTCACCAGATGATTATTCTTATTGTGTTCAAGTGTGGAAAGAGAATGGTACGACCACGTTCAGAGACTTTCTGACGTGGTACGACAACCGGGACGTGAAGCTATTTCTTGAAGCTGTTGAAAAGCAGTTTGCTTTTTACAGAGAACGATCAATCCATATGTTAAAGGATGGCATAAGCGTCCCGGGGTTGACGTTGAAATACCTTTTTAGCACAGTAGAAAACGAGGTCTTTTTCACACTTTTTGATGACAAGAATAAAGATTTACATCACCTCGTGAAAGATCATATTGTTGGTGGACCATCCATCATATTCAATCGCCATCAAGAGAAAGATACTGTCTTTTTGAGGAAAGCAAACTTCGGTAACGAAGCAAACGTGCGTGCCGGTGTTGTTGGGTACGATGCCAATGCCCTGTACTTGTGGTCGTTGATACAGGATATGCCAGCCGGTTGGTACGTGCGACGAAGGGAAGGAAATGGTTTTCGATCCGAGTATAACCACAAATACGGGAGAAAGGTTGAGCAATGGCTCGAATTTATCGCGGCAAGAGACGGTGTGAAGCTTCGTCACCAGTTCAACGGAATTGAGAAACGCATCGGCAAAAGGAAACGAAACTGCCTATAGATGGATGGTGCACCACTACACAGACACAGACTTGCTATCAGTTTCATGGCTGCTTTTGGCGCGGTCACGAGTGCCGGTTGAATAAACAGAAAGATGGTTCTTTCGTTTTGTATAACGGAATCAGAAAAAAGTCCATGCAAGAATTGTTCGAAGAAACCGAAGCCAACTCAAAACATATCCGAGAGCTCGGTTACAATCTTGTTGAAATTTTCGAGTGTGCATGGAGAGACATGAAGAGAAAAGATCCCACTCTCCAAACATCCTTGCGTGGGTTGTCCGATTCAACCAGCACTGGAGGAAAAATGACAGAAGCTGAACTTATGAAAAAAATCTTAAATTGTGAACTGTTTGGCCTTGTACTCTGTGATATTCAGGTGCCAAATAAGTTGAGGTCGCACTTCGAAGAGATGACGCCGATATTCAAAAATATCAATATCACCAAAATGGATATTGGCTATCATATGAGAGCTTTTGCTGAAACAAACAACATTTTGAGTCAGCCTCGGAAACCGCTGATCGGCAGTTATTTTGGAAACAGAATATTGCTCACCACTCCTTTGATGCAATGGTATATACAGCATGAGCTGGAAGTTACGCATATTTATCAGATTGTGCAATACCAGCCGAAAGCATAATTTCAAATGTTTGGGAATGAAGTTTCCGAGACCCGACGCCAGAGTGACCGAGAACCAAATCAGGCCATTGTAGCAGATACTATGAAACTTCTAGGTAATTCTGGCTATGACAAAACTGTTACAAATAAAGAGAAGTTTCGTAGCGTCTGTTATTGTTCAGACGGGGAGGCCACCTGGGCAGTAAATAATGTATCATTCCGAACTCTTAATCCCCTCAGTGATACCCTTTATGAGGTGGAAATGAACGAAAAGCGTATCACACTAGACGAGCCGTTGACCATCGAGTTTTTTGTATACCAGTATGCAAAGCTGAAAATGCTTCAATTTTATTACGACTTCATCGATACCTTCGTAGATCGGTGTGACTACGAGGTATATGAAATGGACACGGATTCACTGTATACAACTTTCAGTACTTCATCTCTGGAAGAAGTGGGGAAACCCTACATGAAAAAAAAATCAAAGAGCTGCATCACTGGTTGCCATCCGAAGCGTGCGATATGCACAGAAATGATTATATTGCAGCAAAAATGAAAGGTGAAAACTGGTCAGCTGAAAGCCCATGCTGTAGAGACCGACAGGCATACGATAAGAGAACTCCTGGTTTGTTTAAAGTGGAGTAGCAAGGCGATGGTATAATCGGTCTCTGCAGCAAAACATATTATTGTTTTGGTCCAAAGGACAAGTTGAGTTCTAAAGGAATCAGTAAACGCCACAACGACCTCAACAAGAAACAATGCTTGGAAGTGTTGTAAACGCAACGGAGTGGAACAGGCATAAATTGTGGGTTTGTTGTAAATGACAACCACATGTATACAAGTAAGCAGATCAGAGACGGTAGCTCATATTTTTACCCAAAGAGACAAGTGCAAGCTGATGTAATTTCTACAGTTCCATTGGAGATTTAACACCGCCAAGAATTCCTGCAACCATATAATCATGCAGTTTCAGAAGTCCTACCAGGCATAAATGTTTAATGCATCAATATGTGTCTCTTTGGATTCTTCCCCGGTCTTGTAATCACAAACCACCATCTACCAGATCTGGTGTATAGTTGAAACAGTTCAGGGAGCTGATGAATCATTTACCGACTACTGTGTTGGTGACTTAATTTCCAACAAATGTGTGTTGGAGTTGTATTTTTTATGTTAAAAAAAAGAAAAAAAAGATGTCCAATCAGGCATGAATGTTCAATGTATCAGTATGTGTCTCTTTGGATTCTTATCCAATTTTGTAACCACAATCCACCATCTACCAGATCTGGTGTATAGTTGAAACAGTTCAAGGAGCTGATTAATCATTTGCCGACAAGTGTGTTGGTTACTAAATTTCCAACAAATGAGTGTTGGAGTTGTGTTAATGTGTACACCAGATCTGGTAGTCTCCGTATCTGACTGTAAAATCCTATATGGTACCATCAGTCAGAATAAAATATAGTGGTAATGCACTCGAGTTTTAAGATAATGATAACTCGAGCTGGCCCAAGTCAGCATAACAATTAGAGGGCCACTTTGAAATTTTGAGAAAAAAAATTCTCCGAGGATCAAGATTGCATTGAGTTTAGAAAACTGACCAATCAGATTGCAGAAATTTAAACCAATCAGATTACTTTTTCAACAGCCAATCAAATCCTTTCCTGTAACATTTTGATCCTGTCGAAAAGTATAAATACCAGTAACCAACTTCGAATAGTATTCGGATCTTTCAGTTTCTTTCATAGAACTGTGGCTCTCAATAGTCATTACATGATTTTATTCAAAAACCCCAGTGATCGTTCCCAGATCACACACTTGGCAGCCCAGATGTATCCTGGTCATTCCAAATTTTTTGCGAGAAGTGTTTGACGAAGCCACATCTCTCCCATATGGTCACCTTTTAATAGATCTTAAACAGGACACCCTCGAACACACGAGACAAAGAACCCAAATATTTCCTGGAAAAATCCAATATGTGTACCTCCGAAAGGTATAAAAGGGGAGTACAAATCCGCCGTCGAGTCGAAATCATGTCTGACCGTCTTCACCGCAACATCGCGATTCTCAGGCTCCTGGGTAAATCAAAACCCACTATGGTCAATTCTGTATTAGAACGCACCGACAAAGACTTGATCAATTGTATTTGAGAGTGTGCCTTAAACATAGTGGAAGATGCCATACCTCTGAGTAAAGCTCACAAAGTTAAATTAGTTCGACACAAAAAAACTTGTGAGAACAATTGCCAATAAAGTTACGTCCGAGAAAAAAAGATGCAAATTTTGCAAAAAGGAGGATTTTTAGGTGCTTTGTTAGAGCCTGTGTTACTTGGTGCGGCTAAATGTATTTTCGGACATTTGTGATGGAATACGCAAAAGGATGGCCTTAGTAGAACTGAAGTTGCTCGAACGTTTGCAGGAAGCCCCTATCAGCAAACAGCACAACGAGATTGCCGCAAGTTCTCTTGACAAGGAAATGCGTGAAATTTTAGATTCGAATAACCTTACAGAAACTGATAAGATAACCCATTCCAATCAGATTCTTCAATGATTTTTAACATTTCTCGAAAAAGCCATGGCCCCTCGCCCTATTAGGGACGAATTCGAGAAAGATACTAGAGACGAAGATATTATAGACTCCGTTCCAATAACCATGAAAAGAAAAACCAAACTGCTGCTGAACCGTATAAAAGCAGATACCAATCTGTCGTGGAATGAGAAGGGAGAGTTGGTCAACAAAGACGAAACAGTCGTAGGTTCCAACATAACAGATCTCTTGAACGATCTCTTGAGAAAGCGAAAGACTTTTCAACCCAAAGGATGGGAAGTTTTGGCACAGACCCTCAGAGAAAGTAATACTCCTCAGGAGCTTGTGGGCCACAGGGAACGTTGGAATTTCATGCGACGTGAACCTGTAGTAGAGAAAAAGCTCCAAACCACCCCCTCTGCTAAAAGAAAGGTGGAAGCTAGACTCGTAGCCGGTACGTCAAAGTGGTCGAAACATTAATCCAATGGAAAGCGTTTATTACGATCCCGAAGCTCCTGGGAGTTTTGGTGGTGTGGATGCTCTTCGAAGAGCATCCAAGAAAAAGACTAAGCAAGTTGTAAAATGGTTGCAGGGTCAAGACACGTACACCCTTCACAAACCAGTCCGATGCACATTTCCAAGAAGGAAAGTGATTGTTAGTGGTATCGATGCACAATGGCAAGCTGATTTAGTTGATTTAACCCTTTACCTAACGAATCGCCCGTATCCGCCCGCGTAATATGCAAATTGAGCATTTGAAAAAAATAATTTTTTCAAACAATTTCAACAAAACCATATCATGTGACCTCTCTGTGGAACGAGCTCATTGAGCTCGTTCCAATGAGGGGTCACATGATATGGTTTTGTTGATTTTTTTTGAAAAATTAAAAAAAATGATATTTAAAATAATAAATTTTGATATCGTCTGCGTTGGGTAAAGGGTTAACAATCATCAGTAAATACAATAAAAACACAAAATTCCTTTTGACTTGTATCGATGTTTTCAGTAAAAATGCGTGGGTGATGCCATTACAAAATAAATTTGGTGATTCCATTGTGCAACCTTTTGCTAAAATTTTCAAAAAACCTTTAAAGTTACAAACTGCTCAAGGCAAAGGATTTTTGAATTCCAAATCCCAGAAATTTCTGAAACAACGAGAAGTAGAATTTTTCACCACCCATAACGTGGAAACAAAATGCTTCATAGTTGAGAGATTTAACAGAACGTTGAAGACCAAAATGTGAAAGCACTTATCGTCGATTCCAGTGGTGAACCTCTCGCAGGCGTTGCAAAGGTGGGTCCCGTCCATCTGTGGCTGCATTCTTTCTTCAACCAGGTTAACATCAGTCGAAACGAGAAACAGGTGTCACCGTCCAATAATACTTACCACTACAGAGCATACACAGAGACTGTGTTGAGTTATGGTTCCGATGCCAAAAAGTCACAGCTGACTGGTGCTCTCTGGTACAAGGACACGGCGGAACACATGGATGATCGGACGGACGACAAGGGATTCGCCACGAGAAAAAAGTTTACGGCTGAAAGTAAAGTCGTGGATATGACTGGGAGGTTACACTTGGACATGAGTAGTATAGGATGCACAGATATACCCTTTTTACCAGGACCCCGGGGTCAGACCTCGAGGTCATTGACCTCGGCGCCCAAATCCATTAGGCCTCCCCGTCCCCGCTCCCCTCCCCTCTCCATACTAGACCTAGGTTATTTTTAGGCGCCCCTCGCTCTACCCGCCGTGTATGTACCCTATTTTTTTAAGGTATCCCTCCCCAAAGTCTACTAGGGGTCCAGACTATGCATAGCCCATTTAGGCTTCCCCCACATTGTTTAGGTTTTCCCTGTATGTGGTCTCCCCTTCCAAAAGCCCAGTCCCTCCCCACCAAAGCCCTGGACTGTTCCTCCCTCCTTCCAAAGGCTAGCCCAAAGCTGGGGGACATTCAAACTGAGGAGTCCAATGAGTACTAACAAAAGAGTGCCACCATCCCCTAACCCCAGCCCTGCCCACGTAAATTTCGAGCTCTGTTGGTGTTTCTTAGGTAAATGTTGTCAAGGACATGTACACGTAACGGCATACAAAATGCTTTAGACATAAAGACTACCTGGTTTTGTTTAGATATGTCATAAAGGAATTATGATAGAGAGAATCTTTGTTTATGAGAAGATATGATAGTGTCACGTTGTATAGTTATGCAAGTGGATAAGGGACAACTGGTATATTTGATTATGGCATAGATAAAGGTATTATGATAAAGGGCTCCTTTGTTTATAAGAAGCTTAATATGATAAAGACCATGTACACTGTTTGATTATGTCATAGATAAGATGGTGTCACGTCGCAGGTGTTTGATAACCCAGTAAGATCGCGGCGATGTCTGATTGGTCAAACAGTTGTCTAATCAGATCGTCCCACATGGCGGTATGTTCCAGGGGACCAATAGATCAGCGTGTTGTAAAATTATCCCACGCAGGCGCTCTTTGATTGGTCAAACAACTGTCCAATCAGATCGTGCCATGCAGTGGCGAATAGATGAGTGATCCGGAGTGTGACAATAAAAGGCAAACAAGATTGGAAGTCGTCTGTCCCTCCCCCTGAAGGCAGACCAGATGGCAAGTGCTCAGCACCCCCCCTCCCTTATAGGCTGATGGATGACTCCCATCTTTCAAAAAATACATATTGGTGGATTTTTTCCTTTTTTGTAACCATTAAGGATAATATGATGGGGCTGCTCACAAACCAGTGACTGTCTGGGTTTCTGTTTTTTTTTATTTTTTTCTAAAATAACCACTAAACTGCGGTTTCAGTATTACCATAAATATGCTCATCAAGAAAACACGGAGCAGAACTCTTGTAATTATGCAAAATTCCTAGCCATCTTCCAGTCCGAGGTTCTCTGGGATCTCAACCCACTATCCTACTGCCAGTCGCCCACTCAATCTTAATAAGATTATTGGCTCTAGCTCCCGACTCTCGAGGATTTATAAGCAAATAAATCTATAAAGCAAATAAAGTTAATAGGGTCACAAGGGAGAAACTTTTCATTCATCCATTCAGTTTTTATCGTTCTTTCAAAATCATTTGATCGAGAATAGTTTGAACACTTTGAGAAAAAAAAACAAAATGGAATCAGTAATTAGAATTAGTTGTCAAGTTTGTGAGAAGACCTTCTCTGATCGTTGCAGTAGGAAATGAGTGTGCTGTGTATGTGATAAAAAAGACTCTCTTTTTAACAAAATGTGTGGCCCTGAAAAGGGCCGTTTGTTTGGCTTTCTACATATTTTCTCCAAGGATAGTTGATAAGCTAGCTAGAACAGGTCTCAGTAACTTTCCTAAGAAACCGCCTTCCTGTATGATTTGTCTTGCTTTCCCAGCAGGTAATTTTTGGCTATTTTCCTGATTTCATACCTGTGTGGAATGAGGTATGCTCGTGCTCTCATTGTCATTGGTACATTGAATTTCAACACGTTCTTTGCACATTCACATATACATTCAATGAGGTCATCGTCTGCTGTCTTTACCATATTTTTGGTTTGCTGTTGATTAGCATAGGCTGGCAATCATAATTGATCTGTATATCTTCTCAACCTGTCTAGTGCTTGTTTCGGAGCTCATAATTTATCTCAGCCTTGTTGAGACAGTCCATGTCTTTCGTGGTTGGATTCTTCTGGTAGGAGGGTTTAACTGGTGCTACATTTCCTCTTAGTGGCCATATTGCTTGGTGCTTTTCATTTCGTGGCATTGGTACCTGTAACGTTCTGCTCGTTTCAGTATTCTGCTTTGGTCAATCTGAGGTAGGTTCATTGACGTCGACAGGTTAGTAGTATAAGGGAGTTGGTTATAGGTAGATCCGACTGTAAATTCAGGTGCATTTGCATTATCTTTCCTTATAGGATGGCTGTTGTGTTCATCCTTGTGTAATGCTCGTCTGTGCCGAAAATAATGAGTTTTATGTGCGTAAGATTTTGGGCACAATTCACAGATATAGCGTGAATTCATCTTATTCAGTAGCGAGCTAAAAGATTTGTGACGAAGGGACACTGATCTTCCATTTAAACACAAAAATTGGATGGGTGCTACCCCAACCTGTCAATCACTGATTGGTCAATTATTTACCAGGATAGCATGGGTTCTACCCACCCTACCAATTGATGGTTGCTTCAAATTCCCCCACAGTGCATTGTGGGAAATTACAGTGATGCGACTCTGGGGTAAAATAGGTTTTTGCTCAACTTCACACTACTACAAAATGGTCTCAAATGGTCTTAAATGGTCTAAAATGGTCACAAATGGTCTTAAATGGTTTTAAATGGTCTCAAATTGTCTTAAATGATCTTAGTCTTAAATGGTCTCAAATTGTCTTAAATGGTCTTAAATGGCTCAAATTGACTTAAATGGTCTTAAATGGTCACTAAATTGTCTTAAATGGTCACTAAGTGGTCTTAAATGGTCACTAAATGGTCTTAAATGGTCACTAAATGGTCACTAATTTGGTGTATTTACTATATGTAAAACCACATGCACATATGTAAAACCAATGTGCACATATGTAAAACCGATGTGCACATATGTAAAACTGATGTGCACATATGTAAAACATCGGTTTTACATATGTGCACATCGGTTTTACATATGTGCACATGGTTTTACATATAGTAAATGCACCAAATTAGTGATCATTTAGTGACCATTTAAGACCATTTAGTGACCATTTAAGGCCATTTATGACCATTTAGTAACCATTTAAAACCATTTGGTGACCATTTAAGGCCATTTAAGACCATTTAGTGACCATTTATGACCATTTAAGACAATTTACTGACCATTTAAGACCATTTAAGACAATTTTGTGACCTGACAATTTAAGACCATTTAAGACAATTTGAGAGCATTTAAGACCATTTAAGACAATGTGAGACCATTTAAGACCATTAAAGACCATTTGAGACCATTTTAGACCATTTAAAACCATTTGAGACCATTTTGTAGTAGTGTGAAGTCGAGCAAAAACCTATTTTACCCCAGAGTCACATCACTGTAATTTCCCACAATGCACTGTGGGAGAATTTGAAGCAAACATCAATTGGTAGGGTGGGTAGAACCCATGCTATCGTGGTATATAATTGACCAATCAGCGATTGACAGGTTGGGGTAGCACCCATCCTATTCTTGTATTTAAATGGAAGATCATTGTCCCCTCGCCACAAATCTTTTAGCTCGCTACTGAATAAGATGAATTCACGCTATATCTGTGAATTGTGCCCAAAATCTTACGCACATAAAACTCATTATTATCGGCACAGACGAAAATATTACACAAGGATGAATATAACAGCCATCCTATAAGGAAAGATAATGCAAATGCACCTGAATTTACAGTCGGATCTACCTATAACCAACTCCCTTATTATAAACTACAAACCTGTCGACGTCAATGAACCTACCTCAGATTGACCAACAGCAGAATACTGAAACGAGCAGAACGTCACAGGTACCAATGCCACGAAATGAAAAGCACCAAGCAATATGGCCACTAAGAGGAAATGTAGCACCAGTTGAACCCTCCTACCAGAAGAATCCAACCGTGAAAGACATGGACTGTCTCAACAAGGCTGAGATAAATTATGAGCTCCAAAACAAAGCACTAGACAGGTTGAGAAGATATACAGTTCAACTACGATTTCTAGCCTATGCTAATCAACAGCAAACCAAAAATATGGTAAAGACAGCCGACGATGACCTCATTGAATGCATATGTGAATGTGCAAAGAACGTTTTGAAATTCAATGTACCAATGACAATGAGAGCACGAGCATACCTCATTCCACACAGGTATGAAATCAGGAAAATAGCCAACAGATTACCTGCTGGGAAAGCAAGACAAATCATACAGGAAGGCGGTTTCTTAGGAAAGTTACTGAGACCTTTTCTAGCTAGCTTATCAACTATCCTTGGAGAAAATCTGTAGAAAGCCAAACAAACGGCCCTTTTCAGGGCCACCCAATTTCTTAAAAAGAGAGTCCTTTTTATTACATACACAGCACACTCATTTCCTACTGCCACGAACAGAGAAGGTCTTCTCACAAACTTGACAACTAATTCTAATTACTGATTCCATTTTGTTTTGTTTTTTATCAAAGTGTTCAAACTATTCTCGATCAAATGATTTTAAAAGAACGACAAAAACTGAATGGATGAATGAAAAGTTTCTCCCTTGTGACCCTATTAACTTTATTTCCTTTATAGATTTATTTGCTTATAAATCCTCGAGAGTCGGGAGCGAGAGCCAATAATCTTATTAAGTTTGAGTGGGCGACTGGCAGTAGGATAGTGGGTTGAGATCCCAGAGAACCTCGGACTGGAAGATGGCTAGGAATTTTGCATAATTACAAGAGTTCTGCTCCGTGTTTTCTTGATGAGCATATTTATGGTAATACTGAAACCGCAGTTTGGTGGTTATTTTAGAAAAAATATATAAAAAAAAACAGAAACCGAGACAGTCACCGGTTTGTGAGCAGCCCCA
Source organism: Pictodentalium vernedei (assembly GCA_031216915.1). NCBI lineage: Eukaryota > Metazoa > Mollusca > Scaphopoda > Dentaliida > Dentaliidae > Pictodentalium > Pictodentalium vernedei. Next base: position 190,764,315 of record CM062296.1, on the reverse strand, counting down.
TCATATTATCCTTAATGGTTACAAAAAAGGAAAACATCCACCAATATGTATTTTTTGAAAGATGGGAGTCATCCATCAGCCTATAAGGGAGGGAGGATGCTGAGCCCTGGCCATCTGGTCTGCCTTCAGGGGGAGGAACGGATGACTTATAATCTTGCTTGCCTTTTATTGTCACACTCATAATCACTCATCTATTCGCCACGCAGAAAATACTGCATGGCACGATCTAATTGGACAGTTGTTTGACCAATCAGAGAGCGCCTGCGTGGGATAATTTTACAACACGCTTATCCATTGGTCCCCTGGAACATACCGCCGTGTGGGACGATCTGATTGGACAACTGTTTGACCAATCGGACATCGCCGCGATCTTACTAGGTTATCAACCACCTGCGACGTGACACCATCTTATCTATGGCATAACCAAACAGTGTACATGGTCTTTATCAATTTAAGCTTCTTATAAACAAAGGAGCCCTTTATCATAATACCTTTATCTATGACATAATCAAACATACCAGTTGTCCCTTATCCACTTGCTTAACTATACAACGTGACACTATCATATCTTCTTATAAACAAATATTCTCTCTATCATAATTCCTTTATGACATGTCTAAACAAAACTAGGTAGTCTTTATGTCTAAAGCATTTTGTATGCCGTTACGTGTACATGTCCTTGACAACATTTACCTTAGGTACACCAACAGAGTTCGAAATTTACGTGGGGCAGGGCTGGGGTTAGGGGATGGTGGCATTCTTTTGTTAGTACTCATTGGACTCCTCAATTTGAATGTCCCTCAGATTTGGGCTAGCCTTTGGAAGGAGGGAGGAACAGTCCAAGGCTTTGGTGGGGAGGGACTGGGCTTTTGGAAGGGGAGCCCACATACAGGGAAAACCTAAACAATGTGGGGGAAGCCTAGATGGGCTATACATAGTCTGGACCCCTAATGGACTTTGGGGAGGGACAGCCTAAAAAAATAGGGTACATACAGGGCGGGTAGGGTGAGGGACGCCTAAAAATAACCTAGGCCCAGTGTGGAGAGGGGAGTGGGAACGGGGAGGCCTAATGGATTTGGGCGCCGAGGTCAATGACCTCGAGGTCGAGGTCTGACTCCGGGGTCCTGGTAAAAAGGGTAGATCTGTGCATCCTATACTACTGACATGTTCTTTCAAACACTTTATCTTCTAAATGGAGGTAACGTTCACATAAAAATGAGTAGGTCAAAAGATGCATTTGGCTTAATGGTCGACGGGGAAATATTCAAAATCAAAATCCAAGACGTATCCCTGTTTGTGAGAAAGGAGAGACTCAACCCTTTTGTGAGAGTGGCTCACACAAAAGCATTGGAAAAGGCAACGGCGAAATATCCCATTGAACGAGTGAAACCAAAGTGTTCCCGGTTCCGAAGGGAAATCTGAGCATCACACAAGAAAATTTATTTTTAGGCCAACTTCCGAAACGTATCGTCGTGGGATGCGTGAACTACGATGCGTTCAATGGGAACTTTTCAAAGAAGCCCTTCAACTTTAAAAAATACAGCATCAATTACCTGACATTGTATGCAGATGGACAACAGATTCCAGCAATATCCATACAACCGCGATTCGATCAACAAGAAGTGGCGAGATGTTATGCTACTGTGTTTCTAGGAACTGGTCAAATGTACGAGAACGACGGAATACACATCGACAGAGAGGAGTACATAAAAGGGTACACGCTCTTCGTCTTTGACCTGACACCAGACCTGTCTCATGGTCAACATTTCAATTTGATGAAACGGGGAAATTTAAGATTAGAAATCTATTTTGAAGAACCGCTGCCCCCAACCATAACGTTGTGTATAACGAATGGGAGCAATTGACTCAATCTGTTGAAAGGGCGAAAAAAAGAGATATGGAACAATCTAAATCTAAAAAAAGAAAGACAATCAAAACAAATGAAGTCATAGAAAAAAACTATAAATAAGGTGTGCAACTGAAGATCAGATGTTCACAATCCCGTGTTTGATTCAATCCATTCTAAACGACTATCGTGGACAAAGAGTTCCCAGAAACATTTATCCTAGAGGTTTCGAAGAAAGAATGAACCTAACGAGGTTTGCATTCGCAGGAACTGGTCCTCGATTGATAATTGCTCGGAGAAACTCTGATATCCGTCGACCCAATTATATAAAATATACTTTGGAGGCAAACAGACTAAAAACTTTTGAATCGATGTTACCAAGAGAATGTGCGAAAAACCCCCAAAGAACTTGCAAGAGCAGGATTTTTCTACCTAGGAACTAAAGACAGAAGTGAATGTTTTCACTGTGTGGGTCGTTGTACGCTGCTGGCAGGCAGAAGGAAGTGTCATAGAACAACACAAAATGTATTCCCAAGATGTTGTTACATTCGCAACTTACCTGATAGAATCGACGATGAAGAAATGGAAAGAAAAGACGAGTTACCAGAAAAAGGTTCAAACGGATTTACGGAAATGCTGTGTGTGATTAACACCAGAAGCCAATGTCGCACCGCGACAGTGCCATCATTTGCGCCTGCGCAAGGACTGTTGTAAACAACGGATAGATGTCCAATATGTAGAAAGACTGTTTATGAATATTTGACAATATATCTTCCATGATGTTTAGTAATAAAAGAAATTTAAATTTATATTCAGTGTTATTTGGTTTGGGGAAAGGAATATGCATTTGTCGGGTTTATGTGGGTAATTATCTAGGGAAGTCGTTCCAAAAACGTACACCAGTTGAATCGAACACGACCTTTTAAGGGTCTATAGCACTACGTGCTACACCAAACAGATCCGTTTCGGTTAAAAATGTACTTTCCGGTGATTGACGGGCATTTACGGGCATTCTCGGACTCATTTGGGTAATTCTACGAATTAAACCAGGATTCTGGGGGAATCCGTTCCCGAAAAATACCCTTGTACAAAGGAACATACGTATTAGAGGCCTCTTGGCCCTATAAGAAGCCTTAGGGTAACCTAGCAACCACGTACTACCACAGAAACAAAGATGGCGGCCCCCTTCATACAAAATGGACCACCGAAACACGTATCGCCCTAACCACACGAGCTGCGCATGCGCACTCAAATCACCCATCACCATGACAATGACGTCACAACATGGCCTCTCACATGGTCTACCATGACAACCACGTGATACCCATAATACATTGCGGTATGACATCACATGAGCTCCCCAATGAGATCCCCAAAACAGGCCCGAAATGAACCTATCCTACTACTTGCGTTGTTCCTTTGGAGTGCCTCGTGGCAGCACCGTGGCGATGTGCACTAAGACGTAAAAATATTCTTTGCATTTGATTACCTTCAACCATTGCTAACTCTACTTGCGCGAAGTTAGTGCGCTGGGGGTCCCACAGTTGCTCCTCGCTGCTCGATGGCTCTCTCCGTGTAGTCCAGCTTCCTCCATCCGTAAAACAGTCCGACACGAGGTAACCCTAGCTGTCGAAAGTGTTGTTAAACCTGAATAGCTAATAAATAAATAAATAAATAAATAAATAAATAAATAAATAAATAAATAATCTGAAATGAACCTATCCTACTACTTGCGTTGTTCCTTTGGAGAGGCACTTAGCCTCGAGTGCCTCGTGGCAGCACCGTGGCGATGTGCACTAAGACGTAAACATATTCTTTGCATTTGATTACCTTCAACCATTGCTAACTCTGCTTGCGCGAAGTTAGTACGCTGGGGGTCCCACAGTTGCTCCTCGCTGCTCGGTGGCTCTCTCCGTGTAGTCCAGCTTCATCCATCCGTAAAACAGTCCGACACGAGGTAACCCTAGCTGTCGAAAGTGTTGTTAAACCTGAATAGCTAATCAAGAACTAATAAATAAATAAATAAATAAATAAATAAATAAATAAATAAATAAATAAATAAATAAATCCTTCAAGGAAATAGAGCCGATATCTGCCGTTTAAACAGTGTACAAAATCCTATTGCCATTCAAACCGTGTACAGATAAAAACGATTGGAACATGAGTTGTTGACTTGTCGAAAAGAGATTCTTGAGGAGCGAAACATTAGTGAGAATGAAAGATGAGGGTAGCCGCTCACCCAAGCGCGGGTGCAATCTCAAGGAAGGGGGCATATCAGGGGTCTTGAGGCACCAGATTGCCGGAAAATTAAGAACACTGAGAGCTACAAGGGTGTGTTAAAAAGGGGCCCCTTGGAGGTGGAGGGAAAACACAAGGCAGCTATAAGGGAAAAATAGGTCAGTTAATGACTGAAGGCTTGAGTGGTTCAGGCCTTTGAATCCTGCCTGCAACTTGCTGGGGTGGACTAGTTTGTTCTCAGCAATGTTCCAGCTACCATCGCAGACACTTTTGCCGCTAGGACCGCAAGCCGATCATCGCCCTTGGGGTCGGGAAGCTGTTTATCGCTCTTTTGTTTCTTCTCATTATTCCATCGCTAACTCGTTAAGTTTCAGTTCAAGGGTAGAGCTATCAGGGAGGCCCTTGATGATAGTCGTGCAGACACTGTATGTCCATTTGTCGGACTCAGTGTAATTCTTCCAGTCAACACATAAACACTGGCGTTGGGCCAGCTTGGCATCTTCTGTGGAAAGTGAGAGGTTAATAGGTTGTACCTCAATATTGGGCACGTGGGGTATACGGAGGCTCCTCTGGGTTCTCTGGCCCAGGGTTGTACAAGTGATCTGACTTCCACCGTGGGTGTCCTTTCACAGCGGGACTTGAAAATCAATCTGTGTGAGGACAACACGGCAAATGTTAGGTCAGTACGAATGTGGAAGGAGCACGCAAATATTAACTGGTCTCAATATGTTGGGTGAACTTTCTTTAGTAGCACTAACTAAAACTAAATCTAGGCTGAATAGAATGGGATGGGGATTGGGGGGTTGGGAGGTCATCATCACTGGAACTTCTGCCGCATATTGTTGTTGTTTTTTTTTCTTTCTCTCTCTCTCTCTCTCTCTCTCTCTCTCTCTCTCTCTCTCTGTCTCTCTCTCTCTCTCTCTCTCTCTCTATCAAGTTAACTTCTTTGTGTGTATAATGTTTAAATATTGTTATATTCTGTTATTCATTTAGTACGCTCTGCCTTTTGTAATCTGTTAATCTTTGTACGGGGGCGGAATGTTTTCTAAGTGGTAAGCACTTGTCCTCCAGTCCTGATTTGCATTGTTGAATGGCAAATAAAAACACGTTTAATCTAATATGCCTGAGCTGATAGTCGCGGGTAGTTGATCATGTACCCGACCGGACCCCACTGGGGGATCTCATGGGGGATCTCATGTGAAGTCATAGTCACGTGACCCAGTGGCGCCATGTTGTTTTGCCGTGGTAACCCGCCTGAGCGGTCATCTTGTCATGTCATTACCATACTGATAATTGGTCCCAGTGCGCATGCGCAGCGCGTGTTGTTAGGGTGATACGTGTTTCCGTTGGCCATTTTGTACACTGGAGACTAATAGGACAGGGGTATGCTCGGAGGGTATGTTCCTTTGTACAAAAGTAATTTCCCGATTCGTAGAATTACCCCTATAAACCCGACAATCTCTCCAAATCATCAAAAATAACGTTTATGTGATATGAAACCCCAGAATGGGCATATAATAGTTGCACGTAGAACGAACAGGGCCCCGTGGAGTAACTTCGATTGAACTAGAGTATTTCTAATAACCCAAATAGACCTGACAACCCCTACAAACGACCAAAATCTATCCCAAACCACCAAGAGGACTGGCAAAGCCCCATTTTGCGCATATGAAAATAACACGTAATGCTATAGGACCGATATATCTCCCGGGAGTATGTTCTATTTAATAGGGTTACTGGACCTGATTATACCAGCACCCCATTTTTATGCCTATTGCAGATGCTATTCTAAGACTAAAAGTCTATCCAGTCCAAACTATCTCTAATTCTCTCTTCCAAGTATTATAATGGCCAGTGCTTCATTTTTGTAACCTGTATGCAGAGTTATCTACATTGTGTACAACAAAGGCCTATGTCATCCCTTAAGCCAAGAATCTATCCTGTAGTTACTGATAAGTCATTGTTCGTACGACTCCAATCCCATCGAGCAAGTGAGCTATAGAGCAATTGCTCATTCCAGTGACTCGCAACACTGCTCTTCGACTCGGTATTTTTAGGATACCTATGGCCTGGTATTGAATTACTGAGGATACCTTTAGAGGATACTTTTTATAGTACACCTATCTAAGGATACTATTACCTGTTTGGACCAGCCTTCTATGCAACCCAAGACAAACCTAGCCCAAATTCCCCTTATAAGCTATCGAGCAGTTACTAAAAAGTCATGGCTTGGACGATTCGAATCGCTTCGAGCAAATGAGCTTTAGAGCAATTGCTCGATCGAGTGACTTCACATACTGCTCGAACGACTCGAAGTCCATCCAGCAAATGGGCTATCGAGCAATTGCTCGTTCGTGTGACTCGCACATACTGCTCTTCGACTCATTTCGGTATTTGAGGATACCTATGTCCTGGTATTGTATTGTTTGAGGATCCCTTTCGAGGATACTTTTATAGGATACTTATCTAAGGATACTATTACCTGTTTGGCCCAACCTTCTAGACCACCCCAAGACATACCTATCCCAAATTACCCTTATAAGCTATCGAGCAGTTACTGACGTCACAAGATGGCCGCCCACGCGAGTTACCATGACCACACACGGTCGGGTATATGATCTACTACTAACGTACTTGCCTTCAAACACTGCTAATTCAAGTCGGGTTAGTAATCGGGACGGCCTGACAGTTATTCGCTGCTGTTCTATGGTTGTCCACGGCCTCCGGGTTTCTGCTACTGATAAAAGTGCACGAACCGAATTAAAACTTGCTGCTGAACATGTCGTTACACCCCAATAAACAAACGTGTAATTAACACATATCTCAGATAACTGTTTTTAACTTAATAGCACCACTGAAGATGTTGAGGGTATGGCAACCCATATGCCGCGTAATATTGCGGACTTCAAAACCTCTGATTCGTAAACGAATGTTTAAAGGGAATAAAGTGAACCAATATAAATGCAGAATTTTGAACACAAGATAAACAAAAACTACCCACCGACACCTCCACCCCACCACCACACACAAATCATCATTTACAAACTCTACCACTGCGAGTGGAAGTTTCCATTTCCTTCCAGTCCATCAACAAAATAGGTCTATTCGCAGGAGCGCCCCCCACCCCCAAACATTTATCAGTAATCTTCCTGTTCCACGTTCTGGACAACACATAAAGCGTTAATAGTTCAGCCGGCATCCGAAAAGAGCACAAGACACTTTATACCACCCACCCTTCCCCCAAAGCTTCTACTTGAGTTAATTTTTGCGACATGTAAAAAGTGTAATCCCAAACTTGTTGCGAATATTCTCAAAAGTATTGCGAAAAAACATGTCCATCTTAAATAAAGTTACTTTTGAAAATGGCCCTAATAGTCTTCAGTATCCATTCGTAGATCTTCAAAAAAGAAAAAAGAAATAAATAAATAAGTTTCAGTAAAACACACAAATAAACTCTTTTCGGACAATGATGTGAAATGAACGAAACCTGCGCAAAAAATTAAAATAATCTATCTTTAGAAATAAAAATAAAATAAATGTGTACTAAAAACAGAAATAAATCTATTTTGGGAACCAAAAAATGTATGATATAATTGACATTATTCATTTCTGGAAGTGAAAACAAAATTTCCAAACTAAAATAAAACTCTGTCTGCCGCTTTCAACAAAAAAACAAAACAAAAAAAAAACAACAACACAGAAAAAAAAAATAGAAAAACAACAAAAAAAAAAATTAGGAATACATTTCAAGAAAAAAATGCATGCTAAAGTATATATTTCTACTTTCGGAACCATTCAGAGTGGAGTGTGGTGATTCAGTGGTTAGGGCATTGGATTTCAACCCAAAAGACCAGTGCTTCGATCCCGACCGACGTGTTCTGTCATTGGATGAGGCACTTCATCCCGATTACCCACGTGACAGCACGGTGGCAATGTGTACTAAGGCGCACCAAAGTTCGATGTGCCCTTGCCATCAACCAATGCTAATCCTTCTTGCACTGAGTTAGTACGTTGTGGAGTCTAACAGTTGCTCGCCACTACTCAGTAAAATCTCGACTGGTTGTCCGGCTTTCTCCAGAAACGAGTCGACCCTGGCTGTCGAGAGCTAATCAATCAGTTAATAGCCATCCTTGGGGAACGTGATTCTAGGTGTTGTCCAAGCTGTCTACATGTAAACACCATCTGGAATTGGGCTGTTAGGTTGTCGTAAACAGATTGCTGGGGAGCCAAATGTAACAACAAAACGAAAAGGTGGTTTCAAGTAAGAGTTCGCCTACTGTTCATCAGAAGTCAACATTATTCTCTAATAGTCCCCGGAGATGTGCACAAATGCTTCCTCAGCTGCCGAGAGACTATGCAATCACTGTAGATGGTATGGACGAACAAAGCTTATTTTCTCACACTTCATGTTGTTAGCAAATGTACATCTGAATGTGACCTTCAATGTTGAATAGGAATTTTATAAAGCGACTTGGAGATTGGCTTTTAGATTGTTGGGAAATTAAACGAAATAACTAAAGACGGCCATTTCCAGTACTGAATTTTCACTGGGAGCTCGTAACTTTATTGGTTCGCGCATTGTTCTTCACACCGAAAGCTTGGCAGTTTAGTGGTAACCATTGTCACCTGAATGATGTCACTGGACTGGAAACCTGAGCCTGATTTGCCTTCATGGGTTTTGGGTACACGTTTACCCTGTATACTAAGTCGTGCAACACGTCGATGACGTACTTGGCTTCAAACTTTGCTGACTCTTAGTTGGAGAGTCTCACGGTTATTCGTTGCTGCTTGGTGGTTTTCACGGATCCTTGTATTTCTGCCCAACGTAAAATGTCATGAAGCGAATTAAAATTGTCTGTCGTATGTGCCCTTAACTCCCAAAACAAACGTATCGTTAACCCTTCTCTCTTAATTCACTTTTAATTCAAAAGCGGTCTTTACGATATATGTGATGGATTTAAGCCCGATAATTGCCGTGTAAAACTGCGGATAACACTAGCCTCCAGTCCGTCTAGGAATGTTTAAATGGAATAAAGTCCTCAGACAAATAAAAGATGTACCCCCATCCACGCACACAGCAACAATTTACCACCGCAACTCAATCAACTACGGAGGTTACTACTGCAAGTGAAAAATTAAAAACATTGTGATAATAAAAAAAAAAATATTTATTAACTTCACCTTTAAATTTTATTTTTCAAATGAAGTAATTTATTTTAAATGTCGAGAAAAAAATCATTTAAAATAAGGAAGACAATCATCCAGTGGGCAATGTTACATGAACAGTTCCAACAGTAAATGTTCCTGTTCACTCATTGAGGAAAAAACTTGAACTATTTTTCTTGAGTTGTTAGGGGGTTTCGCTTTTTTCCAAAACATGATTTATTAACCCTTTTAAGTCGTAAGGCCGATTTTTCGGCCCAAGGCATAATTTCGACCCATTTATGTCCAATGATAAGAGGTCTATACACGGGGCATTGATCATAAAATAATAACTGCAGTCTGCAGTTGTAACTTTATCCTCTCTGTATATTGATATTGGACTGATCCGTCTCACAGTAAGTGTAAACAAAGACGACACCATTCCAGGAAACGAGGGTTAACCGTCGCTTCATAGAGCTCTTCAACTTCGTTCTATTGATTGTTGATAAGTTTTAGCTTAGGAGCAAAACTAAAATACATAACATATTTTAATTATAGTTTCTGTGTGTTTAGTATTCATTGTTTTTTTGTTTTTTTTTTTTGGGGGGGGGGGGAGGGGGGCATTTCCTCTAAGCCAACCTCTGGAATTTTCATGTTGCGTCCAGCCAACTTTCTTGATTTCTTTCCTTCAGAAGATATGCCTATAGTCTGTTTCAGATTCATGTCATTATTATCCTCGTTTTCACAAATTAGATGGTAATTATTTCGCTTAATTAAAACTGTGTGTAATACTTTTAAGAATTCAAATATATAGAATATACCCATATAGTAGCTTGGTATTCCAAATGTTCACCGCTCGTGGTGAAGTGGTGTTAACAGCGAGCCTTTGAATCGGCTAAGTTCCTAATTGCATTATTGCAAAATTGGCAGGTTATAAAATGAGATTTCGACATCAGTGGATGGAAGTTAAACAAGTTTTTTTTTATAAGTGGTGAGTCAACGGCTGACATGTCTTCAATACTTAACCATTCACTGTTTTGGGTTTTTGTTTTTGTTTATGGCGATGCCGCTTCCATTTGGTGCATTTGGAATAGAAGTGATGATATTTCTAACAGAAAATGAAGCAGCATATTTTACTCAAAAGGCAACTAGGAATCTAGCCAATTCAATCTTGCATTTTTTTCCTGAGGCGAAAGGTTTTTTTTTGCAGAATTTTAACGACGAGGGAAGCACCAGAGAAACAAATTTTTGTTTGGAACGACCCATAAATACACAAAACGACACGTGTGTGTGAATGGGTTAATCGATACTTTTACTCGCGCCATCCATTGTTAGTCATCGGTACAATATAAATAATATAATAATAAATAATTTATAAGCCTAAAATCCACAAAAGTGCTCTTTGGCTTTACAAAAACTAATGGAATGCCCGTTGGAAGAAATGTGTTTTCATGCTTTTCTTGAATGAATTTAAGGTACTGATAGTTTTTATATGTTTTGGGAGTGAGTTCCACACAGTGGGGGCAGCCACAGAGAATGCTCTGTCACCTGCGGTCTTCAGTCTTGCCCTTGGCTGTGAGAGCAAAGTTTCAATGCCGGACTTTAAAGCTCGAGCTGGTTCATACCGATTTACAAGCTCAGTGAGGTAGGGTGGTGCGAGGCCGTGAAGGCTCTTAAAAAACAGCAGCCACAGTTTATATTCGATTCTCCGGCATACTGGCAGCCAGTGCAGTTCCTTAAGGATAGGTGTTATGTGGCAAGTTTTTCTATTTCTAGTGATTACTCGAGCTGCACAGTTCTGTATATGCTGCAATTTTATAATGTGGGCGTTTGTTGATCCAGAGAGCAGGGGGTTGCAGTAGTCGAGCCGAGTTGACACAAAGGCATGTACGAGTTGTTCAGCTGTTTTGTTGTCTATTAAGTTCCTAATTTTGCTGATGCTTCTCAGATGAAAATATGCCACCTGGCAGATGTGCCTGACAAGTCTGTTAAGTGATAGGTTTTCATCGAAGAAAAAGCCGAGGTAACGAACGGATTTGGTTGAGGAAATGCACACACCCTGGATGTGAACATCAAGTTTGGGCAATTTACGCAATTGCTGTTGAGTTCCCAAAAAGATAATTTCAGTTTTGTCGTGGTTTAATTTCAGGAAATTAGCAGTCATCCAAGATTTTATTTCCAGAATGCACTGTTCTAATTTCTGCACGGGACAGGCAGCGCCATCTTTATAGAAATGGGTGTATAGCTGTGTGTCATCAGCATAACAATGAAACTTAAGCCCATGCTTTCTTATAATGTCACTTAGTGGAAGGACATATATGGTATACAGAATCGGTCCGAGAACCGATCCCCGAGGAACACCGCATGACTACACCAAGCTTAATAGTTGGATAGTTGTATATCAAACAACTAACTGTTGGATGTTTTACATCTATTGATCTTTCCACGACAAACAGTTTTTAAGTAGGATAAATAACTCGTTGATGTGAATAGGTGAGAGAAAGCTTCCCAGTCAAGGGTCATTTAAATAACTCGTTGCTGTCGATAGGCGAGAGAAAGCACACCGTCTCGGACCAAACGGTCCTCACTTGATGAGCCTTCTCGCGCCTATCCAACATCAACTCGTTATTTATCCATAGATAATACCACTGATAAAGATACGGGCGTGACTCATTTTAATGCGGGTACAGACATACGAGTGCCAGCGCGGAAGGATAAAACGAGAGGCCAAGAAGTGTTATCCTTCCGCAATGGCACAAATGCCATATCGATTAACCCATTGACACACGCGTGTCGTTCTATGTTTATTGCACACCTTCACGTCTAGAAAAATAATTATTAGAAGGGCACTCAGCAATTCAACTATCAACAAAAATAACACATTTTATCGCCAACCAACCTTGCGAGGGAAACCCGAGTTAGTAATTCGTCCCCTAAGTTCCAATGTGTTCTATGTGCCTACTGGCACATAGAACACATTGGAACTCAGGGGACGATTTTTAGCTATAGCTAGCGATTCAAATTGTAACTGCGGTGCACGATTTGCAAACAATTGCAGTGAAATTTCGCTTCTTTATAAAAATATTCCATCAAAGATTTGACGATGTGTGCCGAACAGATTTTCATTTTCCGTATGGTTTAGTGTTGCTGTAGATGGGGATTTCATAGGACAGGCGTGTAATAAAAGTATTTTAATGTTGTATGCGGTTTAATATCTGAGAAACATCGGAATTAAAATTTGTTCATTCAAATGAATTTGAATGAATAATGGGATGTGTAATAGACACAGAACGCCTATGGCCTATGGTTCGAACGAAAGATGACTACACCATTCCAACGAGTTGTGTAAAGCACCCACCGATTCAAACACGCATCGCGTTCTGCCTATATATATCACACATTTAGTCGGTGATGTGTGCTGTAAGTGCGTACTTACAGCCCGTGTTTTTAGGGAAACACGACATTCTTGGGCCTGTTATGACTTCTGCCTGCTCTAGTCTCCTTATTCCTAACTATGCCTAGATACCCCTAGCTATGTATGACCCTGTTTTGGCATCTGCTCTTGACCAAGTCTTAGTTGATTCAGTCAGATTGCTCCAATCCACCCTATATTTGTTTTCAATTCCTTATCCAAGTGGAAGTCAGATATTTTTGAGATGTTCCTGTGGACTAGGGCACACTGTGAGTACAGCAAATACAGCATGTGGGAGCAAGTTGGATTGCCAAGATGTGCTCGTGTGCTAGTGTACAATGTGGGTGGAAAACAAACAACACAGTCCTAATGCGATCTTTGCCCTTCCTGGTTCCTTGGTTCCTCTACTTATGGCTGATCTTCGTTAGCCCATGTACCAGATTTGTATGTGTGCTAGAATAGAATGTTCTCGCATCACATGGGCACATACCGACACCCCACAATCAGTTCTTAATTCCTTCACTTCACACTACATCCGGGTACTTACATGAGCAAAATATTATAAGAATATATAACCTTCTTTTATTTTTATTCTCATACAATGTACAATTGCATTCTTAATTTACATTGTTCGTAGTATACGTTTACAAACACTTTATTGGTGCAGTTACATGGTTTCGTTTTTTAAAGTCTGTTTCCCAATACACCTTCCTCGTCGATTGCATCTCTTAGTGGTTTTCGTCTTCTTCCTGGACCATTGGATAGCCATCTGAACATGGACTGCTTATTGGTTTCCAAAGAAATTGCTTCTTGCTGCTAAAGACTGGCTAGGTTCTTTGTCTTGACAAAGCCCACTTTTAGTTGAAGGTGGGCATCTTGGTTTAGTTGGTTGGTTTGATTTATCTGAAGACGGAGTTGAACACAGGCAGTCTGACGTCGTTGGTTGCTTTGAATTCGGGTGCTCCGAATGCAGGTAAGTCCATCACTTCGTTCTTTGGGATGGCAACATCTTAGGTTGGGCCCTTTTCGTATACTCTTTCTTGGCTTGATCTGCAGGTTAGACCCTTGAAACTTCATTTTTTGGAACATCATTCCTGATTCGGTTGTGTTGCTCTGTAGGCTGCTTCGTAGTTAGTGTGGCAACTGCATTCATCTGAGCTTCGTTCTGCTTGACGGCAACTTCGTTCTTCATTTCGTTCTTGGTAGGTTCTATCTCTGGTGTTGAGCCTTCGTTCTTCCGAACGTTGTTCTTAATTTGGCGGATAGGCTGGGCCGTCTTTGTTGGTTGGTCATATCTTGATCTCCTTGTAGCAACAGCACTTAAGCACTGATCTTGGCTTCTTTTAGTGACGCCTTCCACCGTACGAGTCACTTGTCCAGCTCCTGCGACGTTAGCTTCAGCACAGCATCTGAGCATTATTGTGAACATTTTGCCAAACATTTTCACTCATCGACGGCCAGAACTTAATATTTTCCTTGCGGCCACTATCGTCGATAAGTTTTTATCCATGTCTCGTTATCAGATTCATCACCATCGCCTTCCACTTCGAATAACTAATCTGCCATTACGTCGACGAACAAAACCTTTTTTTTCTGGGATTTTTCAGCGAGAACGTTTAGCGAAGTCTGGAGTGTTCTTGTGAAATGGTATCTTACGGAAACCTTTCATGTTAACCAGCATATTAAGGTATCTCGCACCGATGGTTTATCTGATACTGCTCTGAAGATATGTCACTGCTGTTTCAGCTGCGTCTTATTTATCCAGTCATAATTGATATAACTGTTCGTGAGATTTTTGAAAGGTTCTAAGTGTTCATATCAGGTAAGCCTAACAATGCTTCTCATTGGAGCAGCAGAATCGACCAACCGTTATTCTTCAGATTCCAGATCTTCTTCATGTCCTTTTGCATTTCAGACTGTTCCTTGTTTTCCGATTCTGTTATTGGTGAATAGTTTGGAGGTGAATAAGTACACAGAATGACACACGCGTGTAATGGGTTAATCGGTATGGCACGAGTGTCAGCGCGGAAGGATAAACCGAGCGGCCGCAGGCCTCGAGTTTTATCCATCCGCAATGGCACAAGTACCATATCGATTAACCCATTCATACGCGTATGTCGTTCTGTGTTTATTACACGCCTTCACGTTTATAAAAACAGTCATTAGAAGGACACTCAGCAATTCATTTAACAACTATCCACAAAAGAACACCTTTTATCGCCAACCAAATTTGTGAGGGAAACCCGTGTTACTATTTCGTGCCATGAGTTCCAATGTGTTCTATGTGCCTACTGGCTCATAGAACACATTGGAACTCAGTGGAAGATTTTCAGCTATCGCCAGCGATTCAAGTTGCAATTGCGTTGCACGATTTGTAGAAAATTCCAGTGAAATTTCGCTTCCATTTAAACATAGTCCGTCAACGATTTCATTTTCCGTCCAGTTTTCAATTTCAGCATGGTTTAGTATTGCTGTAGAATACATAGAACAGGCGGGTGATAGAATTGCATTTCGTCTTTTCCCTCAACTGTCGGAACGCAAATGAGAATTTGTCCTTTTCATAGGAGTCCTTCGATGCTATCGGTTAGTCCAGCAATGGCGGGTTTTAGCAACTTTCATAAAATCCTACTTTCTGCAAGAGGGATGTTTTCGGATTATATCTTCTCGACTATCCTGCGGATATCTTAATGCGGAGCTCTCTCGGCGTTGGTCGGCGTTGGTCATGCAGACTTGTCATTTTCAGAAATGCAGCATGACGATAATAGTTCGCCTTATATTACGCCAGGGTAACCAGTTTTGTTCCACCTTGATTCACCGGAGGCGACCCATTGAGAGCCATTTTCGAGATTTTTGGTTTTTGACGATGCTCTTCTGAATGCTCAAATGCAGTGCCTGTACTGTAGGTTTGAAACTCGGACATCAGCGACCCCACCAGTCACTATCAGTCATGTCCAAATTCCAAACTTAACTTTCATCGTCCTCTGGAATACGCTGTGGGGATGGCGTTTATCGTTCGCAGAATTTTGGGTTTATGAAAGGGACTGAGAGCGAGAGCGATCGCCTGCCGGAAAAAAATGACAAGCATGATCAAGCGTACTCTATAATCCAATTTATTCCTAGCACAATCACATGTGCAATGAATCAAACCATCACATACGGTCTCCCTTATAGGCTTCGAGAGTTAGAAATTGCAACAGATTTGTTTTCCTTTTCCGTCTTTCTATAACGGTGTTCTTAGGTGAGTAACTTCCATCTTCTGTTTGCCTTTGTTCTTGAGAAAATAACCATCTTCGCGTTGTTTGCGTGTGAAGATTATGGAGAACTGTTTTGCACAACACCTCCAGTGGTGATTCGACATTGTCTTCAGTGTTTAACTATCTAAACGGAAATGAGTATATGGTGTAGTGCACATCTCTTTTTTATTACACGCCTGTTCTATGAAATTTCCATCTACAGCAAAACTAAACCATGCGAAAAATGAAAATCCGTCCTGCACTTGTGTGCGAACGGAAATCCTTAACGAACTATTTTTATAAAGACGCGAAATTTCACTGGAATTTTCCACAAATCGTGCACCGCAATTAAAATTTGAATCGTTAGCGATAGCTGAAAATCGTTCCCTGAGTACCAGTGTGTTCTATGTGCTATTACGCACATGGAACACATTGGAACTCCGGGGACGAAATAGTAACACGTGCGTCCCATGAAGAAAATTTGTTTGGCGATAAAATGTGTTCTTTTTGTTGATGGTTGTCAAATGAATTGCTGAGTGTTCTTCTAATAATGTTTGTTTTACGTGAAGGCGTGTAATAAACAGCACAGAACGATACGCGCTTGTGAATGGGTCAATTGATATGGCACTAGTGCCATGGCGGAAGGATAAAACCCGAGGCCTGTGGCCTCTCATTCTATCCTTCCGCGCTGGCTCTCGTGCCATATCGATTAACCCATTCATTCTGTGTATATGCCGGTCGGCTTGGACCGGCGTCATGAGTGACGACAGAAAGTAACACCCATCATAACAGGCTTCTTTTTGCATACATCGTCGTACGTCAGCACTTTTAATACACTATCTTGCTCTCGCGGGTTATTCTGATCCGCTTCCTTCAGTGGTATCCTGTTCTCCACAATGTTGATAGAACATACATATACACAGGAGAGCATATCCTCAGACGCCGCTTGTAGAATGGCATATGTTTCCTCTATGTATGCACCGTGCAAAACTCTAACGCGGCTTTATTTCGATCAGTTATTTTTCATTTTTCTCCCATCATTTGCCTGTTGAGATACACGTGTGCCGGATGTGATACTTGGGTGGGAAAGATCTGTCTTACACATTCCTTTGAATATTTCATCACTGTCTGCGTTTTGTTAGCAAACATGGCGAACTGCTTCGCTTCAATTGACTCGGCTACCCATCCCTCCCTCGCATCACTTAAAAGTAATTTTTTTCTTCCATCGCTCGCCAAATGGCGTCATCGAATGGAAAATTTCAAAAGTGACGTCGCTGAAGTATCAGGTGTTTCAAATAGATCAATATGTTAACCTGTCACTGAATGTGAGCAACCGCTCATATACCTTTGGTATATATCCCCATCCCACCACATCCCACTCAATCCCACCCACCACCACCCACTCGACGATAAAAGTAGTCTAAGGTTTTCGCTGATTATTCCCAAGCAGATCGCCTGTTTGGGACAATACTTCTTCTCGTTTTTTCTAGCATCGTTAGACGTCGAAAACACATTGAAACAGTGACAAAAATGTCACAGTGACAGTGGAAAATGTTGTCACTCGGCATGATCAGAAGAGATATTAGATGACTGCTAGGCTCGTCCCTTTACTACATCCTGGTAGTTAGGTTCGTCCCCTTTTTGTGCCGTAGCAGGTAAAGTTTGTTCAAGCGATATGTACACATTGTGTACTGGCACTCATGCATATCTGGAAAATGCGGCAACGAATGTCAGCCATAGATAGATGAACCAAGAACCTTGGGGTTGGTAGAAGTCGCATGTGTCTATGTGGAGCACGTGTCGTGCGCAATTTATCCACTAACACACAAGGATATCTCGACACACCCCATAACACATAGGATGGTACATTGTAAGCCTGTAGATGGGCCAAGAGTTGTCTCATGGGCGAAAATGCTTACTATTCTACCGCAATACTATCGAACAGTCCCATATACTACATTTTATGATTATGACACTACTTGCGCCCCCGCCTCCATATTATCCACGTGCCACCACAGGAGCCAGGGATGATGGCAACGTCCAGCAAGCAAAGTGAACGGCAAAACAGATATCTCTGTAATAAAAAAACGCTATGCATGCACATGCGCGCCAACATCACTTTTCACCACACAACAAAGTCGCTAACATGCGTTATCATGACATCCGGTTTGACACCCATTGTGCTACGTGATTTGACGCCACTTGCGTTGCGAGGTTCCCTACCGAGTATTCCAGATCAAAGCTTCTTGACTTCTGCAGTAAAAAATGTAGGATCTTCTTCCTATGGGTTCCTGTTTAATGCGGAATTTATAAATTGATGCCACTAAATTCGATTTTGTCCGAGGTTTACCATTTACTTATATGTAAAGTCCGAATAAAAAAGGATGACGTAAAACAATACATGCAGATCAAATTTCTATGAGCGATATTGCAATGCGACATTCTCAAACCACACACGAACGCACGGTCGTCGCGAAGATGACCGACTGAGGAGGGGAGGTGGTGAAACCTGATTTGTCCCGACTGTGATGGCTCAAGTCCCGACAAATAAAATGTTCCAATTACATCATCAAGGCGTGCCTTCGTCGAAGACATGCCTTGATGATGTAGCTGGAATATTAGCTGGTCGGGATTATAGATAAAAACTGGGCCTCCTATCGTCTTATTTAATTGGAACGTAGCATACTCCGAATTTATCAGCTTTGGGCCCCAACTGCCCCAATACAGTTCTACGAATCACAATTTGTATGATCGACTGTATGTTTGACGGAGGCACTTCAGGGCAGGAGGGGGGGGGGGTGGAAACCCCGGGAAAATGGTATTTATTAGCGCTAGCAGCCCAGCCATGACACGCCGAAGCATGCATGGCTCGACGATCGAAGGTCCAATACGGGAGAGTTTGAGAGGGGGTGCCCCCCTCCCAACGGGAGGGGGGCACCTCTTCTCAAACTTCCCAATACCCCATTGAATTTTGAAAGCCCCCCCCCCCCCACGAACGGATTTGGGGTGTATTTTTTAGCTTTATTTCGAGAACAAATCATGATCCGAAGGCAGAGAGGGTAGCTGCCCCCTCTTCCCCCGTGCTTTAGGCATCCCTAATTTGGGTAACACAGCTGTTCCTTTGTATGACTGATTGCGTGTGTGGAATAACTCCATGTATCAAACCTAATCTCGTCGGAAAATACATGATTACCAGCAAAAGCTTATCGATATCAAAGTTATTTATTTATTGGGGTTTTAACTACACGTTTGACAGCCAGGGTCACCTCGTGTCCTTTTTACAAGTGGGAGAAGCCGGGAGAGAACCACCAAGCAACAGCGTGCAACTGTAAGACCCCCAGTATACTAACTTCGGACAAGCAGGGTTAGCATTGGTTGAAGACACCAAGCTCCCAAGTGGGCAATTGGGGTGAAGTGCCTTTCCCAAGGACACAACGCAGTTAACTATGGCTTCCAATGCCGTACCGCTGAGCCACCGCGATCCAAATCGATATGCAGGACGCCAGCCCTGTCACACACATTCACCCCGTAACCTACACAACGCCATAACACACGACATCATTACATGCATTCCAGTTTCTTGGACAGAAGACAAATAAATGAATGACAATGAAATTATAAATTGTAAAACAAGTGTTAGGTGCAATGTTTCACAGGGAATCTATTTACACGCACTGAAGACCCTGAGGTACAAATGTGTTGCCACAGGTTTGCTTGATTTAATTCAGAAAACCGGTGAAGTCGAGAGTGCAGAATTGATTGATGAAGTCATCAAGTAAATTCAGTCATATTTCTTTGGAACTTTAAGGAACATTTTATTCTTGAAGAGATATTTTTGGAAGAAATATTCTTCCTTTGTTTTTCATGATACAGACAATACGTGAACCGAGTACAAGTAACACTGATTTAAACCCTTTCACAACCGATCTCCTGAAAAGGATTACCGATTACTGATATGAGCGATTGGGCCAACCTATTTTGCGTTTGCAGGAAGGTTCCGTTATAATTTGATCCAGCAGCCCCTTCTTAACTATTGGTTAACCATCAAATTTTCTCTTACTGCTTAATGAATGAGTCTCGGGTAGAAAGGGTAAAACAACTGACAGAGGTATCGACACTGGCTTTTAAAATCAGGTAGTTACTTGAATCCAGACGACACTAGCTGGTCAACTCCTAAATTTTCAAGGTATTAGCTGAAGTACATATATGAATTTGTTGCATCTTAGAATGGTGCGACAAAGGTAAGTGCACATTGATAGAGGATAATCAATGTCAATAATGAACTCTTCAACCTTGAGCAATAAATCGTCGCATGAGAATTATAAAGTCGCAGAGGCGGACTGGCCGTATGGTCTACCGTGAAAATTCTCGGTGGGCCACATATTGGGTTATCCTTGGGGCCTACGAAATTGATGCTGCCCGCGACCTGTTAGAACGTGAGATTTCGTGAAAATGGCCAAAAGGCGAAATGGATCTGATTGCATAGACTGTCGGTATATCGAAATGTTCTCTATGTGGACATTTTGATACACCAGCAGTCTAGTCTGCCATTGATTGCCCACATGAAAGAAAACAGCGTTCTTTCAATTTCAAAAATCAAAATTTTCTCCGATTGGACCGAACTATAGTCTCCCACCGCCCCCCGCCCCCTCCCCCCCCCCCCCGCCCGAGTAGAACATTTTTTGGTGACGATGATACAAAAATGTCATCTAAATGTCCTCTATGTGGACTGCTATTGATCGCTCAGATGCAAGAAAGCCGCATTCGCTCAGTTCGCCTGGGGCCCCGTTGATGCATTTCCCGGTAACTTTTGTTGGCCCAGTCTGCTCCTGTAATGCCGAATGTGTATTTTGTTAATTTCTGAGAAAACCGAAGATGAAGTTTTCGAAGTTGCGTTCTTGAAATCGTATCCTACGAACACTGCCGGAAACGATTTAATACTATCAATAATGCTGAATGATGACCTTGGGTGGAGTTCCATTTCCAAATACGACCCCAGTGATGAGAAAACGACCAAAACGTGTTTGGTGATACGTCATTTGCCGAAAGAAAGAGTCAGAAACCTTTCAGATTATAATGACAATGGAGATAGAACATCTCTTCCACTCAAAGCTGCTCAAAGAGGCACGATCAAGGCACTGTCGAATGATAATTTTAGATCGACCTCCACCTGTATTCAACATTAAAACCAGCATTATATAACTCAATATAACTCTACAATGATTTTGGATGGCGTTTTGGTGTGTTATCGGTCCGTCAGAGATGAACGACAGCTTGACATCTTCGAAAAGGCACGAGACGAAGTCGAGATCCGCCAATAAGGTGAAGGGCTGTTAACTATTCTCTGGAGAGCGACGAATACATCACAACACCGGACAGTCATGCCATCATTATATTTCCGACCCTTGTTTGGTCACGTGACGCGTCGGGTCGTTATTGGGCAGCCAAGTCAATGCAGCACGACATGTCATATGACATATATGATTGAAAAGGAGGAGGCAGGCAAAAACAAAGGTGTGCTTTCAGGCAGCTCAGGGAGTCTGTGATATGCAGTTAAAGCAGAGAGTTGGATTGTCCCATATTTTGATTTGTGGATGCATATTGGCCACTGCGAAAGGGACTGGTTGTGGGTCCAACACAATTTTGGGGAGAAGTGATCCTCATCCTCACCT
Organism: Pictodentalium vernedei; assembly: GCA_031216915.1. NCBI lineage: Eukaryota > Metazoa > Mollusca > Scaphopoda > Dentaliida > Dentaliidae > Pictodentalium > Pictodentalium vernedei. Next base: position 190,742,772 of record CM062296.1, on the reverse strand, counting down.
GTGAAATAGAGGCAGTAACATTCTGTACGCTGTATGTAATCACTGGACTGTTGTGCTAGTTTTTGTTTTTTTGTTTTTTTTTCCAGTAATCAATACAGCCCACTTTATTGAACACAAGCAACTTGCTTGTGGAATTGAATAAATATGGATATAGATATAATGGGAAAGTGTGCTTTCTAACAAATAGATTCAGCCCATATCTCAGTGAACGGTATAAGTCTTGAGCATATGAAGCTGTTGAGAATGTAGTGATGCCTCGATGCGCGAAGCTCGTAATACAAAATAATAATTGTTTGACGGTTGGCTGCTATATCGAAGCATTTGTTTGTTTTATTGAAGCACCTAACTGCTTAATCGAAGGGCTCGGTTACTTTATCGAGGCGTTTGGCTACTTTATTGGGTTGTTTAGCTGCTTTATCGAAACACTTAGTTGTCTAAAATGCTGATATAGTTGTAATGGACACTTGTGTTTTAGAACAGATATATATTGGCCTATATCATGGTGCATTGTATAAGAACTGAGTAAAAGAAGAAGTTCAGACTGTAGTATGGTCTTGTTGCTTGATGCTCGTGATTATAAGTTAAGTTCAATATTTTAATTAAAGAGTATGGCTATGTGTTGTTGAGGATAGCTTGTTGTTTGGCTGAAGGGCAAAGAGGCATGCTGGGTGGTTTAAGATCGCCTGTGATGCCCCCTGTTAATCAGCTTGAATATCAGTTAGTTGTGTATACGGTTGGTACAGCATGTTGGAAACCCGTTATGACACGCAGGTTCTGCTGTTACGCTACATGTTGAGCTGACGTGGTATGGTACCAAAGCATGCTACGAATTTGGGTTGTTGTACCCGCATGACACCGGAGAGTTGTTTTCTAGTTCTTCTCGCACAGTGCTTGTGGGGAAAACGTCTCGCGCCCTAGCGAGGAGGATTTGGGATCGTAGGAAACATACTTAGTTAGTGATTAAATTACGCCTCGGGACTTAAGATAGCTGACCCCATAAGAAACTGAAAAGCTGGTTTCTATAGTAAACACATCTCGCACAGTAGTTGTTGGGGATACGTTTCGCGTAGAAAACAGAATTGCACCTCGCGTAATGGGCGGAGGATTTGAGCCAAAAGAAAAACAGTTTCGGTAATGAAGGTGGTATTCAAGGTTTGTAGGACGGGTTTCCGCTAAACAGAATTTGCTTTCATTATTGGAATTAAAATACGAATAAATCAATCATTCCTGGAAAAGTATTTTGACGATGAAGATTGAAGTGTTCAGACTATCAGTTCAACAGACTTCAACTGTTTGTTGGCTTATTCCCTGAACATCATGTTAGGATGACTGATTAACGCCGCTCTACACCTTTTCATATTGACATGCATGATGTTCATATTTGAAGCAGCATCCATATGAAAAAAAACCATTATGATTCTCAGGTCACACAGAAGGTTACAAATAACCATCTTATGGCACCAGCATGACATTCGGGAGTAAAACATACTGAGTGGTTATATATTTTATACCATGATTACCTATTCTACTATATATGAAAAACCTATGACATAATTTTTAGCTTTATTCACCACCTATGGTGAACACGCCAACAATGGGATTTCAATAGTTAAAATTTACACCCACAGTGCAACTGCATGCGTGACTTTGGTGACGTCGACCTGAATGCGAACTTGTCTAAATTTATCGCACGTTGCCTCGCGAAGAGTGAAATGGAAGTGGCAATTATTTATTACGTTTTTAAATGAGCTTACCCCATAAAACACCAAAAATTAACAAACATGCATTGTCTCATGTTAATAATGCATCCATAACTCGTAATAGTATGTTATTAACATGAAAAAGGCCTTGTCTGTTCTTCTATTTCGTTTCGGTGATAAAATTGACAGAGGAAGTACCGCCCACTGATGCTCATGTGAACAAAACCAAATTCGCACGTATGTGCGGCTGTTGCTCAGTAAAATCGAGAAACAATAATAGCGACTCTTAATAATCTGACGATCATGGTATAAATAAAATATACCCAAAGTAGCTTGGTGTACCATATCTTCACCACGAGTGGTGAACATTTGGTACACCAAGTTACTAAGGATACATTCTATCTATATTAACTCGTTGAGTGCTACATTATTTTTGGTGGTTTGAATTTGCTCATCAAAATTTGTTTCATAAGTTATTGAAGATTGCCCACATGCACCACGCCCACGGGCACTCTTCAATAATTTATGATAAAACAAATTTATATAAACAAAATATTATTTGCTTTGACACAATATGAAAAATGAGCAAGGAAATGTTGGCTTTTCTGTGGTACCCTTATTCTGTTGAAAGCCCTGATAGTGGCTTCTGGCAATCAATCAGTTAATAATAATTCTATAATGTGTATTTTGATGAGTTGTAATTCCATCCCTTATACAATAATGGTGTCATAGTATCCGCGCTCTAAAGCACTAAATGCATCGCCAAATTTCGTATGACGAATGAAAACAAGTTACTGTCAGTTCGGTGCTCAATTATCGTAGCACCCACACAGTAAATAAATGTATGATTCACTCAATATCTTTATTAACATGGGAAATAAAATATCTTATTTCCTGACAGGCTGTAATTTAGAGATTTGATTGGCTGACAGGTACGATGCAAATAATACCCTCACTCGCTTGAAATATTTACACACTGTCTGTCGCGGTGTTAAAACATGTATATGCAGGCTATGTGATGTTTTTCAAAGTTCATAAAAATAGTTTATGATAATGGCATATGTTTTAAAAGTAACAGCCCTGATCTTAAAAAAAATAATAACGAAAATAATGCCTGAAATGTTATGTTATTCGTGACAAAAAATCAGATCACTGATGGAATTATATTTTAATGTGGAGTTATCATTTGTTTTTTTTTTCTCTTTCAAAATGATATTTGGACAGTATTTGTTGGATTTCTTCTGTTCTTTTGTCACACTGTAAAAATCTGAGCATCTATTTGTACCTCATCACTGTCAGTGTACTCACTGATTATTCCGAAGAGCTTATTATTGATCAATTCACATCTCATCGTGAAAATAACTATAGTTACAAAACGTTATATTTTGTTTGGCAGAGCTCGTAGGCTCTGCCAAACAAAATATAATAGGTCATGTTCCTATTGTACAGAATTATATTTTTTCTTCAACGAGAAGGAACTTTGTGAGAAACTAAATTCGTTATCCATGTATATGTCAGGGTATATGGAAATTTACACTGGGTTAAAAACTGATACACCCTTCGGTAACGCCTCTGGGTAGTGTATATCAGTTTTTAAACCAGTGTAAATGTCCATAGAACCTGGAATATACATGTGTAACAGGAGGAGAGATAAGTGCAGGAGCCGGGATTCGAACCGTCGACCTCTTGCACACAAAGCGACAGTTTTACCAATAGACTAAAAGATCCGGACCAATCAGGCTTGTTTGTAAATGGCCTTTATACCTCGAGCGCTACACTACTCTTGCACCGTCAAAGCTCCGTTCCTGTGGGAATTTAACATTAGTTGCACCGGCAAAGCTCGGGGTAATGAGGGACGATCGGTTATATGCTATACTACTCTCGACCGCTACACTACTCTCTCCTTTTTGAGATTCACCACATGCGAATCTCACACAGGTTTCCCCCTCAGAGCGGTCGAAACACCCGCCGGGCCACCTACTTCTGAGGATAGGACGAGCCCCCAAATGTAACAGGAGGAGAGATAAGTGCGGGAGCCGAGGTTCGAACCGTCTACATCTGGCACACAAAGCGGCCGATTTACCACGAGACTGAGAGATCTGGACCAACTAGGCTGGTTGGTAAATGACATTTATACCCTAGGTTGATTAGTAGTACCCATGGCTTTCGGGGGACCAACAAAGGTATATATCGCCCATACTATACTGCCGTTCTATCCTGCCAAGCATTACCCCCCCCCCCCCCCAACCCCACACTCCACAATACCACTGGACCTGCCATAACGTACTACCTATACCTGTCATAGAATAATACAAAGCAATCGGTTGGTTAATAATACCGAGGACTAACAGGGGACCTGCAGCGGTTTATACAATGCATCCTATGCCCCAGTTCTAAACAAACGATTATAATACTGCCTGACCTAGCATTACGAACTACCAATACCAGCCAGAAGATAATACAAATGATTCTGTAGGTAAAGAGTACTAAGGGGGTAATAGGCCAACAGACCATTCATCCTACACTGCCATTCAAAACCACCAAGGACTATCTCGCAGTACCGCACTGGCCGACCATACATGACCCCATCCTCACAATAGTGCTTGACCTAGCAATAGCAGACCTAGGATAATATGAAGGCTCAAGGGCTAAAAGCATACCTACATGGATATATACCACTACTACCATATCACCCACCCCTTTACGAGAAGTCCAACACCCCCGACCCGAACAACGTTATGTCAGATTTTATTGTGGACAACAACAGTGGTCAACATCTCTATGACGTCGCTTTGCGCATCATGACGCCACGACGTCAATAGCAACGTCAAGTGTTTTGCGGGGAAAACTTTCAAGAAAACTCACCTTTCCCATTGATTTTCCACCACTTGCCCATAATATATACCCATAGCCCTGTGTTTACCTATATCACCTTACATACCATAGCATACTATATATGTAGGAGATACACCATTTGCCGGATCTAGATGAAAGGTACCGAAATTTTGCACCGGCAAAAGTTGCACCGTCAAAGCTCCATTTCAATGGGAATTTAACACTAGTTGCACCGTCAAAGCTCCGGGTAATGAGGGACGATCGGTTACATGCTATACTACTCTCGACAGCTACACTACTCTCCCCTTCTTTTGAGATTCACCACATGTAAATCTCACCCAGGTTCCTTCCTCAGACGGTCGAAACACTCGCAGTGCCACCTACTTCTGATGATCGGAGGAGCTCCCAAATGCAACAGGAGGACAGATAAGTGCGGAAGCAGGGGTTCGAAATGTCGACCTCTAGCATAAAAGCGACCGATTGCCACGAGACTAAAAGATCTGAACCAGCCAGGCTGACTGGTAAACAGGCTGGTTGGTAAATGGCCTTTATACCTCGTCCGCTACACATAGATAACTGATATCTTGCAGAAATGATCATTGATCATAGAAATAGTTAACTTGTGGAGAAATAGAACCAGATGTACGCGCTCAAACAAACATTTAACCTTCGTACCTTTATCGATCAATATTAACGTCGGCCATTTGGTAAAAGTTTGTTCAAATGACGATTTCCAGTAAAAACGTTGGCCGTGGGGATGAGATTTGACAGCACAGAAAAATATTGAAAACGGACATACAAGTTTAAACGGGATCGATCCCCGGTCCGGGAAAGTTCTCGAGGTGTCCGAACACTCTCTGTCAGCATCAATTGTGGGGTTGATGCAGCCATAGTGTATCGTCCTATCGGGTGGGGACGTAAAATGGCTGTCCTCTGTGCGGAGAGAGACATACTCCGTGCAGGCTAAAGATCCTTTCGCTGTATTCGAGAAGAGCTAGGCCACGAAGTTGCCACTATGAAGGTCATCCCACACACCTACGCCATTGGGCCAAGGAGAGGCGTTAATATAAGTTGCATAACTTGTTCGCCAATCCTTGTAAAACAAATAAGATTAAAAAAAAAGTTTAAACGGCATTTTACGTGAATTTCGTTATAGGAGATCGAAATATCTTTGCACCATTCGATAAAAAAATCACGAGTCGAATCAAATGATACCAATGTCTCAGTTTCCCGCCAAAATGAATATACGACCTTTAAGCACTCATGCGACGAAATAACAAGTTCCGTCACCTCCGACCTCATATTAAAGATACTCTACTCGTCTCGTAACCTTTGAAGACAAGACTATGCAATTTCGACACGATGCCGTATTGGACACATAAGACTAACAGATTCCTTTTTGTTGGGGTGTAATATGCGACCTGGGGCCAATATAATGAAACTTTTACATTTGTACTTTTCGAATTGTATTTTCTATTTATGGAAATAACGAATTGAAATAAACCATCAGCATTTTCTAAGATGTGGCAATTTGCCAGATGGCAAACTGACATATCTTTTGAAATACCGATGGTTCATTTCCGTCATTTATATTCATTTGTAGAAAATATAATTCGGGAAAACACAATTGTAAACATTTTATAGTATTGGTCACTGATGTATTCGTTGTCAGCAAATATTGAGAGTGGATCATATTTTTTTACACTGTACAAATTTTAAACACGTCAGACGATTATAATATTAGAACGTTTCTTTTCATGTTCTATCGGTCGATAGTACCTGAGTTTGTGTGATTTCTGAAATAAAACCTTCAGCAGCTAGCTTCGCTGCTGTGATTTCTGAAATAAAACCTTCAGCAGCTAGCTTCGCTGCTGAAGGTTTTATTTCAGAAATCACACAAACTCAGGTACTATCGACCGATAGAACATGAAAAGAAACGTTCTAATTATTTTATTATGCCGAACAAAAGTACGTTCATTGTTATAATGTTAAGCGTTAACTGCAGCATGCCATCAGTCTTGTAACAACAATGTAGTCGAATCCAAAAACATGACGTCATTTCGAACGAATGACGTCTCTTCGAAAATGACTTGTCACAAGTGCCGTCGCTTTGGGAGTTTCTATATCAACAAATGCCAGTGTTTACAGCTGTTCATGTTATAATTCATTGTTAATGCTTGTGTGATAAGTGGTATAAATTAATGGAACAAAAATTCACGTTTCTCGGACGACGGCAGTTGATAGAATTAAGCGGAGTGAAACAATTTATTTTGAACTTGAGGCGGAGGTTCAGTGAGGACGGGGATTACTAAACTTGTGGAAATATAATTGCTTGAGGTCATAACTCATATTCAGGATTCACTGAGGTGGTGAACAACACGTGAGTTTTTAATATTTCTGATTCTTTTGAATTCATTGTTTGCAGTTAAAATTGAAAACACACCCACTGAAGATGATATATTTGTTGGTAAGTTTGTGTCTACCGGCGACGAAAAAAGTTAAACGAACACGGAACCAGCGTTTGCTGTTGAGAAATTCCAATCGACGCTGATCAATGAAAGTGGAGCTTACATTTTCTTCGTTCTCTTGTCTCCAGGGAAAAACGTTCCGATAGTACCCGTGTTTTGCCCCGAAACTCCAGTACTATGACTTTTAGAAGGTGTCGAACTAACCAATCACGGCTGATGTTACAAACGTGAGGCATAATAAATTATTTTAATGCAGTGTCTGTGAAAGACCTATTTCTATATAAGAAAATCGTATAGAATTCTGTCGTTTCTCAAAGAAGTCGATTTTTATTTTATTCATTTCAACTACATTTTCTCTTCATGTCTACTGATCATGACATATTTATCTGCACAGTATGTTATAAATTTCTAGCACCATTTGAAACGTCAGTATACGTCAGTATATTAATGCAGTGTCTCTTTGATATATATTTTATTACACACATCACATGAAATTCACCTTTTTTAATAAATGTGAAATTATTTTTTTTATTTTATTCTAGTTAACTACATTTTATATTCATGTCTATTCACGTTGATTTACACAGTATATTATAAACTACAGGTATCATTTCAGTCTGCTGTATTTTAATGCGGTGTCTCTTAGGGACAAATTTTAGAACACAAAATGGCATAACATTCTGTCATTTCTGAAGGAAATTAACATTTTTAATACATTTTAAATTATTTTTTATTTTACTTACATTTTCTCTACATATCTATTCAACAGGTTTAAATGCGCGGTATTTTATAAATTATAGTGGCCAATGCTCTTAGAGTTTTACAGTGGTGTTTTCTAGAATTGTATTTTTGTTTTGTGAATATGAAGTACTGAAAAGAAACTTTAGTGTTTTAAATCAATTACCGACCGGTAATTTGCCATGCCTTTGTAAAAGTCATGGATTTAATGAAACTATTTATAGCGATAGATAGAATATACAAGTCTCTAAAATACATTGTAAATGCTGTTTCGTATTTTCCCCTGGTATCATTTTCCCATCACCGCTTTCGCTACTTATTTATTCCTCATTTTCTTTCCTGATTTTATTGAATTTTGTAATTTAGGTAATCGGAAATAAATAACTCGTCCACATATAGACTTAGATGCTGGTGTAGCGTTGCGAATCAAAAGTTAAATACAAATAAATAACACTTGAGCCCTAACGCCCTGATTAACCTTTTAACCAACCAATCGGCTACATCCGCCCGCGTAACATGCAAATTCAGCAGCTGAAAAAATAATATTTTTCAAACAATTTCAACAAAACCATATCATGTGACCCCTCTTTGAAACGAGCTCGTCGAGCTCGTTCTAATGAGGCTCACATGATATGATTTAAAGAAATGATATTTAAAATAATAAATGTTGATATCGTCTGCGTTTGGGTAAAGGGTTAAGGCTGTTTTGCATACAATAGTTTCCACAGCAAAATGATATAGTCTTCTGTATTTTTCCAGAGAGTACCAACAATAATCTAATCCCACACCCGTATACATGTAGGGCTGTATGATTGAAGTACCACTGAGATTTCCTCATCAGTTGGTGTTCATTGCATCGTTTGCGCATGGACCGCAAACCTTTTCCTCATGTTATACGGACCAGCTTGACAGGGCGAAAAGGCGACTTTCGAATAATAAAGTGTACTGAAGCAAATTATCTGAGTAGTCATGTAAGGGATGTGTGTGGACTCGTTCCCACACTTTCCGTGACAAAAGTCAAACTTGTGTACATTCATTCCTGAAATCCCCAAGACAGGTTCATGTTCCGTCATCCTGATATATTTGGTGGCTCATTTTGCTACAGTTATTGGTTGACTTTCCGGACATATAAGCCTTCAAAAGGTACTTGGGGTGCTCCACTTAGTATGAAAAAGTAAAATACTTTCACCCATGAGGGGTCTTCGTTCCTCACCCAGCTCTAGGTGAAATAAAGTGGGGACAAATATTTTTATTCTGCCATTTACAACAGAAACAATCTTTCCCTCCTCACCGCTTCATTTAGCCTTGATACGCCCTACAGCAGTTTGTTCTGTTATAGCCTGGAAACAGTCTCGCCCTTAAATATCCCATCGTCTGCTGTGTTTAGAGTCATTCGTCTGGAATACTTCATTTGGTCGGAAAAGCGAAATTATAGTTCGCCTTTTCCAACAAACTATTTATTCCTTACGAATGTATCTAAAAGTACCACAAGGGTTAATTTTCTTTGTATCAACACACTAAATGTTGCTCATTCGAGACCCGATTTGAGCGAATCTTTGATGACGTTACCATTCGAAACGAATACTCACAAAAGCATTGTTTTTTATGATAATGCCGCGTAGTTCCACTAATTGTGTTAATTTCTTGCAGTTTTCAAGATGAATTAAATACTTATTGATTGAAATATCTTTAACTGGAGCACGAACGAATATCTGTATAAGTTTGTGAGTGAAACGACATCGCATAACATCAACGGTAGGTCGCGCGCAAATAATAGCGTCGAATCCCGAACAAAATTAGACTGGTGGCCTGAGAGCTTTCTGACTTGGTGACACATAATGTATAGGAATTTACATATTACTTTGCATTTCAAAAACTATTTGAAGAGTGACAGAAAAATTGAGTATAGTGGGCGGATAGATGCCAACAAAATCCATACATTTCAGAAGAAAATCATCACTCTTTGTGCACAAAACTATTAATTAACATCATGTAAATAGAGGATATGGAATGAGTATTTTTCTCGTATAATATTTATGAAACGAGTCTTAGAATTTTCCGTTTTGGCGAGCCTCTGGCGAGCCCAAACGGAAAATTCGGACGAGTTTCATAAATATTATATGAGAAAAACACTCATTTCATATTCTATTTATCATATGACACACACACGCACAAATTAGCCACTTAGTATGACTGTTTAACCCATCACCTAACTTGAGTTGCAGACGGCACTTGGAAAAAACATCCTCGTATATCAAAAAAAATTCATTTTTTGCTTCCAAAACATAGGTTATCACCCCTCATTGGAACGAGCTCGTTCCAATGAGGGGTCATAACCTATGTTTTGGAAGCAAAAAGTGAAAATATAAAAAAATGAATGTCGTTTTTCTTGTAGGTAAAAGATTAATACAATAAAACCCACCCTAAATAGGACAGAAAACGTAAATTATCCCTACTGAAATTATGCAAATGTGACCCAGTTGTATTTTGTTGAGCCAATCAAATTGTCCAATTTTGAAATTGACCAATGAAAGCTCCCAACTCTAATTATGCAAATTATGAAAATGTGGCCCAGTTGTATTTTGTTCAGCCAATCAAATTGTCTAGTTTTGAAATTGACCAATGAAATTGACGGAAGGCTTTATTTATTACTGATTAATATGAAAACAAAATATCAAATGTTTTAAAGTGAACAAAACGGACGAGTCATATGATAAATTACAATATCAAAGTAGCCAAAAAGGTCTTTAGATCCTAGCACCCAACAAACCGCTGTCTTGTCAACCGACCAAACAAATAAGTATTATTTTTTAAATATACATTGTTTAGCCCCAACAGATTCCAAACCTGACCATGACAGAGGTAATGAGTTAGAAATTACTATGGGATTCCCATATACAAGCTCCGGGACACAGGAATGACACGCTTCTTATAAATTCGCGACGCCAAATCTTGCCGCTAGGGGAAATTTTGGATTTTTGAGGTCGAAAAGCTTGAGATACGAACGTGGCCCACTTTCAAAATTTTTGGCCTCGTTTTATTGGGTGCAAAAATACATCTTCGGGCTTGTCATAAATATCATACGGTTATCAGCCATTCTGCAAAATGTACTCAATGACTCCCTGGGTAACCTCAGTGGCCTTGTAACATATTTTGAACCTCCATCGAGTTTCTACCCATTTGGTATTGGTCGTAGGTTCATAGGTAATACCATCTTGAGCGATAAGCGTGACACACTTTCAACATTTTTGTTTCCGCCCACTTTGTTTGAGTTTAAATGTATATCTATTACACGCCTGTTCTATGTAATCCCCATCAACAGCAACACTACATCATGCGGACAATGAAATTCTGTTCCGCACATATGTGCGGAACGGAAATCGTTAACGGACTATTTTTAAATAGAAGCGAAATTTCACTGCAATTTTCTACAAATCGTGCACCGCAATTACAATTTGAATAGCTAGCGATAGCTGAAAATCGTCTCATGAGTTTAAATGTGTTCTATGCGCAAGTAGGCACATAGAACACATTGGAACTCAGCGGACAAAATAGTAACACGGGTTCCTCTCGCAAATTTGGTTGGAGATAGAATGTATTCTTTTTGTTGATCATTGTCAAATGAATTGCTGAGTGTCCTTCTAAAAATTGTTTTATAGACGTGAAGGCATGTAATAAACACAGAACGACACATGCGTGTGTCGTTCTGTGCATGTATGAACTTCGGGAATGCATCAGGAGTCATGAACTGCGATTTCCGAGTATTCTGAGAAATGCATTCAATTACCCCAAAGTGGCTTTTGACCCATATTTTGGACCTTCATTGAGTTCCGACTCATTTATTAGTGTTGGTCCATGGGCCATACCATGCTTGAGATATGAGTGTAGGTGACCCCAGCGAATTTCGATTCATTTGGGTTGGTTAACGGGTCCATAGGCCATACCAGACTTGTGATGATAGCAAATATCATTTAGTATCGGCCAGAAGGCCGGGTGAAACATAGGACCTATGTATAATATTTCTGTAAAATAATTCAGTAATATAGTTATGCAGATATTTCTTTGAAAGCCTTAAATGCCTCAAAGGCTTGTATGAAGTCTACTGGAACTGAGAAAATTAGGAGAACTCATTGATGCCTACATGTGTTCAGAGAGGCAATGCAAGTGCTGAAAGAGTTCTTGAATTATTATAGGCATGCATTAAACATAATCTTAGGGAATCATACTGATGTCTCGAGAGGATTAAAACGGCAATAAGGCATACATTTGTGTTGTAAATCAATATGTTTTTGACAGAAGGCGCTTTGGTAAAATATTCCAAATATTGCCTGAGTTTGCGAACCATATGGCAGTTAATGGACCTCATCTTTGTTTCAGTCAATACAAACATTACGTCTGTTCACAGCCGGTCTATGCACTAATGTTTGGCCTCAACCTAGTGGGGTATTTATTAATGATTGTGATTGAATATTCCATGCATTTAAACTCAGCTTGCTTATTTATTGCCTTTTTAACGATAAGGCTTAAATCTTTGAACACGAAATGGAGCGATACTGGTCTCCGATCGTGATATGCCCTGCATCCACAAAGTAGATAGTCATTCAGTGAATTCGTGATAGACCAAAGCTGCACGTTGAATATATTGATTGGTCTTTCCCCAAGTAACGAATATATACTCTATCAGTTGATGGCTCTGAAGTAGCCTGGAATATGCCATCATAATCCAAAGGGTTAAGATTGCAGATATCTATTGGGTCCTGTTAGGGCCACGTATCGAGCGTAGCGTTTCTCTTTCTGTTTCTTCAAAACGCGACAGAGATATATTACGACAGAACCGCGACAGTACTGTCGCGTGTCGTGTTTTCACGTTTTTAGGAAATATTTTATATGAGAATGCACTAAAAAACGCAACAGAGCTTTATTACGGCAGAACCGCGCCGGTAATGTCGTATTATAGATTTGTCGCGTTTTCGCCTAAAATTATTTTCAAGAAAAACAAAAATGTGACAAACAAAAAAGAGTCGCGGTTCTGTCGTATTATATCTTTGTCGCGTTTTTAATCAGTTTTAGGCGACAATGCGGCAAAGCAATATTACGATAGAACTGTGACAACGCGACAAAGCTATAATACGACGGAACCGCGACGGTACCATCGTAATATAGCTCTGTCGCATTTTCGCGTAACATTGCTTCCAAAAAGGCAAGTCGACAACGCTATTTTACACGACAGAAGCCTCGTGTTGTCGTGGACTTTGTCCCATTTTTGGTTTTGTCTAAAGCTATAATACGACAGGACAGTCGCGGTTCTGTCGGTAATATAGCTCTGTCGCGTTTTCTTCAGTGCATTCTCATATAACTTATTTTCTGAAACCTCGAAAACACGACACGCGACAGTACCGTCGCGGTTCTGTCGTAATATAGCATTGCCGCGTTTTGAAGAAACGGGAAAGAGAAACGCGACGCTCGATACTTGGCCCTAACAGGAGACCATAGCTGTCACACAACGTCAAATTCACAAACAGAAAAAAAAATATTTGGGAGTTATAATTTTAATTACATCAATCGCATTGCTTTTACCGCGCACAGGGTGTAAAAGTATTTTCAGAAAACTACGGTCGCTGTATTAACTTGTTTCTCAACGTAACGTAAGTGCGCTATTCAAAAAAAACTCTCCTTTCAAATTTTCAATTTTTGCTTCTCATTGAGTGTCGTCGTCTGTTCGTGTTGGGTAAAGAAAAAAAAAATAACAACCTGCTCCCTCTTGACAGAAAACATCTCATCAGAAGAGGTGGGGGTGTGGGGGTCGAGGAAAGTTGGATGCCCCTTCTCATGCTCGTCCTCAACTCACCGCCATGCACGTCGGGCGATACTTCGCATCATGACCCATCATGACATATGACTGAAATGTTCACGCCCCCAAACTAGAATCCTGGACCCACCACCAGGGCCAATACTATAAAACTTTTACAGTTGTATTTTTCAGAATTGTATTTTGTATTTACACTAATAACTAAATGAAATGAACCACTGGCATTTTCAAAGATGTGGCAATTTTCCAGTTGGCAAATTGTCATATTTTCTCAAATGCCAATGATTAATTTCGTTCATTTATATTCACTTGTAGAAAATAAAATTCTAGAAAATACAATTGTAAAAGTTTTATACTATTCGCCCCTGATCGCACCTGCTGGACGGAATTGTATTTTGGCGCAAATCTGAAAGCCTGTTTCAATAAAATATTTTCGTTGAATGCTCCAAAATATCGATGTCATTTGGGGACTTAATTTCTTTTACCCTTTACACAAGTCACTCGATATCAAAATTTGTTTTTTTATAATTTAAAAAAAAAACAAAAAAAGACATATAATGTGACCCTTCATTAGGCTCGACGGGCAGGTTTCAATGAGCGGTTCACATGATCGGATTTTAGTGATTTTTTTAAATTTTTTAATTTTTTTTGGTCGACTCCTCAATTTGCTAATTACGTGGGCGGACCGACCGATTCGTAAAGAGTTAAAAAACGCTCTGCAAATATTATTTTTAAACATAATTCGATGACCTCTTTGGAAGCAATAGTTTGTTTCTCTGTCCATCCAGGCATTTTTATCAGATTTTGGAACAAGTGATAAATATGATCTTTAACTCGTTTCCATTTTATTGTGAAATTTACAAAACTTGCAGATCAAACCCTTTACCCAAAGTAACGGCAAAAACGGACCAGCGCGATTCTCAAGAATCGCCAATTATTTTTCAGTATTTTTTCATTTTTGTCTCAAAAACATAGGTTATGACCCCTCGTTGGAACGAGCTCGGCTTTTTTTCATTTTTTGTCTCAAAAACATAGGTTATGACCTCTCGTTAGAACGAGCTCGTTCCAACGAGGAGTCATAACCTATGTTTTTGCGACAAAAATGAAAAACATTAGCTATTCAAGAATTTTTTTGGCAAGTGCTTCTCATGTTAGGTAAGGAGTTAATTATATCATGACAAACCAATTGATTAAGTGTAAAAATTGTCAGTGCTATGGGTAGACGTTTGTTGGGAAAGAATTGTTTCAACTAATTCCTGATTTTTACTCAATTTGGAACACTTCCTAAAATATGGAGGTAATTTATTCCATAGCTCACGTTCATAAGTGCGAAAGGATCGATCGGCATTTTCTTTTCTTTTTATTCGATGAAAACGACAGTGTATACAACTTGATTTTGACATATAACTAGATGCCAAGCTATTCATGAAGGGACGATAAATAGCTTGGTGTCAGTTTTGTAAGAAACTTGTTAACCATCACATGGATCTTGAACTGACACTTAATTGACAAGATCACGATATACAATTCACCCACAACTTGTACGGAACAAGAGATTACAATACACTGTTTTCCTGCACACGGCGCCTCTAGTGGTTTGCACTCAACATTTAATGGGGGATAAAATTTCCCTAATTTATCCAGATGGTGGACAATGAACTGAGCTGGTAGGCGTGAATAAAATGTTAAAGTGCATGTTTTGAAAAAAAATATAAAACATCGGTGATAAATGTCACCTGAAAGTTGTGAAAGAACATAAAATGGGTGGGGGTGGGAGGGGGGTGAAAGTATGCCTATTTTATTCAGTGCCAAACTGGACCTGGACCTGGACGGTAGTATAGGTATCACCAAATCTAAAGGCGAAAGTCACATGGTGACCTATATGTTTTCAGTGTACTTTTTCAAGAAGTGATAAAATAAATGGACAGAGGATTATTTTTGCCAAAATCTGCTTGACGAGGTGGGGAAAGTGGAAAAGGTTTGTACTGTCGCCAATGTAAAAAAAAACAGTGTATTGTAACCTACATAACTTGCGCGATTACGTGTTGGTTTTGCGATGAGGATGAAAATCAGAATGGTTTCAGAGTGATCTCGCGTAATTTAGGAAAAATGGCATTTTGCAAAATTCAACTTAGAAATGTTCAAACACGCTTCTAACATCCCTCGTTCCCTCATGCCGCCACGTCTCTGTCTAAGCTTTATTAGATTGTATGTGGAGCAGTCTGCTGAACGTGATTTGCAAACGATATATAATTATCTGCCACGATCAGCTTCAAACTCACATATTTATCGAGTCGTGTATCGAGAAGCTTCGTTGTGGACGATAATTTGACATTCACAATTAATGCATTGAGGTCAACTGAGTAAACTCCTGTTATTTGACTAAAACGTCTTATAATTTGCATTTAACAACATGGTTATGGGGTGCTACAGTAAAGATCGGCCAGATCAGATAGGATGTCCACTGCATTTTGTTTGATTTGGCCTACCTCCACTCGTCGACTCGATAGAATTCGACAACTCAGATCAGTTGACTTCTTATAATCTGTATGTTCATATTCCTAAAGTACTCCTGTTTTTTGAATTAGAGACTCCCACACAACGTACCCTTATTCCATCCGAATCCATTAGGCTCCAAAGCAAACAGATACCACAAGGGCGAAAACGTTTCAGTACGCGTTTCCATGATAACCTACGTGACATCATGACATTAGCGTTACGCCATGAAGATTGTCACGTTCGGTTTGACTTCAGTTCTGATACAGTGCCTCATGGCACCTCTTCGCCCTGACGCTACGACCGCCATGACACCATTCGTGTGTCATTATGACATCGCGTTTGATATGACGTCACTGATAACGTTTATTTTTTACGTCGTTTGAGACATCACTTTATGTTCAGAAAAATAAGGCAAGACTGTCTCCGTGTCATACTAGTATACCGTACTTTGCTTTGCTACTTGATACTTCTTTAGCAATTTTAAATATTTGTCGAATGAATAATCGAAATGTTGATGGCTGTGTGACAATCGATTCGCCCCAACCCATCCATTCCCACACCATACTTAATACTGGCTAGAATCAGCTGACCAATTCATTTGATGGAAATCTTTGTCACATTCAACTTTACTTCGTTTGTTTCACAGTTTGTGTAAATTCAGTTTGCGATTCGTAGTCGATTCAGTAGTAATCACTGAAGTAATCATTTCCGAAGTTGAAAAAAAATTGTATGAATAACACTCAAAATACTTTCTGCTAAATGTCTTCTTAAATATTTCTCAGAATATGTAAATATTTGACATCCTACATGTTATCCTAAGACAAATACCATGACAGTCAAGTAATTGGGTTCAGGTGATTTGTACTTAAAGGCATACAGGGGGAAAATGTTATCGCCTATTTTGGACAATGATTACACGTAACTTCAAATCGATCTACCGGAAAATTGAATGGCGGTAAATACTAACAGTGGCAACTCAGAATACGTGCAATATGGAGATGAAACAAAAGATGCATATGAAAAACTGCATTTATTTTCTGAAAGTCTTGGAGCGCTATGGAATTCCATAATTGCATGTGAATGCTTGATTGGCAGCTAGACCCATCGCAAAAGATGATTGAATTTACCTTGCTTTTTCAGTCAAATTATTATTAACAATTCTTAAATTTTATTTTAAGTATTTAATTGTAGGTATTTTAAACTTAATAAGTCATTGCACGCAGTAGATAGTACCCCAGAACATCATATGTTTCAAGGAAACATCACTATGTGTGAATGTATCGAAGTTGGAAAATTACGTCATGTCAGGTCATGGATGAACTTTCTACCGTGGGTGTAAATTTTTTTATAACTCCAGTAGATGCTAACACAGGTAGTAGGGTTAAATGCTAAAATTTAACATACAGGCTTTTCACAGGCTGTAACAAAGGCGAGCATGATATAAATCCTGTGTTTTACATTAACTGGTTGAGGGCTACATTATATTTGGTGGTCTGAATTTCTTTATAAAAATTTGTTTATTATAAATCATTGGAAAGTGCCCAAAGGCACATTTCGAATTCCGCCAGTATCTGCTGCTGCTTTGCCATTCTTTAACTTGGTGACTGCATTTCGTACTTGTTAAAAGCACATTTGGAATTCCGCCAGTATCTGCTGCTTTGCCATTCTTTAACTTGGTGACTGTATTTCGTACTTTCCCCGCCTCATATTCCCTCCATACAAATTCGGAGAATTTTTCTGTATTTTCCATCCCACATTCTGGGGGAACCCCTTCCCCCAACTTTCATCACCTGCCCTCCCCGACTACTAGACCGTTTCTGCTGCAATGCTGCCCTGGTCATCAACTTTATTGCCATCGACCGTAATACTTTGTGAGGTATTGCCTTTGTTAGTTTGATTTACCCATTTCCAAAATACATTGGGACGTTAAACCCAACTCCGTTGTTCATTTGTCTTTGTGAGATTACTATTTCGCTGTTTCCTATTTTTGGCCTTGATTACATTAACTCTTTTTCTTGCCTCTTCATACACTTCTTGTGCATTTCTAGTAGCTGTATCATCCAACTCCTTAAGTCTTCTGCTTCTTCTAAAACCAGCACATTTTTTTTCTTTCTCTCTTTTATTGCATTTTTGAGCTCATTGTTTACACTATATCCTAAACATTTGTCCACATTTTAATCCTCCCTATATTTTTCGTAACAACATCTGTTAGACTTCTCCCTATTGAGTCAGCCAACTCCTGAGCATTTTTTATCCCTCGTTGACACATTCTCTAGCTTTGACTTTAAAGTCTCAACATAGTGTCCCCAGTCTGCTTACATTCCAAATTTCCAGATGTCCTTGTTGTGATCACTATCCAGTTCATTCCTCATCTATTTACATGTCTTTGTCCTTCTTCCACAGCTTTTGTTCTGTGAGCTCTTTTGTCGTCCCTTTCCCAGGTCCATTTTACCTTGTACTTTGCATTCCTATTCAATATCTTCAGACCCACTTCATTTGCACATTCCAAGAGTTTCCTCCCATTAATATTGATAATCGTTCCCCGCCTACTATATCCCCCCCCCCCCCCCTCTTATCCGTCTCCAACGTGACCTCTAAAATCCCCAATACGGACAATATGAATCACTCGGTTTCCAGTTCTGTAACACTGGATATGGGTGTTGTATAAATTTCATTGTTCCACTTACGCTTGCTCCTTTCAGTCGTCAAATATACAATCCCTACTGCAACGCTTCTGTTTTTCAACTTTATTTTCGCCCATATTTGCACTTGGTTTGTTATATTTACTTTTAATATGTCCATGATGGTCATGTAACCAACCGCAAATTTCTAGTGTTCGGGCTCTAAAGCAGCCGACTCAGTCGTAGGACTAATTTTACCATTTTTAGCTGCCACGAGCAGCTCTATATGTGGCATTGTCGGTCTGTCTGTCGGTCTGTCGGTCGGTCTGTCACCAACGAGTTTAAAAAACACCATAACTCCTAAAATACTTGATGGGATGACACTAGTTATGCAAGTGTATCTTCAGGAGGTGTACACCCTCTCAATAGTGCATGTCTTCGGATAATTTCTGTCACATTTGTGGACTTGTCACCAACAAGTTTTTTGTCACCAAGGAGTTTTAAAACATCATAACTCCTACGATAACTGATGGAATGACACCACACTTGGTGTGCAAGTGTATCTTGATGACTTCTAGACGCTCTCAACAATGCACGTCATTTGGATAATTCACCATACTTAGTATTCAAGTGTATCTTCATGATGTCTACACCCTCCTCTCAATAGTGCACGTCATTCGGATAATTTCTGTCACATTTATGGACTTGTCACCAACGAGTTTTTTTGTCACCAACGAGATTTAAAACCTCATGACTCCTAAGATAACTAATGGAATGACCCCATAATTGGTGTACATGTGTATCTTCCTGTTGACCACGCCCTCTCAATAGTGCATGTCATTCGGATAATTTCTGTCACATTTATGGACTTGTCACCAATAAGTTTTTTGTCACCAACGAGTTTAAAACATCATAAGTCCTAAGATAACTGATGGAATGGCACCATACTTGATGGGATGACACTTGGTATGCAAGTGTATCTTCAGGACGTGTACACCCTCTCAATAGTACATGTCATTCGGATAATTTCTGTCACATTTATGGACTTGTCACCAACAAGTTTTTTGTCACCAACGAGTTTTAAAACATCATAACTCCTAAGATAACTGATGGAATGACACCATACTTGATGTGCAAGCGTATCTTGATGACTTCTAGACCCTCTCAATAACGCACGTCAACTGGATAATTCACCATATTTGGTATGCATGTGTATCTTCATGATTTCTACACCCTCTCAATAGTGCATGTCATTCGGATAATTAGCTGCCACGATCAGCTCTATAGGTGGCAATGTCGGTCGGTCGGTCGGTCAGTCGGTCTGTTACCAACGAGTTTTTAAAAACACCATAACTCCTAAGATACTTGATGGAATGACACCATACTTGGTATGCAAATATATTTTAATGATTTCTAGACCCTCTAAATAGTGCACATCGTTCAGATAATCTCTGTCACATTTATGGACTTGTCACCAACAAGATTTTTGTCACCAACGAGTTTTTAGCCACCATAACTCCCAAGATAATTGATGGAATGACACCATACTTGGTATACAAGTGTATCCTAATGATCTGTGGACCCTTCTAAAAGTATGTGAGCTTGCCCTTGAAACTGTGACCTTGACCAAAAATTGCATATTTTTGGCGTTGACTAATCGTCGCAGCTTCGGCACGACGATCGTGCTCCTTGTTTCAACAATAATAGCGATTATTATATACTTTATAAATAACCACATTTCTACTGGCTGGATCTTACACATGTGACTGGTACTCAAAAATCCATGTACAACGGTTTTCCAGTGAATATCAACTTTCTAAATATAGCTTTTGGAAATCCCCTCTCTAGTTCTGTTTCAATCGACGCGCATGCGTAGTCAACTGACTTCCGTCTCATTTTTATGTTATTCTGCAGATAGTAGCTATTTTATTGTTAAATAAAAGTATTTCTGGTTGATATAATTGAACTTTTAATTGACAAATAGAAAATTGTTTTTTTAGGATGGTGTATATAATAAAACAGTTATGGACTTTTGTGGTGGTAAATATGATGTGATATGAACCTAAAAGACTAATATTGACCTCAGCTAATGCCTCGGTCAATATAAGTTTTTTAGGTTCATAACACATCACATTCACCACCACAAATCCATAATTGTATAATAACTATAAAATAATATGGATTCTGAAAATATAAAGATAATACATAATTACCACAATAGTTCCAAATTTAAACTGGATTATACATGTTACACATTATCCTAACACATAATACCATCAATATATGCGTTTGAATGGGTTAAGAATTATCGCACGAGATTGCTTTGGCCTATGATATCACGAGAGACGAAGGGTCGAGAGATATCCTGGGCCAAAGGAATCGAAGGCTTGAGTGATATCCTTGGCCAAAGCAATCGAGTGCGATAATTCTTAACACATTCAAACGTATGAGCAGTTCTGTATTTATCACACACATCCCATGTAACAACCAGACTACACGAAAATTGACTTAAAAGCACTTTTCAGCTGGATAATTACTGTGTTTCCTTCGTTGCAAACAACACAACACTGCTAGTTGGCGGGATACCACTCCAAATCTGCTTTTTAATTTTTACGGCATTCAATTGGTCAAAAGGAATTTGACACCGGTCACTGTCAGGGTCACGATTATCGTACTTCAGATATTGACCAAACTGCGGGGAATAACACAACAAAAAGTGTTTAAATAGCTAATAAGTTTTGCACACACAATTATTATATGACCAGTTGTGTAAAGTATTTGTCAAGAAACAAGCAGTCAGAATTTTATTTTTTTTATTTTGTAAGTTTTTGACTCGAATCTAATTGTTTAAATATCCCGGGTAAACAAACCTAATGATGAACTTGGAATTTCCAGGCGATCTCGATTCGACCAACGAGGACGTGATTTATTTAGACGGGTTCCATGTCTGTTTACGCTGGACACAAAATGGAACGTGTTTTGGATCATCACGTGGGCGATACAACTTTATTTTTATCATACAGAAGAAACAAATACGCCACAGTAAATGCTGACCAAGTTTCCAAATAACATTATAAATATCAATGCTCGAAGCAGTATGAAATCAAAGTTTCACATCAAACATGGACGAAATGACCATCACCAAAACAATTCATTTCATGGACACATTGCATGTCAACACGGGACAATTACGGAAACCCATTCTAACTATCTTTAACTTGCGTATTTGGGACATTGATCCCGAAATACATCTAAGTGTCTATTAAACATTCATAAGGGACTCTGTGGATTAAAGAATGCATGTTAAACAATAATAAGATATAAAATATATAAATTATACATCTGCCACAGTCACAAGACCTAACTTCTCAATGTACATACCTACTCTCTCTCTCTCTCTCTCTCTCTCTCTCTCTGCCTTCTAATTGTCCCGATCCAATCCACTCATACCCATTCATTTGGTCAATTCTTTCACCCTGTCTGATCCATGTCTCACTGCGGCCTATACAATCAAGATTCTCTTCCTCCAAAAAGGTCCGGATTTCACTCACATCCCTACGGAGATCCTGGATACTGCGGTGTGAAACCACATGAATCTTCCGGGATGTTGTTCTTACCTTTTTTGTGGGTCCTCTTTTCCTATCTTTTTTAATTTGTTTTTTCCGCTCCAAAATGCTTTTGAATGTAATCGTATCTCAGCCATCATGTCTTAATCCAAAACGGTTCCACCAAGTATAACAAATGCATCCCCAGCACCTTGGGCTTAGATGTCCCTACAATATAACTCATACTTACACCCAAAAGATGCCTAGTTGTGAACAAAAGGTACCCCAACTCCTTGAACTACGGAGTATTTTCTAATTCCTCGTTTAATTTATCCGCGTAATCTCGAATTTCGTTCATTCACTCCACTCATTATCAGGAGGTGCTCCGACACTACTACCTTCTCAACCACACTGAGTAATTTCGTGACCAGATCTCTATACGTCTCCATCAGCTGAACTGACTCCTTCCCCTAATATTGTTTGTGCCCATGTGCATCACCACCACTGTGTCTGGTCCAAATCCTGTCACAATGCCGTCCACCCTATCCATCAAGTCATCTACCCCTGCTCCCGAAAAACACCAAACGGCTTAGACTGTACGAACTACAAACTGTTCTTTCCAAACCCAGAACAATCCTACTCCCATCGTGTGGCACTTTGAAACATACTTGTCTAAATATACTACACTTTGGCGAACGAACCCGTTTATGTCCACGTACACTCGATTTGATATGTATGTGACAGTGAATTTAAAGGCTTTGTCTTGAAGTTTATACACACAATACCGCCTCGTTGAGATACACATGTAACATTCGTTTTGTCTTGATATCACAGTCACTGGAAAAATACAGACCGAAAACGAGAGTATAAATGTGCATGCTGGTACAGATGTTGTAAGAGTTTCATCTGGATATGGCGTTAAACAAAAACTGTTATAAACCTAGCACGATCAAGTTACATCACTCTGTTAATTCTTTTATAGAGGTTTAATGTCACTTTCGATAACGATCATCTCCTGTCGGAAAGTTCTACGGGTGGAGGAGCCGGAGTATCTGGAGAGAACGATTGATTAGCGGCGAGCAGCTGTGAGACTCCCTAACGTTCTAACTCAGCGCAAGCAGGGTTACCAATGGTTGACGACAAGTGCGCCATCGACGTGCAGTACAACTTAGTATACAGCGCTGCCGTGTTCCCATTTGGGCTGTTGGGATTATTTACTTTGCCCAAGGACACAGCGCACTGGCATTACAAACGCGTTTTATTTTCGAGATCAGATCGCGATACGATGTCGGTAGACTTCCATTTGTGAGTTGCTATTTCGTAAATAAAACACGTAATGAAACAAACGAAAATATCATCCAATATTCAATGTTGTCGCTTAGAATTTTGACCGGATCACGTCTGGGTCGCGATCCAACCGAAACTCTCGCGCCCTTCTCACAGAATGCTGTTGAAATTTCATTGAAATCAGTAAAATCAGAGGCTGTCCTATGCGCCCGTTTCGTACAAAACGTAACGTGTACGTAAACTCTTTGTATTAAACGTATCCAAGGTTGAGCGTTTTAACTAGAATATGATCGTTGACCGCCTTTGTTTGTTTGTGTGGGGCGACTAGCAACATTTTAGGGGCCCCATGTCCCTAAGCACCCGTGGCAACGCTATCGAAACCAACACACACTTGCACACACCATTTAACAACCCTACATAGACAAATCAATACACACATAACATATCACCATTCATCACACCATCTCTCCTTTCACCATACATCACAAGCTCATAGGCCAATGCTGTAAAGAAACTAAAACCTAATAGGATATTTTGTAATAAAGGTAAAATCTTATAAAATATGTAAAAGCCATCGGCGTACAGGGTGTTTTTTTTAGAAGGGGGTTGGCTTGGGTAGGTAGAGCCTGGATACAATTGAATCTGATCACATGACAGAGAGCGGAGACCTAGGACCTAGGACAAGTCAGTAAGAATGGCCAATAACCTTCGAAAGCCATAAGATGGACTAGGAGTTTGGTGTCGCACAGGAACTGGGAGTCACAACTATTCTCAGATAGCTATCCTTCAAACTGTATCCTTCAATGCCACATTCCCGTGTCATAAACATCCTCAAATAACCGTATGAATGCGTGTGGTATATGTTTTGGGGACATTGTGTACTATCGAATAAGCCGACAAGCACGTAGTAGTTCTACCGGTCAGTAGTAATGGCTGAACATTCTTATACGATATAAATAATAGTCGCCACGATGCACGTCAATAAGTCTGAAACACTCTATTACTTGTTGAAGACAGTAGAGGTTGATCATATGACAGACGCTCGAGATTATGGAGAAGTCGATATTAAGAGTCTAGGACCTACGAAGGCCATAAGATGGTCTACGAGCTATCTACATCACAGGAACTGAGAGTGTCAACTGTCCTCAATAGCTATATTAATGTATCCTTCAGTACTGCATTACCATGTCATAAATATCATCAAATACCCGTATAAGCGCGTGTGTTATATATTTTAGGGTGACTGAGTACCACCACAAAATGACATCAGCACGTAGCATGTGCCTGTGTGCTATTGCGCAATGCGCAGTATCACATAAGCACATCTCAGTACTTTTTGTATGCGTCTATGATTTGTATGTGTTGTGGACATAGGATTAACTATAATACAAGCAGGTCTCATAGATATCTCGATTCCACTTGGGTAAAAAATTGTATAGACTGGTACAGGCTACTCAGTCTTGGTCGAGGGAGAGGTCAGAACCTGAGACAGCAAGGAGTGGCTAGGACAAGATAAACTACTCTGGAAGTAAGGAATTGGGCACAGCATAGGCAGAATTCTGAAAGAAACCAAGTAAAGCAAAATAAAACAGTTGTCAGTTTTGGGGTAATTTTATGTAGTTGTCGGGTTGTTTCTGGTAAGTCGACATACTCTCAACGAATCTACGAGCATCTCGCACTATTTAAGACAATTTGGTACTGCGTGCTGCTCTTTTCTGGCAAAATCTTCCAGCCCCCTTCTAAACAAATTGCCCGTACGCCTGTGATAAAATTACGTTTTCCCATAAAGTTGGGGAAAAAATTCAAACGGTTGTTTAAAAGGATTAATTTTCTTGAATTTGATTGTTTATAATAATTTTTCTATCTCGAAATAATTATTTCCTTTTAATGAAATAAATATCTGTAGCCGAGTTTGCGGTATGCAGGTTCAGCTTTGAGCACCTCACTACTTTTTGATTGGAAATTCTGCTTGTTTATCAGAGTAACAAAGTTACGTATGCCAACAAAATATGAATTTTTGTCATTAAAATTAATGACTTTATTTTATTGTGCAATAAATTAAGTCATAGTCTCTTGAAACACCCGCAAACCAATTAATGTTCCAATCTTTCCAGTTTTCGCGACATATGCATGAAGGAATATTCCAAGTGCCTTTCTCGTGCTCTTCCGCACATCATAGCGCGATTTATCGACCCTGTTTTGTGATTTCTGGCAGGTTGTTTTGATAACGCTCTGCGACAATTATAGTCAAACGCTGGTAGGGTGTTTCACCAGAAGCGTCTCTAGGATGACTCACGATTTGTCTGGCGGGGGAGGTTAAACCAGATTTGCCAGCATTCAAAAGTAGTGGCGACAGACAGATTGGTAGAAAGTTGTAGTTGTAGAGACACATTTTTTGAAAGGCGCGCCAACATTTATTTCTCGGCCGACTGAAGGCGTAGTGTATTAACTCTTTTGGCGCGGAATAATCCGAGAAACAGAATTCTTAGCGCCTAATATTCATCAGGAATTTTACAAAAAGTATATACAGGTGGTTAGACTAAAGCGTTATTATTTTAAAAGATGTTCTAATGATCTCATTGACAGTTTTTCAGATGATTTCCTGAAAAAATTTAAATGGCACCTTTATACTTTAAAGGGACGATATCGTTGTTTATGGATAGGACATAAATGGTGCATGAAACATAGGAATACGTATGTTTGTTCAACCCTTTGCCCAGCGAATCGGCCGCACCCCCCTCCCCCACAGCGCAATATGCAACTTCAGCAGTTGCAAAAATATTATTTTTAACAATTTCAACAAAACCATATCATGTGACCCCTCGTTGGAACGAGCTCGACGAGATCGTTCCAACGAGGGGTCACATGATATGGTTTTGTTGAATTTTTTTGAAAAGTTTGAAAAAATGATATTTAAAATATTAAATTTTGATATCGTCTGCGTTGGGCAAAGGGTTAACAACACTTGGAAATATACACACACGGTTGGCTAAAATGACTACTGCAGTACCTTTCCGCGGTGTGACATCTGTCGACTTCCGCATAGCTTGTCATACCATTTTAAAGAATACCGTTCAATACATTGTCCGGAAATTTAATATTTATCATTTTGGGGATAACATCATGAATGGAATTCTGAACCAGCTGTATCCAAAGTTTTTTCAAAGAGTTATTGCCCTTCTTGGACTTATAATTTCATGTATCTCACATTACCATACCTTGTCATCACATTTGAAGGAAAACTGTTAAAGATCTCTTTTCCAAATTTGTTATATAGATTTTTGGTGATAATACCGTGAATGGGATTGCAAACCAACAGTGCCGAAGTATTTCTTCAGGAGCTATTGCCCTCCTTATACTTATAATTTCTGTTATCACATTACCATTACTTATCATCACATGTCAAAGAAAACCGTTCAAGATTTCTTTTCTGCATTTATTATATATCTTTTTGGTGATAGTAATATCATGAACGGGATTGTAAACAAGCCGTGTCCAAATATTTCTTCAATAATTATTACATATCTTAAACTTAGAATTTCTACCCACGTGTGGGAACGGAGGCGTTGTGTAATAAGGCGTACTGCACATCAAATGTGTCTGCAACCGTTGCTGAACCTGCTTATTCGTGTTAATGAGGTTGATACCATCACAGTTACTCGCCACTCCTCGGTAATTCTCTCCTGGATCTCAGTCTTCCTCCCCGTAAAAATGTCCGAAACGTTATGACCCTGGCTCTTGAAAGTGTCGTTAAAATCCGAATAAATACATAAGTAAATGCCATATTACGACAGTCGACGTTATCGATTCACGTACCGTCATTCTGACATCATATTCAAGGTTCCTCTATCCGTTCATAAATCAAACACTTCCGGCTAAGATTTAATAACGGGAACGAGAACTTCACAGCTCTGCGGCCCCAGGTTCTGAAAATCAATAAGGATCAGGGACGTGGAGAGACGGGGTGGGGGATTGTTATCCCCCCTCCCCTCCCAATCCTGGTCAAAATGCCCTATAGTTGGAATTCGGAGGGCAAGTCATGAGTAGTTTGAAATTCCATCTGTCTGGGTTTTAGAGCTTCTTTGGTAACGCTGATGTCTCCTTTACTTCCCAAAATCCCAACTCGGTTTCAAATCGGCAAAAATTCTAACTGTTACTATTTACAACTACAGTGTACGCAATATCCAGCTTCATAAGTATGCATGATGTCAATCGGTACAAGATTTCTATAGTTCGTTTACTTATCATAATAAAAAAAAATCCTCGAAATGCACTTAAAATCGTTATCCTGAGCTAATTCCATCATTCACAGTTACAAAATGACGAAACAACGGAAATGTTTCCTGCATAAGATCTCATTTAATGTGAGGAGAGTGGGAATAATAATAACAACCTGATAATTCTATGATAATGTGTTGGCATTTCAGTTACTAGAATTAATTTTATGCTTTCATGGCTTCATTTTCAAAATCTTTCTAGAGAGTGAATTTCCAACTAGAGGGAAGGACCCGACCCCCCCCCCCCCCCCCCCAGTTGGAAAGTTACTACCCTACCCCCCCCCCCCCCCCATCGGAAACCTTTAGCCCCGCCTCTGATAGGGATAGGCGGGAAATTCATAGACGATGGCATCAATGATTGTATATTAAAGTCTATAAGATTACGGCAAATATCAGTTTCTTCCCGAACCAGCATAGCCGCTAGAGCTATGGTTTAATCTCACGAACGGGAACTTCTCGGTTACCGGTTCTGAAATTGAGTGGTACTTTGGGCTGCACGGTATTCGGATTTGAGTACCGGTGACGGTATTAAAAACAGTACCGCGGTATATCGCGAAACAGTTAAGATTGGAAGCAAAACGAAACTGAAATACCTTACTTTTCCGTAAGCCCTTGATAAATGCGATGTATACAGCGGGGGGTACTACTAAGGGCAAGTTGAGCTGGCACTCAACATTGGTGGAATCTTATCCAAGATTGGACAATTCGTTCCTGGCAATTTTAGTACCTGGTCAGATAAGAATCACAGAAGGCGGGTATACTTCAGTCAATATTTATTTATTTCCAACGAGAACAGCAAGACGAATAAATGATAAATGTATAACAGTGAATAAAAAAATATCTACAATGAGAACACTTGTTATCAAAGACGAGAGTCGTCGTTTCAGTCAAAAACCTTGACACAAGATTTTTACTTAATAATACTAACACTTTAGCCGGGCGCTGATTTGTCGCGGTTCTCGGGCGAGAAGGCCTTGCTTACCTCCGTACTCCCAACCGCCTCCTTATTCCCACGCTTCGTCTCTCCCCCAGCACTCGGAGACGAACTGCTTGATGAATCCCTTGTCCCACTCTTCCCAATCTCTCCAATTACCGATATTGCCCGGAAAATTCATAGACAAGAATCGGAAATCAAAGGTTGTGGTCCTGTCATGAATTTCTCGGGTATCAGCGCCAGCGCTGATAAACAGAAAACACAACCGGAAATTTCCCGTGTCTTGCCTGACTTTAAACAACGAAAACCAGAAAATTTCCGTTCCCGGGATTAAGCCCAACTTCCGACTGGATATTAATTTGTTAAAACGGTCTCCTAATGATGTCACTGATTACTTGTTAGCGCGGTAGTTAATTTGGACGTCAGGTCGAATGGTGATAGGTTTAACCCTGCTCCACGTCATCTGTAATGTCATCTCGTGCAAGACATTAAAGTCCAGTTGCTCAAATGGTAGTGTACCAAAGCGTACAACACGTCGATGATGCACATGCCGCCATGGGCGCAGATCTGTTCGCAGTTGTGGGGCGATATTTAAAATTTTAAACGTGTCAAAGCCTGCTCTCTGCGTCGACTTTTTGGTAGAAAAAAACATCTATCCAGTATTCGGAGACCACTAGAATAGCACTCGAACATGGTCTCTCAATGTGTTACGTACAAGACACAGACTGGGCCCATCTGTATTGTACCACATTGAAAGACATGCATGCTCGAATATCACAGAAACGGTAAACTATACAATGCTTTCAAACCGGGATCCCCTCACATCTATTGTGATGGACTTTCTATAACCACTGTAGGAAGGAATTCTGGATATTAACGCGTAATTAACACTTTTAAAACGATTAGTATCACAGTGTCTCATTTTATTAATCTGTTTAAAAGGATTAGTAATCCAATTAAATGAATGAATTATGCATTTGAACAGATATGTAGCTCGTAGAAAGCATTATGGGAGGGTTTTAATATGGAACCCGGGAAATACAGGCATCATTGAGGCACGTGGAACCGAGGTGGCTGAGCGAGGGATGGCGGTCCTCTCCCGCAGGCCTGAATCCAGCGGTATTTAAAAATCTGACATAACGGAGGGGGAGGGGAAGACGGCGGACGGACCTTTGGGTACCGAAGGCATAACCGGTGTGTCCATCTCCGATGTGGAGAAGTGTATGGTAGGAGGTGCTCCCCACTCCCGTTGGTGGAGTTTGGGAGCCTCCCAGAGAAATTGTTTTAAATCTGAGGCTCTGAGAATAATTATACAGCCTCCGGGTGCCTCAGTTATTGTCCAGTTGGTGATTTTAGTTAATAACGATAACAATGTAATGTTTGACATTTCAAAATCGGAAGCTGTCACGGTAGTACTTCCCTGTGACACGCCCTTGGATGACATGCAATGCTGTTCTGCTTGTCATGGTTATGACTCCCCACACCATAACCGATCCACCACCAAAACGATCGTGCTGCCTAACGGTTACGTCATGGTATCGTTCGTTCCGCCTCCTCTAGACTCTGTTTCGCCTGTCCTGGAAGTCGAGAGTGAACCTCGATTCATCGTAAAGCATGACGTTGCTCCACCGACGATTGTCCCAGCGCTGTCGTGTTCCACGCCAATTACGCCTTGCTGCGATGTGACGTTCAGTCAAACGTGGAATTATTCGAGGTCGTCGAGCGTACAAATTCCAGCTCTGTAGGCGATTTCAAATAGTCTGACAACTGGCTCGCACATATGTCGCTCGGTGTAGCTGCTGTTCAAATTTCTGAGGTACTTTGAAGGCGGTCAAGTAATGCAGTGGTTCGGATGAAACGATCCTGATTAGCAGTTGTCGGCCTTGGACGACTTGACCGACGTCTGTCATCAACATTGCCTGTCAGATGGTAGAGTGGCCACAACTTGATAATCACTGATTGAATAACGCTGAAAATTTGAGCCACTCCATTCTGCCTTTTGCCAACTTCCAACATGCCAACGGCACGTAAACGTTCGTCACGTGTCAGTCTTCGCATGCCTCAAAGGTTACGTGGGCCGGTGACATTCATGATCCACACTAAACGTGGTAACAAACTGATGTGTCCATTCACCCGTATCCAATACCATTTTCCGAAAATATCAACATCAGTTTGGATATCCCCTACTTTTTTTTAATAGTATATAATATTTTGGTGTAGCACTTCCTGTGAGATGTACCACTCTATTTAAAGACAATAGACGGGATGTTTGACACGACAAATAGGTCAGTCAAGCTTCCCCACCCCCCCCCCCCCCCCCACCAAAAAAAAAAAAAATTATGAAAACTGCCCGAAAAAATTGACCCGAACGCCTTTGCTTCTTATAATGTCGTTCTCTGATTTCCATTACTATTTTTGTCGGACATTTATAGTCTATCGCTATTGGGCCTCCAACCAGATTGTTGTTTTAGGAGGGGGTGGTTGACGGGCCATGTAAGAGGTGTGTGTGGGGGGGGGGGGCACCTCTGGACAATCCGATAGTTCAATTTTTTTTCTGTACCGATAAACCACGTTATGATATGCGGAACAGCACGAAAAAACACTGGGAATATTTATAACGGCATAATGGCATAATGGAAATGTTTTCCGGGGCGTTGAAATTGCGTAACGAATCATTGTGGCGGGCCGGCCAACCACTTTAATCTCGTGTCACGTGATCAAAGCGTTTAGAGACAGCTCCCCAAAATTCAAAGGGAAAAAACATTGCGATAATTTGTTGTTTTTATGGGATTTATCGAACTGTCCATTAGTAGTGAAAGTTTTAGTAACTTAACGGAGGTATCGATCATTTAATTGATAAATTGAGGCCATTACTGGATTTTTTCTCAATTTTGCGCTGTTGCAGTGAAATTAAATCAGCTGATTGATCATGTGACCTGTCATTAGTTTCTAAAACAAAACAGACGACAAATTGAAAATAATTCAATCGTTCAAAATGTCTCAATCGAGTGATCTTGAAGAAGCACAATTAATTTTTTGGGAAGATAGTTCAAAATCTAGTATCAATTATTTACTTACAATTATTTACTTACATGATGTAAAGGGTAACTGGTGGACAAATGGTGGGGCATTGTGGTTTTATTAATGAATAGCAGCCCTCCATCTTATTAGCCTCTTATAAGATGCCAGCCTGCTATTCATTTCTGTTGGGCCGTTAATGCCCTTCAAATTCATGTTATTGTTATAAAAGTAAAATTCATATTTTGCTAGAAAAGGTAACCTTGTTACTTTGCTAAGAAGGCAGAATTCGCAATCAAAAGCAGCGAGGCGGTGTAATCTGGCCCTGCTTCCAGCTACTTATTTGGTTTTAACGAAATAATTATTTCGTTAAAACGAAATAATATTTGTTATTTCGAAATATTTTTTCGTTGAAACGAAATATTTTTTCGTTGAAACGAAATATTATTTCCTTATTTCGAAACACTATTTCGTTATTTCGAAATAATATTTCGTTAAAACGAAATATTATTTCATTATTTCGAAACGTTATTTCGTAATTTCGAAATAATATTTCGTTAAAACGAAATAATATTTCGTTAAAACGAAATAATTATTTCGCTAAAACGAAATAATATTTCGTTATTCCAAAAATTATTTTGTTAAAACGAAATATTCTTTCGTTAAAACGAAATAAATTAAGAGTGAAGCGTGTCACTTCCCACTTCAAAGATGAGCTCTGGAGATATGCATTAATCACTGCTAAGATCAAAATGTCCATGCACATGTACAGCCCACCACGGCTTTCAATGTTGGATAGGAATTTTCCATTGGGAGCAATTCAGCTCACTGAGTAGTACATTGGACTTCAAACCGATAGGTTCACAATTTGACACTTTGACGCTGACCCCCGTCATCTGCATTGTGTCAATTGGATCAAAACTTAAGCCCGACCTGCCTACCTGGGTAGAGGAGCACAGGAGGTGCGCTGAATACTAAGGCGTACAGTACTTGTCTTCGATCAATGCTAACACTTCTTGTGTCGGTTTAGTAAGTCGGAGAGTCTGACCGTTACTCGCTGCTGCTATATGGTTCTCCATGGGTCCTCGGGTTTCCGTGACCCGTACAACTGAATGAAGCGAATTGAAACTGGCTGTTGAAAGTGTCGTTAAACCCCAGTAAACTAACGCATCATGAACCCTTCCATCTTATTTTATTTCTTAACCCTTTACCCAACGTAACGGCCAAAACCGGCCAGCGCTATTCTCAAAAATCGCCAATTAATTTTCAAAATATTTTCATTTTTTGTCTCAAAAACATAGGTTATGACCCCTCGTTCCAACGAGGGGTCATAACCTATGTTTTTGAGACAAAAAATGAAAAAAATTAGTTATTCAAGAATTTTTTTTGCAAGTGTCGTCTGCTTTTCATGTTAGGTAAAGGGTTAAATCATTGGTACCATTAATTATGCGGATTTTGCATACTGGTACTTCTGTGCATCTTTTAGCCCTATCATTGCCGTATATAACTATGGAAACACTAGCATCTAGTTCGTCTACTGATTTTTTACACGGAATAAATTCTACCAATATAATTGCTGATCTTCAAATTTTTAACGACTCAAATTTCTTCTTTGCAGTACCTGGAGACTTGCTATTGGGTGCAGAGGTGTGTTCTCTGATCATCTGTGAGGTGAGCATTATTTTCCCATGTGGGACTAAAGGGGAGACAATCTCTAAATGAGTGTGAAATGCAGACCTCTGCAATCACCATTAGTAGCCACAGTGGATGCTTGGGCATTGTGGCTTAACACCCCAATGCTTTAATCGAGTAAACACCACACACTGTCCCACCTGATTGCATCACAATTGCTCTTACACTGGCAGGTCATTTTTAGAGTGTACTGGAAAAGAAAAAAAAACTTTTATCTGGGAAACTGAAAACTTTGCAGGTCCATTGGAACCACCGTAAAAATAAAAAATTGGTCGTAAAACTAAAAGACACCTTATAAATAGAATAAGTCGTGCGCGCGCATGGCATACTAAATCGTGCGAACGAGATATTATATCGTGTTGACGAGATAATAAGTCGTATACACGACACACCAAGTCACACGTGTGATATACTATCTGGTGCACACGATGTACTGTGGAACTTGCACCACATACAAAGTCGTGCACACGAAGTACTTATGTCGTGTGTACTACATACGTATTCATTCGCATGTGATACTATGTCGTGGAAACGAGATACTAAGTCGTGTGCATGACTTACTAAGTCGTGTGCACGAAATAAAAAGTCGTGCGTATGACATACTATGTCGAGCACACAAAATACAATGTTATGTGCATGACATTTGTCATGCGCAAAATATATTGTGTCGTGCACACGGCATACCGAGTCCCATAAGTGTATCGTGTGCAGAATCAGGAACTCATGAAAAGGTTTGTAACATATGCCACTGAAACCGTAAACATGGAAAAAACTAACCTAGCCCTCATCCAATTAGAGGGCGAGGATTCTAGTCTTATTGGAACATTATATATTATTGTGATGAATTGATGGTAACATGGTTTGAGGTTGGGTCTCGGTTGATCATACGTTTCGAGCCGCACTCCTCAGTCCGTGTTACCGTCAATACATCACAACAGCGTATATGTTCCAATAAGACCCTACCCATAGAAGAAAACTCACATCGTGAAATGAACAAGACAACTTGAATGAACAAGGCAACCTTAACAGTAACAAATTTGAGATATAAGCCTCTCGTGTACTCCAAGATGTCACTGGACAACACAAAACCTATAACAAAGATAAAAGTCGAGGTTATTCCATCTTAGTTCAAATCATGTACTTATAGTGGGGTTTTGAGTATACATTCATAGAATGATCACTGGCCTCGAAAAATACGATTTTATAGACAATATGCCCTTTGAATCAACCCCCCCCCCCCCCCCGCCCCTCAATTATTTTCTTTCAAATAGTTCGAGTGGTGACGTCACACAGTAACATATGTCACTGGAACCGTAAACATGGAAAAAAACTAAGCGAGCTCTCATTCAATTAGAGGGTGATGAATTTAGTCTTATTGGAACACAGGTATGTTGTGCACACAACTTTGTTTGTCGTGAACATGACTTGGTAAGGTGTGTACAGAATATAGTATCTCGTATACATGAGATAGTATATCGCATGCATGACTTAGTATGTCGTGCGCATAACTTATTATTTAGTGCGCATGATATAATATCTCATGGGCACGACAAAATATGTAATGGATACAATTTAATTTGTCTTTTACAGCACCTTTTATTATTTCTTAAAAAATATGTATTTACTTATATCATTGTAATTTTTTTTCACTTTTTTATATTTGTTTTTGTTTTTTTTGTTTTTGTGTTTGATTAAAGAATGTTTTTCCTTAGATGGCACTAAAATGCTGCCGTAGAGAGCACACATTAGTTGCTAATGTAGTTTTGTGGCGATACAATGCGAATATATTATAAGGGGTACATTTCTTTTTTGCCTGATATGTTCAATGAAAGACGAAAATACAGTGAATGTTCTCAGATGACACAGACCAGTTAACATTTTTAGCTAACGAAACTATAATAACCTGCCAGCTTTATTCACAAAACTCACCATTCACTGTTATGTTACATAAGAATTGAAATGAATTAGGGGTTGTCATCGGAGTATGGATGTGAGATGGACGTGTTAAGTTGTATGATTTATCTATTTATTGGAGATTATCGACACTTTCGACAGCCAGGGTCAACTCGTGTCGGGCAGTTTTTTGGGTGGGGAAAGCCGGAGTACCCGGAGAGAGCCACTGAGCTACGGCGAGAAACTGTCATACTCCCCTGCGTACAGGCAGGGTCGCCATTGGTTGAAGACAAGGGCACCAATCGACGTGCAGTACGCCTCAGTACACTGTGCCCCCATGTGGGTAATCGGGATTAAGTGCCTTGTCCATGGGCACAAGGCAGAATCCCCTGCGGGGATAGATCTGTGGACTGCTTTGTAGTCCAATTCCGTGATTACTGAGCCGCTGCGCTCCTTAAGTTCTATAATGTGCTTAGCACTTTATACGAAATTGAAGACGCCCATCCCAGGTCAGGGGCGGCGGAACGATTTTCAAAGTTGGGGAGGGGGAGCTGGATCGGACAATGGATGGTCGTCGGTATGACGGGCCGACCATGATTCGGCCCTTCGTATGAAAATGTTAAATTCCAGAGTCCAAAACCCCTATTTTCATGCATCTCAGCGGATATTTTGAGATTTTTCAGATGTATTGGAAATATTTCACACTTTGAGAGCCGTTAAAAAACGTCGGTAAAGCATACAGGTGAGGTCTATTTATCAGATTCGGTCGTAACGACCAAAGCTGATAAATAGACCTCACCTGTATGCTTTACCAGACGTTAAAAGCAATTATACTCTCTGTGGATTACCTTGTCCTAGGGTGGATTTGGTACTTGTATATCTGTAAGATTACGAACAATTTCAGTTAACCGACTTTTTAACAGACTGCATACATTTTAGCGTTTGCTGCCACTTACTGCAAAAAAATGATCCGAAATCCATCGAAACTGAACCAGTACGAGAGAAATATAGCTGGCGAAAATACGAGGGAGGCTCTGGATCCGTCCCTTGTTTCACCAGTCATTGGTTGTGTTAAAATATATGCATACAAAAACCTGGCCCAGCAAAAAAAGTGCGGAGTGGGGGCTGATGCTCCCCCTCTCTCTCAGGCATCAGCACCCCCCCCCCCCCGGTTCCGTGGCCCCTGCAAGCTCATACTCAGATAAAGGGACGCATTTTTCATTCCAACTGTTATGATTTACTTCAGAGTATTTGCTTGAGTTATAATGCTCCCTTAGCGTCCAAAGTCGCATTTATATCATTGAAGTCATATCTACTTTTGAGAAGACGACCTTTTTAATATTTTCAACAGAGGCTAATACATGCTGTCCCTATATCCCGATAAATTCGGTCTGTTGATTGGTCAGAATGCCTTGGACAAATAGCCATGACATAGGTTGCACCCAACATCCAAGATATATGAGAGCGTGCTACATCCAGGGTTTTAGTGCACGCGAAACATCAGGGGTATATGGTTTAAACGAAAGCTTTCCTTTTTTGCTCGCCTCGACATAAAAATCTAACCAAATACCTGAAAATAGTCACAAATATCTTCAGATTTCCGACAATTTAATCATAAAAATAAAATAAGAGCAAATAATTCGTCCCCTGAGTACCAATGTGTTCTGTGTGCCAGTAGGCACATAGAACACATTGGAACTCAGGGGACGACATGTCAACACAATTCTGTTTACTCGTTGCCTTAACGACTCAAGGGATGTAACTCTGTGTGTTGTCTTCTGCGATTATAAAAATAAAATAATTATCACGAATTTGGTCCAAGTGATTGTGGAGCTGAGAAGTGTGCCCACAAATTCATTTCCACTATGTTTGTATTGTGTTTCAAACGGGACTAAAACGTTATCTCCGCCAACATGTATGGTATATGAAGTTTTAATACCTGGAAGTCTCATTTAAACACCTCGACTGCGACTCGGTGTTTAAAAACCGACATCCAGGTATTAAATCTTCATATACCATACAAGTTGGCGGAGATATCTAAAATTGAATATGGAAGATAAAAACCAGCGTGAACAACTCACGTGAATGCGAATTTGCAGCACAACTACGGCAATTACAGTTTAATTGCAGTGTTGGACACGTCCAGGGTTTTTTTATTTGACAAATGAGCGAGACAAAGCAAAAACATTCATACGATAGGAACATTATTCATCGAGTTATGAGCAATTCGCTTCAGCCCATCATATGAAAGCAAACTGGATATAATTAAGGACAATTTTCGGTAGAAGAAAAGTAGAATAAATATATACTAGGTCCGGTAATCAGATTTAAACCACGAGTTGTATAAGAGTGTTAACCACTCTGCTTGTCGAGTGGTTACAACCCTTATTCTGCGAGTGGTTTAAACCTGATTACCGGTCCTAAGTTTATATTTGTATTATTTATACCATGCTCTTAATAAATAGTTGACTTTGTCACTTAAAATGGGGAAATACGACACTTTCTATCGCAACCATACGGGTTTGTTTTGTTTACATCTGCGCCGGTGGGCAGTACTACCGGCTGTACGTGAATGCTTGATTGACTGCTAGACACATCGTCAGAGTTGATTGAATTTACCTTGTTTCTTCAGTCAAATTATCCATAACAATTCTTAAATTTTATTTTAAATATTTAATTGTACGTATTTTAACTTAATAATTCATTGCACGTAGTAGATAGTACCGCACAATGTCGTATGTTGAATGCAACATCGCGAAATGTGAATGTATCGAAGTTGGCAAATTGCGTTATGCCAAAGGTCAATTTGGATGAACTTCCGACTATAGGTGTAAATGTTCTTTAATTATTATTTTAAATATCATTTTTTTTTAATTTTTCAAAAAATGTCAACAAAACCATATCATGTGACCCCTCGTTGGAACGGACTCGACGAGCTCGTTTCCAACGAGGGGTTACATGATATGATTTTGTTGAGATTTTTTGAAAACTAATATTTTTTCAACTGCTGAATTTGCATATTACGCGGGCGGATGCGGCCGATTCGCTGGGTAAAGGGTTAAAGGCTAAAATTTAACACACAGGCTTTTCACGGGCAATAACATTGACGAGCATAGTATAAAATCAAATTATCTAGTGATATATACATAGGATTGATTTGGAAGGAGCTGTTAATAAGGAATTTCCAACAACAGTTGACATCGTCCAGTAGGTGTTTAATTTCTGTGGTTCTATGTGCCAATCATAGTAGCATACAGTACGCTGAGAGTGGACTGTAACTAAATCACCAGTCGGGTGGAGTTAGCACCAAAAATATCACTTTCGAATTTTGTACATATAGACAAAAAACACAAGCAATGTTTCAGCCAATGGACTTGCGGTTTTAATCCGGAGGTCCATTGGCTGGAACTTTTCTTGTGATTGTTATGCTTTGCAACAAATTTGCAATTATTGCTCGGGTGGAATCTCTACTCAGCTGACGATTTAGTGATAATACACTCGCCACTTACTGTAAATGGGTGTAAGAATAGATCGAACATTTGGCTGACAGCCCCTCAAACTCTCAGCATCTGCAAAATCCAAATTTATGGTGTTTTACCGCGACTGCTGTGCGATTACTACGTTACGCGTATAATGCAGACTACGGGAAATGTTCTGGACACACCAATCGTTGAATCCGAATTAAGCGTAAATCATCGTCATATAAGAACGCATCTGATTGGGCCTGTCTGAGTGACGTTATGACGAGAATGAAATGCTTCCGACAAAATACCCCCCAAAACAATGTCAAGCAAGAACGTTATTTTTTCAGGGCCCCCATGGCCTCAAGGAAATGAGGCTCAGTGGGATAGTAAATTAGACCTCATTGAGGGATTTTCTCATAGCCGTCATGGCCTCATACGACAAAAAGGGATTCTCCAGAAGGTATCCTCGATAGGCATCCTCAAATAATACAATACCAGGCCATAGGTATCCTCAAATACTGAAATGAGGCTAAGATGGATAGTAAATTAGACCTGATTGAGAGATTTTCCCATGGCCCTCATGGCCTCAATGAAATGAGGCTAAGAGGGATAGCAAATTAGTCCTAATTGAGGGATATTCTCATAGCCCTTATGCCCTCATACGACTAAAAAGGGATTCCATAACCAGAGACGTTTCACAAAAAGGGTTTTTCATGGGGCGTGGCCATTGGATATAGAGGTGATGAGAACTGGATAGGACTTCGCTGTAATATGGGGAGATAGCTCTGCATGGAAACTACTGGAAATCAAGAAATCTGATTGGTTAGTTAGCGCCAGGAAAGGGAACTGATTGGGTGATCTAGATAAATGAAACAACAAGAGTACTCGTAATAGGCATTTGCACGTGGTGTAAAGGCCTTTTACAGGATGATCCAATTCCTACACCACCTAGCTTATTTGGAGCACTGTGTGGAGAAGGGGATCCACCCTTTGTTTATTCGCCGGGAATTGCACAGTATGGATGCGTCGATTAAGCTAGCGGTGGAAGGGGACAGCACCTCCCCTTGGCTTCGTAAAATCGCAGATGCTAATGAGAAGTGGGCTTGTTCGGTCAACGCTGGTTGCATCGAGCATTATAAATGGAGTCTAGAAAAAGAGAAAATCGAGATTTCCCATGCCTATAATTCAAAAGGTCTCGATTTGAACCTGATTAGCAGTTTCGCTGTTAGGAAAAACTTTGGCAACAGATACAGGACTCCACTGTCGGACATTTTCACAGTTTTATTTCTAAAATTAACAAACCTGCTAGTGATAAAGTGGGTAGAATGCACAACAGAGAGGCGCATAGAAGCTCTCACTCTCTTGGGCATTCTACTCCCGTTGTTGCGTCCAAGCGAAACAGGCTACCCTCTCCTCGCTCCTCGATTTCACCCCCTTCAGCTCAGAGGCTCACTGACACTAGCTCCGCACCTGCAGGTAGGAAAGTGGTTCATAGTCCCGTCGCCCCTATTGCTTCTGTTTCTAAACCTGTATCTTCAACTGTACCACCTCTCAATCTGACCTACAAACATCTGTCTTCTCGGAGTCGGTCAAAAACGTCTGTCGCACCCTTTCACCTTCTTCTTCTCCTAGGCGCTCCACGCATCCAGCCACTAAACCAACTAACTCGTCCCTTGATCCAAATTTATCGTACGCCGATGTCGTGAACCTTTCGCCCACCGGTTCTTCCAGTGCACGCAGAGTCAGGATAAAAAAGACCTTTCGGCCAACACTTTCTAGCGATTCCGAGATGGTCCAAACAAACAAGAGCGGTTCTTGCCGGCCGTTACAAAAAAGGTTCTATTGTGGGGTGCATCAAATTTGTCTGGGATAAATTTGCCAGTCCACAAATAACTGCAAGACGAATGTTACCCAGGGGCCACTCTAAATAAATTTCAAACTATGGCCAAATACTATCAAAGACGCAGTACTTATCCCGAGAAAGTGTTGTTGAACATTGGCATCCATTCAAAAGACGTCCCAGCACCGAAAATTGTCAACCAAGTGCGCTTAATGCTCTCTGCAGATCGAAATGCTTTCCCCAGATCAAAAATTGATTTTGCAGAGATAAATTATTCCTCGGGACTCTCACCTTCGGAACGGCAAACACTCGACCTGATCAATAGCACGACCGGGTCTAGCAAAAATGTTACTCTGGTTCCAAAGCTCCCTGATTCGGATTTTGCTGTTTCGAAGTACGATCAATACAGAGTACACTGGGACGAAAAAACCGTAAACACCATCTACAAACATTGGCTTTCCCACTTAGATTTAAACTAATCGCGGCCAGGGCAATGGCCAACCCTGTTGATTTGGGTTTAGGTACTAACATCGTTAATTTAACAAATCTCTCTCTCTCTCTCTCTCACAGGACGAAAAATCTCTCTTAGGTCGGAGATTAACATTTGTGCCGACTCCTATCAACCGCGATGAGAAATTAACTTAGATCAATTCCTTTTAGATCTCTGTAAGGAAAAAAGGGTCTTCTCCCGATTTTATTTATGATATGGCACGCGAGCCGAAGCGATTATGTTTTCCGTTCTACAAACAAATTGCTTTAACTGATTTCAAGGTATGCCTTGTGATATGGGTAATAGTAACCTTAGATAAGTATCCTATATCACAAGGCATATCTATCCCGGATTCCCCTATAAACTATCGAGCAGTTACTGACAAATCATTGCTCGATCGTCTCGAAGCTCATCGAGCAAATGAGCTATCGAGTAATTGCTCGATCGAGTGACTCGACATACTGCTCGAACGACTCGAAGTTCATCGAGCAAACGAGCTAACGACTCTTCGCCTTCGACTCATTTCGCCCTGTGTTTACACATATCACTACACATACCATAGCATACTATATATACAGTACTTACACCACTTGTCGGATCTAGCTTCAACGAGACGTACTTTTGCACAGGAAAAAGTTGCTCCGGCGAACGGCTCCGGTTCCTATGGGAATTTAACACTAGCTGCTCCGGCAAAGCCCCGGGTAATAGGGGTCGATCCATACGTGCTATACTACTTGGGAACATTCGAAAAAATATTTTCAAAATTTTTTAGACTTTTTAAATGGTCGCGATCAGAATATCAAGCTGAAAGCAACCATTTCGGAGAAATCAGTTGATTTTCTTGACGTCACCTTCTACAAAGGCGAAAAATTTCACGCTACTGGATCTTTGGATTACAGGACATATTGTAAACCAACTGATTCCCACCAGTTACTCCACAAGGATTCTTTCCATCCAAAACATACATTCAGGGGTATCATAAAATCGCGGAATATTCGATTCCATAGAAACTCGAGTAGCAAGAATAATTTTATTTCGGCTTGCTCAATTTTATTCCGGGCTCTCAGGATACAGTGAAAGATTCTTGCGTTCCATTAAATCGGAAACTGTTAAACAGATAGCTTCAAACTTTGGCACCTCTCGGAATTAAGGAACTCCCAGGCTATCAAGGTAAAAAATAGTTTCTTCCCTTTGTGTTTCAATATAATCGTCAATCGGTTCAAATCGGTCGCATGTTCAAGGAAGAGTTCAAAAACCCAAACTTCAGATTAAAATCACCCATTCAGGCGCGTCCTTTAATTGCATATTCTAAAAACCGCAGCGTTAGGTGGGAGTGCTGCTGGGGGGGGGGGGGGGATGCGCCATGTACACATCCAGGTCTTTATTCCTTCATTTATTCATTCATCTATCCACTTTTTTTAATCCCTCCTAATTTATTTATTTATTTATTTTATTTTATATTATTT
This sequence comes from Pictodentalium vernedei, assembly GCA_031216915.1. Classification (NCBI taxonomy): domain Eukaryota; kingdom Metazoa; phylum Mollusca; class Scaphopoda; order Dentaliida; family Dentaliidae; genus Pictodentalium; species Pictodentalium vernedei. Next base: position 190,700,196 of record CM062296.1, on the reverse strand, counting down.
ATTTTTTATTATTATTATTTTTTTTAATTTTATTATTATTATTATTATTATTATTATTATTATTATTATTATATTATTATTATTAGTATTATTATTATTAAATTATTATTATTATTTTTATTATTTTTATTATAATTATTATTATTACTCCGGCTTTTATTTTTTATATAGTCAGGGGATGTGATTTTCGGTGCCGAAGGGGTGAAGATGTATTCCATCAATTTGCATTAAGATGGACTTTCGTTCCTTTTTATGCGAATTTATAGATTAAGTTACTCAGCAGCATCAGATAAACATTTGTATGTTTGAGCCAAATTGTGGCACTCACTTTGGTTGCTTCAGTTCCCTCAGTCGGCTGCAAACACATCCCTTATTTATTTATTTATTTATTTATTTATTTATTTATTTATTTATTTATTTATTTATTTATTCTGCAATCACTTTATTTATTTATTTATTTATTTATTTATTTATTTATTTATTTATTTATTCTGGGCTTAAATGGCTGGGAGTGGCATGGCTGTTGGGGGTTCCGGGGCGCTGCATTTTTTTTTGGTTTTGATCGCATCATCGGGGCGAACGTTTAAAACATTGCTCTGGTGAGGTGATTTGCGCTGGGGACGCGGTTTGTCAGACTTTTGATGGCTTTGTTTCTTGATTGTTTTGGCTCAGTGGACGTTTCGTATTTTTTCGGTATATGATTGTATTTATTTATTTATTTATTTATTTATTTATTTATTTATTTATTTATTTATTTATTTATTTATTTTTTTATTTTTTTATTTTTAATTTTTTGGGGTTCTGCGATGATTGAATGTCCGAGAGGGGCATATCCATTGGGGGTGTGGTGCGTCGCGAGTTTCGGTGTAGACCACGTTATCGGGGAAAAGAATGCCTTGGTGATGTGATATGCATGGGGACCTCTGCGTGCCAGGCTTTTGATGGCTGTTTTGAGCCTGCTTCTTCGGAACTGAGAAGAACTTTATTTATTTGTTTATTTCCTAGTTATTTATTTAGGTGTTTACTATGTGTTAGGTGTTTACTATGTTTTAGTTTTATTATTATTGTTTTTTTTTTCAATTTTATTTTTATTTTTTTATTTCTTTCACAATTTCTCATTTTACTTTTTATTTTTTATTCTTTAGCCGTATATCCTCTTTTTTATGGTTAGGGTGGGGGAGAATGCACGTTTTGCAGCGCGCTTCACTTCCGACAAGCGACCCCGCGTGTGGTTCCCTCGAAGCCACCTGCCAAGCCGCTTGTCCAATGGAGCTCTCTGTTGGACGCTCATTCTCTGGTCGAAGTGTAGGTTTTTTATTTCTCTATTCCTCACCTTTTAGCCCTATATCTTCCCATTCTGATTAATGGTGGGTAGGTCGATATAGAATGCATTCTCCCAGCGCGCTTTACTACCGACATGCGACGCCGTGTGTGGTTGTTTTGAAACCACCTGCGACGTCGCCTGTCTGAGGGTGACACACTCTGATGGACGGCGAGTCTCTGGCCGGAAGGTATCAATCATTAATCTTTTTTGACCCAATCAATACCGGGCCTATAAAACAAAAGCCAGTCCCGTAAACAGATTTAGTCAAGAAAGTGAATTAATTCATTCACTCTGTGCTAGTGCGTATCTACCTATCGAAAATACCTATCTAATTATTTCGGAAAAAGGAGATAATTTTCAAACTCAGTTTATTATCGAACAATAAGTAAAATAAGATTCTAACGAAGGAATCAAATGGTCAAATTTCATAAAACGCAAAAAATAATAATCCGGAAGTGATTGCGCGCGCTGCGCAGACTAACAATTAAAGATGGATAGAAGAATGATGGAAGTACCTTTGTCTTTAAGCAGAAATGGAGGACACAGACACAAACACACACAGTCTTGTCTACCCTACATACCGAGGTACCCCATTGTTTATCCTTTGTGTGGACTAACGGTTTCTACCTCGTTTTGCCGGTACAGTTCTGGAAAAACAACCGAGGTAAAGGGTTTCTTTTGTCTTTTGTACCTCGGTAAGGCGAAACACGCAAACTCTTTTGTCTAGGTACCTCGTCAAGTTGGTAAGACAAACCCACCCACCCACACACACACACACACACACACACACACACACACACACACACACACACACACACACACACACACACACACAACAACAACAACAACAACAACTTTGATTGCGCGCCGCTTCCCACAGATAATTTACTGACACTATTTATATAGCATCACGTTTGTGTGTTGTCTGGCGTTACGCTTACAGAATTGAACTGAACCGATTTTATCAGACAGACAGACATATTTTATTAGTGTTTGACCAATTCTGGTCTTAAACAAGCAATTTAAATGACACATGGCCACGTGGTGGATATTAAAGTGAAGGCTTCTATACCTGGATATACGTCAATTCTTTTCGCCTTTCAAAGGCTTTCATAATATACTCACAGAAATTATTCAGAATTTTTCTGTTATCCGACTGGAAGAGGGAAATTAATTTCAGCATATTAGGCCCAACTGTGTAGTATCTCTTTAAAAACAGACTGCGCAAATGATTATAACAAGGACAGATGAGAATGAAGTGATACTCATATATGTCGGCCAGGGGACAAAACTGACATAAACGTGAATGATAGGGTAATCTCCCATGGCCATATCGACCACTCTCGACTCTTAAATTATGTGAAGATAACCTGAAACGGGTTAAAGCACATCTTAGTTTCTTGTTACCTATTAGGTCAATGTAATATTCAAATCCAAAATGTGTTTTAACTATTTTATAAACATACAAAGATTGGTTATTTCCCAACGTGGAATGCCACTTCTGTGTTGCAAGATCAAAAGCGCTCTGTTTAAACATCCCTAAAAACTTTTTAGGAGCCATCGTGAATGGATTCGCCCACATAAACCCAAACCCAATGACATATAATAGACGTCTAACGTTGGATATCCAACAATCTACACCCCGATCATCAAGATCTAATAACATCGCATAACAGGCCCGAAGGATAATATTCTCAGTATACAATAGTTTGAACCAATACTTCATTATTTTCAAATGACACACACATACATTGGGTAGCAGCCAAGTTCCCCATACACAAAGACACTACATGTTGCTGTCTTAACACCTAATATTCTTTTACAGAACATTAGATGGATTCTTTCAATTTCTTTACAGCCACCAAAACCCCATATTTCTAAACCATAGCTCAATATGGAACCAACGAATGAATAAAAAAAACATAATGTTTTCAGTTTAAATGGATAACTTCTAACGTTATATAACAGCAAGTTCATAGCCTTGAGGCTTTTGCCCGCTAGCGCCTGTGTGTTTGACACAAAATATCCATTATAATTAAATACTACCCTCAAATAATTAAAATTATCGACAACTTCAAGATTAGAATTATTGTACGACCACGTTTCCGTAATATTTATTTTACCTCTTTCACGAAAAATCACTATCTTAGTTTTATCAGTATTCACCTCTAAACCTCACTTATTCCAATATGCATATAAATTATCAAAACTCCTTTGCAACTCAATCGGAGACTCGGCAAGTATAGACATATCATCAGCGAACAGTAACAAAATAAGTGTCAGCTCGCCAATTGTTAAACCACTATTATCACCGGACAAACTTATTTCTAGAACATTTATGAATAGGGAAAAAAGCAATGGTGACAAAACCTCCCCTTGCTTTAACCCAATGAAACTGTCAAAACATTCTGAATAAGTATCACCATGTTTTACACATGCCTTAACGCTGCTGTACACCGCCTGAACCGCGTTCAGCGTCCTACATTTAATTCCATGCTGATACATTTTCAACCAGAGGCCATTCCGATAAATCGAATCAAATGCCTTCTTCAAGTCCACAAAAGCGCAATACAAACGCTTGTTACATGATAAATGTTTCTGGATCACACTGTAAAAAGCGAAAATAGCATCTACTGTTGATAATTTTTTTCGAAACCCAAATTGAGCATCTGCTAAATTTGTATTAGCCTCACACCATTTACTTAACCTCGCGTTCGAAATTCCTGTATAGGGCGAATAAGATGAAGTCGTAAAATTTTTGCAGCTCTCGTTTTGAAATCGGTTTTGTTTGTTTTTTGGTCGCCTACTGTTTTAAAATGTGTTTCCATCGATAGTTAAAAATACGGGACTATTCGTTTTCTGATTTCTATGGAGTAAATTTGGAATTTGGATGATTTCAAGTGGACTTTAAAAAAAGTGGATTGATGTCACCTCTTTTCGCGGTAATCACCGTTGACTTCAGTTTGTAAGTCCTGTTCAGAAACTCTTTCTAATTCAATTTTATCGATCTTTATTGTCGTTGTGAACGCTATAGTTTATGTATTGATTGGATTAAAAAATTGAGTCATGCCACAAGCCAGTCAGTCAAAAAAATCAACAAATGTTGATGAAGAAAAAGATGTGAGACCGAAACAACCGAAACGGAAAAAAGGTGATTCGGAACTTGATGAGTCAATAAACTGTTTAAATTCCTCTATTGGTGAAATTGAAACGAAACTCTCACAAATTAACAAAACTTTGAAAAAAATTCCTGACGAGAACATGAATCGAAATATCGTGAATGAAGCAGTTGATGCAAAATTTACACTCCTACAAAACGATACTCAAAAAATGATTTCATCAAAATTTTCGAAAGTGGAAGACGAAATGAGGGGATTACAAATCGAAAATGAGACTTTAAAGGACGATCTAAAAAATGTTGTAAAACAGAACGAAATTTTGATGGAGAAATTAACCGAAACGGAAAATACAGCAAGACATTCGCTCACACTTGCAAATCACTCAGAGCAGTACTCACGTAAAACAATTTGAGAATGTATGGGGTAAAAGAATGAGCTGAAGGAGCAGTTGAGAACCTTGATTCAATGCTGTGTGAAATCATTAACACACGCAATGCCGCTATTAAGTTGAAAAAGAAGATATTTTGGCTATTCATAGATTACCTTCAAACAAAAAAGATGCCCCAAGGCCATTAATTGTTAAATTTCAACGAAGTGAAGTTCGAAACAGAATATTTTTCAACAGAAAAACTATCTCAAACGCAACAGTTTCACAAGGGGATCAAATAAAAATGTCGGATGATGTGACTTCTTTAAACCAAAGCCTCATGACGAAACTGTATCGACACGATCTTGTGGATTTTGCGTACCACCGGAACGGTTATATTTGGGCTAAATTAAAAAATAGTAGAAGAAAAAAAATCAGTCTGTTTGACAAACTGGATGATCTTCTTTCGGAGAATTAATTAACAATTGCCAACTTTCGAAACGTTTCTTTTGAGTATAACGAAGACGGTGAGGTGTGAAATATTTCTTACTTTGAACATTTCTCACAACACAGTTTGATACGACGGCAAAACTTTTGACACACAAGACACTAGTGACAATAATAAGGTCAAACTTCAAATCATCTGGTAACAAACCGTATCCCCACATCAAATAACACCCACAATATACAGCTATACGGGTATAGTATGCGATTGCTATTTGGTCCCTTCCTTTTTCAATATTGGATTGATTTTCCCCTCTGATCAACGATGAGATTGGGGGATGGGGCACTCAAAGCACAGCTATATGCTGTACATTGCGATTGTTATTTGGTCCCTCCTTTTAAATATTGGACTGATTTCTCCCTCTGATCCACGATGAGATTAGGGGTGAGAGGGAGCACTCAAGGCACTTGGTGGTAAAAGGGCTCCTCTCAAACACCTACAGATCGGTTAAAAAAAAATAGTACCTATTATTTTCTATTTTGTGTGTCATTGAATCAATGGTTTCTCCGCTGACCTATCAGAGCTTACAAGCCTTTTTTCGAAGCGTTGAAGTACCACTGACAGGACATGAACTTTTTGGAGATCCAATAACACTCGTAATTTACAGCTATATGCTGTATGTTGCGATTGCTATTTGGTCCCTTCTTTTTAATATTGGAATGATTTTCCCCTCAGATGTACGATGAGATTGAGGGGGGGGGGGGGCACTCAAGGCACTTGGTGGTAGAAGGGTTACCTTCAAACACCAACAGATCGGTTGAAAAAGTAGAACTTATTATTTTCTATTTTGTGTGTCACTGAATCAACGTTTTTCTGCTGACCAATCAGAGGTTACAAGCCTGGATTCTTAGAAACTTATTGTTGAAATTCCATAACCATGAAGGCTAATTTTGCAGCAAAGCTTTAGTTTTCATTCCGTTTCACTTACAAGGAAAATTTGAATGGAACTTTTCGTAGATCAAATAACACTCGCAAAATACAGCTATATACTGTATTTTGCGATTGTTACTTGGTCCTCTCCTTTTTAATATTGGACTTATTTTCCCCTCTGATTTACAATGAGATTGGGGGGGGGGGGGGGGCACTCAAGGCATTTTGTGGTAAGAGGGCTACCCTCAGACACCTACAGATCGGTTGAAAAAAATAGAACCTACTATTTTCTATTTTGTGGATCGTTGAATCAATGGTTTCTCTGTTGACCTATCAGAGGTTACAAGCCTTTTTTCCAAGTGTTGAAGTATCACTCACAGGATAATGAACTTTTCAGAGATCCAATAACACTCGCAATATACAGCTGCATGCATGTTGTAAATTTCAATTATTATTTGGTCCCTTCCTTTTTAATATTGGGCTAACCTGTTTCGTCCGTTCTCCACTACGAATACAATTCTAGCGGATTCAACCTCACTACAATGTAAAGCGACCATAGACACTTAAAACGGATTACCTGATACCGCCTTCAAAAAAACGCCATCTTAACCGCACCATGAAATGTATTGTTTTTTCTTGCATAATTCTATTGTTAATATTGTTTGTTTTCCCAAAACTGAAACCTCAGATAAGAACTGTTGTGTATTACCGGGTGTTCTTTAAGGTACATTGCGGATATTTTCTAATAGTTGTGAGGTTTTTTTCAAGCAAAATATTACTCCATGATCTCGTTACAAACGAGGATGACTCATCAGAATTTTGTCCTTCAGGGTGTTTGTCGATCAATAAACAAAACCAATCAATATGGCGAACATCACATTTGGTAGTTTGAACAATCGAGGTCTGTCTTCCGATACTGTAAAACGTAGGGATGTCTTCTCACGGTGTAGGAAGGCATTTGATATCACACTCTTGGTAGACACTCATTCGTGTAGTGATGTGGAAAATTTATGGAGAAATGAGTGGGGTTACGAGGCAAGTTTCAACTCCTACACTAGCTCCAGTAGAGGGACTGCGATTCTATTTCGAAACACTTTAAGCTACAAAATACACGATAGTAAGAAAGACCCGGATGGTAATTTCATTGTACTGGACATAACTATATATAACCAAAGGCTTACGTTTGTGGCTCTGTATGGTCCCAACGACGATAAACTTCGTCGTTACTTTACAAATGTGTTTGATATAATTGAAGAGATGGGTAATGACGCAATACTAGTTGGAGGTCTGGAATGTCCCGATTTCTTATGAGGCTGATACAATAAATTACAGACATAAAAATAATAAAAAATCAAACGAAACAATTAAAACCTTAATTGAAAAATTCGATTTATATGATGTTTCGAGGGAGGAAAATTCGAGTACGAAAAGATACACATGGAGGGGCCCAGATAATAAAATGGCCAGATTGGATTACTTTTTGATGACCTCCAATTTGCAATTGTTTTTAAAAAGTGCGGACACAGAATTTAGAAATAAGTCAGATCATAACCCAGTAACTCTAAAACTATCTTTCGTAAATCACTTCATCTCCATTGCCCGCGTGGGGGCACGATGACGCCGTGTACTAAGGCGTACTGCACGTCGATGGTACGCATGTCTTCAACCTATCTAACCCTGCCTGTGCTGCAGCGCGGAGTTACGATGTTGGGGAGCTGGCAGCTGCTCGTCGTTGCTCGGTGGTTCTCTCCGGGTACTCCGGCTTCCTCCACCCGTAAAACTGTCGCGGTCATGATTAGCCATTGTGCATAAATATGTGACCTTAAACACCAATAAATAAATAAATAAATAAATATAATTTCGTAAATCAATCGAAAGGGAAAGGAATACGGAAATTTAATAACAGCCTTCTAAATGATGTAGAATATGTGTGTACAGTCAAGAAGGTAATAGCAGAAACTGTTCTACAATACAGTAATAATAATAATAATAATAATAATGGATTCTCCATTAGCAACCAATTAGTTTGGGAAACACTTAAACTCATGATAAGGGGCAAAACAATTCCTTATTGTGCATCTCTCAAACGGAAGTCCGAACAAGAACAATCAGAAAAAGAAACAAAAATAAAAACTTTGCAACGAAGATTAGATGAGGGTGATTTAAATGTCAGGGAAGAAATGGAAACTTTACAGTCAGATTTAAAAATAATTAGGGAGAAAAAAATCAAAGGCGCTATTTTGCGATCGAAGGCCAAATGGAAAGTTGAAGGGGAAAGAGTTACAAACTATTTCTGTAACCTTGAAAAACGACACTACACTGAAAAAATAATCAGCAAATTAATTAGGGATGATGGTTCTGAAACACAAAACTTAACTGAAATTCTTTCTGAACAGAAACAGTTTTATGAAAAACTATATACATCTAGCAATCCGGGGGCAGATGAGACGAATAACGGGAACAATTTTTTTGACAGTAAGAACCCTTTCCTGAATTTTTTAAATGATGATGAAAGAAAAAATTTCTCTAGAGGGCGATTTACTTGAGTCGGAATGCCTCCATGCATTGAAAAAAATGGCAAATAATAAAACACCTGGTTCTGACAGCTTCACTGCCGAGTTTTACAAATTTTTCTGGAAGGACATACGTAGCTATCTAGTTAAATCCCTAAATTATGGTTATCAATCAGGAGAGCTCTCAATTGTCCAAAAAGGAAGCATTATAACGTGTATCCCAAAACAAAACAAATCAAAACTGTACATGAAAAATTGGAGGTCAATATCGCTAATAAATGTCGATGTAAAAATTGGATCAAGTGCAATAGCGAACCGCATAAAAACAGTTCTGCCCAAAATCATTTCAGAAACCGAATTGGGTTTCATGAAAGGTAGATATATTGGTGAATCTACTTGGTTATGTTTCGATGTAATTAAGAAGTGTGAGCAGAAAAACATACCCGCGATCTTAGTTATGATAGATTTCGAGAAAGCTTTTGACTCATTAGAATGGAGTTTCATTGAACGCTCACTAAAATTTTTCAACTTTGGACCATCTAGCATAAAATGGTTTAGAACGTATTACAATGGGATCTATAGTTGTGTTTTGAACAATGGCCATTGCCCAGATCGATTTGCACTAGGCAGGGACGTGAGGCAAGGTGACCCTTTATCTGTTTATTTTGTGCGCTGAGATTCTCAGTGCCTCGTTAAAATTCTACCCAGAAATAAATGGAGTTAATATAAATAACTCCGAATATCTAATAACACAATATGCGGACGACACAACGCTGTTCTTAAGCGATGACGGCCATTCATTCAATACCGTGTTAAGTATCATGGAGGGATTTTCCAAACACTCAGGACTGAAGGTGAATTTCGATAAAACACAAGTGATTTGGATTGGATCAAAGGCGGGATGCGGTGAAGTAATTCCAACACGCTACAAAGTATATTTGGAATCACCAAAGTTCATTCACAATTTTAGGTATTGAATACGATTTATATAGTGATAGATTTATTGAGAAAAATTATTTGAAAAAAATTGAAAAACTATTCGATGATTGGTCTTTCAGGAAATTATCCGTAGTAGGTAAAACCTGTGTAGCGAAGACCATGGCCCTTCCAATATTAATACACTGCCTAAGTGTTCTTCCTGACCCGTCAGAAGAAATTCTTCACCGAATGCAAACTATTTTTTTTAAATTCATGTGGTCTGGAAAATAAAACGAAACATTATGATAAATACGTTTGAAAATGGTGGAATGAAATTCCCTCACCCACAAACTTTCAGTCGGTCGCTAAAACTAACGTGGATCAAGAAATTATTAGACCCCCAGGTACCTTCCCCCTGGGAGACACTTCTCTTAGACGATCTTGAGAAATATGGCGGATATAAAGTGTGGTACCTTCATAAAGAAGGATTGGAGAAGATAAGTAAAAATCTTAACCCTTTTTGGAAAAATGTGTTCAGTGGGTGGTCGGCCATGGGTGGCACGGGACCCCCAAATGTTCCAGAGATACTGTCGGAACCACTTTTCTTCAACAACAATATTAAGATTGGTGGGAAACTAATTTATAATCAACATTGGTGTGACCACGGCGTCTTCTTTCTAAATGACCTCTTAAACAACGAAAATTAGTTTCTGTTATACACCGAGTTTTGCGCGAAATTTGATTTAAAACCACCCTTCAAAAGTAAATCGAACGTTCTACCCACTTTTCCTTGAGCTAGTCAGTGAAAATCCCCCCAAAACTCAAACTAGATGGAAAAACGTGTTGAACACTTCTCTGCAAACTTCCGATTGGGAAGCGATCTACAAAACTCCGTTTGTGACCACAGATGATCCAAAGCAGCAAGCCACGCAATTCAAATTTTAACAAAGAATGATATGTACAAATTCAATGCTTTTTAAAATGAAACTTGTAGAGACAGAACTGTGTACCTTCTGCTGTAACACAAAAGAAATTCTTGTACATATATTTTTCCTTCTCCTGTTTTTCACTTTCTGTTTATCCAACTTCAGTATGCCTGATTTCCAACAGTTTTCCTTACATTTCCTTTCTTTATCTGAAGCCAACTTGAATGTATTTTATGCACAGCCGACTGAAGTGTCTTCTATCATGAAGAGTACCATTATCCGAGCACTCAGCTTGTGGTACCACTCAGATATTACATAATGTGTAACCTCGCAATGTATCGAGCTCGAATAGGTACCTTCAACTTAGCAGCTTACATTCGTCGCATCAAAAGCAGGTTAGGACAGTCGGAATCCATTTGCTCATTGATATATTTACTCATGCGCATTCATGGCACGGGATACCTTGAATGTCTAGTTGCGATGACTGTTCTGTTCTTTCTCACATTGCAGCCATCGCGGAAGAGCGTTCGGGCAAATATATCTTACATGCCAAAGAGTCCAAAGAAACCCATCGTACCAAACGACCTTATTTACATGGTCCCTAACAATTTTCTGGATACAAACGTAATATATTTTATCTTGTGCCTGCTTCCGTGTTTCCTGGCCATTCTGTTGTTAACTTGCGGAGACATTCATCCCAACCCAGGACCAACTGACGAGGACTTTCACCAAATCGATAACACGCTTAAAATCCTCCATCTTAACATACAAAGCCTAAAGCCCAAACTTGACACTATACAGTGTGAGTCCCCGTCTAATGACATTATGGCATTTACTGAGACGTGGTTACATAATGATGACCCAGTTACTGAAATTATTATACGTGGATTCCAGGAACCACTGCTCTTCAATCGTTCGTCAAGAGGAGGCAGGGTAGCTGTCTACATTAAGGATGGCATTGCATTTAGGTACAGACCTGACCTACAAATGACGCCTGTCGAGTGCCTATGGGTGGAATGAATAAGAGAAAGGGGTAAGTCGCTTCTTTTAGGAGTATTTTATCGCCCACCCAACAGTCCTGTTGATACATGGGATACTATATCCACTTCGATTGACAAAGCAACGGATGCATCTGTTTCTGACCTTGTCATTACCGGTGATTTCAACGACAATCAAATCGTAGGTCCCAGAGGACATCTTTCAGATATTATTAGATATTTTAATTTTAGACAGCTTGTGGATGAGCCAACATGTTTCACGGAATCCTCTACTTCACTGATTGACATTTTCGATGTTAGCAAGACAGTCAACGTGAAGACTTGTGAGATCTTAGATCCGTTTGTACCTGATATAATCCGCTATCACAGTCCTACTGTCCTGGAGATCGACTTTATCAAACCATCGCGCATCTTCTTTAGGAGACAAATTTATTTGTATTCACAGGACCACTATCGCGAAATGAATGACGCGCTCGCTAGTGTAAACTGGGATGCTATTTTCAATGCACCGAGTCTGGATAGAATTGTCTCCGAGTTCTCTAAAGAGCTACTTAACACTGCTTCCCGTCATATACCCAACAAATGGATCACTGTTAGAAAGTATCAACCAAAATGCATGCATAACGAAATAAGATTACTAATAAGACAGAGGAAAAGGTTACATCGTGTTGCCAAACGCAATGGTCTCCCACAGTTCTTTGAAAAATATAAACAGAAGAGAAACGAAGTGGTCTCGGCCATCAGGAAGGCGAAGGCAGCTTATGTTGCAAACGTACAGTCAGTACTCACTAGTCCTGCAACCACGCCAGCCCAGCGGTGGAAAACCCTTAAGACGTTCATTGGCAACACCAGTTCAGATATTCCGGCTATCAGTCATTTGGACAAAACGTACGCCACAAACAGGGAAAAGGCTGATGTGTTTAATGAATACTTTAGCTCTATCTCATCAGTGGATGACTGTCAGGACTCTCTACCTAAACTGGCCACACCCACCCCTTACTCAATAGACAGGATAATCATACAGAGCAGCGAAGTATACGAAGCGCTAAAATCTCTTAATGCATCAAAGGCTGCAGGACCTGATCTTATAAGTCACCGGTTGCTGAAGGAATATAAATTATCCTTATGTGAACCTCTCTCAGTAATCTGCAATATTCTCCTGAATAATAATTACTTTCCACTTATGTGGAAAAAGGCTAATGTAACGCCCGTTTTATAAAAAGCATTCATCCAATTCAGTAACGAACTATCGTCCGATTTCCCTCCTTAGTTGTGTCGGCAAGGTTTTTGAAAAATGTATTTTCAAACAGTTGTGGAAGTACTTGAGCGACAACAACATCCTAAGTCAATTTCAGTCAGGATTCACCCCTGGTGATTCGACTATACTTCAACTAACGGACCTCAATGACGAATTGTGCCGAGCCCTCGACGATGGAAAAGAGGTTCGCGTAGTCTTCTGCGACGTCAGTAAAGCTTTCGTTAAGGTGTGGCATGTTGGTCTCATTCGCAAGCTGGAAAAAATTGGAGTGTCAGGTGATCTACTTGCATTTTTAAAATTGTACTTCTCCGACAGGGTCCAGAGGGTCGCAATTGCCTCCGATACCTCATCCTGGAGACCGATAAACTCTGGAGTCCCCAGGGGTCGATACTTGGCCCCTTATTATTTCTCATATATATCAATGACATAACAGATAACCTCTTGAGTAGCATTCGGCTCTTCGCTGATGATACATCATTGTATCTAATAGTTGAGAATCCAACCCAATCAGCAACTGTGATCAACCAGGATCTGACTACAACAGAGCATTGGGCCAAGACGTGGTTGGTTGAGTTCAATCCTAAAAAATCTGAGACCATGCTCATATCGTGCAAGGTTAGACATGCTGTGCACCCACCACTATTTCTTGGTAATGCCAAGATATCGGAAGTTAAAAATCACAAGCACCTGAGAATTATCTTAAATGATGCATGTACGTGGAATGACCACATTGAACATATCTGCGGTAAAGCATGGTATCGCGTAGATTTACTGAGGAGGCAAAAGTTTACTCTTGACCGCAGTGTCCTTGAAAAGGTTTACTTTGCCTTTATTAGGCCTCTTCTTGAATATGGTAGCACAATTTGGGATAATTGCACGGCGAGTAATAAAAATGATTTGGAAAAAGTACAGTTGGCTTCAGCAAGGATAGTGACTGGCGCAACCATGAGTGCTAGGACTTCCGCGTTGTACAATGAAACCCGCTGGGGCGCTCTTGAGGAAAGACGTCGCAAACACAAATTGAAACAAATTTTCCGAATGTTTCACCATACGACTCCCCCATATATTGCTAATAAGGTACCTCCAACAGTGTCTTCCACCAGCCGATGTCTCAATCTCCGAGCAGGTAATAACCTCCGAGTTCCTTTCTGCAACACCCAACAGTACCAGTCTTCATTTATACCGAGAACTACAAGCCTATGGAACGACATACCTTTTTCAATCAGAGAAAATTCATCAGTGAGTAATTTCGGAAGTTATTTTAACAGGGGCAATCTGCGACCCCGTCTTTTTATGGGCATGCAAAATCACGAATAGGACAAATCTATCATTGCAGATTGCGGTTGTGTTGCAGTAATCTAAGCACCCATTTATTCAATAACCACCGATCGCCTTCGCCCCTGTGTCAGCGTGGTGTCATCGAGACAAGCGAACACTTTCTTTTGCTCTGTCCTGTCTTTGAAGAGGCACGCAGGTCAACAATAAAATCACTTCCATTTGCACCAGATGTGACAACACTCCTATTTGGCTCTGAATTCCTTACCAATGAAGAAAATTTGTCTGTATTTGAAATGGTGCAGGACTTTATTCTACTTAGTAAACGCTTCCAATAACTGCGACCCTACCGCTGCTCACCTTATAGTTTACAATGGGTGGATTCAGGGCCTAGTCGCCCACTGGATGATCTCTCAATACAACATCTCTTTCAAGTGAGCTCCTATCGTGTTATCCAATTATCTCTTCTGTTAATGGACCATCAAACTAACCTGATGATCGGTGGCGGAGGGTTTCCTTGTCTGTCTTACGTAAGTTTTCTTTTTTTAGTAAAACCCAACATCAAATGAAATATCAGGTTGAGGGCCTGGCCCACTATTAGCTTCGCTTCTCACACTGTTGAGGTTTTTCGTTGGGGGGGGGGGGGCAGGGTTCCGGGTTATTGTTGCCGCGCTGTATGCCGTGGGTGTCGAGCGGTGGTTCGTATATTATTGAACAAGACATTGCATGCTAATGAATAATGCGTTTTCCACTTGCGAGACATTGTTCGTTTCCCGGCGGTTCATGGTGCTGGTGGCGGTCCTCCGGAGCAGTGTTCCTTACTGAAATGAAAAACTTTAACAGCGCTCCCACCTCCACCCCCACCCCGTCCGTTGTCCATTAGAATACTGTCATCTTATACTGGCGTTAGGCTACGATTTCTAAGTGAGTCAGTTCTCTAACTGTTGTCGATCAATGTTGATGTCTTTTGCATTCAAGTTGCCCCTTTTCATATGTCATCCTTCTCCTTCACTGTTCCTCTCGATCTACTTTCTTCATTTTTTTCCGCGTTTAAACAATATCCAACAGACCCACCCGTTCTATCTGTCTAACTGAAATTGTGTAATCTTGCAGACTTGGGAGACGGATTACATAATCATTCAGCTTTCTTCCGAATCCCCAACTACAACAAGTTAGTTTGATATTTTAGGTGTTAAATGTATTCACTGAAATTTATGTACAAAACCTTCAATATGTTTACACTTGTTTGCATGTATACAGTTAACTTATCTTTTTTCAATAAATATTGTTCAAACTGAAAGAAACTATAAAACATTTATTTTTTGACTGCCCATTTTCTAAAACAGTTCTACTGAACTGGCTTTCAAATTTAGAGGAATGTTGTAACTTGACTTTCCCCATGACCCCCTAATATATTATTTTACATTCAAACAATCAAACCATGCCTCCGATCATTGATCTCAGTATTCTTTTATTTAAACAGTTTATTCTCTCATGCAGAACAACGGGGTGCACCCCTAATTACTCAAGTTATATTGAACGGCTGAAATATTATAAACAGATCGAATTAATGTCATTATATGTATATTCCGCCATAAAGAAGACTACCACTCAAGAGAGGTGGACCTCATTAGTTACTGTTGTTTGATTTTGCATTAGTTTTTGAGCAATTTTAGCCAAAAACGCCGATGTAAAGTTAATTATAGCAGAGTATTTTTCACGTAACT
This sequence comes from Pictodentalium vernedei, assembly GCA_031216915.1. Taxonomy (NCBI): domain Eukaryota; kingdom Metazoa; phylum Mollusca; class Scaphopoda; order Dentaliida; family Dentaliidae; genus Pictodentalium; species Pictodentalium vernedei. The sequence goes on along the minus strand of CM062296.1, from coordinate 190,684,396 downwards.
CTCCTTCCAGACTATCAACGAGACAGTTTCAAACCTCACTTCCATGAGATTGAGACAGAAATACCGCCTACGACAAACACTCCTGAAGTGACTACTGTTTCATTGAATATGAGTTCTTTTCTTTTTTTCATTTACACAATTGTGCATATTCCTGTTGCTTATTTTTTTGTAAATCACCTATGTGAATACACAACTATATCGATTATCACTGTACATTTCGAATGTAATAATATATCTGAATAAAAAATATAAAAAAAAAAAAATTCCTGTATAGAGTTTGGACAAGCAACTAACAAAAGTTACGCCCCAAAAATTATTAACTTCTGTGTCATCTCCCTTTTTGCAAATTGGGACAATAACTCCCTCCGTCCAACAATCCGGGAATTTTCCTGAATATCGCCCACGGATTTAAGAAATTCATTTAACCCTTTACCCAACGTAACGGCCAAAACCGACCAGCGCCATTCTCAAAAATCGTCAGTTAATTTTCATTATTTTTTCATTTTTTGTCTCAAAAACATAGGTTATGACCCCTCATTGGAACGAGCTCGTCGAGCTCGTTCCAATGAGGGGTCATAACCTATGTTTTTGAGACAAAAAATGAGTTGCTCAAGAATTTTTTTTGCAAGTGTCGTCTGCTTTTCATGTTAGGTAAAGGGTTAAAATGTGATCATTACCCAGGCTTTTTATTCTGCTTTAGTCGTTTTATACCATCTGCTACCGCTTCTGATGCTATTGGTCCGTGCAACTCATCATTGTAATTGATCGATGATTCATTCACCCTGCACCCTGAAAACACATCAGCTTCTTCAACACTAGCAGGGTTAATTTCTATAGCGAGTTTCGTAAAATGCCCGTAAAAATCTTTTACTGATAAACTTTCACCCTTCCTTACACTCTGTGACCTGAAAAGATTCCAAAATTATTTCGGTTATGCCCCCATTAACTTTTCTATCTCCTTACTTTTCTTTCGCACAAAAACACGTTTTTTTATTTCATATGACTTTCTCTTCTCAAGTAACCTTTTTCTATTTATTTGACTCTGGTTTCTATAAAATACCATAGTGCCTGGTAAAATTGTTTCCTACTTAGTTGCTAATTTCCATCCCACCATGAGTACTTACCGATTGTGTAGCGAAATTGGCTTTGTATATATAGATGCTACATGAGATATTTACTACAAGAGTACTTACCGATTGCGTAGATAAATTGCACAAGTGAAATGCAAAGAGATGAAATGTAAGCGTGTGTTTCAAGCGTTGGAATCTGGAAGAAGTCTAGTCGAATAATGTATCTGTCACAAATTGGCGGGTTATGACGTCACAACTTGCATCTTGGGAACCAGGTGAAAGGTCACGTCTGTCACTTCACATCACTGTTCCCTTCTTTTGGAGAATAGGTTCCAAGCTGTGAAGTGTTTTCTCTCGAGTACTCGCCCGAGACATGATATAAAACGGAAACAGTTTGAACACGAGGTTCAAACTGCTTAAAAGAAGAATAAATAACATGGAAACAGTTTGAACACTGTTCAAACTGCTTTACAATATTTGATATGTGAAAACAGTCTGAACAACATGGTTCAGACTGCTTGAAAAAGGAAAAGCAATACATACATTTTTTATATGAAATTTAGTAATTTGAACTGTAACGTTGTGTGATGTTGGTTCAAATTACTTCACACTATGAATTAAGAATATAACTAGTTTTCTCAAGGAAGCAGTCTGAATAAAAAAGAACTGAATGTTCAAACTACTTGTTCTTGAGAAAACATGTAGCAATAAATATATTGCTGTCAGTGAGGCAATAGCCAAGTTTACTCTTAAAGGAGTAAACGATAGAGTACTGATTGAAAAGTATATGGATTAAAGTCACCAATGCAACAAAAATATTTTAAATAAATAATATGAAAAAAGGTTCAACGAAATTATTTGCCAAAACACAAAAAAGTGTGGCTATGGTCAATTTACTGAAAACCATAGACACGTGTTGCATTGGCGTTTAGTTGGTCACTAAGAACCCTGAAGTCCATGCAGAGAATACGGGACAGTTCCCTAGCATTCTCTCCGACTACAGACGGGGTCGTCCAAGGACGGTCCTGTCTGCCAAAATAGGGAGCATCAGATTCCAAAAGAATCCGGTCGAGTCGGATAGCGCGAACGCCCTCCCTCTGGATCTCTGTGAAGTTGTGGAGTGCGCCAGTGAAACCAAAATAGGTATTTGGTCTGGCCAAACTCCAGGCACGAACCTGATATCTGGACCCCATGAATGAATGCAGGTGTATGATTTGTTCAACGTGAGTTTGGGACCTTATGTGTTCTAGGGCGGTATAACTCACGTCATGGGAAAGTGAATCCCCCATGTGTCCCTGATGTGCAATATTAGTGGTTTAGACACCAGCCTGGACAGTCCCAGAAGCCGGCGGAATGTTTCATCATGCTGTAGCATGGTTTCGACAGGTGAATTTGTTGACCTGTCTAAACCTATTTCCCCAAATGCAACAACATTAGGATGTCGGACTAAGGACTCTAATTTGTTTCTGACCTCAGGGTTAGATAAGCAGTTGTATTTTTTAGGATGACAGCCTACTGCTACTTTCCATTGTGGGTGCCACACAAGCTCTGCGGGAGATGGCCAAGTTTCAGGGTCACAGAAAACTTGAACGCCACCCACAACAGAAGTAGAAACATCAACCTTGAGGTTGACGGCTTGGATGGCCCGTGCTGCAGTTTGTAGTGACTTAATGTTGAATTTTTTGTGTAGCCGATCCAAGTGAAAATGCGTGTTATACAGTTTATTTGTCAAAGACCTTTGTTTTGGGCGCTTTGTTTTGGTGTTTGCACCTTGACCTTTACCTGCACTTTGTACTTCTGGTTTGCTGACCTTAGATTTATATGGTATATGTGTAGATGTTTTTTGTTTTGCCTTGACCTTAGAAGTCACTGCTTCAGCCATTAATGGTGTTACGGGTGGAGTGGATAATAATGGCTGTTTGTCGTAAGGTTTTGGAACAGCAGTGCTTCGATTTGTGTTGTCCGACGCTTTCCTTCCAGCTAACATGTTTTTAAATCTCAAGCGCCGTCTTTCAGTGCGGGACAATCCAGAAGGATGTGAAGTGCTTGCAGTGTTTGTTGTTTTTGGTGGGTCTAATTCCATTGGTGTCACAGAGAGTGATGGGGATACACCTGACGAAAAAATATCAGGCGGTGGAGCGACAGATAGTCCAAGACTTGTTGAAATAACAGTAGTAGTAGTAGTAGTTGTAGCTATTGGTGCTGGCATGATGACAGTTTCCGGCACTGAACTGACAGGATTCAGTGGTATGTAAGCCAAGGTGAAAACAGGCATGGGAGAGGATGTAAGAGATAGAGCACTTGACGTAATAGCATCAAGCGAAAAGGTAGGCAAAGAAGTACCTGACGCAGAGACATCAGGCATAGATGCAGAAGAAACACATGACGAAATAACATCATGCGAAGGAGAAGTAAATGATATGAGATCACCTGACGAGAAAGCATCAGGCGCAGATGTTACCTGTGTAGCATTACTAATGGGCACTGTAATTGATGATTCAGTTACAGCGGTAAACGTTTTGTCAGACATGTTTATCTGAAAAGAGAAAGAAAAGTATCATTTAGCATTTGGAACATCTATAAAAATCTATAGCATCAGCATCTTGTGATGTAACACCAATACAATCTCCATGATACCATTCAAAACAATAATCACATTGTATCATGAATCTTTTACCGGCGGGCTGACGGCATATACAAAATATTCCTTTTTGAGATTCCACTTTCACTTCACCAATCTAGTGGAAAAGTTCAAGCGTTTTAGTTAGCCAAACAGGTAAAGACTTATCAAAACATTTCTTAAGACGGTCATGATTAACGACGTTCAGGGAGTTCTTGAAAAGCACTTTGTACAAGTATGGGGTCAAGACCTCCGAAACGATTCCCGGTCCCTTCCAGAAAGGACATAATTTTCTGCACTTGCCCTTCCTGGATGAATCGTCTAATAAGAAAACCAGATCTCCCACCTTGTATTCATATTTATGAGTTTTCACATCGTAATCACGTTTCATCTTTTGACATGCCATTTTTAATCTTGACCTGGCCAACTGGTGACATTCTTTAGATTTTTCTACCAAATTTTGGACAAATTGGCCAGTATTTTTGTGCTCAGTTTCACCAAGATGAAAATTGTACATGATGTCGCCGGGATGATTTACTTCCCTACCCAACATCATTTTGTTTGGAGTAAAACCGGTCATTCGATGCACTGAGGATCGAATTGCTCCGGCTAACTGAGGCAAAAATTTGTCCCAATTTTTCTGATTTTTATCTACATAACACCGTACAATATTCATCAGCGTTCGGTTCTGGCGTTCCGCTGAGCCATTAGCTGACGGTCGGCACGGCGTTGTCCTAGATTTATGAATTTGTAACACTTTACACATCTCGTGAAAAAGATTTGATTCAAAGCATGAACCTTGATCTGAAAATAGTTGTAAAGGACAACCGAACCGGGAAAAAAATTCATTTACAGCGGCACATGCTGCTGTTTCGGCAGTTTGATCATGTATAGCGATAAATTCAACCCACTTTGTGAATTGACATGTTAGAACCAAAATATATTTATTTCCATTATCACTAAGTGGTAAAGGTCCGAGAAAATCAATATGCACTCTTTCCATTGGTGCGCCTGACTGGTATATTATTTGTTCCCACTTAGCGTGTTTGCCTCCGGTTTTGCTCCTGACACACTGAGAACATGCAGCAACATAACTGTCGATGTCATCAGTGATGCCGTACCAATAAAACTGTTTTCGAAGTCGTTCACGAGTTCGGAACACTCCTAAATGACCAGAGGACGGTATGTCATGAGCGATATGCAAAAGATCTGGTGCGAATTTACTTGGCACTACCAGAACTTGACTATCATCTCTACAAATTTTATACAGAAGATTGTTTTTTATCAAAAATCGTTTCCGATTTATCCAAAAATATTTTGTTGCTGGACTACACTGGAAAAGTTCTCCTTCAGTTGGAGTTTCTCCAGATTCTAACCAATCAATAACTGGCTTGAGGTCAGGATCAGCTCGCTGAACTTCAACCAGTTCATCTGCGGAGCAGACGTCAGATAGATTAACTTGTTCAGGATTAGAAATTTTAAGAATTCTGTAATTTGGAGACGACTCAGGTGCATACTCCAAATTCAGACTAGTATTCAGCCAACCAGTTTCTTGAGAAATGTGATCAATTTTGACTGGGTCGGGTTCTATTTCTAACGGCATATCCACCAGCGTGGTTTGTTTCACTGAGGACTCACTAGAAAAGTCATCGTTCCTAAATTCAATTACACCTTGAGATAAAGGCACGACGTCATCGACCTCTTGTTCAAATTTGGTCCAGCTGTTATGAACTCTAGTACAATATTTACATCCACCGCAAGGGAGTTCAGTTAAATCACAACCTGGGAAATAATTTTCACAGGTAGCGTCCACCGGAATTCTTGATAGAGCGTCGGCGTTTGTATGATGGATACCCTTACGATGTTCTACCACCATGTCATATTGACTAAGTTCTTCTAACCATCTAGCAAGTTGGTTTTGAGGTTCCTTGAAATTTAACAACCAGCGTAGACTACTATGATCAGTTCTTAAAATGAATTTTCGACCAAGCAGATAGTGTCGGAACTGACGAACAAATCTTACCACGGCGAGTAATTCCAAACGAGAGGCACAATATCTTTTTTGTTGAGGGGACAAAACATAGCTACCATATGCTATTACTTTCTCTTCACCGTTTTGAATTTGAAGCAGTTCGCCACCTATAGAATGAGCACTGGCGTCAGTATCAAGGATAAATAAATCAGTTGAATTTGGAAGAGCCAACACAGGTGGAGAAGTTAATTGTTTTTTTAAATTATCAAATGCTTCTTGTTGGGCAGCTTCCCACTTGAAAGGTTTTTTTCCAGTTATTTCATATAAAGGACGAGCTATCTCAGTGAATTTTTTAATAAAGGAGCGGTGATAATTGACGAGGCCACAAAACCGTTCAACTTCATTTGTATTTGTGGGAACCGGCCAGTTTAATACCACATCAACTGATGAATCTAACATTTTCACTCCTTTTTCACTAATGTTTCGACCAAGGAACTCAATTTCCTTTTGAAAAAAATCACATTTGCTTGGTTTCAGCTTCAGATTGTGTAATCGAAACCTATCAAGCACTTTGCGTATATTTTCCAAGTGGTTATTTTCAGAACTACCCAACAGAACTACATCGTCTATGTACCCAAGGCATATGTCCCAATTTAATCCCTGTAGTACTAGATTTATCACTCTACACCAAGTAAATGGCGAGCCCTGTAACCCAAATGGCATTTTCAAATACTCAAAAATCCCATATTTGGTTAAAAAGGCTGTGATAGGGCGGTCCGAATTTTTCACCGAAACTTGATGATAAGCCGAAAGACAGTCAGCCTTGCCAAACCAAGAATTACCACTCAACGTGTCAAGACAATCGTCGATTCGCGGTAATGGGTAGACTTCTTTTCGAGTTACATCGTTTACACGACGATAATCAATACACCAGCGCATTGAATGTTTGTTATCTGGGTCACGTTTTTTCACTAATACAGGTGCGCTAGCCCATTCAGATGTAGAGGGTTGAATAATTTTTGCTGCCAATAATTTTTTCAAATGGGCTTCCTCTTGATCCACAAAACAAGCAGGTGTTCTGCGCATTGGCTGTTTGATTGGACGAGCACCTTCTATTAGCGGTATAGTGTGTTCGATTTGTTCAAAATTTCCTAAATCAAATTCATCTTTTGCAAAAACATCTTGATATTCAATTAAGAGTTTACCAAGACGAGAAACATATTTGTCTGAAATTAGTTTGGAGGACCGCTCAAATAATTTTTTCAAATGTTCTGGCATATCAGACGAATCAATTCCTGAATCATCACTGCCGATTTGACTGACAGTAGCAGATTCAAAATTGTCAAAATCACAACATATTTCGGACACTTCATAGGCATCTGCGATATATTTGTTTTTATTTATCAACACTGGTCGATCATCTGAGTTTATAAAACAGACGTGAGGTGTCGTATAAACTTCATGGAGAGTTGGTAACAACACAGATTCTACACTATGAAGCGGTTCAATAACATAATCATTCAATGGCGGACTTATGGAACATTCGAGAAGAACAACTGAGTTGGGAGGAACCAATGTTTCGTGATTCGCAAAAACACGAGCATTTTTTGTGGCAACAGTGTCAGTAGACACAGTCGGAAAAACATGATTACACAAAGTGATCGTATCTGTTAAAATGTCAATTTGAGCTTTATACTTTTTCAGAAAATCCATACCTAACAGCATATCATCTTCAATTGGAGCTACATAAATGTTTGCTTCAAATTTTAAACTACCAATTGAGATAGAAACTGGCCCTACCAGTTTACCAAACATGTGACTATCACGAGCTGCGGTATTAAAACGTATTGTCTTAATACACTGTGGTGTGGGATTCAGATTATAAAACAGTTTATCCGAGATCAAAGAAACATCAGCCGCAGTATCTATTATAGCATTTATTTGATGTCCAGAAAGTGATATAGGTATGCGATTGACGAAGTAGATTTCACCCGAGTGATCATGGGTGGTGAGTCTGATTGAAAATCGAGGTCGTTGGAGAGAGAAGGGGCCAGAATCAGACCTCTCGATGATCTGACCCGTTCTCGTTTAACTTTCCAAATTTAACTCGATTGTCCTTGTTAGGTCTATTTGGAGGATTTTTTGTTGGACAATCTTTTTGATAGTGTGGACCATGACAAGTAAGACATTCAATTGTAAATTTTCTTGAAGGTGAGGGCGACCTCGACTGTGGGGACGAATCACGTTTTATAAAAGTTTTTGATGGATTGCTAGCCAAATTGGTGACCAATTTTGTCAACTGATCCAACTGCGACACAACTTTGTCGAGCGTCGTTTCAATGTTCAACGTCCGACTTTTGAGAGCAGCGATATCAGTCGTATCTGTTTTTGTCTTATTACTCTTGTAAGAATCACGTGGATTTATTTCTTTATCACGTGACTTATGTGTCACAGCTCGGATATCATATTCGTCATCGCTTTCCTGTTCAGTGTCTGAGGAAACACGACGTATGTCTTTTATTGATTTATGTGGAAAAATAGCTGCATAGTTATGTTGGTGCCACCTGATTCTATTTATGGCTTGTTCCATTGTCTGCGGCGATTCCATAGCTACAGCCACCGCAGCATGTGGATCGTTACAGCCCTGACAAAACCTAAGAATGGCTTGCCGAAAAGTAAAATCAGGCGAACAATCTTTGAAAGCACGTGTTGCCAGCGTTAAAACAGTTTCTGCCCACACCTCTAAGGACTGGTTTGGCTTCTGTCTAGACTGCTGGAACCGTAATTGAGTGGTTTCGGGTAAGTCATGATACCCGAACTGATTTTCCAACGCCTTTAACAAAGCGTCGATTGACATATTGGGGTCACGCTCATTCATTAGAGTGAAATATTCGCTAGCGCACCCGGACAAAGACCAGCAAAGAACTTGTTTTTGTTCTTCAGGATTCCACTGTTGATACTCTGCATATTTTTTGAATTTCAATTGAAAAGGCTGCCAAACCTCAGATCCATCATAACTGAAACCACGGGGCAACCAAGGTGTCCTCCTTTCTCTACCCCAATCGGAACCAGACCTATAGGCTGGCTGAGAAAAAGGTGGAGGCCTAAAATGTGGCGCAGGGGGAGCCGAATGTCCAAAATAAGGAGGGTACACCACATTTCCATAGGCATCATACAAAGGTTGGCCCATGTGACCTAAATGAGGCTGGTAACCAGAATTCATCTGGCTTGAAAATCTGGAGTGATCTACCCACCCCAGACTGTGGGATGCAGGTGGGTAACCAGAACTGGGATAAGTTGAACCAGGATAGACAGGTCCACCCTGGCTAGGGAATCCTGAAGGTTGTCCAAAAACATGGCTAGGTGGTGAGGGAGGATAACCAGAGAAAGTCTGGCTAGGATATCTGGATTGCTCTGTAAAACCTTGGGTTTGAGCTACAGAAGGGTAACCAGAGTAAGTTGGTCAGGATACCTAGTAGCATCACCTCCCATACTAGTATTGTATGGATGAGAGGCGGGGGTAAAATTTGTCTGTTGAAAAAGTGGGGGTTGAGTCACAGAGTAAGACTGAGTTGGAAGAGGTGGTGTAAAGGACAGATGAGCAGAACTTGTTGGTAATCCAGTAAAAGTATCACAAGTAGATATAGGTTGGGTCACCTCCGATTGAGTTATTTGAACGGAAGGCGTATCATTAAAATGTGTCTGTAAAGAAGTATTCATCACCCTCACAGTTTCAAGAAGCCTACTGCGCTCATCACTCATGGCGAAAGAATCAAGGTCCTTAGATCGATTAGTGTCTGGTCCCAAGGAACTTCTAACCACAGTACTAGTCCGTGGCTGCACCAAAGTGGTCACAGTTGTTAACTGCGCAATAGGTGACGTTGTAATTGGAACAGTTGCAAGAACGAAAGTCGAATCCGCACAGATCGAAGTTCTCCGGTCCGGCGACTGTATTTTACTTTCGCTAAAGCCAAAAGGTGGATCTGTTCCTGTTATATTTTTTGGTCTGACACTTTTATCAACCGTAGCAGGTGGAGTGAGTGCCGAGGCAATTAGCTGATGCTCTGTCATTGGTGGACTAGATGATCCATTCCCTAATGGAACGTTATTATTTACCACCTGTCCCACCAATGGTGTGCTGAGATCGATCATCGCCGATAAACTACGGGTGCCACGAAACAATGCTATTTCATCAAGATCTTGTTTACATGTGTTTACATGTGAAATAACCCACATCACGACGACGGTTAACAATTTGTGTAGCAGCAAAAGAGCCTATTTGATTTATTTGTGCCAGCTCTTCATAAGAAGCAGAATTTATAAAAACTTTCTTTGACATATTGTTTATACTTTTGTTCACTTTATAATAAAGAAGAGACTTATAACCAAAATCAAAATCAACCAAAAATAAATCTACCAATCTCCTCCCTTTTCTCTGAAAATTGAAGCTTAGTACACTCTATCACAGGATAGAGCGAATGTTAGAATTGTTAAATCTTATTTAATGAAATCACAATGTTTTAATTAAAGAAAACATTGCGTGTTTGTAGAAATTTTGAAATTTGTCACTTTTAAAATATGTTCGGACGATTCAACTTCAATTGCGGATCATCGCAGGAACACCGGTTTTATTTTTGTTTAGCGACGTGACAGAATTGAAATCGAAAGTAGTGTTAATCGACCTTCATGTTACTGGTCGACTGCATGGAATTAAATTTTATTTTTTGTGAAAATCGAATTTAATTATGCCCAGAAATGAAATTAAATCGACAATGCTAGACTTCAAAACATCGCAGCACGACGTTTGATTTTCAACGCTCGAAAACAAACTAGAAACACACACGAATCACCACGGAAATTTAAATTTCTCAACACGAAAAACACAATTTCCGTCAAAATTTCACAAATCGGCAAGTAACATCGCTTGCAAGTAATTTGTATTAATGTTTAATACCAAAATAACATCAGATTATTAAATAATTAACGAAAAACTGACGTTAAAAAAATTGAAGTGAGAGAAAAATAAACAAAAATTCATCATGGCGGCTCCTATCTGCATAAACGCACAAGACGATCAAAAAATCATTTTTTTCGCAGCGACGCCAAATGTAGCGAAATTGGCTTTGTATTTATAGATGCTACATGAGATATTTACTACAAGAGTACTTACCGATTGCGTAGAGAAATTGCACAAGTGAAATGCAAAGAGATGAAATGTAAGCGTGTGTTTCAAGCGTTGGAATCTGGAAGAAGTCTAGTCGAATAATGTATCTGTCACAAATTGGCGGGTTATGACGTCACAACTTGCATCTTCGGAACCAGGTGAAAGGTCACGTCTGTCACTTCACATCACTTTGACATCTTTTACGTACCCCCCCCCCCCACCCCCTCCTTTTGGTATTTAACTTGCCCCTACAAAATGGACACGCAGCATCAATGATAGTCTCGCCAAAACGCTTCACTAAAGCTGATATATCGTCTGTCTTATTATTGAATAGCTCATTAAATAAAGGCAACCTTTCAATTAAGATCCCTCTAAAATCACAGAGTTTACTGCCATCCCAGCTGTAACATACATGTTCATTGCTTTGCACTTTATTACAACATATTGGCCTATTACTTTTAACGGTAAATAACAAAGGCGCATGGTCAGAAAACTCACTGAACTCTCCCACGGAAAACTGGTTAACCAAATAAAACTCATCTTGTTTTACTCACAAATAATCAATAACACTTGAGTCAAGCGTACCATTGAATATGATTGCACCAATTCCCCGGTCATTACATAATCTACCATTGGCTAATTTTATCCCAGTTGCACGACAAAAATCGAACAGTTTTAGACCAAAATGGTTACTATTTACAGGTTTATAGGTTACACCATGGAAAGCATGTCATGTCACCATGTCACTCGCAGTAAAAGCATACTTTAACAAATTACAGAAAAGTGATTTTTATCATATTCTTATTTACTGAGCCCACGCATTTAACTTGAACTTGAACAAAATGCTATCATATATGAAGAAAGCCACCTTCAGCATACAATAGAAGAAAAGAGAGGAGAATAAAGACAGGAAAAAAGAAAGGAGGGACAAAGAAAATGCTGCCAGGACATTGCCATCACAAGAGAGCAAGGTAAGTCAGAGCTCTAATATTAACAATAACTCAGGCTTGGGGGATGCTAAAATAACAGACCCATCCAGTTCAGAATGTGAAGGTTGCTCCCCAGCCTAGTTCATGGAAATTCTCAAAGATCTCAAAAATCAAATAGCGCACCTCACCAAGAAAATTGAAGAAAAAGAGGCTAAAATCGAGAAGAAATATGCGGTCATCAGGGATTTTATCAGGGGAGACTTTCACCCCACCATCACCTGTCTTACCTGTCAGGGAGATTCAGGTGGTGGCTGAGGTCCACAAAGTTCCTGCAACTCATACCTCAACTACCTCTGTCAAAGAAAATCAGGTAGATACGGAAGAGGCCACGGGTGTCACAAAACATATGCCGAGGAAACGGAAGGGCACAAAGGACCTCAGGTGGGTGCAATGGGCGCTCAATCATCATTACAAATCACAACTGAGACGGTTCCACTGGATCCCGCGGATCCCCTAAATAGCAAGACTTTCTGTCCAGACAAGGACATTATAGAAATGTTGGCCTCCCAGAAGGGTTTGGTAGAGAGTCAGAGTACTTCATTAGATGACTGGCCTACCGCAGCCAAAACACCCTACACAAAAAAACAAACAAAAACACTAAGTCTAGAACCTGAGGTGGAAACACAAGAGTTAGTGGATGAGGAGGGATTCATCCACACAATTGATAGAAAGACCAAAAAGTGAGGAACTGTCCCTCCTTCTCCTCGGATTCCTTTACACCTCTGGTTCTGGCTCCAGCCCAGCCGTAGGTTTAAATACTACCTCCAGTGTTCCACCTCTCATGGAGAAACATTGGAATACGGTAGTATCAAACAGCATTGACGAATTACATGATACTCACCGAGCAATCAACAGCCATAGGAGGAGGCGGAACCCACCCGCCCACAGCCAAAAAAAAAAAACTAACCAGGAAAATAGCAAGAGATATACCAATGGCAACAACCCCCCCCCCCCGAATCTATAGTAGCTATCACCAGGGTTCATCCTGGCACACCCAAGGAGCTCATAGATCAAGTGCTAGAGAACTGTAAATGGGAAAGATTCATATCCATATGTGCAGAAAATGTGGAGGTGAACACCTAACCAAGTCATGCAGATTGGATTCCCCCTCTTGCCCCAACTGCAAAGGAGATCACCCATGCAGTTATCGCGGGTGCCACCATTACAAAAAAAGATTAAGACAAACATCGAACTTTTAGAAACCTAAGCCTAATTAAACCTAACGACGCCTCTTTTCCCCACGCTGTTTGCTCCCTAATCGCAGGTGCACTCCAGTCGGCATTGAATAAACATGTCAATACCAATTTGGGTGACATCTATCAAGATGTTAGCCGACCAGCATCTCAGCTATTCAAAACTCAAATCTCGGAATCACTAGTCAAAGCCGTAGTTAATATCAATCAAAGCCACCGTTTATCAATAACCAAACACCGCGACATTTCACCAACCCCTATCATGGATAAATTACAAATAGCCGTGTCGAACGCTAGAAGAGTTAATAATAAAAAAAAACAGATGACTCGATATTTCGAAAATACAGACATAGTCTGCATTTGCGAAAGTTGGCTAAATACTGACAAAAACTTCTCACTCAGTGGATTCAGCGTGCTTAGAAGAGACCGACAGTTCACCAAAGAATGAATGAATGAAAGGTTTTAGCGCACCGAAGGCGCGCAGGGACGATGTGGGATTTTAAAATCCCTTGCGATCCAGTTAACTGTATTTTATTTTACTTGCATCACATAGACCTAGCTTTCCTATTGCCTCACATGAGGACCGAAGGGGTGAGAGCGCGGTTACGGTTTCCTGTAGTATAAATTGGGACTGACAGATTGTCAATAATTGTTCTGGTTCTGGTTACTGGTCAATTAGCACTTTGCTGTCAACTAGTCAACAACTTAAACAGCCAAAGGTGGCGGAGTTGCTCTTCTTATAAAGCAGAACATCAAAAACAAAACTAGAAAAACTGATCACCTTGACGCCGAGGTGATTGCAACCGAAACCACAGTCGATAATAAAAACATCGCGATTGTCTGTTATTACAACGACCCAAGCAAGAATGTTTCTGACACCGTCTTTGAATTTTTTATGGGGAAATACAAACACTGTATCTTCCTCGGTGATTTCAATGCTAAACATCTTCACTTCGGATGTCAAAACACTAGCCCCCAACGATGAAGCCCTACTCGACATCACAAAAAAATATAACCTACACGTAGTTATGAAAGATAATTCCGTGACCCACATCAATAGCAACTCGGTACAGCAATCGGAAATTCCAGTTGTAATAAGCACCAGCGATTCTATCATAAATCACATCGACGACCACTAGGTCGGCGACGATGACTTAGGCTGAGACCACTTACCGTCCATGCCTCAATTCAAATAGGCAATGGCCCATTGAGCCCCCCCCCCCCCCCCTCAACTCTACGCAGAAACTTTAATGAAACAACCTGGAACCTCTACCGTGACATAGTCGATATCAAACCCACTGACAGCCCCCCCCCCCCTCCCCTTCCCGTCAAATGCCACCGAACTCAAAGTCCAATCCGAGCGCATTCAAAAACCATCAACTCGACCTTTAACGAAATATGCCTAAAAGAAGTGCGCCCCTGGACAAATACTGTCTCGGGCGACACACTTTCATAATCAAAACAAAACGGTAAGCTCTACGCGCTCTAAACTCTGAACCTGCCCCCCCCCCCCCCCCCCCTCATACAAGCTGACCTAAAAAAAACATATAAACGTCTTCATGGCGAGGTTAAGAAAGCCCTCCAAACTGAAAAACAGGCCAGCTGGGGAAAGGCAACAGCCAACCTAAATGAGGCCAGGGACGCCAAAAAATTCTGGAACTTTTTCAAAATCCTCACTGGTCAAAAAGCAGAAGCTACAAAGCAGCAGCCAAATCCTTCAAAAAGGAAGATGGCTCCTTCACGCGCACCGACAAAGAGAAAGCTGACACCTTCGCCAAACTCGTTAGAAAAACCCATTGCCCATACCAAGGCCCTGACAACGACCATGCCATCATAAACGCCATTGATGACTTCATCAACGAACACGCGGATATCTACTGTGACCCCAAATTTGATACCGACCTAGAAGAAAGGGACGACGACGACCTCGTTACTCCCATCACTATTGATGAAATCATCAGTATCATAAAAAAATGCAAAAATTCCTCCTCGCCTGGCGAGGATGAAGTTAGTTACATCATTCTAACACATAGCCCAAACTCTGTAATTGACAAACAAAACGGCCTATTCAATGCATGCATCACCCATGGCAATTTTTTCCAAATTGTTGGAAAAGAGCCATTGGTATTATGATACTGAAACCAGACAGACTCTTCCGACCCGGCCAGCTACCGCCCAATCGGCCTTCCCATTTGCGTTGGTAAGGTATTCGAAAGAATCCTTACCAATCGCCTGGGGGAGCACCTCGAAGAAACCGACTTCTTCAACAGATGACAAAGAGCCTACAGAAACCGTAAAGAAGGCATAGAGCATGTCTACCGCCTAGTCAATCAAATGAAAACCGCTATCAATAACCATAATTTCGTTTGGCACAACGGAATGCGCTTTAAATTGTCTAAAATGAATCTCCCCATGAAACTGCTTAGATTTCTCTCCTCCTTCCTTAACGATCGAGAAATAAAAATCAGCGAAAACAACGAAATATCCGACGGCGTCCTCCTTGAAGCGGGCACCCCCAAGCATCCGTCATCACCCCCCTCCTATACATCATCTATGTCAATGATCTCAAAATTTCCGACAAACACTTCCAAATCTCACAACGTGCGGACGATAAGGGTCTCCGGGACTCCAATAACATCGCCAACCTAGTACAGAAACCCCTTCAACGCGCTCTCGGTGACCTTGAGAAATGGTGCGCCAAATGGAGAATCAAGCTGGACACCAGTAAAACCCAAAGAATTACGTTCACCCGTAAGAAATACAACCGTGACTTCGATCTAAAACTACTTGACAAAGTCCTCATTGAGTGCACAGAGGCGAAGTTCCTTGGCATTACCATTGACCAAAACCTATCTTTCAATAAACACACCAACGATATTGCCAGCAAAACGACAAAACGTATCAATTTATTAAAAATGACACGATGAACATCCTGGGGAGACAGCCAGACTACCCTACTTAAATTATTCAAAGCCTTTGTGTGCCCTGTACTCAAGTATGGGGTTATCATCCTAACAGACCTAAACCAAACAAATATGGGGAAACTCCGAAAGGTTAAAAAATAACGCGCTCAGGGTCGTTCTCTGCCCACTGGGATACACCTATCAAAACACTCCACGACAGAGCCGACATCCCAACCATTAAGGACCGCCTCGCCTCCCTAGCTGCGAAAAATCTTAACCAGTTGACCGACAGCTAACTAACTAATCTCCGAAATACAGGACACTTGTGAACGCCGAAAAAAACACCAAAACGCCATAATTTGATCTAATCACCGACACCGTGTAAGTTGAAACCAAACCGCGGAGGTAAGTGCAGGAAATACCCTATGGTACTGCTCCTCGTTAAGGCCTACACCCCTCCCTCCTACTTCGACCGGATAAAGGAAGGCGAATAAACAGGAAGTAAAAACGGTTCAGCCGTGACCTTCTACCAGGGACTGCTGTCTTCACCGACTCAGCGAAATCACCAAAATCTAATGTCTGAAAAATAAACAAAAACTGGGTAAGAGTTATTGAAAAACAGGCAGTAATAGCGCCTCAGTTGTGACCTTCTACCAGGAAGGGATGTCTTAACCGACTCAGTGAAATCTCTAAAATTTAATGTCTAAAACTGAACAAAAAACTGGGAAAAAGAAAGTGATAAACAGGCAGTAATAACGGCTCAGCTGTGACCTTCTACCAGGAAGGGCTGTCTTCGCCGACCCAGCTAAAACTGGAGGAGGTAAGGTCAGGAAACACCCCCGGGTGTGGTAATTTTGTTACGGCCTGTCCCCTTCCTCCAATCTTTACATGGAAAAGAACAATCCGGAAAAAACTAAAACACAGACAAAGGATTTGTACGAGCTGATCCCAGTGGTCGACAACCATCCGAAATGTAATCACATACTTTTGTCTGTCTTAAAATCAACTAACTCTGTCCTTTTTTTAGCAGGTACACAGATATGTTTTCCTTTTCTATCTGCAGCACCCCAATAACCGTTATGGAAATCTGTAGCCTATACGGTACACTGCAGCCGCTATGGACTGTGAACATCCTTCGCTCCCGCTTCTCTCTTTTTTTGTAAGCGTCTGATGCTCATTCTGACCCGGCCAACTAGGTACAAATGCAGACCTGTCCTTGAACCAGGGAAGTTCGGGTCTTCCTACCGGTGGTCCCCGAAAGGGGGCGCTGTTGTTGTTTTTTTCCAAGATGAAACGGTACTCTCAACTGCAATCCAGGACAACGATCCAACTACAATTTCCACCAACCACCTGAGGCAGACTATACTTGCCAATGATGGCCCCCACCTCACCTTGACTACTCTTCTAAGTGGCACACTTTATTTGCCCGAAAATTATCATCATAGCGCCCCCAGGGAGAGGTAACACCTTTGTGAAAGGACCCCATCTCGCTCTGGTCCTCATCCGAGGGTTCAGTCAACGGCCATCACAAAGACAAGCCAACCGTCACCTTGACCATCTTACCTGGAAATTCCGCCGAGTACCCGATCCTTTTCCTCTTTCTCTACGCCTAGGCGTGTAGCTAAAAGATCTTAAACTGTTCAAGCGGGTCGAAAGGGGCTTGCCCTACGGCGTCCCCGCGCGCCTTCGGCGCGCGAAACCATTTAATTCAGCATGCAAAACAAGTGCACATTGAATATACAATCGCAAGGGTGTTTACGAGCTGATATGGTGTAAACAACTTGTCACAGAGTTGCTTTCTTAGACAAACAAAAGACGCACAATCAGTAAGAAAGAGACAATATCAAGTGTCGATTAAATTATCGGAGCTGCTCTCTACTGTTGCACTTGCATTTGAACAGCGGATAGTTACAGCAGGTTGCTGTCACTTTAGTAGCTGATTTTCTGAAGGAGTTTAGATTTGAGTGATGCAATGTGTTAATGTTGTTAACCCCCAGTAACGTAACTGTAAAAACGGCCAACGCAAAACATGGTAAAAGGCATTCAAATTGTTGATTTTCATTCGTTTGCTTCCCAAGCACATCTTGTGTCCCTCAGTGGGACAAGTGCGTCGTACTCGTTCCAGTGTGGGGGTCATATACCATGTTTCGGAAGCACAAAATACGCCAGCAATGGGATTTCAATAGTTTAAATATACACCTACAGTAGAAAACAAATTGACCTTTGGTGGCGTCGACTTGAATGCGAACTAGTCTAAATTTGTCACACGTCACATCGCGAAGAGTGAAATGAAAGTGGCAATGATTTAATATGTTTTTAAACGGGTTTACCCCATAAGATGCCATATATTATCAAACATACATTTTCTCATGTTAATAAAACATCCAAAATTCGAAATAGTATGTTATAATGTTATTAAAACGAAAAAGGCTCAGTTTCTTTTTCTATTTCGTTTCGGAGATAACATTGACGACGGAAGTACCGCCCACCGATTCTCATATGTAATCAAAAAGAGATTCGCACGTATGTAAATCTGCTGCTCAGTAAAATCAAGAAAAAAATAATAGCGACTCTTTATAATCTGACGATCATGTTGTAAATAAAATATGAACATTTGGTACACCAAGCTACTATAGGTATATTCTCTATACAGTACGTGGAGCGTGTATTATCACTAAATCACCCGCAGAGTTGAGATTCCACCAGAGCAATAATTGCACATTTGTTGCAAAGTACAACCAGCACCAGCAAAGTTTCAGCCAATGGACCTCCGGGTTAAACCCGGAGGTCCATTGACTGTAACATTGCTTGTGTTTTTTGTCGATATGCACAAAATTTGAAAGTTATAGCTTGGGTGGTAAATCCACTCCGCGGGTTATTTAGTTACAATCCACTATTCACGTACTGTATATCCGCTATTCCAGTTAGGTAGAGGGTTAAGCTCAAGGCGCGTCGGGAATGGTACGCGCGATGCGATGCAGTAAAATAGTAATCAATATTTTTTTTTCAGTTCTATATTTTTGGACATGAAATTTCATTTTCAGCCTTGCTGCGTTAACCCTTTACCTAACTTAACGGCCAAAACCGGCCAGCGCTATTCTCAAAAATCGCCTATTAATTTTCATTATTTTTTTCATTTTTTGTCTCAAAAACATAGGTTATGACCCCTCGTTGGAACGAGCTCGTCGAGCTCGTTCCAACGAGGGGTCATTACCTATGTTTTTGAGACAAAAAATGAAAAAAATAGTTATTCAAGAATTATTTTTGCAAGTGTCGTCTGCATTTCATGTTAGGTAAAGGGTTAAGACATTACATTACCCCAGCGATTCCAGAGTGTGATGTGAAACAAAATCACTAATCTTACTTCTGACGGAACAAATTATTGCTTCAAAATTATGATCAGTGATTATTTGTTTCACTTCTCTTTGATGTTATCTTTGTTCATGTACAATGCTTTAATCAAAGAACTGAACCATGCCAAAATCTTAAACTTAGAGGGGAAATATTTCACATTACCGCAATGTTCGCATCGCATCGTGCGTGCCCAGGTCTTGAAAGTGTTACAAGAATGGGAATTATTCTAAGTTGAAGAACTCTTACCAGAAACGTAATTTGACATTTTTTTCTCATTCATTTCAATACTTTCTTTTTTGAGTCAGCAAAATCTTGTTATCGTTGTACGGAAAAGGTCATTTGTATCGTACTTTTTGGTTTTATTTTATGTGTTATGGGACCAGTAGGCGGGGGCCAATGAATCTCGGTACCCTGAAAGTGGGTTATAGCAACGTCCAGGCTCTCCACCGGAAAGTAAGTGAAATTGCTACATTGATCGAGGCAGAGGATTAAGGGTAAGAGACGAGGAACGGGTAGACCAAGTAAAGGGGTGCATGTGGATAGGTGTAAGGCGAACGGAAGGCCAGAAAAAGGGAGGAGAGGTAGGCATGTACATTAAAGAGAATTTAAAATCGTCGCTGATCGCCGACCTGGAAAATGTCAGCACCTCGGATGAGGTATCGAAAGAAACTGGATGGGAAAAGATCAATCTAAGAAACAAAAGTATTGACCTTGGGGTTGGGTACTGTGTGGTGGAGGGAAGCAAACCCGATTGAAATGACTCGATATAGTCAACACTAAGGTCCAATATCACAGAACTAGAAAACATGGGGCTCGGCGGTATAATTCTGATGGGTGACTTTTATGGACACATAGGTGATAAGGAAGAAGGCATAGAGGGCGGGCACAAGAAAGTAAACAGGAAAGGAAGGAAGCTGTTGAACTTCACAAATGAGCTGGGTTTGAAGATTCTGAACAGGAACGTGAGGTGAAAGGGGAAATGGACCTGGGAGAGGAACGACAGAAAATCAATAATCGACTATATTCCCACAGATATTAATTTATGGAGGGGGTGATAGGAGTGGAAGTGGATGATGAGGGTAAAATGGAGGTGGATAGTGATCACAACTTGATTACAGTGACGATCAGGACCAAAAGCCAAGTAAAAGGCAAAGGAAGCTTCAAGGAGATTTGGGAACTCAAAAGGATGCTGACTGGGCGAAGTTCGAAGAAAAATTAAAACCAAAGCTTGCAACCGTACACAAGGGGGGCAATGTCCAGAAGATGGCCGACGTCATAGCTGCGAGCTCAGTGGAGACAGGGAAGGAAAGTGTAGGAAAGATTAGGGTGCCAACCTGGGAACTTGGGTACAGAGTGAACGAAGAACTGAAAAGGGTCATAAAGGGTAAAAAAAGCTAAATGTGTTGCATACAGGAGAAGTAGAACACTTAAGGGGCGGAAAGCAACGAGGCCACAGTAGCAAAGGAAGAATACCAACAAGCACAAAATAAAGTAAATAAGATTAAAGACGGTAATTGGAGATTGCGAAATAGCAGTCTTATTAGGACGATAAGAACGACAGGGAGGTCGAGTTCGAACGTATTTTGGAATTGGGTGAATAAACGTAACAAAGGAAGTAACCCACAGAGTATTAAAGTAGACGGCAGAGTTACAGACGATCAAGATCAAATCGCGTTAGAACTAGTCAAGCACTGGGAAAAGGTAAACGGTAAGCGATGGGGCATGGGGAACCCACCAGAGTGTCCGAACCAGGTCGAGGAAAATCTATCGAACTTCGTGTGCAGCGAAATTAAAGCGGAGGGGCTGCGAAAGATGATCTAAAAAAAATGGAAAGGCGGGAGGAGTGGACGAAATTCCTAACGAGTTTATCAAAAACGGGGGAGAGGAACTCTTGGAAACTCTAACTGACTATTCAATTTAGCCACAGAAAAACAAGAGGTCCCAAATGAGTGGAGAGAAAGCAAAGTGACATTTATTCACAAAAAGGGGGAAAAGGACGTTTTGGGTAATTATCGAGGGATCTCTGTCAACAGCAACATTGGAAAGGTTTTCTGTAAAGTCCTGTATGAGAGATTAGAGGAGGTAATTGAGTTGAAGGGGTTTTTGGGACAGATCCAGAATGGCTTCAGGAAGGGAAGGAGTGTCACGGACCATCTTTTCACGCTGTCCCAAATGATAGAATCCGCGAAAGCAAAAAAGAAAACGATGTTTATGGCCTTTTTGGATGTTAAAAAGGCATACGATAGAGTTTGGAGTGAGGGTATGTGGCACGAGCTTTAAGCTCTAAGCTTGGGAGGCGAGTTTGTTAGAATTATGAAAGCATTATATTAAGATGTGAAGAATGAACTTAGCCCGGGAAACATAACAACAGAACGTGTGCCTATGGAGACAGGCCTAAAACAGGGGTCTATCCTTTCGCCAATTCTTTTTGCATAGTACTTCAAAGGTTTAGGAGATGAACTCCTGCATAGCGACGAGGGGGTAGCAGTTGGGGACTTGAATCTTCCAGGGCTATTTTTTGCAGGCGACATGGTGGTAGTGTCATAAAGCGAAGAGGGGCTAGCCAAAATGCTGAGAGTAAATACAAACATCACAGGAAGAGGCATCTACCGAAACCACACAAATCAATTGATTCTGAAGGGGTAGGAACCAAATGAAACTTATAGGGAAAAACAGTTTCAATAAGGTTTTCGTGGGGAAAACCATTTGGGAAATGGTGGGCCAGCCAAGTATAACATATGGCAGGGAAGTGGTACCCCTAAACCAGAGCTTGGAAACCCTGCAGAACGATGCAGGCCGATGGATAACGGAGTGCAGTAATGCCGCAGCACTTGAAGCAATCAGGGGTGAGCTTGGGTGGTTGAGAATCAAGGAAGGAATGACTTATTGAAACTCGGTTATCTTATTTGGTAAATCTCCCCGTCAGCCGATGGTGTAAAATAATGTTCCTGAGAATTTTCAACTCAAATATCAAGACAAGGTGGATGATCCAAGTGAGGGAGCTAATATAGAACTACTCACCGGAGATCTCGGACCTAGACGTTGGGGCAAACCGGGGTAAAAACATCGTTAGAGAAAGGATCATGAAGTATGGTAACCGTAACTGGCGAGAGGGGTCAAATCCAAGAGGTCTTTGGGTGGCCTGCGTGATAAAGAGAAGCCGGGTTTTGAAGAGTACATCGGTGGCATCTTTGGAGGGGGGGGGGGGGCACTGTTGTTCAAGCTGAGTTCGCGGTCCCTGGAGCTGAGGGTGGAAACTGGAGAAAAGTTCGTCTCCGAGTGTTGGGAGGAGAGAAGAAGCAAGGGAATAGAGAGGCAGTTGTGAGTACAGGGATAACCAAGGCCTTCTCATCCGCGAACCGCGACAAATCAGCGGCTGGCCAAAGTGTTATTATTATTACGTTGTTCAGTATCACCAGGCGAGGAAGTTTAGAGGATTGCGTAGGATAAAATGGTTTCTCGCGCCGAAGGCGCGCAGGGACGATGTGGGGCAGATCCCTTTTGACCACCACCCCCCCCCCCCCCTCCTCGTGACTGTTGAGATCTGGAAGCTACATGTCTAGGCGTGTGGAAGGAGGAGAAGGATCGAGTACTCAGCAGATGTCTTAGGCTAGATGAGTGTTGGGTTGTCTTTGTGTAGGTCGTTGACTGAACCCTCGGGTGAGGACCAGGGCGAGAGGGGGGGGGGGGGGGGGTCCTCCCACAAAGGTGCTACCTCTCCCCGAAGGTGCTGTAGTGTTTTTTCTGGCAAGTATAGTCTGCCAATTCGAAGCTAGATCATAGAGCGATGGTGGTTGGCCATCTTTTGCAAGTATAATCTGCCTCAGGCAGTTTTAATCAAATGTTCTGGCTTTACAATTGGATGTGTTTTTGGATAGACTACAACAACGGCCCCTTTCGGGGATCACCCGTAGACAGACCCGAACTTGCCTGGTTCGAGGGCAGGCCTGTATTGGAACCTATTTGGCTGGGTCAAAAATGTGCGCAACAGACGCTTACAAAAAGGGGTAGAAGCGGGGCGCAGGACCAACGCTCGCCTTCCTGGAAATGGGTGACCACTTCTAGGGATGGATCGGAGGCTGTTCAACTTCCAATAATTCACAGCTCAGTGTAAATAATACACACAGCTATGACATTTTACACACCTTTACTTCCGAGATGCCTCTATTAAACACCTTTGCTACAAGATCAAATTTGATCCTTTATCCACAATAACGCCCATTTGACTTTTTTTCATGAACGTTCAATATGTACCACCTTGCTGAACGTACACTCTAGAAATTTTGTATTCTTCATTAATAAACATGCCTAACAATAAAAAACATGCCTGAAGTGCCGCCAGTTTTCAGCCGACAAACAGTTCGTCTGAGCTGCCATTGTGTTGACGGTAGGGCGTTATCGTGTGACAAAAAAATTAAGTTTGTCCGATTTACATGAAAATTTAGTTTGATGTTGAGCTCGAAATATGCAAAAATAGCTGTTTTTTTATTTTTTAATATAACGTCATTTTCGACATTTCTACGACAATTTATGTTTTGACCCCCTCATTTTCTGACAACCCAACTTCAACAACAGTGAAATATACCCTTACACAATGTCACGGCACAGTTGTGTTCTCATTCACGCAAAACATTGAACATTTTGATGTCAAATGTTACGTAGGTGCAAAAGAACGTACAAATCAACTTCCCCTTTTCCAGGTTTTTTTTTCGGACGTCAGATCCTGGAGATATGACGTAAACAACGTCGGGGGTACCCGCCTCCCATTTGCTGAGAACACTCCCCAACCTCTGGGTGGGCGGTAAAAGTCTAAATGTAATCCCATTTAACCCTGGATATGTATTTATTTTGATCTATGGAAAACGATTCGGTTAATTTGAGGTAAATATTGACAAGTCGCCCCGGACTTTAACCCTTTGATACTTTTGTACGTCTTATTACGTACGTAATCAAACAGTGCGTTGATACTTTTGCACGTCTTATCACGTACGAAATCAAATAGCACGTTGATGCTTTGTGGTCATTTGTTTTGTTATTAGTTTTCGATTTTTTAAAGTTTTAACCTTAATTCCTATTTTCTGCCGAATAGTGCTCAGTGACAACCGTTGAGGCAAGAGGTACGGCAGCTTAAAGTACTAATGTAATCCTGCCGTCAAGACTTCTTAACTGGTTGAGTGCTAGAAGCTACCATCAGGGCTTTCAAAAAATGAGGACACCAGAGCAAAAGCCAACACTTTCCTTACTTATATTAACACAAATAATATTTTGTTTATATAAATGTGTTTTATTACAAATTATTGGAGAGTGCATGTGGGCACTCTCCAATAATTTGTAATAAAACAAGTTTTGAATAACAAATGCAGATCACCAAAAATAATCTAGCCCTCAACCAGTTAATCACTAATGTGAAAAATATCATACTTTCTGACGCTTGACGTCGCGTTTTGAAAAAAACGTTGAAGAAACTGAATTCCCAGTGACGCTTGAACGTCAGGATAATTAAAGTCTCAAAGGGTTAAAGGCGATGCATTCTTCAATATAAAGTTTGATAGCATAAGTGATAAAGGATATACAAGGTAATTACAGATGTTAGGCGGCTTGTCCCGACGAAAACTCTCACGGCGTGGGTTCGAACTCCCACACTGCCAATTGCTATAAATCAGCGTCCTTGAGTTATCCTTCGACACTCGGGAAATTTGAAAAAGAGATATTCCCGGTGATTTCCATTGAGATGCAGAATGTGGAACTGAGTGACGAAAGTTTCAGATACCAATACTTCATTGACTATTCCGTGTATTCTGTACTGACTCTAGTTAACTAGCATTCCCTTTTCTGGTTTGTTTGTGGCCGAGTGAGAGGCGTGATTAGTATGTGTTCAACAAAATGTTGGTACCGAAGTAACTTCTGTAGACGTTACTATAAAATCAGCGTCCTTTCTTGATTCTACTGCGTGACAAAATTGACAAAAGTGAAGTTCTGGCTGATTTCCAGTGAGGTCTAATAAGAGGAATTAGGTGATGTAATCTTCGGAGACTATAAATGATCCTGAGCCCAACTTTTGAGCGGAGTTTTTTTAATGACAAAATTTGTAAACAAAACGTTTAATATGTAACGTGATGAAGAGGCATGGTGAGGAAAACGTTGCCAAGAAACGCCAGAATGGAATGTTTTCGCACAGATACCTGTATATCATATGAAGCCCACAAAAATTGTTGAAAGGTTCGAAACTACGACCCCAAATAACGCGGGTATTACTTTATGACCAGAGAATAGCCTCTCCTTGCCGTTTTTTACCTGAATCGCCAAAAAATCAATATACACTTCTTTGTTCGGTGATTAGTGAGGCGGCGTTTTTGTGTTTCAATGGATGACATTTTGAGATTTGCCGTGCAATGTCAAACACCCCTAAGCCACAGGTCGGCCACCCTATTCTGGTGATCCCTGAGCCAAATAGTGATGACCAAAGGCAGCGAGGTTTGATTCGCGATTCAATTTAATTTTAAACCCTCTCTCTGATTTGAATTGGCATGAAATCTGACATCGGCACGGCTCTATTCGAACTGAGGTAAAAAAGTTTAACTCTAAAACCGAAAGGTAATATACTTTGAACACACGAGTGGGTGCATTCAGATTTCTAAGGAAGTTATAAGTCCACAAGTAGTATTGGGAAACCTCTCACTCAAGGGTGGGTTGGGGAGGGTGCCATACCCCCAAACCAAACTCTCTCTTGTTTTCCTTACGCCTTCAGCATCATGGGCATTCCTCTTCTATTCTGCCTGAAACTATTTGGGTCTTGAACCGTGGGAAACGTGTTTCCAGGATACTTATTTCACAGCTCAGTTGCAAGGTAAGGTCCAAAATATATGCGTTGTAACCCAAAAGACATATTTAAAAGCCAATCTGGTCCGCCTGGGAACGATACAAAGTGTATGTGTACTAGAACAATGGAGATGATTTGATTTGTATAGAATCTATTTTTTTGTTTTTTTGTTTGTTTGTTTGTTTTTTTTTTTGGTGGGGGGGGGGGGGGGAGGATTGAGCTGAAATCTTACATCACTAGACTGAATGTTATACATTTCTACTGTACACTTCCATCAGCTTCCAAAAAAGCGTAGCATATTTCGTTGGCTGAAGTGACTTTGGGGACGCCGTGATCCTGGGCCAACTTGACCAAAATGACCAGATAATCCAAAGTGGTGGGTATGCTATATGTCTCCAATATAAGGGATATATATAGTCTCTGAATGCTCCCCACCCCACCCACACACCAGTGCCACCGTTGCCCCACCCCCACCCCCTATCAAAAAGTTACCTATTCACTGTGCTTCTTTTCCTGAAAACATATTTCCTTAATTCTTGAAAGGATCATTACGTGTGCAAGGTATTAGGTACTTGAAGATAGGGCTGCACGGTATATCGATAACCTGATATATACCGGTATTCAAACCAATATCGATTGGATACCGGTGTAATTTCAAAAATATCGGTTTATCGTCATTATTTATTTACCCACAATTTAATTTTCAAGACGTCTTGAGTTTTTAAACTGTCGCCCCGGATGAATAATATTATCCCTTTATCCAAGGAATCGTCTGCTTGAACCCTCGTAATATACAAATTCAGCAGTTGAAAAAATAAATTTAAAAAATTTCAACACAACTATATCATGTAACCCCTCTTTGGAACGAGCTCGTTCCAATGAGGGGTCATGTGATATAGTTTTGTTGAAATCTTTGGAGAAAATCTGATCAACTAATTTTTAAAATGATAAATTTTGATATCGTTTGCGTTGGGTAAAGGTGTTTCGAACCGCATCATCAAGGCATGCTAATTCGTTCCGACTGTGATGCCTCGAGTCTCAATTGTGGTACTTGTGTTCATATATCTGAACAGTTTTCGATATACCGGTATACCGCGGTATTTTTTTGAATACCGATACCGGTATTCAGTTTTGAATATCGTGCAGCCCTACTTGAAGATTATCAACCACGTCTCATATATAACCATACACTCTGTATTTTTGTACATGAGGTAAGAGTAAGAATTGGTAGAGGTTTATACTCTGGCTAAATTCCAGACCCTTGTGGCTGTGGGCTCGTTTGGTTGCCTGATAAGTACATTTCTCTTCATTTCATACTCAAGATATTTAAATTATGCAAGGGCAGAGAACTTCGAGGAGGTGAGAGTTGAACGGGTGTTACTTCTTTAAATATTGATTCCTACTAATTTATCATTTATATATTTTTGGGGGGTTTTACTACACTTTCGACAGCCAGGGTCTCCTCGTGTCGGACAGTTTTACGGATGGAGGAAGCCGGAGTACCCGGTGAGAACAACCGAGCAACGTCGAGCAAATGTCAGGCTCCCCAACATACAAACTCCACACAGGCAGGGTTAGCATTGGTTGAAAACAAGTGCACCGTCGGCGTGCAGTACGCCTTAGTACACAACGCAACCGTGTCCCCATGTGGGCAATGGGGGTGGCGTGTCTTGCCCAATGACACAACGCGTTTGCCATAGGTGGGTTTCGAACCGAGGACCTCCCGGCTTACAGCCTGCGCCTCTACCTACTGAGCCACCGCGCCCCGATCCATACTAACTAGTAGTAAATGGGACGACGAAGTAACTACCGGATGGCCCTACAGTTATACAGATATTGTCCTGCTCTCCTTGAGAAAGGGTGAAGGGCGGATATCGTTGGGTAATTTGCATCATAGAAGCTAATCATAATGTGGCATATGTTTTGGTGGAAATGAACACACAAAGAATAAGCATATTACCGTCGGATTGAACCGTGGGGTTTGAACAGACATCAATACAGAAGATACTACCTGCAGTGTCGCCGCGATATAGCCTCGGCTGCTGACGACGCGTTAAGCAAACGAGAAATAAATAAATAAATACTGCATGCAGTAAGTTTTCTAATAAACAATCACATAGAATCATATCATTCCAATCTCTGTTGTGTGATCTCTATTAAATTGTTCCCATACTATAAACCGCCAAAGGCCTAAACCTATCTATGCAATTTTATTATGCATCACGTTTGTAACATCAGCCGTGATAGGTTAATTTGACACCTTCTAAAAGTCATAGTACTGGAGGTTTGGGGCAAAACACGGGTACTATCGGAACGTTCATCCTTGGAGACAAGAGAACAAAGAAAATGTAAGCTCCACTTTCATTGATCAGCGTCGATTACGCATGCCCTGATTGGAATTCCTCAACCCCAAACGCTGGCGCCGTGTCCGTTTAACTTTTTTCGTCACCGATAGACACAAACTTACCAACAAATATATCATCTTCAGTGGGTGTGTTTTCAATTTTAACTGCAAACAATGAATTCAAAAGAATCAGAAATATTAAAAACTCACGTGTTGTTCACCACTTCTGTGAATCCTGAATATGAGTTATGACTTCAATCAATTATATTTCCACAAGTTTAGTACTCCTCTGCCTCACTGAGCCTCCGCCTCAAGTTCAAAATAGATTGTTTCACTCCGCTTAATTCTAACAACTGTCGTCGTCCAAGAAAATGAATTTATATTCCATTATACTACTTGTCACTCAAGCATTAATATTTAATGAATTATAGCATGACACAGTTGTAAACACTGGGTTTGGTGATATAGAAACTCCCAAAGCGACGGCACTTGTGACAAGTCATTTTCGAATTTGGTGATCTAGAAACTCCTAAAGAGACGTCATTCGTTCGAAATGACGTCATGTTTTGGGATTCGACTACATTGTTATTACAAGCTTGATGGCATGTTGCAGTTAACACTTCACAATGAAAGATATTTTTGTTCGGCATAATAAAATAATTAGAACGTTTCTTTTTATGTTCTATCGGTCGATAGTACCTGAGTTTGTGTGATTTCTGAAATAAAACCTGAAGCAGCGAAGCTGCTGAAGGTTTTATTTCAGATATCACACAAACTCAGGTACTATCGACCGATAGAACATGAAAAGAAACATTCTAATATTATATTAGTACACTTTTAACAGCCTATATTATGTAGCTTGAAAGTTGTTCCTATCCAAAACTGGCCTATAAACAACCGACAAGGTTTAGAAAGTAACTTGCAAGTGTAACTAAAGACTGCCTGTTTTTGTTTCAGTAAAAAGTGATCAGCGTCATAATTACTAAAACTAGGCTTTAAAGGTCAATGAAGAACCTGATATTTTCACTTGAATTCAGTCGCTTTCTGCGCTTCGTTAGCTCGTAATTATTCATCTTTGGGTGCTTATGACCCCGGTTTGGAACCCCAATTTGGAATGAATACTTTTGTTTTCAGTGGGGACGGAGATTGGGAAATTTGGTGAGGACATTCGGAAAACTTGCCCAGATGCGACGAAATTCCATTGGAAACGGGTACCATATTCAGCACCTTTAGACGCCCAAAAGAATTCCTGTATGACTTCTGAATATATAGGAATATAATGATGTAGCCTATTGGACGAAGGGCCGGGGCAATGGAGCCGGGTGACTTGTGTGGCATGTAATGTGTACACATTTATTTCTGGTTCAACAGCACTAACCTCATGGATCGACTTTTCTTTTAGAAAATGTTCCCCAACCCAGAGCAGAGACATACAATTTATATTTCAGTATTTAGCTCCGAGATAGCTGTTGAATTACTGGAATAAAGCTTTGCGATTTTCATAAGGATCAATGTTTCATTCTTTGCGAAGAAAATTCTTCTAATCGACCTTCTGTTTCCTGAAATTAAACTTAACGCAAGTCGTAATGGTGCTCCATGTTCAACCACAGCAAGCGAATAGAACTTGCAAGTTGTTTGAGCATACTGAAGGCTGACGACAAGCTGAACTTGAAATTACTGATAAATTAATATTATTTGCATTTGTTAAGTTTTGTTTAGAAAAGCGCCTTTTGGGACCACTTAAAGGCGCGAAGTGAAAGCGGATATAGTGAAGAGACGAAACGATTTATTTGGAAAAAAACAACGTCCTTCTGATTCATGTTATATGGGATATTAAAACCACGCGAAACAAAATAATGCCAAAGATAAACACAATAAGATTCCTTATTTGTTGAGCGAATCGTATTGAAAATAATAAAGTATTGTTCGAAAAAAATCCAAAGAACGTATTGTGAGTTTTTGTTATTGTTTTGAGGTGATTCTCCGCGTAGAATTCTCAGCACTGAGATGAAATATTAAATGTTTGAGTGTCCGTTTCTTTGTTCGCACAACATCGCCATTAAACATGACCTTCTACTAGCAAAGAGTGGGAGAATAACATTTATTTATAAAAAGCTTTATTTCCAAATGAAACAAATATTGCATTTTGATTGGCTGAGAGGTACGATGTAACTTGCAATCCACGGCGTTTTTTTACACCGTGGTTAACCACGGTGTAAAAACAAGAATATACAATAGCAGGCTATATGGCTTTGAAAAGTACCAATTTTTAATTATTAATTCATACCTTCTGCTCGGTTATGTTGGAACAAAAATAAAAATACTGGAAATTTAATATTTATGTGCAATAAAATATTACATATATGGATGTCATTGGAACTGGCTCATTGAGCCAGTTCCAATGATATCCATATTTGTCTGGTTTTATTTATTAAGAAACTTACAAAGTACAAATTTTCTGTCAGATTTTGCTCACAATGTAGGTAATAGTATTAAGTACTCCAAAAGTCTTGGAAATAAATATCTTATCCTTTTGCCGAAGGGTGTATGAGTTCCCAAACCGGTGTAAATTCCTATACTCCTATACACCCTAGAAAACACAAGGCTAACTAATAATATATCTGGCGAGGAAGCGCGGTGGCTCAGTGGTTACGTTTTTGGTCTCTAAAGCAATGGTCCACGGTTCGATCCCTGCCAGCGGTAACAGCGTTGTGTCCTTTGGCAAGGTACTTAACCGAGATTATCCACGTGGGCATACGGTAGCGCTGTGCACAAAGGCATACTGCACTTCGATGTTGCACTTCTGTTCAACCAATGTTAACCCAGCTTGTGAGGGGTGAGTACGTTGGGAGTCTGACAGTTGCTGTCCACAGCTCGGTGGTCCTCTCCGGATACTTCGGTCTTTCCATCCGAGCAACTGTCCGACTCGAGGTGGCCATATGGATTTAATAGATAAGTTAATACATATCTTGCGATTGCTTGAAGGTTCATTATTGAGCTGATAGATGTCCGGCAAAAAAGAGCTGACGCAGTCTATTGAATTTGGTTTTAATGCTCATATATTTCGTTTGAGGCAGGAGTTTCAATAAGTTAATTTCACAAATTTCTTCATTATGTCCCGATTCGTACATACCAAATTCAGAAAGCAGGCTTTTCAGGAAAGCATATTTTACCATGGGAACAGACTGCTTTTACCCAGTCTGAATTGTGAGTGTGCGTTACAAACGTTATGTGTGTTCGACAAATCAGTGTATATGTCGCTGATTGTGCCTGCCTGCCTGCCTGCCTGCCTGCCTGCCTGCCTGCCTGCCTGCCTGTCTGTCTGTCTGTCTGTCTGTCTGTCAAATCAGTGTATATGCCGCTGATTCTGCCTGCCTGCCTGCCTGCCTGCCTGCCTGCCTGCAAACCCACAAACCCGCCCGCACGCCCAACCGCCCGCCCACCCAAAACCCGATCCTCCCGCACGCCCCCCCCCCCCCCCCCGCGCTCGATGACACGCCCGCTCGCCCGACACGCCCGTCCGCCCGCCCAACAAGCCCGTAGCCCGTCCGCCCGTCCGTCCATCCGTCCGTCCGTCCGTCTGTTAAACATCCCGATTTGTCAACGTCCCCGGCTGCTATCGACAGGTTATCCTGCCTACTCACTTATCCTGTCCGCCCATCTGCCTGCCTGCCACCTGCGTGCGTGCCTGCATGCCTGCGTGACATTCATCTCCGGTTCATATACACATACACTACAAACCATACAAACCAATACGTGCGGTTTTGTCTTAACTTTATCCCACTGTAGAAAAAGAAGTGAAGATTTTACAATAACTGCACAACGTCCATGTAATTGATCATCCAGAGCTCTAACGATTCCCATATAATTTATATTTCTGTGGCGCAAATCGAAGTACGATGTCGGAAAACGTTAACAAAATTATGTGTCTTTCCTTATGTCAGTTCTGTTGAGGAATGTTATATCGCTGCAGAATATTAGTTTGACGTCAGCGTAGAGATGTAACTCCCCACCCAGCAAGAGAGATCATTGTTGCTTCCTATTCTTTTCGGCGCTTTTTAAATATCACACTCCTCCAGTTCTAAAATGATAATTCAGCTGAGCTAATAATTAGTGTTACTTCCTGGAGAAAAGATTTGTGCGCATAAATGCGACCATTCAACACAGTTGAGAATAGTTTATCAGAATACTACGCTTTGACTCATTTCGGAAGTTTGTGGCTAGCTACCAGGCTGTGTCGCATGTGTCATTTATTTCGAAGCTGACTTGTCGCTGGCTATTGTTTCCGATTTTTCGATTATTTCCTATGTTTAGGAAGAATAACAACTTTTAGCCCAACATACACTGAGATTGGATCTTTTACCAAAACATCACTCCCTGTGGTTTTTATCAAGTTGAAGAAACGAATAGACCAAGTTGTTTAATCCAGCAGACAAGTTGTCAACTAAGGGATGAAATGACCAGTACCATGGGTCCAGTTGATACAATCAATGGTCCGAGCTGACCAACTTATTTGGGCGACATTACCAACTCATTAGTGTGACTTGACAAGCTCAAAGCGGCGACTTGTTTGAAAGGGGCCAGTTGGCTATAAGAGTTGGGGAAATCGTCCAATCTAATGAGTAGAGCTGACCAATCAGATGAGGCAAGTTAACAATGACAAATATAGAAGGGAGAGTTGCCCAATCCAATGAAACGAGTTAACGAGTTAACCAATCCATTATGGCGAGTTTGACAAGTCGTTTGGGGCGTGATGGTATTTATTGTTATTTATTGGTGTTTAACGCCACATCGGCAGCTAAGGCTATATCGTGGCGACAAAACGGTAGAAATTACAAATGTCAGATATGAGGTAAAAAGATTGACTAAAATAAGAAACAATTACAATAGAAGTGTCAAAGACAAGAGTAGTCTGAACAGTAATGTGTGATGACATGAAATACTTATAAATCAACCTGATGGTCTTTAGACTTGAAGAGGAAAGTTTAAAAGAATAAAAACAATTTTAAAATTTATTAAAAAGGTTTATTGTTTTCAGAAATAAAGGAATTTTGTACGGGCACGTGTGATAAAAAAGTTTTCTCACAGATCCCACAGTGAAATACTGCCCTTCGGCATGATTAAAATCAGTTCAATATTAAAGACTTTGCTCCTCTGTCAACGCCTGTTGGCAAGAAGCACACTCTGATCGCATACAGAGCAAAATGATATTGGGTCTGGTTGGTTTTGTGGTGATTTGACTAGAACACAAACAACAGGGAACCATAGTTTAGACTACATGCTGATGAAGATAGATGATATATCTATTGGGTATTTCCTTATCCTGACTGTCAGCTGTTCCGTTTGATAACATAAGCAGACAGAACACGATGTGTGTGAGAATCGGTGTGTGTTTTACAAAACGAACTGGAATGGCGTAGTCATATTTCGCGAGAGTGGTAAATATTAGTACGCCATTTCAACGAGTTATGCAAAACACCCACCGAATGAAACACACATTCCGTTAAATACAAGGGTTGGAAGTTCAATGGATGTGTAATAAAGAACAAATGTACAAGCGGCAATCAGCATAAGCGAGCACACCAAACTTTCGGCCCCATAATCACCAACACAGGTCAGCAAAGATTCTTTTAAGGGTGGATGTAGGGCGAAGGACTCTGGCGAACTTCAAGTACCAAGAAACTCAACTGTCGGAACAGAAAAATGTAGATAATAAAAAATAAACGAAGGTTTGACAAAGTGAGTCATTTTAGTCTTGGGTAAACGATCGCGGTAGAAGACAGTTTTTGGGTGCATTTAACAAGTATGTGAAGTAGAGGTAATGCATAACTTTTACTGTTCAACCCGTGTAATCCCTCTCTCTCCACATTTAAAGACCGTTGCATATAGTTGAACACGACCAGGTGGTAATAACAATAAGAAGATCAGTTGAAACAGCAGAGCGATTTCCAGAAGTCATTCAATGAAGCATGACCAACTCCGAATCGCCCAACAACAAGGATAAGGCGTTTTTCACCTTTTAACAAACCAAACCACTCGATAATACGTTAGTCGCCGTTCCCTGAAGATTCAAAGCAGCGCCAATCTCACACTGGAATTACAATAGTATCCGTCGAGAGTAAACCGTGGCAAAACTTCTGAACGCAGCTGCTCCCATTTTTTTTCAGTAACTCTACCGAACGTGGTCATTGCATTTTGAACCCCCAAAATTGCGAGGGGCCCCTTTGGAGCCCCACGTACTTGCCTCGTTTCTCCTTACCGGTTTGCGCACCTGTTCCATATAGAAACTTGAAACCCATGTCTATGTAGGCATGTTTATTACACGCCTGTTCTATGTAATCCCCATCTACAGCAACACTAAACCATGCGGAAAATGAAAATCTGTTCGGAACGGAAATCGTTGACGACAATTTTTAATTATAAGCGAAATGTCACTGGAATTTTCCACAAATCGTGCAACGCAATTACAATTTGAATCCTAGTGATAGCGGAAAATCATCCCCTGGGTTCCAGCGTGTTCTATGTGATAGTAGGCACATAGAAGACTTTGAAGCTCAGGGGACAAAATAGTTACACGGGTTCCCCTTGCAAATTTGGTTGGCGATAAAATGTGTTCTGTATGTTGATAGTTGACAAATGAATTGCTGATTGTCCTTCTAATAACTGTTTTATAAACCCGAAGGCGTGTAAGAAAGACAGAATGGCACATACGTGTGAATGGGCTAATCGATATGGCACTTAAGCCATCGCGAAGTATAAAACTCGGGATTTGTGGTCTCTCGTTTTATCCTACCGCGCTGGTACTCTTGTCATATCGATTAACCCATTCACACGTGTGTGTCGTTCTGTGTATTACCTACTTTCTCATATTAATAGGCGTTCGGGTGGTCAAGTATGACGGATATGTGGTGGTTTAAGTTACAAAGCGTTTTAAACTCTTCATAGAAACTTAGCATTTGTAATTGATGTTGGTAAAAGCCAGAACGGCATTCGCGTTCGAGCTGTCATTTTTGCCACACGAGATCGATTTGGGCGGAGGTATAATATTGAACGAGAAGCCGAAGGTTTCGAGTTCAATATTATCCCTGTGCCAAAATCGATCGCGTGTGGTAAAAATGACAGTTAGACACGTATGCTGTTCTGTATTTATTGCATCCTACAGTTTACTAAAAAATTATTAATCGATTCTGGCGGAGGGATAACATTGAACTCGAAGACTTCGACTTATTGTACAATATTATCCGTCCACCGATATCGATCTCATGCGATCAAAAATGGCAGTTCCAACGCGTATGCTGTTCTGTATTTATTGCACGCCCACAGGTACTACAAAATATTAAATACACAAATTATTGCCCAAAAATAACAAAAAAGTAAAAAAAAAGAAACAGAAAAATAGTCCGCGCACGTGATACGTACAATACACAAATATTCATTGCTCGCTTTAGTTTTTGCAGAAACGGCGTGTATTTTGTGAAAATAAAAGCATATGCGTTATCAAAGAATGGTCTATGTTTGAAGTGACGTAAAAATGTTAAAAATGGCGATAAATAGAAAAAACGTAAAAAAATGTGTCTGTTAATTTTTTTTTCTCCACAAAGTACTGAAATTTCATAAAATCCGACGCATTTTAACTTTTAACCAATGACACCGTCCCCCCAAATGATGTCACATCGAATTCGGCCATAAGGGTTTGGGATTTCCTACGGCCAATTTGTTTGTTTTAGATATATATTTTTATTGAAGATTACATTTCAAAATATTCAGAAGGATACGCGCATCAATGAGCTTTAAATTAAAATGTTTAGAGAAAAATGTAAAAGCCAGATCTTTTCCAATCGAGGGTAGAAATGACTAAAGTAAAAACTAACAACAATAAATCGGAAAACAAAAATGTTTTTGAGCTCTACAAAATACTAAAATTTCATACAAAATCCGGCGCATTTCAAATTGTAAACCTATGATCCCTATAACGTCACCTCAGACTTCATACAAACGGTTGAGAATTTCCTTTGACGTCAAAACAGTTTTTGATACTGTCTTATTTGAGGAATATATTCTCAAAAGTATTAAATGAGATCTTACTGGAACACTGATATTAAAAGTTCAAGAAAAAGACATAAAATAGAGAGTAATCGCTTGTCTGGACTGGTTACGTGAAATAATTCATGAGAGGTGAGGGACGTTGTACAAACACGAGTGCGCGAATGAATAATTCATGAGAGGTGAGGGACGTTGTACAAACACGAGTGCGCGAATGAATAATTCATGAGGTGTGTGGGACGTTGTACACACACGAGTGCGTGAATAATTCATGAGAGGTGAGGGACGTTGTACAAACACGAGTGCGCGAATGCGCACGAGTGTTTTACAATATAGTCCCTCGCCTCGAATGAACAATTTCACGTAACCAGTCCTGCCAAGCGATTACTTTGTTTATTACTTTTCATTATTAACGATAATTATACTATTTAACCTTTACCTAACGTAACGGCAAAAAACGGCCAGCGTTTTTCTCAAAACTCGCCAATTAATTTTCATTATTCTTTCATTTTTTGTCTCTAAAACATAGGTTATGACTCCTTATTGGAACGAGCTCGTCGAGCTCGCTCCAAGGAGGGGTCATAACCTGTGTTTTTTGAGACAAAAAAATGAAAATAATAGTTATTCAAGAATTTTTTTGCAAGTGTCATCTGCTTTTCATATTAGGTAAAGGGTTAAAAAAAACAAAAAACAATGAAATCCACATTACATCCACGGCAAAGCGTCTTTGTTTGCGCGCACGGATACATAACACAATTGTTGATTGCATAATTCACTTGTGAAGTTTTCGTTTATAATCAAACCCCGAAATCCCACTTTGGAAAGTAATAATCTGACATAATTTGGTTGAAAGTTGAAGATGAAAGTCCAAAAGCGGCCTGCATTAACCCTTCCGTCCGTCCAAGACCCAATGTCCGAAATTCCATAGCTGTAGGTTGAGGTGCTATCTTATGAAGGAAAGTTTCTTCATTTTGAAATTCCTACCTCTGATATTCCATTAATTCAAATCACATATACACAAATTATGCACCAAAATGAAGGTTGCGATGTATAAAACACGAAAAATACATGCAATCATCTCACAGAGTTCATAGTATGCAGCAATGGTCCCTGAAAGTTTGCTACCGTATTCGTACTAGGACTCATATTAAAATAATATTTCCTGCGAACAACTCGTGACCAAATGTGCTTCAGATATCCAAGAACAAAGTATGAAATGAAATCTTTTCAAAACGCATCGACAGAGCTGTCTGTGGGTAACTTTCAAAACTCTCTGCTTTCTTTTCATTGTCTGTTTGTTTACATTTTCGGTGAAAGTCATCGGGGCCGAAAGAGCATCGACATACAATACCTGCTAATATCAAATAATGAGAAACATCTCCTTAATACAACACATTATTATTATATGGAGACTGCACAGTTGCCATATAACTTGTGTCCAGTGTATCATGACACCTGTTTGAATTTCTCACAATTACGCGATTGTTTTTCGATGACAGTTCGTGGTATCGCATGATATGCGCATGTTTGTCGGCCATAGTACCCATCTTCGATGACAAACGCAGGCAGTGTTGTCCTTCCCCAGAATGCAGTCAAGGCACTGCCTCGCTAAGTGTTTGAATGCTTAGCTTTGTTCTTGGATTTTTGAGGCACATTTAGCTACGAGATGTTCGCAGAAAATATTATTTTATTATCAGTTCCGGTGCGAATACGGTAGCTGACTTCCAGGAACCACTTGTGCCTGGTGTCAAATCGATGTGTCGATTGAATATATATTTTAGGACTAGACTTGTTCCAGGCAGTACCAGCGTCGAATTCCTTAAATTAGATTCCTGCCTTGAGAGCTTGGTTCGTAATACGTGGTTTCGAATTTAGATAGTGATCGCGATTTGAATACTGACAGGGTAAGAACTCACATGATTTCATAGGAAACAACTAAAAATGGAAATAGACGACAAATATATATGTTTAGAATTAAATTTCATAAAGATCATACGTTATACCTCCAAAGGCCAAACAGGGTTGTTCCGACTTAAACATGCTACCACTAGTTTAACCCTTTGTCCCGAAAGATCGCTTTTCTTCCCCCAAGTAACGAATATAGACTCTTCTGATTGATGACAGTGAACTGTCGTGGAAGATACCACCATGTCAAATGGTTAAACGTTAAGAGACTCCACTCCTTCTGAA
This sequence comes from Pictodentalium vernedei, assembly GCA_031216915.1. Classification (NCBI taxonomy): domain Eukaryota; kingdom Metazoa; phylum Mollusca; class Scaphopoda; order Dentaliida; family Dentaliidae; genus Pictodentalium; species Pictodentalium vernedei. Next base: position 190,645,734 of record CM062296.1, on the reverse strand, counting down.
AGTACGGTGGCTCTTTTAACGTCAATCTAGGTGACAGTATGTCTTGAGGTTTGTTTTTATGCGCCGACTTATTCGATTCGGGTTGAAACCCCATTAACCGAAACAAACGCTTGTAAAAAGTAAAAACATTGTCCAAGGTATTTGAAAACTTGAAGGATATGCCCGATTATCAAGCAACTCAAGATCAATCAGCTAAAGTGAATCTAGCCGCCAGTAACGAGCCGCCACTAACGCTAGCCCACAGTAACAAATTTCCGGTTATTGTATGCGCGCGTCATTCATATTTTATCGATAATTTGTATCGCACACGATAAAGCGAACTGGTGAGGCACCTATCATCGTTATGGGATAAATTTATTGTTGAACTGAAAGTAAAGCATGGTCGATTTTAAGCCTGCAGAATTACTATAAAACTGCTCTATTAAAATATAAGCAAATAAACAAAACGCATTGTTCATATTTGCTCAAGCGGAAACACGACAGTTCATTTACCAAGCATTTCTGGAAATTGTCAGTGACGAATAAATCATTAACAGTACTGCTTGCCCAAGATAACCCGCCAATTAAGGGAATATTTGATGGTTTCAATGAGGTATAAATTTTGTTTGCTCCATGTGTGATTAATATGTTTAATCTGTTACTCTCTTATAATATGTGTCGTATGGTTAACCCATTGCTTATTTTAATTGTTTGTGCGTTTTGTGTATGCCATACCATTTGATTCTTAGTCGTGTAATAAACTTTATCTTATCTTATCTGTACATCCATGCATTTTACATGATATTCTATCGCTTGTCGGGTATTCTTAACGCTCGCAGATTCACCATCTCTGCAACGTAAATATCTTGCTTATTGACGAGCGATACGGCCACACAAAATAAATTAATTGATTCACGGGCATTTTTTTTCAAATCAGTGAGGGAAGGAGGGTTTTATTTTGAGATTTTTATTATTCTTTTGCAAAAAGTGAGCAAACACGGAGAGCATTTCGGCTGTCTTTTTACACACAGAAATATAGAAGGTGAAAATTTATACAAATAAATTCATTTTTAATTTAAAAAATAAAACATTTCTCTAAAAACAAACTGTAGTTACTGCAATTCAAAAGCTTCATATACCTTCGATGCTCTTCATATTATCTTTGAACTGAAAGTATTTAATCTACGGGGATTTGCCTCGTTACAATTTATGTAAACATCTTGGAGATGCAACTGAATAAATCTCCATCAATCAAAATATGTAAAAGTTTTGGATCTCCTTTTGTTTGTATTAATATTACAAGACACTGAAAGGCAATAAAAATGTCTAATGAGGGTGTTCAAATTCAATGAGGGATTCCCCGTGAATCAAAACACTTGTTTTAGCTTAACAGATGATATTTTGTTTCCTGCCCTACCAAAGTTTCATCACATTTGCATTTTGCACAACGAGGGATTTTAAAAAATGTGAATAGTTATAAGATGATCGATTAGCCGGCGTAAACATTTCACATTTTTAATCTAAATCCGCGAAAACAAGGGAAAAAAACGATCACTGCAGTACAGTGGAGCCCACTTAATTGGTTAACTTTTAAATGGATAACACTGTTAATTTTATGCAACTTACATTACAAACACCAAACCTTTTAAAAACACCTTCAGTACAAATTTGACCAAGTCATTGCCTATAGATTATAAACTTACGTTAATTGACTAAAAAATCTAGTAAACCGTCAAAGGTCAAAGAAGTACTCTGACATGCACTGAATAACACCCCCCCCCCCCCCCCCCCACACACACTTTTTCCCTCGGTACATATAAATACAGGCATTCAATCAATCACGAAAATTGACAAATCTTCCACCCCCACCCAATACTACTACCATCTAGCAGCCATATGAAAAATAGTACCAAACCGAAACGGATACAAATTTTACCATTGATGTTTGTATGCATGAAATAAGTCAAATAGAATTGGAAAATATCCCATTTGTTCCCAGCCGCACCACCATTCTGAAGCATGAGACCTACATTCTGAAAATGTTTTCATTGCATGCCTACTATTTCTGCCCCTTTCATCAACCAAAGAAACAAGAGTGCCAAAAGGAAAATACAACACCCCAAATCCATAATGTATGCAGACATGTAATATGTCACAGAGAAACAGAAAATATCCCGTTTGTGTTCAGCCGCCACACCCTTCCGTGGCCAAAGTCGCGAAAATCCAATTGTTTTCACCGGTAGCCTGCTATTCGGTCCTCCCTCAGCGCTATCTGAAAGCGAGTACCAGAAGACAACTCTTGTTACCCTATACCTTAATACAAATACATCTGGAATTTGTGACAGAGAATCAAAAATTATCCCATTTGATCTCAGCCGCCACACCCTTCGAATTCACAAATCACGAAAACTGACAATTTTTCCAACTCACCACCCTTTACTACACCATCTTGCATCCATATGAAAAAGAGTACAAAACCGAAACGGGTACAAATATAACCACTGATGTTTGTATGCATAAAGTAAGTCATATAGAATTGGAAAATATCCCATTTGTTCCAAGCCGCACCACTCTTCTGAAGCAGGAGTCCTAAATTCTGAAAATGTTTCCATTGCATGCCAACTATTTCTGCCCCTCTCATCAACCATAGGAACAAGAGTACCAAAAGGAAAATAGTACACCGCAACTCCGTAATATATGCAGACATGTAATATGTCACACAGAAACAGAAAATATCCCATTTGTGTTCAGCCGCCGCACCCTCCCGTGGCCAAAGAGGTGAAAATCCAAGTGTTTTCAGTGGAAGTCTGCTATTCAGTCCTCTGTCAGAGCAATCTGAAAGAGAGAACCAGAAGACAATTCCTGCGACCCTAACCCTTCATACATATAGATATGGAATTTGTAGCAGAGAACCAAAGAATATCCCACTTCATCTCAGCCGCCTCACCCTTCGAGTACAGAAATCACGAAAATTCACAATATTGCTAACCTCCCACCCTTTACTACCCCATCAAGCAGCTATATGAAAAAAAAGTACCAAACCGAAACTGATACAAATATAACCACTGATTATCGTATGTAAGCATAAAGTAAGTGATACAGAATTGGAAAATATCCCATTTGTTTCCAGCCGCACCACCCTTCTGAAACAGGAGTCCTAAATTCTGAAAATGTTTCCATTGCATGCCTACTCATTCTGCCCCTCTCATCTACCATAGTAACAAGAGTACCAAAAGGAAAATACTACACCCCAAATCCGTACTGTATGCAGACATGTAATATGTCACACAAAAACAGAAAATATCCCGTTTGTGATCAGCCGCCACACCCTTCCATGACCAACGTCGCGAAAATCCAATTGTTTCCACCGGAAGCCTGCTATTCAGCCCTACCTCAGCGCTATCTGAAAGAGAGTACCAGAAGGCAACTCTTGCGACCCTAAACCATAATACATATAGACATGGAATTTGTAGCAGTGAATCAAAAAATATCCCATTTGATCTCAGCCGCCACACCCATCGATACAGAAATCACGAAAATTGACAATTTTTCCACCCCCCCACACCCTTTACTACCCCACGTACCAGCCAAATGAAAAAGAGTACCAAACCGAAACGGGTACAAATATAACCACTCTTGTTTGTATGCATAAAGTAAGTCATATAGAATTGGAAAATATCCCATTTGTACCCAGCAGCATCACCCTTCTGAATCAGGAGTTCTAAATTCTGAAAATGTTTCCATTCCATGCCAACTATATCTTCCCCTCGCATCTACCATAGGGACAAGAGTACCAAATGGAAAATACTACACCCCAAATCCGAAATGTTTGCAGACATGTAATATGTCACACAGAAACAGAAAATATCCCGTTTGTGTTCTGGCGACAAACCCTTCAGTGTCCACAGTCGCGAAAATCCAACTGTTTTCACTGGAAGCCTGCTATTCAGTCATCCGTCAGAGCAATCTAAAAGAGAGTACCAGAAGACAGCTCCTGCGACCTCAACCCTTCATACATATAGATATGGAATTTGTAGCAGAGAATCAAAAAATACCCCATTTCATCACAGCCGCCTCACCCTTCGAGTACAGAAATCACGAAAATTCACAATTTTTCTAACCTCCCACCCTTTACTACCCACCTAGCAGCCATATGAAAAAAAAAGTACCAAACCGAAACTAGTACAAATATAACCACTGATGTTAGTATGCATAACGTAAGTCATACAGAATTGGAAAATATCCCATTTGTTCCCAGCCGTACCACCCTTCTGAAGGAGGAGTCCTAAATTCTGAAAATGTTCCCATTCCATTCCTACTCTTTCTGCCCCTCTCATCTACCATAGGAACAAGAGTACCAAAAGGAAAATGCTACACCACAAATCCGTATTGTATGCAGACATGTAATATGTCACACAGAAACAGAAAATATCCCGTTTGTGTTCATCCGCCACAACCTTCCTTGGCCAATGTCGCGAAAATCCAAGTGTTTTCACCGGAAGCCTGCTATTCAGCCCTACCCCAGCACTATCTGAAAGAGAGTACCAGAAGGCAACTCTTGCGACCCTAAACCATAATACATATAGATATGGAATTTGTAGCAGTGAATCAAAAAATATCCCATTTGATCTCAGCCGCCACACCCATCGAGTACAGAAATCACGAAAATTGACAATTTCCCCCCCCCCCCCCACACCCTTTACTACCCCACGTACCAGCCAAATGAAAAAGAGTACCAAACCGAAACGGGTACAGATATAACTACTGATGTTTGTTTGCATAAAGTAAGTCATATAGAATTGGAAAATATCCCATTTGTTCCCAGCCGCACCACCCTACTGAAGCAGGAGTCCTAAATTCTGAATATGTTTCCATTGCATGCCAACCATTTCTGCCCCTCTCATCTACCATAGGAACAAGAATACCAAAAGGAAAATACTACACCCCAACTCCGTAAGGTATGCAGACATGTGAAAAATCACACAGAAACAAAAAAATATCCCATTTGTGTTCAGCCGCCACACCCTTCCGTGGCCAACGTCGTGAAAATCCAATTATTTTCCCTGGAAGCCTGCTATTCAGTCCTCCGTCAGAGCAATCTGAAAGAGAGTACCAGAACACAACTCCTGCGACCCAAACCCTTCATACATATAGATATGGAATTTGTAGCAGATATTAAAAAAAATCCCATTTGATCTCAGCCGCCTCACCCTTCGAGTACAGAAATCACGAAAATTGACAATTTTTCCAACCCCCACCCTTTACTACCCCATCTACCAGCCAAATGAAAAAGAGTACCAAACCTAACCGGGTACAAATAGAACCACTCATATGTTTGTATGCATAAAGTAAGTCATATATAATTGGAAAATATTCCATTTGTTCCCAGCCGCACCACCCTTCTGAAGCAGGAGTCCTAAATTCTGAAAATGTTTCCATTGCATGCCTACTATCTCTGCCCCTCTCTCCTACCATAGGAACAAGAGCACCAAAAGAAAAATACTGCAACCCAAATCCGTACTGTATGCAGACATGTAATATGTCACACAGAAACAGAAAATATGCCGTTTGTGTTCAGCCGCCACACCCTTCCTTGGCCAATGTCGCGATAATCCATGTGTTTTCAACGCAAGCCTGCTATTCAGCCATCCCTCAGCGCTATCTGAAAGAGAGTACCAGAAGACAACTCTTGCGACCCTAAACCATAATACATATAGATATGGAATTTGTAGCAGTGAATCCAAAAATATCCCATTTGATCTCAGCCGCCACACCCTTCGAGTACAGAAATCACGAAAATTCACAATTTCTCCAACCCCCCACCATTTACTACCCCATCTAGCAGACAAATGGAAAAGAATACCAACCCGAAACGGGTACAAAAATAACCACTGCTGTTCGTATCCATAAAGTAAGTCATATAGAATTGGAAAATATCCCATTTGTTCCCAGCCGCACCACCCTTCTGAAGCAGGAGTCCTAAATTCTGAAAATGTTTCCATTGCATGCCAACTATTTCTGCCCCTCTCATCTACCATAGGAACAAGAGTACCAAGAGGAAAATACTACACCCCAAATCCGAAATGTATGCAGACATGTAATATGTCACACAGAACCAGAAAATATCCCGTTTGTGTTCTGGCGCCAAACCCTTCCTCGTCCAAAGTCGCGAAAATCCAACTGTTTTCACCGGAGGCCTGCTATTTACTCCCCCGTCAGAGCAATCTGAAAGAGAGTACCAGAAGACAACTCCTGCGACCCTAACCCTTCATACATATAGATATGGAATTTGTAGCAGAGACTCAAAAAATATCCCATTTCATCTCAGCCCGCCTCACCCTTCGAGTACAGAAATCACGAAAATTCACAATTTTTCTAACCTCCCACCTTTTACTCCCCCATCTAGCAGCCATATCGTCGTGTGAGAACCATAAGGTTCTATCTTCCGCTGGAAGATAGAACCTTATGGTTCTCACACGACGATATGAAAAAAAGAGTACCAAGCCGAAACTGGTACAAATATAACCACTGATGTTCGTATGCATAAAGTAAGTGATACAGAATTGGACAATATCCCATTTGTTCCCAGCCGCACCACCCTTCTGAAGCAGGAGTCCTAAATTCTGAAAATGTTTCCATTGCATGCCTACTATTTCTGCCCTTTTCATCTACCATAGGAACAAGAGTACCACAAGGAAAATACTACACCTCAAATCTGTATTGTATGCAGACATGTAATATGTCACACAGAAACAGAAAATATCCCGTTTGTGTTCTAGCGCCAAACCCTTCCGTGTCCGAAGTCGCGAAAATCCAACTGTTTTCACCGGAAGCCTGCTATTCAGCCCTCCCTCAGCGCTACCCGAAAGAGATTACCAGAAGACAACTCCTGCGACCCTAACCCTTCATACATATAGATATGGAATTTGCAGCAGAGAATCAAAAAATTATCCCATTTGATCTCAGCCCGCCTCACCCTTCGAGTACAGAAATCACGAAGATTCACATTTTTTCCACCCTCCCAACATTTACTACCCCAATAGAAGCCATATGAAAAAGAGTACCAAACCGAAACTGGTACAAATATAACCACTGATGTTCGTATGCATAAAGTAAGTTATATAGAATTGGAAAATATCCCATTTGTTCCCAGCCGCACCACCCTTCTGAAACAGGAGTCCTAAATTCTGAAAATGTTTCCATTGCATGCCTACTATTTCTGCCCTTCTCGTCTACCATAGGAACAAGAGTACCAGAAGGAAAATACTACACCCCAACTCCGTAAGGTATGCAGACATGTAATATATCACACAGAAACAGAAAATATCCCATTTGTGTTCGGCCGTAACAGAGTTCCATGGGGAATGTCGCAAAAATCCAAGTGTTTTCACCGGAAGCCTGCTATTCAGCCCTCCCTCAGCACTATCTGAAAGAGAGTACCAGAAGACAACTCGTACGACCCCAAACCATTGTACATATAGATATGGAATTTGCAGCAGTGAATCAAAAAATATCCCATTGGATCTCAGCCGCCTCACCCTTCGAGTACAGAAATCACGAAAATTTACAATTTTTCCAACCCCCACCCTTTACTACCCCATCTACCAGCCAAATGAAAAAAAGTACCAAACCGAAACGGGTACAAATAGAACCACTCATGTTTGTATGCATAAAGTAGGTCATATAGAATTGGAAAATATCCCATTTGTTCCCAGCCGCACCACCCTTCTGAAGCAGGAGTCCTAAATTCTGAAAATGTTTCCATTGCATGCCTACTATCTCTGCCCCTCTCATCTACCATAGGTACAAGAGTACCAAAAGGAAAATACTGCACCCCAAATCCGTACTGTATGCAGACATATAATATGTCACACAGAAACAGAAAATATGCAGCTTGTGTTCAGCCGCCACACCCTTCCTTGGCCAATGTCGCGAAAATCCAAGTGTTTTCACCAGAAGCCTGCTATTCAGCCATCCCTCAGCGCTATCTGGAAGAGAGTACCAGAAGACAACTCTTCCGACCCTAAACCATAATACATATAGATATGGAATTTGTAGCAATGAATCAAAAAATATCCCATTTGATCTCAGCCGCCACACCCTTCGAGTACAGAAATTACGAAAATTCACAATTTTTCCACCCCCCCCACACCCTTTATTACCCCATCTAGCAGACAAATGGAAAAGAGTACCAACCCGAAGCGGGTACAAATATAACCACTGATGTTCGTATGCATAAAGTAAGTGATACAGAATTGGAAAATATCCCATTTGTTCCCAGCCGCACCACCCTTCTGAAGCAGAAGTCCTAAATTCTGAAAATATTTCCATTGCATGCCTACTCTTTCTGCCCCTCTCCTCTACCGTAGGAACAAGAGTACCACAAGGAAAATACTACACCTCAAACCCGTATTGTATGTAGACATGTAATATGTCACACAGAAACAGAAAATATCCCGTTTGTGATCTGGTGCCAAACCTTTCCGTGTCCAAATTCGCGAAAATCCAACTGTTTTCACCGGGAGCCTGCTATTCAGCCCTCCCTCAGCGCTACCCGAAAGAGAGTACCAGAAGACAACTCCTGCGACCCTAACCCTTCATACATATAGATATGGAATTTGTAGCAGAGAATCAAAAATATCCCATTTAATCTCAGCCCGCCTCACCCTTCGAGTACTGAAATCACGAAAATTCACAATTTTCCCACCCTCCCAACATTTACTTCCCCATCTAGCAGCCATATAAAAAAGAGTATCAACAAATCGAAACCGGTACAAATATAACCACTGATGTTCGTATGCATAAAGTAAGTGATACAGAATTGGAAAGTATCCCATTTGTTCCCAGCCGCACCACCCTTCTGAAGCAGGAGTCCTAACTTATGAAAATGTTTCCATTCCTTGCCTACTATCGCAGCCCCTCTCATCTACCATAGGAACAAGAGTACCAAAAGGAAAATACTACACCCCAACTCCGTAATGTAGGCAGACATGTAACATATCACACAGAAACAGAAAATATCCCATTTGTGTTCAGCGGTCACACCCTTCCTTGGAAAATGTCGCAAAAATCCAAGTGTTTTCAAAAGATGCCTGCTATTCAGCCCTCCCTCACCACTATCCGAAAGAGAGTACCAGAACACAACTCATACGACCCCAAACCATTGTACATATAGATATGGAATTTGCAGCAGTGAATCAAAAAATATCCCATTTGATCTCAGCCGCCTCACCCTTCGAGTACAGAAATCAATTGACAATTTTTCCAACCCCCACCCTTTACTACCCCATCTACCAGCCAAATGAAAAAGAGTACCAAACCGAAACGGGTACAAATAGAACCACTCATGTTTGTATGCATAAAGAAAGTCATATAGAATTGGAAAATATCCCATTTGTTCCCAGCCGCACCACCCTTCTGAAGCAGGAGTCCTAAATTCTGAAAATGTTTCCATTGCATGCCTACTATCTCTGCCTCTCTCATCTACCATAGGAACAAGAGTACCAAAAGGAAAATACTACACCCCAAATCCGAAAGGTATGCAGACATGTGATATGTCACACAGAAAGAGAAAATATCCCGTTTGTGATCTGGCGCCAAACCCTTCCGTGTCCAAAGTCGGGAAAATCAAACTGTTTTCACCGGAAGTCTGCTATTCAGTCCTCCGTCAGAGCAATCTGAAAGAGGGTACCAGAACACAACTCCTGCGACCCCAACCCTTCATACATATAGATATGGAATTTGTAGCAGAGAACAAAAACATATCCCATTTCATCTCAGCCGCCTCACCCTTCGAGTACAGAAATCACGAAAATTCACAATTTTTATAACCTCACACACTTAACTACCCCATCTAGCAGCCATATGAAAAAAGAGTACCAAACCAAAACTGGTACAAAGATAACCACTGATGTTCGTATGCATAAAATAAGTCATACAGATTTGTAAAATATCCCATTTGTTCCCAGCCGCACCACCCTTCTGAAGCAGGAGTCCTAAATTCTGAAAATGTTTCCATTGCATGCCTATTCTTTCTGCCCCTCTCATCTACCATAGGAACAAGAGTACCAAAAGGAAAATACTACACTCCAAATCCGTATTGTATGCAGACATGTAATATGTCACACAGAAACAGAAAATATGCCGTTTGTGTTCAGCCGCCACAACCTTACTTGGCCAAAGTCGAGAAAATCCTTTAGTTTTCACCGGAAGCCTGCTATTCAGCACCACCACCCCCCCCCCCCCCCCCCAGCGCTATCTGAAAGAGAGTACCAGAAGACAACTCCTGCGACCCTAAACCTTAATACACATAGATATGGAATTTGTAGCAGAGAATCAAAAAATATCTCATTTGATCTCAGCCGCCACACCCTTCGTGTACAGAAATCACGAAAATTCAGGATTTTTCCAACCTCCCTCCCTTTACTACCCCATCAGGCAGCCTTATAAAAAAGAGTACCAGACCGAAACAGATACAAATATAACCACTGATCTTTGTATGCATAAAGTAAATCATATAGAATTGGAAAATATCCCATTTTTCCCAGCCGCACCACACTTCTGAAGCAGGAGTCCTAAATTCTGAAAATGTTTCCATTGCATGCCTACTATCTCTGCCCCTCTCATCTACCATAGGAACAAGAGTACCAAAAGGAAAATACTACACCCCAAATCCGTAATGTATGCAGACATGTAATATGTCACACAGAAACAGAAAATATCCCGTTTGTGTCCTGGCGCCAAACCCTTCCTCGTCCAAAGTCGCGAAAATCCAACTGTTTTCACCGGAAGCCTGCTATTTAGTCCCCCGTCAGAGCAATCTGAAAGAGAGTACAAGAAGACAACTCCTGCGACCCCAACCCTTCATATATATAGATATGGAATTTGTAGCAGAGAATCAAAAAATATCCCATTTCATCTCAGCCGCCCACCCTTCGAGTACAGAAATCACGCAAATTCACAATTTTTCTAACCTCCCACCCTTTACTACCCCATCTAGCAGCCATATGAAAAAAAGAGTACCAAACCCAAACTGGTACAAATATAACCACCGAAGTTCGTATGCATAAAGTAAGTCATACAGAATTGGAAAATATCCCATTTGTTCCCAGCCGCACCACCCTTCTGAAGCTGTAGTCCTAAATTCTGAAAATGTTTCCATTGCATGCCTACTATCTCTGCCCCTCTCATCTACCATAGGAATAAGAGTACCAAAAGGAAAATAGTACATCCCAAATACGTACTATATGCAGACATGTAATATGGCACACAGAAACAGAAAATATCCCGTTTGTGTTCAGCCGCCACACCCTTCCTTGGGCAATGTTGCAAAAATCCACGTGTTTTCAATGGAAACCTGCTATTCAGTCCTCCCTCAGCGCTATCTGAAAGAGAGTACCAGAATGCAACTCTTGCGACCCTAAACCATAATATATATAGACATGGAATTTGTAGCAGTGAATCAAAATATATCCCATTTGAGCCGCCGCCACACCCTTCGTGTACAGAAATCACGAAAATTCACAGTTTTTCCAACCCCCCACATTTTACTACCCGATCTAGCAGACAAATGGAAAAGAGTACCAACCCGAAACGGGTACAAATATAACCACTGATGTTTGTATGCATAAAGTAAGTCATATAGAATTGGAAAATATCCCATTTGTTCCCGGCCGCACCACCCTTCTGAACCAGTAGTCCTAAATTCTGAAAATGTTTCCATTGCATGCCTACTATTTCTGCCACTCTCATCTACCATAGGAACAAGAGTACCAAAAGGAAAATACTACACCCAAAACCCGTAATGTATGCAGACATTTAATATGTCACACAGAAACAGAAAATATCCCGTTTGTGTTCTGGCGCCAAACCCTTCCGTGTTCAAAGTCGCGAAAATCCAACTGTTTTCACCGGAAGCCTGCTATTCAGTCCTCCGTCAGAGCAATCTGAAAGACGGTACCAGAAGACAACACCTGCGACCCCAACCCTTCATACATATAGATATGGAATTTGTAGCAGAGAATCAAAAAATATCCCATTTCATCTCAGCCGCCTCACCCTTCGAGTACAGAATCACGCAAATTCACAATTTTTCTAACCTCCCACCCTTTACTACCCCATCCAGCAGCCATACGAAAAAAGAGCACCAAACCGAAACTGGTACAAATACAACCACAGATGTTCGTGTGCATAAAGTAAGTCATACAGAATTGGAAAATATCCCATTTGTTCCCAGCCGCACCACCCTTCTGAAGCTGGAGTCCTAAATTCTGAAAATGTTTCCATTGCATGCCAACCATCTCTGCCCCTCTCATCTACCATAGGAACAAGAGTACCAAAAGGAAAATAGTACATCCCAAATACGTACTATATGCAGACATGTAATATGTCACACAGAAACAGAAAATATCCCGTTTGTGTTCAGCCGCCACACCCTTCCTTGGGCAATGTCGCAAAAGTCCACGTGTTTTCAATGGAAGCCTGCTATTCAGCCCTCCCTCAGCGCTATCTGAAAGAGAGTACCAGAAGACAACTCTTGCGACCCTAAACCATAATACATATAGATATGGAATTTGTAGCAGAGAATCAATAAATATCCCATTTGATCTCAGCCGCCACACCCTTCGTGTACAGAAATTACGAAAATTCACAGTTTTTCCAACCCCCCCCCACCCCCACCCTTTACTACCCCATCTAGCAGCCATATGAAAAAGAGTACCAATCGAAAACGGGTACAAATATAACCACTGATGTCCGTATGCATAAAGTAAGTCATACAGAATTGGAAAATATCCCATTTGTTCCCAGCCGCACCACCATTCTGAAGCAGGGGTCCTAAATTTTGAAAATGTTTCCATTACATGCCTACTCTTTCTGCCCCTCTCATCTACCATAGGAACAAGAGTACCAAAAGGAAAATACTACACCACAAATCCGTAATGTATGCAGACATTTAATATGTCACACAGAAACAGAAAATATCCCATTTGTGTTCAGCCGCCAAACCCTTCCGTGGCCAAAGTCGTGAAAATCCAGTTGATTTCCCTGGAAGCCTGCTATTCAGTCCTCCGATAGAGCAATCTAAAAGAGAGTACCAGAACACAACTCCTGCGACCCTAACCCTTCACACATATAGATATGGAATTTGTAGCAGAGATTAAAAAAATATCCCATTTGAACTCAGCCGCCTCACCCTTCGAGTACAGAAATCACGAAAATTCACAATTTTCCAACCCCCACCCTTTACTGCCCAATCTACAAGCCAAATGAAAAAGAGTACCAAACCGAAACGGGTACAGATAGAACCATTCATATTTGTATGCATAAAGTAAGTCATATGCAATTGGAAAATATCCCATTTGTTCCCAGCCGCACCACCCTTCTGAAGAAGGAGTCCTAAATTCTGAAAATGTTTCCATTGCATTCCTACTATTTCTGCCCCTCTCATCTACCATAGGAACAAGAGTACCAAAAGGAAAATACTACACCCCAAATCCGTAATGTATGCAGACATGTAATATGTCACACAGAAACAGAAAATATCCCGTTTGTGTTCAGCCGCCACACCCTTGCTTGGCCAAAGTCGCGAAAATCCGTTTTTTCACCGGAAGCCTGCTATTCAGCCCTCCCTCGGCGCTATCTGAAAGAGAGCATCAGAAGACAATTCCTGTGACTCTAAACCTTCATACATATAGATATGGAATTTGCAGCAGTGAATCAAAATATCCCACTTGATCTCAGCCGCCTCACCCTTCGAGTACAGAAATCACGAAAATTATCAATTCTTCCAACTCCCACCCTTTACTACCTCATCTACCAGCCAAATGAAAAAGAGTACCAAACTGAAACGGGTACAAATAGAACCACTCATGCTTGTATGCATAAAATAAGTCATATAGAATTGGAAAATATCCCATTTGTTCACAGCCGCACCACCCTTCTGAAGCAGGAGTCCTAAATTCTGAAAATGTTTCCATTGCATGCCTACTCTTTCTTCCCCTCTCATCTACCATAGGAACAAGAGTCCCAAAAGGAAAATACTATAACCCAAATCCGAAATGTATGCAGACATGTAATATGTCACGCAGAAACAGAAAATATCCCGTTTGTGTTCAGGCGCCACAACCTTCCTTGGCAAAAGTCGAGAAAAGCCAATAGTTTTCACCGGAAATCTGCTATTCAGCCCCCCCCCCCCCCCCCCCCAGCACTATCTGAAAGAGAGTACCATAAGACAACTCCTGCGACCCTAAACCTTAATACACATAGATATGGAATTTGTAGCAGAGAATAAAAAAATATCCCATTTGATCTCAGCCGCCACACCCTTAGAGTACAGAAATCACGAAAATTCAGGATTTTTCCAACCTCCCTCCCTTTACTACCCCATCAGGCAGCCTTATAAAAAAGAGTACCAGACCGAAACGGATACAAATATAACCACTGATGTTTGTATGCATAAAGTAAGTCTTATAGAATTGGAAAATATCCCATTTTTTCCCAGCCGCACCACCCTTCTGAACCGGGAGTCCTAAATTCTGAAAATGTTTCCATTGCATGCCTACTATCTCTGCCCCTCTCATCTACCATAGGAACAAGAGTACCAAAAGGAAAATACTGCACCCCAAATCCATACTGTATGCAGACTTATAATATGTCACACAGAAACAGAAAATATGCAGTTTGTGTTCAACCGCCACACCCTTCCTTGGCCAATGTCGCGAAAATCCAAGTGTTTTCACCGGAAGCCTGCTATTCAGCCATCCCTCAGCGCTATCTGAAAGAGAGTACCAGAAGACAACTCTTCCGACCCTAAACCATAATACATATAGATATGGAATTTGTAGCAGTGAATCAAAAAATATCCCATTTGATCTCAGCCGCCACACCCTTCGTGTACAGAAATCACGAAAATTCATAGTTTTTCAACCCCCACCTTTTACTACCCCATCTAGCAGACAAATGGAAAAGAGTACCAACCCGAAACGGGTACAAATATAACCACGGATGTTTGTATGCATGAAGTAAGTCATATAGAATTGGAAAATATCCCATTTGTTCCCAGCCGCACCACCCTTCTGAACCAGGAGTCCTAAATTCTGAAAATGTTTCCATTGCATGCCTACTATTTCTGCCACTCTCACCTACCATAGGAACATGAGTACCAAAAGGAAAATACTACACCACAAATCCGTAATGTATGCAGACATTTAATATGTCACACAGAAACAGAATATATCCCGTTTGTGTTTTGGCGCCAAACCCTTCCGTGTTCAAAGTCGCGAAAATCCAACTGTTTTCACCGGAAGCCTGCTATTCAGTCCTCCGTCAGAGCAATCTGAAAGAGGGTACCAGAAGACAACTTCTGCGACCCCAACCCTTCATGCATATAGATATGGAATTTGTAGCAGAGAATCAAAAAATATCCCATTTCATCTCAGCCGCCTCACACTTCAAGTACAGAATCACGCAAATTCACAATTTGTCTAACCTCCCACCCTTTACTACCCCATCTAGCAGCCATACGAAAAAAGAGCACCAAACCCAAACTGGTACAAATATAACCACTGATGTTCGTATGCATAAAGTAAGTTATATAGAATTGGAAAATATCCCATTTGTTCCCAGCCGCACCACCCTTCTGAAACAGGAGTCCTAAATTCTGAAAATGTTTCCATTGCATGCCTACTATTTCTGTCCTTCTCATCTACCATAGGAACAAGAGTACCAGAAGGAAAATACTACACCCCAACTCCGTAAGGTATGCAGACATGTAATATATCACACAGAAACAGAAAATATCCCATTTGTGTTCGGCCGTAACACCGTTCCTTGGGGAATGTCGCAAAAATCCAAGTGTTTTCACCGGAAGCCTGCTATTCAGCCCTACCTCAGCACTATCTGAAAGAGAGTACCAGAAGACAACTCGTACGACCCCAAACCATTGTACATATAGATATGGAATTTGCAGCAGTGAATCAAAAAATATCCCATTTGATCTCAGCCGCCTCACCCTTCGAGTACAGAAATCACGAAAATTTACAATTTTTCCAACCCCCACCCTTTACTACCCCATCTACCAGCCAAATGAAAAAAAGTACCAAACCGAAACGGGTACAAATAGAACCACTCATGTTTGTATGCATAAAGTAAGTCATATAGAATTGGAAAATATCCCATTTGTTCCCAGCCGCACCACCCTTCTGAAGCAGGAGTCCTAAATTCGGAAAATGTTTCCATTGCATGCCTCCTATCTCTGCCCCTCTCATCTACCATAGGAACAAGAGTACCAAAAGGAAAATACTGCACCCCAAATCCGTACTGTATGCAGACATATAATATGTCACACAGAAACAGAAAATATGCAGCTCGTGTTCAGCCGCCACACCCTTCCTTGGCCAATGTCGCGAAAATCCAAGTGTTTTCACCAGAAGCCTGCTATTCAGCCATCCCTCAGCGCTATCTGGAAGAGAGTACCAGAAGACAACTCTTCCGACCCTAAACCATAATACATATAGATATGGAATTTGTAGCAGTGAATCAAAAAATATCCCATTTGATCTCAGCCGCCACACCCTTCGAGTACAGAAATTACGAAAATTCACAATTTTTCCACCCCCCCTCCCACACCCTTTACTACCCCATCTAGCAGACAAATGGAAAAGAGTACCAACCCGAAGCGGGTACAAATATAACCACTGATGTTCGTATGCATAAAGTAAGTGATACAGAATTGGAAAATATCCCATTTGTTCCCAGCCGCACAACCCTTCTGAATCAGGAGTCCTAAATTCTGAAAATGTTTCCATTGCATGCCTACTCTTTCTGCCCCTCTCCTCTACCGTAGGAACAAGAGTACCACAAGGAAAATACTACACCTCAAACCCGTATTGTATGTAGACATGTAAAATGTCACACAGAAACAGAAAATATCCCGTTTGTGATCTGGTGCCAAACCTTTCCGTGTCCAAATTCGCGAAAATCCAACTGTTTTCACCGGAAGCCTGCTATTCAGCCCTCCCTCAGCGCTACCCGAAAGAGAGTACCAGAAGACAACTCCTGCGACCCTAACCCTTCATACATATAGATATGGAATTTGTAGCAGAGAATCAAAAAATATCCCATTTGATCTCAGCCCGCCTCACCCTTCGAGTACTGAAATCACGAAAATTCACAATTTTTCCACCCTCCCAACATTTACTTCCCCATCTAGCAGCCATATGAAAAAGAGTATCAACAAATCGAAACCGGTACAAATATAACCACTGATGTTCGTATGCATAAAGTAAGTGATACAGAATTGGAAAATATCCCATTTGTTCCCAGCCGCACCACCCTTCTGAAGCAGGAGTCCTAACTTATGAAAATGTTTCCATTCCTTGCCTACTATCGCAGCCCCTCTCATCTACCATAGGAACAAGAGTACCAAAAGGAAAATACTACACCCCAACTCCGTAATGTTGGCAGACATGTAATATATCACACAGAAACAGAAAATATCCCATTTGTGTTCAGCGGTCACACCCTTCCTTGGGCAATGTCGCAAAATCCAAGTGTTTTCAAAAGAAGCCTGCTATTCAGCCCTCCCTCACCACTATCTGAAAGAGAGTACCAGAACACAACTCGTACGACCCCAAACCATTGTACATATAGATATGGAATTTGCAGCAGTGAATCAAAAAATATCCCATTTGATCTCAGCCACCTCACCCTTCGAGTACAGAAATCAATTGACAATTTTTCCAACCCCCACCCTTTACTACCCCATCTACCGGCCAAATGAAAAAGAGTACCAAACCGAAACGGGTACAAATAGAACCACTCATGTTTGTATGCATAAAGTAAGTCATATAGAATTGGAAAATATCCCATTTGTTCCCAGCCGCACCACCCTTCTGAAGCAGGAGTCCTAAATTCTGAAAATGTTTCCATTGCATGCCTACTATCTCTGCCTCTCTCATCTACCATAGGAACAAGAGTACCAAAAGGAAAATACTACACCCCAAATCCGAAAGGTATGCAGACATGTGATATGTCACACAGAAAGAGAAAATATCCCGTTTGTGATCTGGCGCCAAACCCTTCCGTGTCCAAAGTCGCGAAAATCAAACTGTTTTCACCGGAAATCTGCTATTCAGTCCTCCGTCAGAGCAATCTGAAAGAGGGTACCAGAACACAACTCCGGCGACCCCAACCCTTCATGCATATAGATATGGAATTTGTAGCAGAGAACAAAAACATATCCCATTTCATCTCAGCCGCCTCACCCTTTAAGTACAGAAATCACGAAAATTCACAATTTTTATAACCTCACACACTTAACTACCCCATCTAGCAGCCATATGAAAAAAGAGTACCAAACCAAAACTGGTACAAAGATAACCACTGATGTTCGTAAGCATAAAATAAGTCATACAGAATTGTAACATATCCCATTTGTTCCCAGCCGCACCACCCTTCTGAAGCAGGAGTCCTAAATTCTGAAAATGTTTCCATTGCATGCCTATTCTTTCTGCCCCTCTCATCTACCATAGGAACAAGAGTACCAAAAGGAAAATACTACACCCCAAATCCGTATTGTATGCAGACATGTAATATGTCACACAGAAACAGAAAATATGCCGTTTGTGTTCTGCCGCCACAACCTTACTTGGCCAAAGTCGAGAAAATCCATTAGTTTTCACCGGAAGCCTGCTATTCAGCACCACCACCCCCCCCCCCCCCCCCCCGCCAGCGCTATCTGAAAGAGAGTACCAGAAGACAACTCCTGCGACCCTAAACCTTAATACACATAGATATGGAATTTGTAGCAGAGAATCAAAAAATATCCCATTTGATCTCAGCCGCCACACCCTTCGTGTACAGAAATCACGAAAATTCAGGATTTTTCCAACCTCCCTCCCTTTACTACCCCATCAGGCAGCCTTATAAAAAAGAGTACCAGACCGAAACAGATACAAATATAACCACTGATGTTTGTATGCATAAAGTAAATCATATAGAATTGGAAAATATCCCATTTTTCCCAGCCGCACCACACTTCTGAAGCAGGAGTCCTAAATTCTGAAAATGTTTCCATTGCATGCCTACTATCTCTGCCCCTCTCATCTACCATAGGAACAAGAGTACCAAAAGGAAAATACTACACCCCAAATCCGTAATGTATGCAGACATGTAATATGTCACACTGAAACAGAAAATATCCCGTTTGTGTCCTGGCGCCAAACCCTTCCTCGTCCAAAGTCGCGAAAATCCAACTGTTTTCACCGGAAGCCTGCTATTTAGTCCCCCGTCAGAGCAATCTGAAAGAGAGTACCTGAAGACAACTCCTGCGACCCCAACCCTTCGTATATATAGATATGGAATTTGTAGCAGAGAATCAAAAAATATCCCATTTCATCTCAGCCGCCCACCCTTCGAGTACAGAAATCACGCAAATTCACAATTTTTCTAACCTCTCACCCTTTACTACCCCATCTAGCAGCCATATGAAAAAAAGAGTACCAAACCCAAACTTGTACAAATATAACCACCGATGTTCGTATGCATAAAGTAAGTCATACAGAATTGGAAAATATCCCATTTGTTCCCAGCCGCACCACCCTTCTGAAGCTGTAGTCCTAAATTCTGAAAATGTTTCCATTGCATGCCTACTATCTCTGCCCCTCTCATCTACCATAGGAATAAGAGTACCAAAAGGAAAATAGTACATCCCAAAAACGTACTATATGCAGACATGTAATATGGCACACAGAAACAGAAAATATCCCGTTTGTGTTCAGCCGCCACACCCTTCCTTGGGCAATGTTGCAAAAATCCACGTGTTTTCAATGGAAACCTGCTATTCAGTCCTCCCTCAGCGCTATCTGAAAGAGAGTACCAGAATACAACTCTTGCGACCCTAAACCATAATATATATAGATATGGAATTTGAAGCAGTGAATCAAAAAATATCCCATTTGAGCCGCCGCCACACCCTTCGTGTACAGAAATCACGAAAATTCACAGTTTTTCCAACCCCCCACATTTTACTACCCGATCTAGCAGACAAATGGAAAAGAGTACCAACCCGAAACGGGTACAAATATAACCACTGATGTTTGTATGCATAAAGTAAGTCATATAGAATTGGAAAATATCCCATGTGTTCCCGGCCGCACCACCCTTCTGAACCAGTAGTCCTAAATTCTGAAAATGTTTCCATTACATGCCTACTCTTTCTGCCCCTCTCATCTACCATAGGAACAAGAGTACCAAAAGGAAAATACTACACCACAAATCCGTAATGTATGCAGACATTTAATATGTCACACAGAAACAGAAAATATCCCATTTGTGTTCAGCCGCCAAACCCTTCCGTGGCCAAAGTCGTGAAAATCCAGTTGATTTCCCTGGAAGCCTGCTATTCAGTCCTCCGATAGAGCAATCTAAAAGAGAGTACCAGAACACAACTCCTGCGACCCTAACCCTTCACACATATAGATATGGAATTTGTAGCAGAGATTCAAAAAATATCCCATTTGAACTCAGCCGCCTCACCCTTCGAGTACAGAAATCACGAAAATTCACAATTTTCCAACCCCCACCCATTACTGCCCAATCTACAAGCCAAATGAAAAAGAGTACCAAACCGAAACGGGTACAGATAGAACCATTCATATTTGTATGCATAAAGTAAGTCATATGCAATTGGAAAATATCCCATTTGTTCCCAGCCGCTCCACCCTTCTGAAGAAGGAGTCCTAAATTCTGAAAATGTTTCCATTGCATTCCTACTATTTCTGCCCCTCTCATCTACCATAGGAACAAGAGTACCAAAAGGAAAATACTACACCCCAAATCCGTAATGTATGCAGACATGTAATATGTCACATAGAAACAGAAAATATCCCGTTCGTGTTCAGCCGCCACACCCTTGCTTGGCCAAAGTCGCGAAAATCCGTTTTTTTGCCGGAAGCCTGCTATTCAGCCCTCCCTCGGCGCTATCTGAAAGAGAGTACCAGAAGACAATTCCTGTGACTCTAAACCTTCATACATATAGATATGGAATTTGCAGCAGTGAATCAAAATATCCCACTTGATCTCAGCCGCCTCACCCTTCGAGTACAGAAATCACGAAAATTGACAATTTTTCCAACTCCCACCCTTTACTACCTCATCTACCAGCCAAATGAAAAAGAGTACCAAACCGAAACGGGTACAAATAGAGCC
Source organism: Pictodentalium vernedei (assembly GCA_031216915.1). NCBI lineage: Eukaryota > Metazoa > Mollusca > Scaphopoda > Dentaliida > Dentaliidae > Pictodentalium > Pictodentalium vernedei. The sequence continues at coordinate 190,624,548 of CM062296.1, read as the reverse complement.
ACTCATGTTTGTATGCATAAAGTAAGTCATATAGAATTGGAAAATATCCCATTTGTTCACAGCCGCACCACCCTTCTGAAGCAGGAGTCCTAAATTCTGAAAATGTTTCCATTGCATGCCTACTCTTTCTTCCCCTCTCATCTACCATAGGAACAAGAGTCCCAAAAGGAAAATACTATAACCCAAATTCGTAATGTATGCAGACATGTAATATGTCACGCAGAAACAGAAAATATCCCGTTTGTGTTCAGGCGCCACAACCTTCCTTGGCCAAAGTCGAGAAAATCCAATAGTTTTCACCGGAAATCTGCTATTCAGCCCCCCCCCCCCCCCCCCCCCAGCGTTATCTGAAAGAGTGTACCATAAGACAACTCCTGCGACCCTAAACCTTAATACATATAGATATGGAATTTGTAGCAGAGAATAAAAAAATATCCCATTTGATCTCAGCCGCCACACCCTTAGAGTACAGAAATCACGAAAATTCAGGATTTTTCCAACCTCCCTCCCTTTACTACCCCATCAGGCAGCCTTATAAAAAAGAGTACCAGACCGAAACGGATACAAATATAACCACTGATGTTTGTATGCATAAAGTAAGTCATATAGAATTGGAAAATATCCCATTTTTTCCCAGCCGCACCACACTTCTGAAGCAGGAGTCCTAAATTCTGAAAATGTTTCCATTGCATGCCTACTATCTCTGCCCCTCTCATCTACCATAGGAACAAGAGTACCAAAAGGAAAATACTACACCCCAAATCCGTAATGTATGCAGACATGTAATATGTCACACTGAAACAGAAAATATCCCGTTTGTGTCCTGGCGCCAAACCCTTCCTCGACCAAAGTCGCGAAAATCCAACTGTTTTCACCGGAAGCCTGCTATTTAGTCCCCCGTCAGAGCAATCTGAAAGAGAGTACCTGAAGACAACTCCTGCGACCCCAACCCTTCATATATATAGATATGGAATTTGTAGCAGAGAATCAAAAAATATCCCATTTCATCTCAGCCGCCCACCCTTCGAGTACAGAAATCACGCAAATTCACAATTTTTCTAACCTCTCACCCTTTACTACCCCATCTAGCAGCCATATGAAAAAAAGAGTACCAAACCCAAACTTGTACAAATATAACCACCGATGTTCGTATGCATAAAGTAAGTCATACAGAATTGGAAAATATCCCATTTGTTCCCAGCCGCACCACCCTTCTGAAGCTGTAGTCCTAAATTCTGAAAATGTTTCCATTGCATGCCTACTATCTCTGCCCCTCTCATCTACCATAGGAATAAGAGTACCAAAAGGAAAATAGTACATCCCAAAAACGTACTATATGCAGACATGTAATATGGCACACAGAAACAGAAAATATCCCGTTTGTGTTCAGCCGCCACACCCTTCCTTGGGCAATGTTGCAAAAATCCACGTGTTTTCAATGGAAACCTGCTATTCAGTCCTCCCTCAGCGCTATCTGAAAGAGAGTACCAGAATACAACTCTTGCGACCCTAAACCATAATATATATAGATATGGAATTTGAAGCAGTGAATCAAAAAATATCCCATTTGAGCCGCCGCCACACCCTTCGTGTACAGAAATCACGAAAATTCACAGTTTTTCCAACCCCCCACATTTTACTACCCGATCTAGCAGACAAATGGAAAAGAGTACCAACCCGAAACGGGTACAAATATAACCACTGATGTTTGTATGCATAAAGTAAGTCATATAGAATTGGAAAATATCCCATGTGTTCCCGGCCGCACCACCCTTCTGAACCAGTAGTCCTAAATTCTGAAAATGTTTCCATTACATGCCTACTCTTTCTGCCCCTCTCATCTACCATAGGAACAAGAGTACCAAAAGGAAAATACTACATCACAAATCCGTAATGTATGCAGACATTTAATATGTCACACAGAAACAGAAAATATCCCATTTGTGTTCAGCCGCCAAACCCTTCCGTGGCCAAAGTCGTGAAAATCCAGTTGATTTCCCTGGAAGCCTGCTATTCAGTCCTCCGATAGAGCAATCTAAAAGAGAGTACCAGAACACAACTCCTGCGACCCTAACCCTTCACACATATAGATATGGAATTTGTAGCAGAGATTCAAAAAATATCCCATTTGAACTCAGCCGCCTCACCCTTCGAGTACAGAAATCACGAAAATTCACAATTTTCCAACCCCCACCCATTACTGCCCAATCTACAAGCCAAATGAAAAAGAGTACCAAACCGAAACGGGTACAGATAGAACCATTCATATTTGTATGCATAAAGTAAGTCATATGCAATTGGAAAATATCCCATTTGTTCCCAGCCGCTCCACCCTTCTGAAGAAGGAGTCCTAAATTCTGAAAATGTTTCCATTGCATTCCTACTATTTCTGCCCCTCTCATCTACCATAGGAACAAGAGTACCAAAAGGAAAATACTACACCCCAAATCCGTAATGTATGCAGACATGTAATATGTCACATAGAAACAGAAAATATCCCGTTCGTGTTCAGCCGCCACACCCTTGCTTGGCCAAAGTCGCGAAAATCCGTTTTTTTGCCGGAAGCCTGCTATTCAGCCCTCCCTCGGCGCTATCTGAAAGAGAGTACCAGAAGACAATTCCTGTGACTCTAAACCTTCATACATATAGATATGGAATTTGCAGCAGTGAATCAAAATATCCCACTTGATCTCAGCCGCCTCACCCTTCGAGTACAGAAATCACGAAAATTGACAATTTTTCCAACTCCCACCCTTTACTACCTCATCTACCAGCCAAATGAAAAAGAGTACCAAACCGAAACGGGTACAAATAGAGCCACTCATGTTTGTATGCATAAAGTAAGTCATATAGAATTGGAAAATATCCCATTTGTTCACAGCCGCACCACCCTTCTGAAGCAGGAGTCCTAAATTCTGAAAATGTTTCCATTGCATGCCTACTCTTTCTTCCCCTCTCATCTACCATAGGAACAAGAGTCCCAAAAGGAAAATACTATAACCCAAATTCGTAATGTATGCAGACATGTAATATGTCACGCAGAAACAGAAAATATCCCGTTTGTGTTCAGGCGCCACAACCTTCCTTGGCCAAAGTCGAGAAAATCCAATAGTTTTCACCGGAAATCTGCTATTCAGCCCCTCCCCCCCCCCCCCCCCCCCAGCGTTATCTGAAAGAGAGTACCATAAGACAACTCCTGCGACCCTAAACCTTAATACATATAGATATGGAATTTGTAGCAGAGAATAAAAAAATATCCCATTTGATCTCAGCCGCCACACCCTTAGAGTACAGAAATCACGAAAATTCAGGATTTTTCCAACCTCCCTCCCTTTACTACCCCATCAGGCAGCCTTATAAAAAAGATTACCAGACCGAAACGGATACAAATATAACCACTGATGTTTGTATGCATAAAGTAAGTCATATAGAATTGGAAAATATCCCATTTTTTCCCAGCCGCACCACCCTTCTGAACCGGGAGTCCTAAATTCTGAAAATGTTTCCATTGCATGCCTACTATCTCTGCCCCTCTCATCTACCATAGGAACAAGAGTACCAAAAGGAAAATACTGCACCCCAAATCCGTACTGTATGCAGACATATAATATGTCACACAGAAACAGAAAATATGCAGTTTGTGTTCAGCCGCCACACCCTTCCTTGGCCAATGTCGCGAAAATCCAAGTGTTTTCACCGAAAGCCTGCTATTCAGCCATCCCTCAGCGCTATTTGAAAGAGAGTACCAGAAGACAACTCTTCCGACCCTAAACCATAATACATATAGATATGGAATTTGTAGCAGTGAATCAAAAAATATCCCATTTGATCTCAGCCGTCACACCCTTCGTGTACAGAAATCACGAAAATTCACAGTTTTTCAACCCCCACCTTTTACTACCCCATCTAGCAGACAAATGGAAAGGAGTACCAACCCGAAACGGGTACAAATATAACCACTGATGTTTGTGTGCATGAAGTAAGTCATATAGAATTGGAAAATATCCCATTTGTTCCCAGCCGCACCACCCTTCTGAACCAGGAGTCCTAAATTCTGAAAATGTTTCCATTGCATGCCTACTATTTCTGCCACTCTCACCTACCATAGGAACATGAGTACCAAAAGGAAAATACTACACCACAAATCCGTAATGTATGCAGACATTTAATATGTCACACAGAAACAGAATATATCCCGTTTGTGTTTTGGCGCCAAACCCTTCCGTGTTCAAAGTCGCGAAAATCCAACTGTTTTCACCGGAAGCCTGCTATTCAGTCCTCCGTCAGAGCAATCTGAAAGAGGGTACCAGAAGACAACTTCTGCGACCCCAACCCTTCATACATATAGATATGGAATTTGTAGCAGAGAATCAAAAAATATCCCATTTCATCTCAGCCGCCTCACACTTCAAGTACAGAATCACGCAAATTCACAATTTGTCTAACCTCCCACCCTTTACTACCCCATCTAGCAGCCATACGAAAACAGAGCACCAAACCCAAACTGGTACAAATATAACCACTGATGTCCGTATGCATAAAGTAAGTCATACAGAATTGGAAGATATCCCATTTGTTCCCAGCCGCACCACCCTTCTGAAACAGGAGTCCCAAATTCTGAAAATGTTTCCATTGCATGCCTACTCTTTCCTCTCCTCTCATCTACTATAGGAACAAGAGTACCAAAAGGAAAATACTGCACCCCAAATCCGTAATGTATGCAGACATTTAATATGTCTCACAGAAACAGAAAATATCCCATTTGTGTTCAGCCGCCACACCCTTCCGTGGCCAAAGTCGTGAAAATCCAGTTGCTTTCCCTGGAAGCCTGCTATTCAGTCCTCCGTCAGAGCAATCTAAAAGAGAGTACCAGAAGACAGCTCCTGCGATCCTAACCCTTCATACATATAGATATGGAATTTGTAGCAGAGATTCAAAAAATATCCCATTTGATCTCAGCCGCCTCACCCTTCGAGTACAGAAATCACGAAAATCGACAATTTTTCCAACCCCCACCCTTTACTGCCCAATCTACAAGCCAAATGAAAAAGAGTACCAAACTGAAACGGGTCCAAATAGAACCATTCATATTTGTATGCATAAAGTAAGTCATATGGAATTGGAAAATATCCCATTTGTTCCCAGCCGCACCACCCTTCTGAAGAAGTAGTCCTAAATTCTGAAAATGTTTCCATTGCATGCCTACTATTTCTGCCCCTCTCATCTACCATAGGAACAAGAGTACCAAAAGGAAAATACTACACCCCAAATCCGTAATGTATGCAGACATGTAATATATCACACAGAAACAGAAAATATCCCGTTTGTGTTCAGGCGCCACAACCTTCCTTGGCCAAAGACGAGAAAATCCAATAGTTTTCACCGGAAGCCTGCTATTCAGCCCCCCCCCCCCCCCCCCAGCGCTATTTGAAAGAGAGTACCAGAAAACAACTCCTGCGACCCTAAACCTTCATACATATAGATATGGAATTTCTAGCAGAGAATCAAAAAATAACCCATTTGATCTCAGCCGCCACACCCTTCGAGTACAGAAATCACGAAAATTCAGGATTTTTCCAGCCTCCCTCCCTTTACTATCCCATCAGGCAGCTATATAAAAAAGAATACCAGACCGAAACGGGTACAAATATAAACCACTGATGTTTGTATGCATAAAGTAAGCCATATAGAATTGGAAAATATCCTATTTGTTCCCAGCCGCACCACCCTTCTGACGCAGGAGTCCTAATTTTGAAAATGTTTCCATTGCATGCCTACTATTTCTGCCCCTCTCATCTACCATAGGAACAAGAGTCCCAAATGGTAAATACTATAACCCAAATCCGTAATGTATGCAGACATGTAATATGTCACACATAAACAGAAAATATCCCGTTTGTGTTCAGCCACCACACCCTTCCTTGACCAAAGTCTCGAAAATCCGTGTTTTCACCGGAAACCTGCTATTCAGCCCTACCCCAGCATTACCTGAAAGAGAGTACCAGAAGACAACTCCTGCGACCCTAAACCTTTATACATATAGATACGGAATTTGTAGCAGTGAATCAAAAAATATCCCATGTGACCTCAGCCGCCAGACCCATCGTGTACAGAAATCACGAACATTCACAATTTGTCCAACCTTTCACCCTTTATTACCCCATCTAGCAGCCATATAAAACAGAGTACCAAACATAAACGGGTGCAGATATAACCACTGATGTTTGTATGCATAAAGTCCTACATTCTGAAAATGTTTCCATTGCATGCCAACTATTTCTGCCCCTCTCATCTACCATAGGAACAAGAGTACGAAAAGGAAAATACCACACTCCAAATCCGTAAGGTATGCAGACATGTAATATGGCACACAGAAACAGAAAATATCTCGATTGTGTTCAGCCGCCACACCCTTCCGTCTCCAAAGTCGCTAAAATCCAACTGTTTTCACCGGAAGCCTGCAATTCAGCTCTCACTCAGCACAATCTGAGAGAGAGTACCAGAATCCAACTCCTGCGACACTAAACCTTCATACATATAGATATGGAATTTGTAGCAGAAAATAAAAAAATATCCCATTTGATCTCAGCCTTCACACCCTTCGAGTACAGAAATCACGAAAATTCACAATTTTTCCAACCTCCGACCTTTTACTACCCCATCATGCTCGGCTGCGAAAGCTTTGACGCAAAAGAAAAACATGCTGTCTGAGCTAACCTTCTCTGGTCGCCATGTGCAGCAGAGCGTTTGGATTTTGACTCAGAAGTATAACTCTGTCTTAAAGGATCTCCGCGAGCAGACCCGCTGGTCTTGCCTGTTCCACTGTAAGAACAGAGACAGCTTCGAAGACTGTCCACGAGAGAATGATGTGATTGGAAGCCGTGAGAAACGTGTAGCAGTTCGCGAGGCATTGGCGGAGCGCAAGGATGCCCGGCTAGTATTACAAACAGACCAACGAACCACTTATAAAGTGTTATATTAAACTCAAACGGCGTGCATGTACATATACACCATCATGGATTGCGACGATATCATTGACCAACTGCTGGAAGACCAAGGTGCCGCTGTTCTTCCTTCGGATGTTCCAAAGGAACAGGAACAACAGGGAGGTAAGACGGCAGTGAATCTTCCGAAGGAAGAACAGACCGATGGGGCCAAACGCGAAAGGCCAGCTGCAGTAGCTTCCGGCGGGCAGGCTATGCAGTATCTAGGGAAAAACCTCACACTTGACCATGTCCTCGCCTTGACCGATATGGAAATCGATAAATTCTATGCCCGATATGAGGCATACCTCGGCGCAGTGATGACGAAAACTCTGGGGACCGCCGCACTACAACTCTACACATGGGTGGTCAGCATGTTTATTCCCATACCCCCTGAAAACCAACAAAAGTGGGTTGCTGATCTTGAGGCAGATCCATTTGTTGGGCACGCGCTAAGCAGTACCACATGCGAGCTACATCATCGCTATGGCATGTACTTAGCACTGCTATCGACAATGCTAACTACTGCTAAACATTTCCGATTTGGACACACCTGCCCTTTAACAAATCAAGACGATGTCATCAATGACAGAGCCAAACCTGCCGATAGTTACTGTGCAACAGTTGGAGAGACTGACAGCTGTGCCAACCACTGAGTCGTCGGTTGTTCCCGTTGTTTCTTCGGAACAGGAACAACAGAAACAGCGACAGAAATACCCTAAAAAGTGGCCGCCGGACGGGCAGGAGCTGCCACCCGGAATGCAAAACAACAGAAAGCCTTGGTCTAGTTGCAAGAAGATGCTGGTCCATGCTGCCTATCACAGCGCCGTGGTCCCCGCCCTCGCAATATGGTATACACAGGTGACTGGGAACAGATTGAACAGTCTTGACACAGAACCGCAACTAGAAGACTTTTAAACACCATCAGCCGGGCAGAAGGACCATGAGATCGCCTTCATCATTTTAGGGCTGGGTGCGATCGGGCTTGTTAGCTACAAACTCGTCCAGTGATTCGATACGCGTATGGTTTTACAATAAAAAAGTTTTTTTTTTGTTTTTTTTCGGGGGGGGGGGGGGTGGCGAAGGTAGTGTCAAGGCCGCCTAGCTATGCTGTAAAGTAATCATAAAAGCCCAGTAATCGGAACAGGAACAACAGCGGGCCCCTGTCTCTGTCGGGCGAGTTCTTGGCGTATCAGCAGCAACACCTCGTTTCTGTGCCCTGCGGGATCTCTCGGCGAGATGCCTTGCGGCTATCAAGGTGGAGTTGCTTGAATTTCTTTTCCTCAGCGAGTACACGACTGAATTCCTCCTCGGATATCTGGTTATCGCCAACAGCTTTCGAGTACAGATCTGCGATGCTCGAAAGCTTGTCTCCCGCTAAGGTGGCAATGGTGTTATGCTTTTTTGCTTTCTTTGTGAGCCTTCGGCTTACAAACTTCCCTAACACACCTGCCAATCCACAGACCCCTGCAGCAGCCTCTAGAGGTATAACCACAGGAATTGCGGCTATGTTTGGCAACAGTTCAATTTCTCCGATCCCTACACCGGTCGCGGACAGAAATGTTTCGATGCCATCTGCGATATTGACCCCTCGCTGGTATTTCTTGCCGAGAGAACGCCTGCGGTCTCGTTCGGTCATGAGACGGGCTCTTACATCACCGATCACCTGGATGCGGAAAGTATTCGCGTCGGTAATATTGAGTTCTGGATACAAGCCCATTCTTATTGGTATTATACATCATTTTCTAATACCTTTAAATTGTCGCCCCTCGGTGTCTGCCTGGTAAACCGCAGGCGCTTGAGCTTAGATGGGCCAAGATGTAGGGTATTGAATGTGTCGGTTGGAAACTTAGCATCAGTGACCTTGTACTCGACACCACTTAACACATCTTTGCCACGGATAATGATGACAAGTTCTTTGCCATTATGCCGCCGACCCCATCTTAGGGCAAGCCCATGTAGACTGGTACGAAGTCGTTGCATGGTGTACCCAGGACTATCTGTACAATTGTGGTAGTACCCTCGCCAGGAGTAAGACGATCAATATCCCAAAAGAGCTTAATCATCGCCCCTTTTGCCCCACCCAGCACATACCCGGCATTGCTTTCGTGAACATAAATAGCACCTTTCGGGATATAAGAGGCCAACACACGGCCACCGTTCTGGAGTTTACGGAGCCTGTGGTCGTGGCCCAGTTGGATGTGAGGTTGCATATCCATGAAGTCAAGTTCCCACCCACCGCGAACAGGGTGCCTATACAGAGACCACTGACTGGAGTCATTCTGGATAAGTTCGAAGCTCCTCCACGAGGCTGAGCCTTCCAGGTTCAAACCACGCAGCTCGGTAAATGTAGATTGTTGCGGTTGTTCCCGTTCCGACGGAACAACAACAGGCAGCTCTTTTCTCTTGTATAGCCCCTCGGAGAGCTGAAATACATACACTTTGTCCATCATCCCTGGTTTTCCAAAGCCCTGCGTGTCTCAGAGATCAGCCAGCTGAGAGTCGTGCAAGGCAATGCATCGTGTGCTCCTGGTCCCCCGCTATTCACCATGTCTTACACTTGTTGCAGCTCAGCTCCGAAGGTATATTTTGAATATGTAATGTTACGGATATGTGCTGCCATTCAATAGAGCCACCCCTGCTGTCTAAAACGTGGTCTGTACCATTGTCTGTAGGGCCTGGGACAAGCCTTTTGTTTTGCAAATGAGAGAAAGGTACTGTTCTGCCACTGGCACATTTTTCATTTGCTACGGGTACTGTTCTGAGTAATGTGTTGGGTAGCCCGTTGTAAACATTGTCCGTGGTGCTTCTGACAGATGAACGCAGAGCTCACGGTGGGACGCAAGTTCAGGTAACTCATCCCCCATCAGCTGCCCCACTCCACGAGGGATTTTGTTTGTTGCAAATCCCAAGGTGCGTGCCAACTTTCCCAGTTTCAGAGACTTTTCTGTCTTGAGTCGCAGAAGACCCGAAGGTATGTGAAGATCCAGTATAGCCCCAACTTGATTAAACACCTCATCATTTAGCTCGCATACATTGTAATTGATATCTGCTATCCCTACCTTCCGCTCAACTGAGTTATTTTCTCATCCACGACGCGAATATAATTGTTGCCTAGCCCCAAGCTAATGTTGTACCAAAGAGGATAGGGGGTTACTTCATCAAGGGCACACTCAAATTGCTCTCCGGCAGTGAGCGCCATTGGTGGGTCCACGGTTTGAACGTCGGATAGGTTACGTACATAATTGTATATTATCATTATAAGACTCCTCTAATATGGCTTTTAGAGGTCAAAAGGATGCAGGAATACCCAAGAATGGACAGCAAGCTTGCAACAAAGTTGGCTTCAGTCTACTGCAGACCCAAGGGGTACTGGACTGGACTCACGGTCATCAAAAACCTTGCTTCCACGTCGAAGGTCTCTGAAGATTTGGCTCGGGCATGACTTAAAAAGCAGGCCATCTGGCAGATATACCTTCCAGCTGTGCGAAGCACACACATACCACGACCCAAGTTCGATGTGCGGACGCCGAATGAGGTCCACCAGGCCGACCTGCTCTTTCTGCCACACGACCGGGTGGCCCGCAAAACCTACAAACTCACAGTCGTTGATGTAGCCTCCCGCTATAAAGAGGCAGAGCCCCTGGCCACAAAAAGGCCATAGAGGTCGCGGCCGTCCTAGAAAAGATATACAAGCGTGGACCACTGGGGTGGCCCAAGCTCCTTCAGGTCGATCCCGGGTGCGAGTTCATGAGCGCGGTGAATCAGCTGCTGGCGAAACACGGGGCAGAAGCCCGGCGTGGCCGTGTGGACGGTGGGAGGGGATGGTGGAGCGGTTGAACCGTACCCTGGCAGAGCGACTGATCAGGCACCAATACGCCCGGACATGAGGTTACCGCCAGTTGAGAGGTTAAATGAATGAGTCGCTCGGCTGCCTGACGTTGTTGCGGCGCTGAATGGTGAGGTGACTCGATTAACTAAAAACAGGCCATCTGACGCCGTCAAGGCCAAGGTTGTGACACAAAAGCCCTCCTCTGTGGTTTCGGGCCGCCCTGATGGCCTCAAAGAGAAGAAGATCCCCTCCAATGTGGGTGTTTGCTATCGCTACCAGGCAGGCGAGCTGGAGGGGGGTCGCCGTCGCGCAACTGACCCTGCGTGGTCCCTCCAAGTGTACCGGCTTGGACGCTCGGTCACCAAGCCCGGCGAACCTGTCCTCTACTATTTGTTGGATGGACCAGCCCGTGGCTTCGTCCGGGAAGAGCTTCTTGTGGCGCCTCCCGACACCCAGCTGCCTCCCGATGGAGTAGTCCTTTGGACTAGACACTAGGTGTATTGTGCCTCTGGCACTGCTGCAACTCCTCCTTTTCGGTTACACTCTAAACAGGTTAATCGCACGTTCCCCGGCAGTGCCCCCTGCTGTTGTCCAGCCGGTCGACACTGAACTGCTGTGTATCATTGGGCTGGTAGGCCCACAGCATCTCGATGTTGCATGTCGCACACTGGTTCTCTAGGTCCTTCTTGAGTCGCAGGATGTAGTCGACCTTGACATTGAACCCAAGGAGTCCTTTGACCTGGTCCTGGCGCTTCCAAGCTTCCTCGTAATGTTTTTGCGAAGCTGCAGCTCTGTGGGCTGCCTGACCTCAGTACCCTCATCTGGTTGACAGGTCACTCGTTCCAGCTTCTGCATATACTCCACGGGGGAAACGGCGAGGTAGGCGAGGTTGGACCAATGTAGGAAGTCGTCTATGATCCAAACCTTCTGTGGGTGAGGGTAGTGAGACCCTGGCTTGAGTGGACGGCGAGGGCACACCCGAGGCTCCAATCATTGGTCTTGATAGCCTGTTCAGCGGCCTCAATGGTGACTTCAACGATGTCATTGAGGGCGAACTCTTCGCGGTCTGTGCCAGGGATGGGAATCATAATGTTTTGTTTTCGGCTATCCTTGGGGTGGTATAGCAGCGGAACCGGTGGAAAGTAATCCTTGTGTCTTTGGTGCAACAGCTCTTGTGCTCGCTCGCGAACCTTCTGCCGGCTAGTGAGGATCAGGTCACCTGACCTCCATTGCTCCATGAAGCGCTCCCATCCGAGACAGATGGGGAGAGCCTTCTGCATCTCCTGACACTAGACCTTGTCAGCCTGGAGGTGGATGTGCCTTTTCAGGGCCTTGGGCGCATCATCTTTTGCCCGGTGGTCTGTCTTTACCTCTTCGTAATAATCCACTGCTTGACGTACCCAGTCATGGGGCATCTCACCCGCGATCGGTGGTGGCTTGCCTTGATCACCACAGCAGATAACCTGGACCCCACGCTGGTCCAGCCAGTCCAAGAACATTTCTAGTATAGGTCGGGGCACAGTGCAGGTCTTAGTCTTGACTCCCCTACCTCGTATCTTTTTTGTCAAGGCGATGAGTTGGGGTAAAGACAAGAGGGTCTCGCACCCTGAAGAGCTTGATCTCTCTCGTTGTCTTGCCGCTACCACCTCCACCGTTGAGGTAACTCAGTCGATGGTGGGTCAGTGGGTCACTGTACCTGGGCGCAGTGCTGGGAGGGACGTCTTTCGTGGCGCTACAATAATCTGGCTTGGGAGGTAGTCGGCGTAGTTCCTGTGGCATGTATAGCTGCTCAACCTTGTCGCGCCACTGAGCGAGCAGGACATTACACTTTTCGGGAGGCCGTAGTGTGGGTTCGTCATGATAGCGGCAGCACCTTGTGCAATAGGGTGGACTTCTGGTGGTACATAGGCTTGGACACCGTTGAGTTTGTAGAGTGTTCTTTTCTTGACATATATGCTGTCTGTCGCGCCACCCGAACCGCCTCTTCTTTGTCGTAGCGCTGCAACATACTGAGAAGGTTAATGTGAGCGTATTCTAACATATATGCCCTTAGGTGGGCATACTGGGGCTGGCTGCCATCATAGTAAGTTAGCACATGATCTAGGGGGCACCGTTCTGGGGCTCCGACAGTGCCACTTTGGCAAGTGTCTCTCACAAGATAATCTAGTTCACCATGACCCGTGACCAAGCGGCGAGTCAATCGTTTACCATCGGCTTTTGCTCCCTGAGTGAACTTCCCGATGATGCTGCATCCCTGATCTCTATCTTCGGGGAGCCAGACCTCGGCTTGCTTCTCGAACGCAATGATGGCTTCGCGGACCCTTAGACGGGTGAGGAGACCCGACTCCACGAGGAATGCGAGCAGAGGTGTGGGGCCCAGCCCTGCTCGGCGAAATGCTTCCCAAACCAAGCCAGGATGACGGGGTAAATCCCTTGTTTGAACTCCCACTCCTGGACCTCGACGAAGCCTGTGCAGATGTCTTTAGGAAGGCCCCCGCTGATGGCCACTCTGGCCATCCGGTGAGTGGGGTGTCAGAATCTCTCGAAATAGGGTCTGACCTCGCCTCTCCCCTGGAAGCTGGCCGGGTAGCACGCCTTCGGGTCGATGGAGACGACCTCTCTCGTGTTGTAGGTCATGGAGTTCCAGAGACCGCTGTGGACCGTGCTCCACACAGGCCTTTTGGATGTCGTCGAGGAGGCTGGCAGGGGTCGCCTTCCAACCGTTGTGCTCTTTGTTCATGATGCTGGCCGCGTGGTTCACCCCGAAAACCCTATCAGCAAGGGACTCATCGCTCAGATGGGTGCAGGCTTTTTGGAGGGTTTGATGGGTCTCCTGTGTCCTGTATGTGCGGCCGTCTTGGAGCACAAACTGGTCGACGCTGAGCTGTCTATTCTGGCCACCTCCGAGTAGCCAGACAGCGATTTGCTCATTTTGGGTGGCCTGTCCGATGGCTTCTCAGACGTCAGCCGCGTATATCTGGACCTGCCTGGTCTGGGGGAAGTGCAGGTCTTTAGAGCAGGCGTGGCCGTTATGGCAGATGAGCTCTATGGTTTTGTATGTGCAGTTAGCGTGTCCTACATATTTGCCACTGTTGTAGATATCCTCGCCAGCTATGTCTTTCACAATGATGGCTCGCTTGAGCATTTTCTCGAGCTCGGCTTCATCGTCGACCGTTGCACCAGCGCCATGGACTCTCTTCTCCCACTCCTCGATTTTCTGTCGACTGGCGGGACTTAGACCCTGTCCTCTGGGAGCGCCCTCGAAGTGCTCCACCACGCTCTGCGCGACACAGTTGAGATCGCCTGTCACTCATTGGAGCCAAGTTGGCAGGGTCTGGGGCTCTGAGAGGGTAGAGCCCGTAAACGACGTAGAACCCGTAAACGACCGCAGTGACAGGGTAAGCATTCTGGTAGAACATCTGGTCGCTTCCGGTCAGCGCGTCCGGCTTAGTTTCTTGAAAGATCTCAACGATGTCCCGCCCCTTCTTCCTCTAGGCACGGGTAGGATCGAACTTATCTTCGACGACCCAGTCTCCTTCGTCATGCTTGCGCAGGAACTAGATTTTCAGGGTGAACGCGCCCTCTGGAAGGGCCACTTGCAGTCGTGTTGCCCTCCCGTCCGTCATGTGGGCATCCAGGGCCAGTCGGCCGGCCCTTGCATGCAAACATCAGCGATCTGAACGTCGCCGATGTCAAGGGGGTCCTCTACCTCTACCCTCCATGTAGAGAAGTCCACGGCGGCGCCATCAACTTCAAACTCGTCTTTGACGTCGTTCACAAGATCGACCCATAGTTCATCATCTGGCAGCCTTACCGGGTGAGGGACCTCGGTATCCAAGTCGAAATGTCGCCGTTGTTTGGCTGGGTCAAACTCCTCAACAATTGCCTTCCTTTTTCTCTCACGCGCCGTTCGAGGTGGGGGGTGGGGGGGGGGGGTCGTGCAGCATCCGGAAGCAGAGGCCTCAGCAATCGCTTCTTTATTGCTTCTGGAATGGGTTCATCCAGGATGTTCTGGATAACACTCTGAACTGGCTCGGGTGTTTGCATTTCAGCCCGCAGCTGGTCGATGTATTCGTCCATACTTAACACGCTGTGTACTGAATATGCCTGTTGCCACCATATCTCTAAATGGAAATTTCGATAGCCGCCAGCTGGGTAAATTCCTTTGCCGTGGCCCTCTGCTCTCGGTGCAGTAATTTCATATGTTCGTTCTTATAACCACACCTCAGGCAGAGCGATAATTGGTTCGTTACCCCTACGCCACAAACACGGCAAGATTATGTACATGATCCATTTTGCAGTTTGACCAGATGTACCTACACAGTACTCAACCATACAGCGTTGGCCACAGAGCTCCGTAGAGCTCAAAGTAAGCCGCTGACATGTGTTTTTACCTATCCGCATTGTGCACCTGATCGGGTATATCCAATGTCACGGATATGTCTAATAGGCGTCCACAAAAAAGTCACCCCCCCCCCCCCCCCCTCCTGACATCCAATCTTTTTGAGTCCACACACTTTAATTCCAGTATCAGGGTACCCAACTGTTTCCGACATATACAGTGCACAGAGTTAACAAAATACTTGAAAAATTAATAAATCATACATTTGGGTGATACAGACACTGCCAAAATGAGATGAAAGTGGAAATTTCCCCTGGTTTTGTACTGAGATCAGATTAAGAACGGATGCTCTCTGCACTTGGGCTGAGCCTGAATGTTATAAAAAATGTGTGAGTACTAACCATACGAGGCAACCAGTGGTACTCATGGGAGCCAAATTTCCCAATAAAATTGGTCAGGATAGATTAAACAGGGGAGGTGGGTATAAAAAAGAGAAGTTTCCCAAATAAAACCACAATACAGTTTGGAGTCTCTCAATTCTGTACAATATCACAACTTTTCTTCATTTGACCCACATTCTCAAGTATCAAGCCAGCATAGTACATTTAGCCACATGCCAAATCCACTCTATCTCCACTTGTTTGACATTATCAAAAAAAATAAATAAGTTGCTGAACCTGGATGTGATCAGCATAGTAGCTCATTCCAGCCAAGTCCAACAACTCATTTTAACTGAAATCTTCCTAAAACAACAGTCTTTCCAACTACTAGGTATCTCTCTTTATTGGTCTGTAGCAAAGGATGGCATATTACCTACTACATGAACAGGATGCAAGTTTTTATGGTGGTTGTAGTAGTACTTGGTAAGAAGAATGACAAATGAAACACCAAAGACAGAGGAAGCACACAAAATGCCATTTATAAGACAAATTTCTACAGTCTTGTGAAGGCCTCACTCTGTCGATCAAGGGTAATAATGTAGCTACAGTTCTGTTCAAAAACATAGAAAAATCAAGTAGTGCCACACCCGAATTGCTCTAATGGAGTAAAAACCTCCTAAGAATCTCATCAAAACAACATTTGAATCAAATCACAGGCTGAAACAGAATATTTCTCATTAATTTAACCATCACACCTGCCAAAATAAAGAAACATCCCTGTTCAATGACTGTTTCTCATACTGCAGAATGTAACAAATGATACTTTCAGCAAGCATATATAGACAGGTGGGTTATTTTCTGGACTAGGAAGAAATGATACTTCTACTAACTATATTTGGGGATAGGTGTTAGTTAGCATAGCAACTGGAAATCAATAATAAACTTGACGGAATGTCTTTCAGATTGAAAATATGCTTCATTCCAAGTTTGGCCACGGGGGTTAAAACCTCCTTATGTTGCATAGACAACAACATTTAGCTCAATTAATACTGCCATTTCATATTGGCCTGCCTCTGATTGACTAGAAACACAACAAAATAACCAAATTGTACCATCTTTTCTCCACATTAGATTCACTGTTCATTTGGCCAGCATTTTATGCATATGGGCACTCTAAAATAGGCTTTTTCATGAAAAATTGGCATCCAACATCTTCAAAATAACCTTTTCTCTAAAATTTCCACCCAAGTACAAACCGACATGGCTTCAGTCATCAAAGCAATAACACCGGTAGCCCCAACATCCAAAACTATTTTTTTTTTAAAGTCACTCGACAGAAATCACAAGAAATACGCTTTAGGTTACAATACAGTGTTTTTTCCATTGACGACAGTACTAATCTTTCCTCCTCTCCCCCATCTCATTAAGCTGATTTGGGCAAAAACAACCATCTATCCATTTAGTTTATTATCTCATGAAAAAAATGTACTGAAAAAAAAACAGAAGATAATATTGTCACCAATATTTTATATCTTTTCCAAAACATGCACTTTAAAATTTTATTCACACTTACAAGCTCAGTTCATTTTCCACCAATCGGATAATTCCAGGAACTTTAATCCTCCATTAAAGGTTGGAGTGCTAGAGGCGCTGTTGCACGAAAACACTGTATTGTAACCTGGTATTTATTAGAAGTAATCCATCTTCCAAATACTTCATTTGTAGCTGAGTCTTCACCATCATGGCATGAACGCTGTCTATTTTAATGTTGGCAATGTACATGTCATGGCGGACTTATAGGTGCCTGGGTTAAAGGCTTTGTAATTTACAGTGCTTCATATGTATTAGAAATTAAGTTTTCCATCAACTTAGAAATATTGTCTTGGTAACCAAACAATTCTACATAAAAGGGTTGTGTGAAAAGAATGTACTGGTATTATATTGTTTCTGATCCAACTGATGTTATTGATAAAATCTGGTCGATAATGCGAGCCATACCCCCTCCCCCCCCCCCCCCCACAATAAAACAGATGAGCACTGGAGAGTGCAACAGGACATTCTCGTCTGCGGTTGAACGGAGCAATTTCGCAAATAAAAAAGGAAGTGTTTTATAAAGAATCTACAGGTATTTCACTGTTTTTGGGGTTTTTTTTTTATTTTGTTTCTGATCCAACTGATGTTATTGATAAAATATGGTCAATAATGTGTGCCACCCCCCCCCCCCCCCCCCCAATAAAACATTGGAGCACTGGAGAGTGCAACGGGACATTCTCGTCTGCGGTGGAGCGGAGCAGTTTTCGCAAGTGAAAAAGGGAGTGTTTTGTAAAGAATCTACGGGTATTTCACTGTTTTTTTTTTTATTTTGTGCAGATTGTTTTGTTCCGCTGTGGATGGGAGTGTCTTGTTGTACTCTCCAATGCACTCCAACTGAAGAAAACATAAAAAACACACCATTATATGGAGAACTGATGTCATTTTTGCAACCAAGCAGATACTGCGTGATGTCCCCCCCCCCCCCCCCCACCAAGTAAATTGTGCAACCTGGTGGATAATATAAGTTGTAACCAACTTCTCCAAACAAACCTGGTAGATAATGTGTGATGCCCCCCCCCCCCCCCCCCCACACACTCCCCGCTTGAAAAAAAATAATTGTAAGAAAATATTTCTACAAAAAACCCAAAACTATGTAAAGAATCTACGGGTATGTCATTGTGGCTGATATGCTGTGCAAATTGTTCTGTTCCAGTGCAGTGGAGAGTGTCTTGTGGCAGTCTCCAATGCACTGTATGTGAACAATCATATTTAAAAAAAAAAAAAAAAAAAAAAATCCATGTGGAGAACTGATGTCACTGTTTTAATCTGGTGGATACTGGGTGATGTGCCCAATAAATTATATTCTATCACTTTTACATAAAAAAAAAAAAAAAAAAAAAAAAATTATGCAAAATATCAACAAGTACGTCATTGCTTATGATATGCTATGCAACTTGTTCTGTGCCATTGTGGTGGAGAGTATTTTGTTGTACTCTTCAACACAATCTATCGCACCTATATGGAGAACTGATATCATTTTCTTCAACCTGGTGGATAATGTGTGATGCCCCCTCCCCCCGAAATAAATTGTAACCATACTATTTTGCATAAAAAGTTTTCTGTAAAG
The DNA here is from genome assembly GCA_031216915.1 of Pictodentalium vernedei. Lineage (NCBI taxonomy): Eukaryota > Metazoa > Mollusca > Scaphopoda > Dentaliida > Dentaliidae > Pictodentalium > Pictodentalium vernedei. Next base: position 190,605,851 of record CM062296.1, on the reverse strand, counting down.
ATGTCTGGTGGATAATGTGTGATGTCACTACCCCCTCCCCAACAAACTGTGTGGCACTCTCCAGGACACTGTAATTAAAAAGATGTACAAAACACCTCTATAAGGAGAAGTGACGACATTTTTGCAATCCTCATTCCACGATAGTCAATGCAATAACCGTTCAGCAGCCACTAGGATGACACCAATACGAGAACTGACATTGGCATAAATAGAAAATGTGAAACGGAAATCAGTAATCAGGTATTATCCTAGTGGCCACATTGTTGACTCGTATAATAAAAACCAGAGAACATTCATATTCAGGACACCATCCTTGAATGCTAGAAATTACCTCTTGTACATATTTTTTATTTATATTTTTCCTTGCTCTATATTATGCAACATTGTGTCAACGGTTATTATCATTTAACAGTACTGATGAAATATTGACTCACATTATCTTCTCTAGACCAGGTACTAAATACATTGTGCTCGATGAAGTTGCATCTGTACTAACCCCTCTCTTTTGCTCGTGCGTTCGTGGTGTTGGTGGTCGGTTTGGATATCATGGCGGGTAGTATCAATTTGGACGAGATCCAGACTAATCCCGAATATGACTTTGGTCTCCTACTGAATGATAAAATTGGGAGGTCTCCCGAAGACAATGACTCTACGTCCATTTTTAACAATACAGAATGTAAGTACCTCCTGCCTAGTGAATTGGTTAGTGAACTTGGTGGGGTGCGTGGATCTTTCTCGGCATTTCACATCAATTGCCAAAGTCTAAATGCCCATTGGGATCCACTACATCACCTACTCTCCGACCTGAATAATGAAGAAAACACATTCGATGTCATTGGACTTACAGAAATCTTTCAAGTCCCCTCAAGTGTTTCTTACAATCTAGAAGGATATCACCCCTTATTAACAAACACAAGGCCTAGTGTCGACGACAGGCGTGGGGGTGTTGGGCTGTTCATAAAAAATGAAATTTCATTCAGTGTTCGTAAAGATCTGTCCGTTTTTATACCTCATGTATTTGAGTCTATCTTTGTTGAATTAAAGTCAAAACTTTCGTCAAAAATAATTGACGTAATATACAGACCAAATACGGCACCAAGAGCAGATATAGACTTATTCCATTCAAAAATGAACTATTTAACAGATATAATTAATAAGGAAAAGAAAACAGCCCTGATTATGGGCGACTTCAATATTGACCTTTTAAAAGTAGCTTCTCATCTTAAAACAGACTTATTTATTGACATGATGTTTAGTGAAGGCTTCATACCTGTTATCACCAAACCAACCAGAGTAACAGATCGTTCAGCAACGCTGATAGACCACATCTTTACCAACTCTATTTCTAATCAATTCAAATCTGGAATATTCCTAACCGATGTTTCAGACCACTTTGGATTTTTTTATATTGAATTAGCCCATACAAAACCTGAATGTTCAAAACCCCTTCTCTCCAGAAAAATAAATTACAGAAGTATAGAACTTTTTAAGTCTTTGCTGTCTCAAAGCGACTTTTCTTCAGTTATGGAGGCAGACTGTCCCAATATAGCTTATGATAACTTCTTGAATATCTACTTGAATGCCTTCGAATCAGCCTTCCCTTTAAAAAGCCTCAAACCAAATAAGAAATTCATAAAACGACAGCCGTGGATGACCAAAGGTCTTTTAGTTTCATCCAATAACAAAAATAAATTTTTCAACAAGAAGTTGCGATCTCCCTCAGAATTTAATGTTAGGAATTACAAGAATTACTGCCGGGTATTTAACAGAATTCGAAAGCAAAGCAAAGCTATGTATTATGAACAAATCTTCATCGAAAACAAGAACAACATGCGTAAAACGTGGCAAGTTTTGAATAATGCATTAAATAGGAACAAAAATAAGAAATCCCTACCTTCTTTCTTCAATCTTGGTGACAAAAAAAATAGATACGCCAAAGGACATTGCACAGGAATTTAATAACTTCTTTGCAAACATAGGCAATCAGACTTCACAACTGATATCCAACCCCCAAAAGTCATTTGACGAGTACCTGAATACTAGACAACCCCAAAACATATTTATTACACCGACGTCGCCTTCTGAAATAACGAATATCGTAAATTCAATGAAACCTAAATTAAGCCAAGACTGTGAAAATGTATCGACAAGTATCCTCAAACACTCAATAAACTTCATTGCCACCCCACTCGCGCATATTATGAACAATTCATTCAACCAGGGTACAGTTCCTGACAGGATGAAAATTGCTAAGGTTACCCCAATTTTTAAAGCAGGTGATGAAAACAAGTTCACGAAGTATAGACCAATCAGCATTTTGCCTGTTTTTTCAAAAATCCTAGAAAAAATTATGTTTATAAGACTCACAAATTTTTTAAACAAATTCGACATTCTCTATCCTCACCAATACGGCTTTAGGAAACATCACAGTACAGTGCATCCTGTTATGCATTTGTTAAAACATATAGCCACAGAAAATAACAAAGTTAGTAAAGACAGTACACTAGCCTTATTCTTGGATCTCCCTAAGGCCTTTGATACCATAAGCCACGAGATATTACTTCAAAAATTAGAACATTATGGAATAAGAGGCAATGCTAATCACTGGTTCAAAAGCTACCTTCAGAACAGGACACAGTATGTCTTCCTTGGTGACAGTAAATCGAACTTAGCCGAAATAACATGTGGTGTACCACAAGGTTCAATATTAGGCCCCATCCTCTTTCTTGTTTACATAAACGATATAAATAATTCAACAACATTAAATGTTCTATCGTTTGCAGATGATACCTCGGGATACAAGTCTGGAGTAGAGATAAACCCGCTGATCGAAGAATTCAACGAGGAACTGCAAAAAATATTCAATTGGTGCTCCGCCAACCACTTATTTTTGAACCCGAAGAAAACGAAATATATAATTATCAATCCATCCCACAAAAAAATACTTCCCATGAGAATATATGTATTAATAATCAGATTATCGACAAAGTTAGCAACAGGCAGAACGAAAAATCAGTAAAATTCCTGGGCATAAATATCGACGAAAATCTAACCTACAATGGACACATATCCCAGATCTGCTCGAAAGTTGCCTTTGCCAATCTCATTCTAAGTAAAGTGAAAAAAATTCTTCCTCACAGAGTTATGAAAACTTTATATTTTACCTTAATACAAAGTCACTTTATATACGGAATTCCGTTATGGGGAGGCTCTAAAGCTTGTAATCGACTGTTTAAGCTACAAAAACTATCATTACGAATCATAAATAATAAGAAATATAATGCTCATACTGACCCACTGTTTACTAAAGACGGAATTTTAAAGATAAAGGATTTGTATAATTTGCATGTCTATCTGTTTATGTTTGACTGGCAAAATGGAAATCTCCCGGCATCATTTGCGAATTTTTTTTCCTTCTGTAAATAACCAAAACAATGTTAGCACACGCCAAACGGGCCTTTTATATATACACAGAACTAGAACAAAAACATTAGATAAGCTGCCTGTTTTTGCATTTCCTAAACTATGGAACGAACTAGAAAGGGATATCAGGGCAATAAAAAACAGGAAGAAGTTCAAAAAAACGCTAATTACAAGATTGCTTTCGACATACTCAAACAATATCTCCTGTTCTAATCCCTACTGCCCAGATTGTGCTATCTAGTTGCATCCCCGGTTTTGTACCGCCTCTCACTAGTTTATACCGACTTTCGTCAACTCTTCACCAGGATACTACCTGGATTAACAAGCTCTCAGGATGTATTGGAAACTCATTCTCAACGTAATTTGTCTGGTATTCTCGTCCCAGCTGGCTTTTGATTCGGTCTTCCCCATGTTTTTTTTTTTTTTTTTTTTTTTTTTTTTTTTTGTTTTTTTTTTTTTTAGCAGTTTGCCTCTCACTCTGTATACGCATAAATAAAGGAATGGTGAAGTCCGTTTCATGTGCCTAGCTCAACTGGGCTCCGACCACCACTCGCATCACCAACACATGATTTATTCGAGCTATTCTTAAAAGAAGATAATGGGAATTTACCATGTTGCATTAGAACTTCTTCATTTTTTCTACCCCCTTAGTTTTTCTATTTCACTCTATTTTCCTCTTTTATATCTCAATGCTCTTTCTCTTTCCTACATAAGGGAAGGCAGGAAGACAGCCAATCTGGCTATGCCTTACCCTACCAGTATACGAATGAAGTACTGACGGATTTGTAATATAGTGTCAACTGTATTTATATATTGTAAATGTTCTGATTTCATGTACTTTATGTTTAGTCTTTTGTAAATTTGTATGCTGGTGAATAAAATATATATCAATATCAATACCTGATATTTTGTCACTTTTGCACAACTGAACAAGCACCATACAATGTAACTTTGTTGTGTTAGGGTACGGCGTTAAGAAAGGCTTAGCCTGTTCGCAAAATTCGATTTCAAATGAATAAAATAAAAATATTGTTTAAAAAAAAATCTAGCAGCTATATAAAAAGAGTACCAAACCGAAACGGGTACAAATATAACCACTGATATTTGTATGTATTAAATAAGTCACATGGAATCGGAAAATACCCCGTCTGAACAGAACAAATAACAAAAACGCTATAAAATAGCTTTCTAGTCTGGTGTGTTACTGGCTTTATTACAATGTAATTCTTTTTTAATTTACAAAATTGTTCCTCTATAATATTACGTGAAAAACACACTGATTATTATTATTATTATTTATTAGGGTTTAACGACACTTTAACAGCTAGGGTCATATCATGTCGGTGACAGTTTTATGGGTGGGGGAAGCCGGAGTACCCGGAGAGAACCACCGAGCAACGACAAGCAGCTGTCAGCTATCCAACATCGTAACTCTGAAATCTGCACCGCGGCACAGGCAGAGTTAGATTGGTTGAAGACATGTGCACCATCGTACGCCTTAGTACACAGCGTCATCGTGCCCCCATGTAGGCAATCGGGGTTAAGTGCCTTGCCCAAGGACACAACGCGGGAGCGCGAATCAGTCGCTGAAATGGTCACCCATCCAACTATTAACCGCGCTCGCCGTTGCTTAACTTCGGTGATATGTCGCCGCCAAACACACTGATGATACCCATGATAAATGACCCTGACCGCCCAGAAAAAAACTAGAGATAAAAACATTGTTTAAAAAACGCTTGAAACCTGTGTCTGAAAGCTGAACTAACAAAATTAGCTCTGTCAACGCCATCTATAGGGTGTGATCATTCGGACTTGAGAGAACCATGAACAAAAAACAAAAAAGACAACACCCACCCCCACCCCCACCCCAAAAAAACCCCACACAACTCAAAGATGAATCAAAATGCAGCGACCAATACACCGAGAGTGAAAGAATAAGTACGTTGCGACACTCAATACAATGACTAAAAATGTCACCAGCGAAGTCAGACTTGACTTGACACCACGACCCAACCTAACAAACTCACCAAAACGTGAACAGTGTTTCAGTATATCATTGGCCCACACTGACCCCCCATCCCTCCCCCCCCCCCCCCCTTTCTTACCGTTAAGACAAAATTTTCCCGCTTTTTCTACGAACCACGGGAAAGTACAGTGGCGTAGATAGCTTTTCGCTGATGGAGGGGCAAGCCCAACATTTTCCGACAGACCGAAAATTTTCCGACAGTGTGACAACAACAAAAACCCAAACAAACAGAAAGAATCTGTTGTTTACTGCAAATGTACTGAAAATTGGTCTTTTTTACCCAAAATTTACCCAAAATGGCATGTTTTTATCCCCAAAGCCAGCATTTTAATGTTATTAGGCTTAAATTCGCCTAAAAATGGTCCCAACAAATTTCCGACAAAACTTCTGGTGGGGGGCCTCCGCCCCCGCCCTTTATCTACGCCACTGGGAAAGTGCAGATTTGTTCCCAGCCGCGCCACCCTTCTGAAACAGGAGTGGTAAAGTGTCCCATTGCATGCCTGCTATTTCTACCTCTCCCACCTACCACAGGAACAAGAGTATACCAAAAGGAAATTACTAAACCCCAAATCCGTAATGTATGGAGACATGTAATATGCCACACAGAAACAGAAAATATCCCGTTTGTGGCCAGCCGCCACACCCTTCCGTGGCCAAAGTCGCGAGAATCCAATTATTTCAATGGGAACCTTTTATTTCAGCCCTCCCTCAGCGCTATCTGAAAAAGAGTACCAGAAGAAAACCCTTGCGACCCTAAACCTTCAAACATATAGATATGGAATTTGTAGCAGGGAATAAAAAAATATCACATTTGATCTCAGTCGCCACTTCCTTCGAGGGCAGAAATCACGAAAATCGACAATTTTTCCAACCATTCCCTTTATTACGCCCCCTCCCCCCCCCCCCCTCCTCTAACCGCCATGTGAAAAAGAGTACCCAACCAAAACGGATACAAGTAAAACCACTGATGTTTGTATGTATGAAATAAGTCACATAGAATCGGGAAATATCCCATTTGTTCCTAGCCGCAACACACCTTTCTGAAGCAGGCGTCCTAAAATTTGAAAATGTTTCCATTGCATGACTACTATTTCTGCCTCTCCCACCTACCATAGCTCACGAGTACCAAAATGGAATTACTACACCCCAAATCAGTAAGGTATTCAGACATGCAATATGTCACAGAGAAACAATGATATCGTCCACATGCATATCCAAAGAACGCAGGCTTTTGGTGGGGATGGGTATGGCTCTCCCATTGGTGGGGGTTCGGTGGCAATGGGTGCGAGGGCCATACCGACCCACCTCAAGACTGCGGTATCTCCCTCGCATTGGTGGGGTTCTGGGGTGGCTTTCCCCCAAAATGTGTAAACATCAATGCCCTGAGACTGAATCTGGGTTCCTCTGGCGCTTTAATTTTTCAGTGTTCCGAGGGGGTGGGGTGAGGGAGAGCAACTGTCGAGAATATAAGCACGCTCTGCAAGTTTAGAAAGAAACGAACGATTTCGTGATTTCTGCACTCGAAGGGTGCGGCGGCTGAGATCAAAGGGGACATTTTTTTGATTCACTGATACAAATTCCATATCTATATGTAAGTAGGTTTAGGGTCGCAAGAGTTGTCTTCTGGTACTCTCTTTCAGATTGCGCTGACGGAGGGCTGAATGGCAGGCTTCCGGTCAAAAAAATGATTTTCGCCACTTTGGCCACGGAAGGGTCTGGCGGCTGAACACAAGCGGGATATTTTCTGTTTCTGGGTGACATATTACATGTCTGCATACAGTACGGATTTGGGGTGTGGTATTTTCCTTTTGGTACTCTTGTTCCTATGGTAGATGAGAGGGGAAGAAAGAGTAGACATGCAATGGAAACATTTTCAGAATTTAGGACTCCTGCTTCTGAAGGGTGGTGCGGCTGGGAACAAATGGGATATTTTCCAATTCTATATGACCTACTTTATGCATACAAACGTCAGTGGCTATATTTGTACCAGTTTCGGTTTGGTACTCTTTTTCATATGCCTGCTAGATGGGTAGTAAATGGTGGGAGGTTGGAAAAATTGTGAATTTTCGTGATTTCTCTATTCGAGGGGAGAGGCGGCTGAGATCAAATGGGATATTTTTTGATTCTCTGCTAGAAATTCCATATCTATATGTATTATGGTTTAGGGTCGCAAGAGTTGTCTTCCGGTAGTCTCTTTCAAATAGCGCTCAGGGAGGGCTGAATAACAGGCTTCCGGTGAAAACAAAAGGATTTTCGCGACATTGGCCAAGGAAGGGTGTGGCGGCTGAACACAAACAGGATATTTTCTGTTTCTGTGTGACATATTACATGTCTGCATACATTACGGATTTCGGGTGTAGTATTTTCCTTTTGGTACTCTTGTTCCTATGGTAGATGAGAGGGGCAGAAAAAGTTGGCATGCAATGGAAACATTTTCAGAATTTAGGGCCCCTGCTTCAGAAGGGTGGTGCGGCTGGGAACAAATGGGATATTTTCCAATTCCCTATGACTTACTTTATGCATACAGACAGCAGTGGTTATATTTGTACCCGTTTTCGTTTGGTACTCTTTTTCATATGGCTGCTAGATGGGGTAGTAAAGGGTGGGAGGTTGGAAAAATTGTGAATGTTCGTGATTTCTGTACTCGAAGGGTGTGGCGGCTGAGATCAAATGGAATATTTTTTGATTCTGTGCTACAAATTCCATATCTATATGTATGAAGGTTTAGGGTCGCCGGAGTTGTCTTCCGGTACTCTCTTTCAGGTAGCGCTGAGGGAGGGCTGAATAGCAGGCTTCCATTGAAAACAGTTGGATTTTAGCGACTTTGGCCACGGAAGGGTGTGGCGGCTGAACACAAACGGGATATTTTCTGTTTCTGCGTGACATATAACATGTCTGCATACATTACGGATTATGGGTGTAGTATTTTCCTTTTGGTACTCTTGTTCCTATGGTAGATGAGAGAGGCAGAAATAGTTGGCATGCAATGGAAAGATTTTCAGAATTTAGGGCCCCTGCTTCAGAAGGATGGTGCGGCTGAGAACAAATGGGATATTTTCCAATTCTATATGACTTACTTTATGCATATAAATATCAGTGGTTATATTTGTACCCGTTTCGGTTTGGTACTCTTTTTCATATGGCTGTTAGATGGGGTAGTAAAGGGAGGGAGGGTGGAAAAGTTCTAAATGTTCGTGATTTCTGTACTCGAAGGGTCTGGCGGCTGAAGTCAAATGGGATATTTTTTGATTCTCGGCTACAAATTCCATATCTATATGTTTGAACGCTTAGGGTCGCAGGAGTTGGATTCTGGTACTCTCTATCAGATAGCCCTGAGGGAGGGCTGAATAGCAGACTTCCGGTGAAAACAAATGGATTTTAGGAACTTTGACCAAGGAAGGGTGTGGCGGCTGAACACAAACGGGATATTTTTTGTTTCTGTGTGACATATTACATGTCTGCATACATTATGGACTTGGGGTGTAGTATTTTCCTTTTGGTACTCTTGTTCCTATGGCAGATGAAAGGGGCAGAAATAGTTGGCATGCAATGGAAACATTTTCAGAATTTTGGACTCCTGCTTCAGAAGATTGGTGCGGCTGGGAACAAATGGGATATTTTCCAATTCTATATGACCTACTTTATGCATTCAAACATAAGTGGTTATATTTGTACCCGTTTTGGTTTGGTACTCTTTTTCATATGGCTGCTAGATGGAGTAGTGAAGGGTGGGAGGTTGGAAAAAATTGTGAATGTTCGTGATTTCTGTACTCGAAGCGTGTGGCTGCTGAGATCAAATGGGATATTTTTTGATTCTGTGCTACAAATTCCGTATCTATATGTATGAAGGTTTAGGGTCGCAGGAGTTGTCTTCTGGTACTCTCTTTCATGTAGCGCTGAGGGAAGGGTGATTAGCAGGCTTCCGGTGAAAACAGTTGGATTTTACCGACTTTGGCCACGGAAGGGTGTGGCGGCTGAACACAAACGCGATATTTTCTGTTTCTGTGTGACATATTACATGTCTGCATACATTACGGATTTCGGGTGCAGTATTTTCTTTTTGGTATTCTTGTTCCTATGGTAGATGAGAGGAGCAGAAATAGTTGGCATGCAATGGAAACATTTTCAGAATTTAGGGCCCCTCTTTCAGAAGGGTGGTGAGGCTGGGAACAAATGGGATATTTTCCAATTCTATATCACCTACTTTATGCATATAAACATCAGTGGTAATATTTGTACCCGTTTCGGTTTGGTACTCTTTTTCATATGGCTGTTAGATGGGGTAGTAAAGGGAGGGAGGTTGGAAAAACTGTGAATGTTCGTGATTTCTGTACACGAAGGGTGTGGCGGCTGAGATTAAATGGGATTTTTTTTGATTCTGTGCTACAAATTCCGTATCTATATGTATGAAGGTTTAGGGTCGCAGGAGTTGGATTATGGTACTCTCTATCAGATAGCCTTGAAGGAGGGCTGAATAGCAGACTTCCGGTGAAAACAAGTGGATTTTCGGGACTTTGTGTTCAGCCGCCACACCCTTCCTTGGTCAAACGGGATATTTTCTGTTTCTATGTGACATATTACATGTCTGCATACATTATGGACTTGGGGTGTAGTATTTTCCTTTTGGTACTCTTGTTCCTATGGTAGATGAAAGGGGCAGAAATAGTTGGCATGTAATGGAAACATTTTCAGAATTTTGGACTCCTGCTTCAGAAGGGTGGTGCGGCTGGGAATAAATGGGATATTTTCTAATTCCATATGACTTACTTTATGCATACAGACAGCAGTGGTTATATATGTACACGTTTCGGTTTGGTACTCTTTTTCATGTGACTGCTAGATGGGGTAGAAAAGGGTGGGAGGTTGGAAAAATTGCGAATGTTCGTGATTTCTGTACTCGAAGTGTGTGGCGGCTGAGATCAAATGGGATATTTTTTGATTCTGTGCTACAAATTCCATATCTATATGTATGAAGGTTTAGGGTCGCCGGCGTTGTATTCTGGTACTCTCTTTCATGTAGCGCTGAGGGAGGGCTGAATAGCAGGCTTCCGGTGAAAACAGTTGGATTTTAGCGACTTTCGCCACGGAAGGGTGTGGCGGCTGAACACAAACGGGATATTTTCTGTTTCTGTGTGACATATTACATGTCTGCATACATTATGGACTTGGGGTGTAGTATTTTCCTTTTGGTACTCTTGTTGCTATGGTGGATGGAAGGGGCAGAAATAGTTGGCATGCAATGGAAACATTTTCAGAATTTTGGACTCCTGCTTCAGAAGATTGGTGCGGCTGGGAACAAATGGGGTATTTTCTAAATCCATATGACTTACTTCATGCATACAGACAGCAGTGGTTTTATTTGTACCCGTTTCGGTTTGGTACTCTTTTTCATATTGCCGCTAGATGGGGTAGTAAAGGGTGGGAGGTTGGAAAAATTGTGAATTTTCGTGATTTCTGTACTCGAAGGGGGTGGCGGATGAAATCAAATGGGATATTTTTTGATTCTGTGCTACAAATTCCATATGTATATGTATGAAGGTTTCGGGTCGCCGGAGTTGTATTCTGGTACTCTCTTTCATGTAGCGCTCAGAGAGGGCTGAATTGCAGGCTTTCGGTGAAAACAGTTGGATTTTAGCGACTTTGGCCACGGAAGGGTGTGGCGGCTGAACACAAACGGGATATTTTCTGTTTCTGTGTGACATATTAAATGTCTGCATACATTATGGACTTGGGTGTAGTATTTTCCTTTTGGTACTCTTGTTCCTATGGTAGATGAAAGGGGCAGAAATAGTTGGCATGCAATGTAAACATTTTCAGAATTTTGGACTCCTTTTTCGGAAGGGTGGTGCGGCTGGGAACAAGTGGGATATTTTCCAATTCTATATGACCTACTTTATGCATTCAAACATCAGTGGTTATATTTGTACCCGTTTCGGTTTGGTACTCTTTTTCATATGGCTGCTAGATGGAGTAGTGAAGTTTGGGAGGTTGGAAAAACTGTGAATGTTCGTGATTTCTGTACTCGAAGGGTGTGGCGGCTGAGATTAAATGGGATATTTTTTGATTCTGTGCTACAAATTCCATATCTATATGTATGAAGGTTTAGGGTCGCCGGAGTTGTATTCTGGTACTCTCTTTCATGTAGCGCTCAGGGAGGGCTGAATAGCAGGCTTTCGGTGAAAACAGTTGGATTTTAGCGACTTTGGCCACGGAAGGGTGTGGCGGCTGAACACAAACGGGATATTTTCTGTTTCTGTGTGACATATTACATGTCTGCATACATTATGGACTTGGGGTGTAGTATTTTCCTTTTGGTCCTCTTGTTCCTATGGTAGATGAAAGGGGCAGAAATAGTTGGCATGCAATGGAAACGTTTTCAGAATTTTGGACTCCTGTTTCGGAAGGGTGGTGCGGCTGGGAACAAGTGGGATATTTTCCAATTCTATATGACCTACTTTATGCATTCAAACATCAGTGGTTATATTTGTACTCGTTTCGGTTTGGAACTCTTTTTCGTATGGCTGCTAGATGGAGTAGTGAAGGGTGGGAGGTTGGAAAAACTGTGAATGTTCGTGATTTCTGTACTCGAAGGGTGTGGCGGCTGAGATTAAATGGGATATTTTTTGATTCTGTGCTACAAATTCCATATCTATATGTATGACGGTTTAGGGTCGCCGGAGTTGGATTCTGGTACTCTCTATCAGATAGCCCTGAGGGAGGGCTGAATAGCAGACTTCCGGTGAAAACAATTGGATTTTCGCGACTTTGACCAAGGAAGGGTGTGGCGGCTGAACACAAACGGGATATTTTCTTTTTCTGTGTGACATATTACATGTCTGCATACATTATGGACTTGGGGTGTAGTATTTTCCTTTCGGTACTCTTGTTCCTATGGTGGATGAAAGGGGCAGAAATAGTTGGCATTCAATGGAAACATTTTCAGAATTTTGGACTCCTGCTTCAGAATGGTGGTGTGGCTGGGAACAAATGGGATATTTTCTAATTCCATATGACTTACTTTATGCATACAGACAGCAGTGGTTATATATGCACACGTTTCGGTTTGGTACTCTTTTTCACATGACTGCTAGATGGGGTAGTAAAGGGTGGGAGGTTGGAAAAATTGTGAATGTTCGTGATTTCTGTACCCGAAGGGTGTGGCGGCTGAGATCAAATGGAATATTTTTTTATTCTGTGCTACAAATTCCGTATCTATATGTATGAAGGTTTAGGGTCGCCGGCGTTGTCTTCTGGCACTCTCTTTCGGGTAGCGCTGAGGGAGGGCTGAATAGCAGGCTTCCGGTGAAAACAGTTGGATTTTACCGACTTTGGCCACGGAAGGGTGTGGCGGCTGAACTCAAACGCGATATTTTCTGTTTCTGTGTTACATATTACATATCTGCGTACATTACGGATTTCGGTTGTAGTATTTTCCTTTTGGTACTCTTGTTCCTATGGTAGATGAGAGGGGCAGAAATAGTAGGCATGCAATGGAAACATTTTCAGAATTTAGGACTCCTGCTTCAGAAGGGTGGTGCGGCTGGGAACAAATGGGATATTTTCCAATTCTATATGACCTACTTTATGCATACAAACATCAATGGTCATATTTGTACCCGTTTCGGGTTGGTACTCTTTTTCATATGACTGCTAGATGGGGTAGTGAAGGGTGCGAGGTTGGAAAAATTGTGAATGTTCGTGATTCCTGTACTCGAAGGGTTTGGCCGTTCAGATCAAATGGGATATTTTTTGATTCTGTGCTACAAATTCCATATCTATATGTATGAAGGTTTAGGGTCGCCGGAATTGTCTTCTGGTACTCTCTTTCAGGTAGCGCTGAGGGAGGGCCGAATAGCAGGCTTCCAGTGAAAACAGTTGGATTTTAGCGACTTTGGCCACGGAAGGGTGTGGCGTCTGAACACAAACGGGATATTTTCTGTTTCTGTGTGACATATAACATGTCTGCATACATTACGGATTCTGGGTGTAGTATTTTCCTTTTGGTACTCTTGTTCCTATGGTAGATGAGAGGGGCAGAAATAGTTGGCATGCAATGGAAACATTTTCAGAATTTAGGGCCCCTCCTTCAGAAGGGTGGTGCGGCTGGGAACAAATGGGATATTTTCCAATTCTATATGACTTACTTTATGCATATAAACATCAATGGTTATATTTGTACCCGTTTCGGTTTGGTACTCATTTTCATATGACTGTTAGATGGGGTAGTAAAGGGGGGGCGGGGGTTGGAAAAATTGTGAATGTTCGTGATTTCTGTACTCGAAGGGTCTAGCGGCTGAGATCAAATGGGATATTTTTTGATTCTCGGCTACAAATTCCATATCTATATGTATGACGGTTTAGGGTCACCGGAGTTGGATTCTGGTAGTCTCTATCAGATAGCCCAGAGGAAGGGCTGAATAGTAGACTTCCGGTGAAAGCAATTGGATTTTCGCGACTTTGACCAAAGAAGGGTGTGGCGGCTGAACATAAACGGGATATTTTCTGTTTCTGTGTGACATATTACATGTCTGCATACATTATGGACTTGGGGTGTAGTATTTTCCTTTTGGTACTCTTGTTTCTATGGTGGATGAAAGGGGCAGAAATAGTTGGCATGCAATGGAAACATTTTCAGAATTTTGGACTCCTGCTTCAGAATTGGGGTATTTTCTAATTCCAAATGACTTACTTCACGCATACAGACAGCAGTGGTTATATTTGTTTGTACCCGTTTCGGTTTGGTACTCTTTTTCATATTGCCGCTATATGGGGTAGTAAAGGGTGGGAGGTTGGAAAAATTGTGAATGTTCGTGATTTCTGTACTCGAAGGGTGTGGCGGATGAAATCAAATGGGATATTTTTTGATTTTGTGCTACAAATTCCATATCTATATGTATGAAGGTTTAGGGTCGCCGGAGTTGTATTCTGGTACTCTCTTTCATGTAGCGCTGAGGGAGGGCTGAATAGCAGGCTTCCGGTGAAAACAGTTGTATTTTACCGACTTTGGTCACGGAAGGGTGTGGCGGCTGAACACAAACGGGATATTTTCTGTTTCTGTGTGATATATAACATGTCTGCATACATTACGGATTTTGGGTGTAGTATTTTCCTTTTGGTACTCTTTTTCCTATGGTAGATGAGAGGAGCAGAAATAGTAGGCATGAAATGGAAACATTTTCAGAATTTAGGACTCCTGCTTAAGTGGGAGGTTGGAAACATTGTGCATGTTCGTAGTTTCTGTACTGGAAGGGTGTGGCGGCTGAAATCAAATGGGATATTTTTGATTCTCTGCTACAAATTTCATATCTATATGTGTGAACATTCAGGGTCGCAAGAATTTCCTTCTGGTACTCTCTTTCAGATAGCGATGAGGGAGGGCTGAATAGCAGGCTTCCGGTGACAACAACTGGATTTTCGTGACTTTAACCACGGAAGGGTGTGGCGGCTGAACACAAACGGGATATTTTCTGTTTCTTAGTGACATGTTTTGTCTGCATACATTACTGATTTGAGGTGTGGGAATTTCCTTTTTGTATTCTTGTTCCTATGGTAGGTGGGAAGAGCAGAAATAGCAGACATGCAATGGAAACATTTTCAAATTTTAGGTCTCCTGTTTCTGATGGGTGATGCGACTGGAAACAAATGGGGTATTTTTCAATTCTATGTGACTTATTTCATGCATACAAACATCAGTGGTTATAGTTGTACCCGTTTCGGTTTGGTACTCCTTTTTATATGGCTCCTAGATGGGGGCAGCAGAGGGTGGGGTTGCTAGGATTGACAATTTTCGTGATTTCTGTCCTCGAAGTGTGTGGCCGCTGATATGAAATGGAATAATTTTTTATTGTCTCCTACAAATTCCATATCTTTTTGTATGAAGGTTTAGGGGCGCAATAGTTTTCTTCTGGTACTCTCTTTCAGATAGCGCTGAGGGAGGGCTGCAAACTTTAGGTCTCTTGCTTCAGAAGGGTGGTGCGACTGGGAACAAATGGGATATTTTCCAATTCTGTTTGACTTATTTCATGCACATAAACATCAGTTGTTATATTTGTACCCGGTTCTGTTTGGTACTTTTTTCATAATGCTGCTAGATGGAGATAGTGAAAACAATTGGATTTTCCACCAAAAGTCGGGATATTAAGGGCCGTTGTGGCGCATGCTATACTACTTGCAAGCTAAAACTGGATTAGGGACATGAAAAAAGTAATTTATCTCTTTGACCGAGCCGCTGAAGAAAATGGGATCAGACAACTGCGAGTCACTATGAACACAAAATGCCCCCACCCATACACACTCAAGTAAAAGAGTAAGCTAGTGTCCCAGAATATAGATACGTGGCTGAGCATCCGAGGGTCCTAACGTCTTCGTTTTAGTGCTCACTTCTTTTACTTTCCTGGAGCAGAGAGATGCATGAACTTTCCAGAACCAAAATCTATTTGAACATGATTTAACCAATTCTCCTTGGAACATTGCGCAAGGTAGAGACAAATGCTGCAATAGTTTTGTTTTGAGGCTGTCGTGTCTGTCTTTGAAAACTATATACAAATATTGAAGATTTGGTTTCTGAGGGTGCATAGTCTGAAAGTAAATGAGATCTAATTCCTTGTAATACAGCCCATGCCAATATATATTTAAATCGAAAGTTATCGGTGGGATTATTCTCATTCATTAGCCCTTTAGTTTACCAGTGTACCGTGCAGCCTTACCCTTTACCAAACGTAACGGCCAAAACCGAACAGCGCTCTTCACAAAAATCACCATTCAGTTTTCAGTATTTGTTTTCATTTGTTTCTCGTCTACAAAGCATAGCTTATGACTCAACAAGCTTGTTCCAATGAGGGATCATAAGCTTTGCTTTTGACGCAAAAAAGTAAAAAATTAAAAAATAGTTACCGAAGAATTTTGTTTGTGAAGTGTCGTCTTCCTTCCATGTTAGATAAAGGGTTAAAAATTGCCGACTTGTGGTGATATGATCTTCCTGAAATCGAACACATTTCTTGCGTCTGAGCGTGATGAAAAACTCGATTCGATACTCACGACGTGGCTAATATACCTCACGGGAGAAAGGGTTAACAATATGTAAGCCAGATGAGTGGACCGTTCTAGAGTTAAGTCAAATGTTACACACTCTGATAAATTTCACTGAGACAGACAAAGATTTGATTTTGACGTATGCGACTTAAAAATTCCAGCACTGTTTTCGTGTGATTGTTTTTATAAATCTATTTTTAGAACAGACGCGCGCATTCCTGTATGAAAGCAAATTAGTGTGGGATAAAATTACTGCAGGCTCGCTAGTGGCGGCTGCCTTCACTTTGGTGATCAATCAGCATATGTGACAAGCACTCCGACCATCAGTCTAATCTGAAAGGAAGTCCACGCTGTTGTGGGCTGTGCATTTACCCACTTTTCACATAGTCTGCGCTTAGACCACCGTTGATGGAACCTTTTACTCGCAGGAGGTATATAGATATCCTTTTTGTATTCCAGTTATAGGTATTCCAATCAAAGAGTATTCATTTCACCCTGAAGAGAGCAAGATGTTAACAAGGTTAGTGAAACAACGCGACGTAATCATAAACCTCACGTTGTGGATGTGGTGAGTCTTCATTCAAAATTAATTAGTAAAAATAGTATTATAATGGTCTTCATAATGAATGAGTAAAAATAGTATTATAATGGTCTTCATAATGAATGAGTAAAAATAGTATTATAATGGTATTCGAAATTAATTAGTAAAAATAGTATTATAATGGTATTCGAAATTAATTAGTAAAAATAGCATTATAATGGTATTCGAAATTAGTTAGTGAAAATAGCATTATAATGGTATTTGAAAGGTTCGATCAAATTAAGTCTTGATTAAGAAACATTTCTTGCATTGATTCAAAGGGCATGAATGTTTATAAGCTGGAATATTTCAGATGATCGTGTAAACGATCCTCAGGTTCGCGTTCCGACTCACCGAAATATTCGAGAAGACGAATGAATCTAAACACATAGTATGTCGAGTAGGCAGAAAAGAAATGCCTCTCTTTCATTTGTTTCAGACGTACTGCACGTTGACGTTGCAGTTGTCTTCAACCAAAGCTAACCCAACTTGTGTGGAGTTAGCACGCTTGGTAGTCTGGCGGTTGCTCGTCGTTGCTTGGTGGTTCTCTCCGGATATCCCGGCTTCCTACACCCGTACACATTCCAACACGGGGTGACCCTGACTGTCTAAAATGTCGTTAAGCCCCAAATAAACAAACAAATAAATAAATATAGATACGGACGTAATTAACAATATTCAGCAGTTCATATTGGAGCAGCGCGTTTTCAAATGACTCACTGAAAAAAACCTTAGGTATAAGGCTGTCCGACATATTCATATGTGCTTCTGGATTATTGTGGCGGATCAGGTGTATACCGGGCTGTAGCATAAAGGGAAGACAAGACATTTAGACAATAGCCAATGCAAAAAGGGGTTGTATCGCGGAGTAATCATGTACAATGCACGATGCGACGCTTCTATCCGTGTGTTTATTATCTACAGTTTTGCTTCAGTCTTTTTGCTTTTTCATATCATCTGGGTTTATCTGTGGAAAAGTTATTTATTTAATGGAGCTTAACGCCATATCAGCATTGGTGGCTATATCGTGGCGATGAAAGTGTGAAGGATAAAAGCATTCATTGTATTCCATGATGTTAAAACTGGTCGATGAAATCTGGTGGAAAGATGAGGAATAAACATTAGTAGTGAAAACAATATTTTAAGAAGGAGAGCGGGTATTTAAAGAATATTATGCGAGTCAACCCGTTGAACGGATATGAATATATGAGAGTTTAAAAGAATAAAAAACAATTTGAATGTTATTAAAAGGTTGATTTCCCTGGGAAACGATAGAATTTTTATGAGATTTTGTGTTGTAAAACAAGTCTCTAAGAGACATTGCAGTAAAGTACTACCGTCTCACATGATTAAAATCTCTGCAGTGTGAAAGAATGTGTTCCGCTGTCAACCCCTGCTGACAAGGAACTCATTCTGGTCGCATATTAATCTCTAACAAAAAGGAATGTGGAAGTCTTGCGTGACAGAACTGACATCGTGTCATTATTACATGATATTTTCTACAAAGGTTACCGGACGAGTAACTGCACGCAATGTTGGGTTGAATGCGATGGGACTTTTTGTTTATTACCCTATCCCATTCGGACTGCCACATGGATTTGATGTATTGATGTGTGCTGTGTAGTCACGGAAAAATATTCTAAAATCAGTGATAGCGCCCGTTTTGCTGCACAGTCTGCTCTGGTGTTGCCGGAGATACCAGCAAGTACAGTTAACCCTTTACCTAACACGAAAAGCAGACGACACATTTAAAAACAAATTCTTGAATAACTAATTTATTTCATTTTTTATCTCAAAAACATCGGTTATGGCCCCTCATTGCAACGAGCGCGACGAGCTCATTCCAATGGAGGGTCATAACCTATGTTTTTGAGACAAAAAATGAAAAAAATAATGAAAATTAATTGACGATTTTTGAGAATAGCGCTGGACGGTTTGGGCCGTTACGTTGGGTATTTAAAGGGTTAACCAGCAAAACACTACATCACATCGTTCAGACATGATAATAATCCACTGCTCACGAAGTTCTACTAAAATAAGAGGATTCGTCGACTTGGGGTTTAGTAAAGCTAGAAAAGAGGAAAGACAGTAGGGAAACACAATCGACTTCATTTCCTATACATTTTCGATGTGTTCAAGCGCTAATTGTAAATCTTTAACTTCAGCTGTGAAAATAGAACTTATAGTTAATATTCAGATAGAAGTGATCTAATAACCAGTAACCATGGCTGATGATACATTGTCAACATCTTTAGATCCATCCGTATAGATCTTTTTATATGCACTGTACTTGGACTTTATTTCAGCATATTTTTGTTTGAACTGTAAAGAGTTATGATCAGATTTTTTTGAGGAAGCAAGGTCTAAAATAACAGCTGGTTTTCTGAGAAGCCAGGGAGGAATATGTGGTCCATAGTTCTCTTTTATTGAATCACATTCAAGTATGGAGGACTGACTCTATGTGGGGATTAATTCTTATTCCCAATGGAGGAAAATGTTTTTGGTAATGGGGGAAACTGTACTCCACTGGGTATTTTAGAATATTTCTACCACTGTACATCGTTTGTTTTGTGCGTAAATGATTGCCATTTACATCGTATGCGTGAGATGTATTTTACGGGAATGACGAAGCAGCACCTGCGGGCATGCAGTGTGCTAATCTTTACTCACTTAGGCATGGAATGAGAAAGGGACGACAGCTGGGAAGAGGGTGAAACAGAATATCGAGCTTTGAATAACTCCAAACTTCCGATGGTAAATTTGAATTTAGTTTCAAAGTTAATATGAAATTTATTTCTGAATTTTATTTAGTTTTAACGACACTTTCGACAGCCAGGGTCACATCGTGTCTGGCAGTTTTACGGGTAGAGGAAGCCGGAGTACCCGGAGAGAATCACCGAGCAACGGCGGCAATTGGACGGACTCCCCAAAGTACTAATTCCACACATACAGGATGAGATTGGTTGAACACAAGTGCACCCTCAAAGTGCGTTACGCCTTAGTACACAGCGCCACCGTGCCCACACGCTGGCAGTCGGGATGAAGTGCTTTGCCGTAACCATTGAACCACCGCGCCCCCAATTAATATAGAATGACGTATTAGTGCAACCCGGATATTTTAAGCTACAGTATTGTTATCTCAGGGGAAAAATGTTCTTTCGACAGATTGCGTCACATTTTGACCAGTGTGTCGAGATTACGTGAAAAATATTGCGAAATCAAGAGTGGATCAAGAAAATGAACATACAATAGGATCCCAGATGCAATGTATACGAATTTAGTATAATTAGTATTAGTATAATTTAAACTACAGAGTTACAGTGCAGTCGCCGTCGACGGATCATAATGGGCAGCGATGTCAACGCATGCGTTTACCAGGTAATAAAAATCATCATCAGCAAAATTTTAATTAATGAAGCATTGGGTTGTGCCCGGTGCTTCATTAATTGAACTTTTGATGGTTATTCCTATAATTGGTGTTTGGAATGTTATATTATTGCGCCCGTGGAAATATTGTCCACCCGTGGAAAGTTGCCAATCCGCGGCGACTGTACTTTTTGTGGAAGAAGCAGACAGACAGTTTCGATCAGATCGAGACTCAATCATGTTATACAAGTTGTACGACCTATCGAACAAATTGTACAGCCACTTGTAAAATAGAACTACCTTCAACTACACTATTTCTCCCACTGATCGCACAACAACAAACAAAATTTGCAAAAATAAATCACGAAACAACAAAGTTAATATATGTTACAATAATCACCTATTATACTTGCCTTAAATGTCATTCAAGTAAAGAGTGTTCTAAACAAAACACTACCCTTAAGCCTTAGTCTATATCGACGATAATGCAGACAATTTAGAATCCCTTACGAGATTGTTTGCTAATCATACATGTCTCACTAACAGTAAAAACTCGAGTTCTGAACTAACAACTCTATTGAATAAATGATCTGTCTAAAATATAATCTTGGTCTCAGAAGTGGCTAGTATCCTTCAACCTATCTAAAACACAAGCCGTCTACTTCTCTCGAATCCCTAATCATTACCATCCAGATTTTTAACGAAACTCCGATGAATTTCTCCGATTCACATAAACATCTTGGTATGATCCTGCAGTCAAACTTGAAATGGGATCGCCAGATAGCGGAAATTTGCAAAAACGTTAATTCACGTTTGCCCAATCTGAGAAAACTCAAGTACAAACTTGGGAGGAAAACTCTGGAACAAATATATTTCTCATTCATCTTGCCACTCATTGATTACGGTGATACCGTCTGGGACTGTGCTGCCAGGTATCTTCTAATGAAACTAGATCGACTATACCATGATGCAGCAAGAATAGTGTCTGGTCTCACATGATCTGTTTCATCCGAGCGTATACTCTTGGAACTTGGATGGCGCTCACTCTCTGAGAGACGGCACCATCATAAACTGTGTGCTTTTTTCAAAATATCTAATAACGATGCTCCAGATTACCTTGTTGAATTATTACCACGTACTGTGGGAGAAACATCAAATTACAATTTATGTAATTCTAACAACTTATCTATGTACCAACCGCGGACAGAACAATTTTCAAATACATTCTTCCCTTCATCTTCCAAAATTTGGAATCAGCTTCCAACTAACACCAAAACTACGTCAACACTTTCTATATTTAAAGGCAACCTTGCTAAATGGAGCTCTTCCGTCAAACCACCGTCATATTTCTACACACGAACCAGGAAAGGAAACGTTCTCCACTGCAAACTACGAAACTGTTGCAGCGATCTAAACCACAACAAATTTAACAATTTTATCTCTTCTACCCCACAATGTGCCTGTGGCCATCCCCAAGAAGATGCACACCATTTCTTCTTTCAATGCCCGAACTACCACCCTCAAAGATTGACTTTTCTTAATGCTGTTATCATGTTCAATATATCTAATGTCGACGATCTACTTTATGGAATAATCGGTTTAACAACAAAGCAAAACGAACTTTTATTCAGGTAAGTTCAAACATTCCTCCTTGCAACTGGCCGATTCGACTAACATCACCTGAACCCAAACGATGCATAATGCACCCTTGGATGTGTATTTGCGTGCGTTAGGACAACGTGGCGTGTTGTGGGACTGCATTTTAATTTCCATCAATTTGTTCTTAAATTACACGCTCTCTTTTTGTAAAGATGATAGAGATCCAATAACGTAAAAGTCACCAAGCGAGCCTAGACAACGGCAATCCTTCCTTCACTCCTTCACTCTCTAATCCTATAACTCTTTAACACTTTGAGCTCCGGTGGCCCTTTTTCGTGCAAAGCCCGTGAAACACCCCGATTTCCTTGACAACATAATGTTAAATGAATAAATAGTGCAGACCAACCACTCTTTCCAGCGAGTGGCCCCAAGGCTCCGAGTTGGAAATATTGATTGGTCAGCTCTAAATTAACGAAAATGGAAACTTCCAGATAATTCCACTGAAATAATGTTGAAGATACCACTGGAGCTCAAAATGGTTAAATCCTTGTCTCTTTAAAAGTTCAATTCTTCAACCCTTTAGCTGATGCCTACACTAATTCTTAGTATTACTATATTGTATATAATTGGCCGCAAATGTTAATTATTCTTGTCTAAGGAGAGGGTTTTTAGCTCACCAACTTTAGTTGTGTGAGCTTATGGCATGGCTCGATCGGTCGGCATCGGCGTCGGCGTCGGCGTCAGCATACGTGTCCAATAATGTTAAAGTTTCTGTTTAGGTCACTTATTCGCCCTATTTCCATATCATGGCTTTTATAATGCTGCTATATGATGATTATTATCATTTTACCATGATTTAACCCCTCATACCCTACATTTTAGACATTTGTTGCGTTTAGTTTTCTGTTTAGCTCGGAATTTCATGTTTAACTAAGTGTTTAGGTCAGCTGCTGTGCTCCTTCTCTTCCAATGACACTTATATTCATCATACATGTTCCTCAGTATCATTGTCCCATGATTAACCCCTCATACCCTGCATTTTAAACATTTTTCTTGACATTTTTAGTTGCGTTTAGTTTTCTGTTTAGCTCAGGATTTCATGTTTAACTAAGTGTTTAGGTCAGCTGCTGTGCTCCTTCTCTTCCCATGGCACTTATATTCATCATACATGTTCCTCAGCATCATTGTTCCATGATTAACATCTCATACCCTGCATTTTAAACATTTTTCTTGACATTTTTAGTTGCGTTTAGTTTTCTATTTAGCTTGGAATTTCTTGTTTAACTTAGTATTTAGGTCAGCTGCTGTGTTCCTTCTCTTCCTGTGCATTTTAAACATTTTTCTTGACATTTTTAGTTGCGTTTAGTTTTCTGTTTAGCTCAGGATTTCATGTTTAACTAAGTGTTTAGGTCAGCTGCTGTGCTCCTTCTCTTCCCATGGCACTTATATTCATCATACATGTTCCTCGGTATCATTGTTCCATGATTAACCCCTCATACCCTGCATTTTAAACATTTTTCTTGACATTTTTATTTGCGTTTAGTTTTCTGTTTAGCTCAGAATTTCATGTTTAACTTAGTGTTTATGTCAGTTTCTGTGTTTTACTTTTTAGAGGTTGTGTTTAGGTAAGCTTTGTCGCATGTTATGAGCCTGTTTGATACAGTTCTTGTGTTTGCCAAAGTTAGTATCAAAGAGGAATGTTGGTGAGCTATAGGGCGTTGGCGTCCTTCTTGTTGTAAGTTGTGATAACTTGTTCTCCGATCCTTTTTGCTGTATATAGTGGCAAATAAAATATGTTTAAACTAAACCCTTAAGCCCACCCCCTTAAATTTAATTGACCATGTGCACTGTATTGCGTTGTCGTGCTGAATGACCCAAGCAGGAGAAGCACGGACAACAATGTCCGTGACACAATTATCTTTTACTCTACGGACTGTGCGCTCAGAAACACTCAACAAAGACAAAATATTTCTAGTCTAATTCTCTCTGATCAACCGACAAGTAAAAAAAAAATCTATCATTGATCTAATGTGTTTCTTGGCGGTCATCGCCCAATGGTCTAACCAAACACACTCCTTCTCAGATGTCTGTTCATAAAACACGATCGAGTGAGTTTGATTTAAATGCTTCATTTTTCCAAGTAAATAGTTTCCACCACTTATTGATATTTATATTTACAACGTTTAGTTACATTGTTGGTGTGTCGTCACAACGAGGTGTGTTTAAGTTTAACGAGACTAGCGCTATAGTCTCCATGCACGTAGAACAATAAATACAATGAATAAAATTGGTTGAAAATAATTATAGTTCCCATTGCTGTTGCACATTATATATGGCGTTGGGTTGAATCCTCGTGTTAACGGTGGATCTCTGTGTAAAACGCCCATTTCTGGTGGGAAGGGGGACAACCCATGATTTTATATAAAATGAATCCTTTATTCAAAAATATAGAAATCTGATTTGTAGTTCCAAACTGTCGTCTCGGTAAGCATGTCAGATCTGTAAATTATACTAGCCACCTTGGCGGCTCGTTTCGTTCGACGATTTGTCCTCGTAACTCCGATCGAATCCGAAAATAAAACTACTTGGTTGTGAATGATTAATCCACATTTTCCCTTCTCGCAAGATTTATGAACTGGAAAATTATAAATGAGTAATATAATAAGGTTACATGACCGTGTTTTGAAATCCACCTGGCAGTCAATCTCTCAAACCACCAATCTAATTCTGTAAGCAATGCGGTGCTGTTATGGCCTGAAACCAGCCAAGTCCTTATATAATACACCGCCTATGTTTTGATTCACTTGTATGAAATATTTCAATTCGCTTTTACGACCAACTAATATATTCCAGATGACTAAATCTAAAATACTGAAAATAACCAATTTCTTTGAATCGACGCTAGAAATATGGTTCAATCGACTTGATTTCACCGGCCCTTTGATGACATCATCGTCTGAGTGCTAGAATGTCCTATGTCCCATAGGGGACATAGGACATTTTAGCTCTCAGACGACGACATTACCATTAGAAAAGTGAAGCCTCGCCACAGATGTAATTTATGAATACGCCTAGTACCTCTGCTACTTGTGGTCATATTTCGATGGTTTAAATGTGAATTAAATACTCATTGACTGAAATACCCATAACTGAGGCACGAAACAATATCTATATATCGTTTTCAAAGTAAAGATACATCGCATTACATCTGCGCGCAAACTACACGAAAAGTGGGTAAACGAACAGCTCATAACATCATCAAATCCATGATCAGAATTAGATTGGTGGCCAGAGAGCTATCCAGGCTGTTTTATTTAAGGTTCTGTCTATCAACAGACTGTACAAGTAATGGCAATCGTTAATGCAAGTTGTGTATTGGTGTAAACATGATGCAATAACCATGAATTCCAATTCCAGTTAATATCACTCTTCTATAGATTTGAATAAAAGAGACGAGACATGTGTTGGTGGGTGGCATATAGAATAAATAAATAGGTACTAGGGACGGTAATCGGATTTAAACCACGAGTAGGATATGGGTTTTAACCACTCGGTCGGAGTATCCGGAGAGAACCACCGAGCAACGATGAGCAGCTGCCAGCTCCCCAACATCGTAACTCCGCACTGCAACACAGACAAGGTTAGATTGTTGTTGAAGACATGCCTACCATCGACGTGCAGTACGCCTTAGTACACGGCGTCATCGTGCCCCCATGTGGTCAATCGGGGTGAAGTGCCTTGTCCAAAGACACAACGCGGAAGTCCGTATCAATCGCTCAGACGGTCACCCATCCGAGGACTAACCGGGCTCGACGTTGCTTAACCTCGTTAATCTGACGAGAATCGGTTAGCGCCACGACACCGCGCCCCCTTGTTACCTTTTTGTTTTATTTATACCAGGCTGTTAATAAATAATCGACTTGGTCACTTAAAATGGAGAAAACACGACACTTTCCATCGCAAACATATGGTTTTGTTTACATCTGAGCCGGTGGGCAGTACTACTGGCTGTACATGAATGCTTGATTGACATTAACCGCAGCAGAAGTTTTACACCGGTAATGGGGTTAAACGCTAAAATTTGACATAGAGGTTTTTTACGAGTAGTAACATAGGCGAGCATGGTATAAAAAACAACTTACATTGGAAGATGCGTTGACAACTCCATTGGACGGTGTGAAGGGAATGATAAATGTGAACCATTGATCCCTTATACAAATCGGCCGACAGACGACGGGACTAAGGGATACGGACCAGCCAGGCTGGTTAGTGAATGACCATTATATCTCGACAGCTAAGCCCCCCCCCCCCCCCACCCACCTTTTTACGATTCACAACCCATGCCTTTCATCCCACATTCTTCACCAGTGCAATATTTATTTATTTATTTATTTATTTATTTATTTATTTATTTATTTACCGTTGTTTAACAACACTTTCGACAGCAAGGGTCACCTCGTGTCGGACAGTTTTACAGGTGGAGGAGGCCGGAGTACCCGGAGAGAATACCCGAGCAACAGCGAGCAGCGGCCAGGCTCCCAAACATACGAACTCCACACATGCAGGGTTAGCATTGGTTGAAGACAAGTGCACCATCGACGTGCAGTAAGCCTTACTACACAGCATCATCGTGTCATGGCGGTGAAATGTCTTACCCAAGGACGCGACGCGGTTGCCGCAGGTGGGATTCGAACCGATGACATTTGGGCTTGCAGCCTGCAGTTCTACATACTGCCCCCCCCCCCCCCCCCCCCCACGCACACACACCAGTGCGACAGAAAGGTAAAAACAACACCACCAGTTGCTGAGCGCATTCATATTTTTCGAGTTGTTTTCCTTATATCAGTTTCGGTGTGTCAGTTTGACAATAATGCTTTCGTGAGGCACAAAAAAGTTTCGTTTGAATTTAAGGTCCTTCGTTCATTCAATGTGTTTTTGGCCCATTCTCAATAAAAGGGTGGAAATAATGTCGCCGGGATGTTACCTTTTTGTTTTATTTATACCAGGCTGTTAATAAATAATCGACTTGGTCACTTAAAATGGAGAAAACACGACACTTTCCATCGCAAACATATGGTTTTGTTTACATCTGAGCCGGTGGGCAGTACTACTGGCTGTACATGAATGCTTGATTGACATTAACCGCAGCAGAAGTTTTACACCGGTAATGGGGTTAAAAGCTAAAATTTGACATAGAGGTTTTTTACGAGTAGTAACATAGGCGAGCATGGTATAAAAAACAACTTACATTGGAAGATGCGTTGACAACTCCATTGGACGGTGTGAAGGGAATGATAAATGTGAACCATCGATCCCTTATACAAATCGGCCGACAGACGACGGGACTAAGGGATACGGACCAGCCAGGCTGGTTAGTGAATGACCATTATATCTCGACAGCTAAGCCCCCCCCCCCCCCACCCACCTTTTTACGATTCACAACCCATGCCTTTCATCCCACATTCTTCACCAGTGCAATATTTATTTATTTATTTATTTATTTATTTATTTATTTATTTATTTATTTATTTATTTATTTACCGTTGTTTAACAACACTTTCGACAGCAAGGATCACCTCGTGTCGGACAGTTTTACAGGTGGAGGAGGCTGGAGTACCCGGAGAGAATACCCGAGCAACAGCGAGCAGCGGCCAGGCTCCCAAACATACGAACTCCACACATGCAGGGCTAGCATTGGTTGAAGACAAGTGCACCATCGACGTGCAGTAAGCCTTACTACACAACATCATTGTGTCATGGCGGTGAAATGTCTTACCCAAGGACGCGACGCGGTTGCCGCAGGTGGGATTCGAACCGATGACATTTGGGCTTGCAGCCTGCAGTTTCTACATACTGCCCCCCCCCCCCCCCCCCCCCCCCCCCCACACGCACACACACCAGTGCGACAGAAAGGTAAAAACAACACCACCAGTTGCTGAGCGCATTCATATTTTTCGAGTTGTTTCCCTTATATCAGTTTCGGTGTGTCAGTTTGACAATAATGCTTTCGTGAGGCACAAAAAAGTTTCGTTTGAATTTAAGGTCCTTCGTTCATTCAATGTGTTTTTGGCCCATTCTCAATAAAAGGGTGGAAATAATGTCGCCGGGATGTGCCTGCAAAATGCTTTGCCAAATGATTTCCGATTTATGGTGGTTTTATACAGCGGTTGTAAGGCGAAAAAGCCAGCATCATTTCTCGAAAATATCTGGTCGCATTTGGAT